>JALJEV010001298.1:3999773-4666402 GCA_026586105.1 Hylodesmum podocarpum | reverse complement strand
CTTGCTTTTCTGTTTATAAGAATATCGTCTTATATCAAATGGACGTAAAAAGTGTTTTTCTAAATGGTTTTATTGAAGAAGAAATTTATGTCAAACAACCTTCTGCTTTTGATAGTCAATCTCAACCATATCATGTTTTCAAACTTAAGAAAACTCTTTATGGTCTTAAACAAGCTCCTAGAGCTTGGTATGACAGATTGAGTTCTTTTCTTCTTAAAAATGGTTTTTTCAAGAGGAAAGGTTGACACAACTCTATTTAAGAAAAGTGTTTCAAAGGACTTTATTATTGTTCAAATATATGTAGACGATATAGTCTCCGGAGCCACTAACGAATCCTTGTGTAAGGATTTTTTTAAGCTAATGCAGGATGAGTTTGAGATGAGTATGATGAGAAAATTAAAGTTCTTCCTAGGACTGCAGATTAAACAGACGAAAGAAGGAATCTACATCCAACAACAGAAGTATAATAAAGATCTTCTCAAGAAGTTTAAGTACATCACTTATCTCTTGGTCGAGCAAGAAGCAAAACTCCATAGCACTCTCAACCACTGAAGCAGAATATATAGTTGCAGCTGGTTGTTGCTCACAACTACTTTAGGTAAAACATCAACTTGAGGATTACTCCATGTTTGAAACCAAATACATGTGTTTTGTGATAATACAACTGTTATTAATCTCAGCAAAAACCCTATTCAGCATTCAAAAACTAAACATATTGAAATTAAATTTCATTTTATAAGAGATTATGTTCAAAAAGGTATTTTTGATATACAATTTGTTCAAACTGATTTTCAATAGGCATATATCTTTACAAAAGCATTAGACGAAACTCTTTTTAATTTCATTAAAAAAAAATTTGAGAATTGTTTCTTTAAAAGATTAAGTTATTCGTCTGATTCTTTCGTCTATTTCATTTGTCTATATGAATCGTCTGATTTATTTTTTTCGTCTTAAGACGAAGCGTTGCGTCTGATAAAGTTGAACCAGTCTATAACAATTCAATAGACGCATCGTTATTATTTAACTAATTTAAATTGAGTGTGCATGAAGACAAAATAAATGCAACATTCAGTGCAACTAAAAGCATTATGACCATGTTTCATACAGTAGGTACATGTCAAGTTAGCATACTTAGAATTTCCAGTTTTCAGGTTACTGTCCTTTTTCATATGAACACAATTCCAAGAGCAGTTCTTAGTTTGTTGTCTTAAGTTGTGTTCTTTTCTTAGTTTTGAAAGTTCATTTTCTAAATCATGAATTTTTTTATTTAATAATGAGATTTCCTTTTTCAAAACTCTATTTTCTTTTTCAAATATTTCAGCTTCTTTATAAAGCTCACAAAAGGCTGTGTGCAATTCATCATAATCATCTATAACAGTATTTGAGTCACTTACCTCACTAGATGACTTGACCATTAAGCACAATTTTGCTTCCTCTATTTCACTTTCAGATGTTGAAGAGGTGTAGCTTTCATCCCAAGATATGTAAGCTTTCTTCTTCTTCTTTTCTTTTCTGAATTTTCCTTCATTCTCAGACTTTCTTATTTTAGTGATGTTACTTCTTTTCAGGTTAGGGCAGTCTGATTTGTAGTGTCCAATTTTTCTGCATTCATAACATGTGACTTTGACTGAAGTGTCGTCTTGCCTTTTGACTCCTTTTCTCTGTTGGCCAAACTTTCTCTTAGAGTTCTTTCTCATGAACTTCTTGAAATTTTTGACCATCAGATTCACTTGGTCTTCTTGTGATTCATTTTCTTCTTCAGAGGATTCAGATTCAGTTTCGGTATTTTCTATTTCTATTTTGAGAGTAAGTCATTTTGCTCTTTTGTCCTTGTGTTCCTCATCTGCCATGCGAGACATATCCATCTCATACTCTCTCAATTTGCCAAACAGCTCTACACTTGACATTGCAACTAGGTTCTTTGATTCTGTTATTGCTGTCACGGTTGGTTGCCACTTTCTATTCAGAGATTTCAGAATCTTGACATTCACTTCTTCTTCAATGAAGTTCTTGCCGAGTCCTTTAAGATGGTTGATGATATGTGTGAACCTTTTTTGCATATCCATTATGGATTCGCCTTGAGACATCCTAAATGTTTCATATTCCTAAATGAGTGTGTTTTTTCTAGCTCTTCTGACTTCAATTGTTCCTTCATGGGTTACCTTGATAAGTTCACATGCTTCTTTTGTTGTAGAACATGCAGATATTCTAAAAAACTCATCAGAATTCAAAGCAGAATGTATAATGTTTAAAGCCTTAGCATCGTTTTCGGCCCTCTTAATCTCATCTACATCTCAATCCTCAAACGATTTTTCTATCTCACTCCCATTAACTATATGAGTTGGGACTTTGTATTCAGTCACCATAGCTTGCCAGATGCTTCTGTGAATAGATTCCATAAAGATTTTCATGCGAACTTTCCAGAACAGATAGTTATCACCGTAAAACAATGGAGGTCTATTTATAGATGCTCCTTCAGCAAAGGGTAAAAGATTACAAGCCATTCCATGGAAACTAAGTAGGATTACTAGATTGTCTTACTAGTCCTTGCTCTAGATACCAATTGTTGGTCCCTATGCAGAATCTAGAGGGGGGGTGAATGGATTCTGGTTCCCTTTCGTCCTTTATCGTCTAATTCAACTTTCTTCCTATTTACTATTGATCCTATATTTACTTATTTTACCACTTTAAAGATCAATATCAGTTCAGAGTTATAACAGCGGAATGATAAAGGAAGAATACGAACTTTTTCTTTTACAAACTCTTTTGAATCAAGATATACAAAGATTGCATTAAGAATATGATTCATCAAAATAAAATAGTTCAAGGTAAAGAGAGATTTGCACAGAGAATTATACTGGTTCGGCTTTCGGCCTACATCTAATCCCAATACACCAACTGATGTGATTGGTATTCCACTATCAACAATTTTGATCCCTTGTGTCAATTACAATCACACTGCACATACACAAAACAAAATCAAAATCAATCAATAGAGCTAGTTCTTTTCTCAAGAACCTTTATCTCTAACACTTGAGACCTTCAAGAATCAGCCTTGAGAATCATTTCTCAAGTTCCCACAAACTCTTTTTCCAGAGAATACCTTTCTCTAAGAGTTTGAACAATTCCAAATCAATTAAGAAAATTAAATATTAGAATGAGTACACTTGTTGTACAAGAACTGATCAATCTATAGCCCAATGTAAATGCTTCATTCCTTCACAAGCAATTCATCTTTTGAGAAAGTCTTTTGAATCTTTTGAATTCTTGGAGAAAAATGTTAAGAACACAATGTTCTCTCAAAACTTATTTTTCGCTCTCCCTCTTTCTTTTAAAATCAAAGATTTCTCTCTCTCTTGAAATCTTCCAAGAAGGTGTTTATATAAAACATTTGAAATGCAGTTGAGATGAATTTCTGAAGGAGATAATCGATTACTATGGAGTGGTAATCGATTATTCCAGAGAGTTTTAATCTCCCTCTGTTTCTCAAGCACGAGGTAATCGATTACGGATATGGGATAATCGATTACTCTAGAGAGATTTTTGGATTCCCAATTTCAGTTACTGTTGGTAGTCGATTACTTTGAAATGGCAATCGATTACTTCAGTTAAAAGCAGTTTTAAAACTATCAAACCAAGTGTTTTATCACTTAAGTTTGGTTTTTCTCTTTTTCAAAAACAAAATGTGGGTTTCCAAATCACTTAGCTTGAATATCAAAGCAGGTTCAAACTCTCTTAGAAGCATAACAATTCAAATCACATACTCAAAGCCTAGTCTAAAAAATCAATACACTTGAGATCCTATATACACAACTATTTAAACTTCAAGATTACAAATACATCAAAATCAAAATAAAAGGAGTCGACTTCTTCATGCTTCAAGTCTAACAAATACCCTCATCAAGCGACCCAAAAATGTTGCTCCTCCAACCCAAACACAACCAAAAATAGTAGTCCGACCTCTTGTACAAATGACAGAGGTCCCCTTTGAAACTGTTCCAGACGAACCCTTGGTCAGACAAAAAAACAAGGCAATAAAGCTGAAAACGCTCAGACCGTCTCCAATTCCCCAAGACGAATCAGCAAGGAAAGCATCTGACTAGAGGCAAGAGAAAACGAAACTAAAAGGGCAGAAGAAGAAAAGGCAAGAGCCTTGGAGGTTGCTTTGAAGAAGGAAACTTTGAAAGGAAAGAGGAAGGCAATAGTCGAAACCCTCGTCAATCTAGACGTACCCTCAGTAGAATCTGAGGAAGAACAAATGAAGAAGGCAAGGAAAGCGTCTATTCTTCTCGAAGCTGAAAGGGAACGTCTATTCCGGGAAAGCGCTAGAGGAATTGGATCGTCTGATGTTGCTCCTACTCTAGCAACATCTGAGGGCATGAACAATGAAGAAATTGCCCAGATCCGGAAAGATAATATCATTCTCGCTGAGCAACTTTCAACTATGCTCAGTGAAGAGGTACCTTCCATGGAGTTAGATTCGTCTGCTCCTCAAGACGAACCAAGGGAAGGTGTTGAGCCCTTAATTGCGTCTCCAATAAACGTTATTCCTTTTCAGACTGTAATTGTTGCATCTGAAGAACCAATATGCTCACAAACGAAGGAGGTACCGTCTGATGTCATCGAAGTACACTCATGCTCTTCGTCTGGTGAAGAGTGTTATGAAGTGAGAAGGCATGTGTGCCAGTTATAAGATCTGCACTGAAGTGTTGAACCCTGAGGATTTTCCACCAAAACAAGAGATAGACTATTCGTTTCTCAACGATTTAGTCATGAAGAATTTTGTTGTTGTAACTTGTGCTGAACCATCTGAATCTGCCAAGGATGGGTATTGTGCAGATGATGAAAACATGTTCATTTCTGACACTCCCTACATCGAGTTGAAGGAACCTTACAAGTACAGAGGGAAGAAAGGTTTTCAACTTGGGAGATTTGTCAATCCCATTAACTACTACCAACCTTTGAAGCCAGTGGATTTTGATATGAAGAAGAAGTATGATCCGGCTGAGCAACGCGCATGGCTACAACGCCTGCCTTAGGATGCTTTGGCAACGTTGAAAATCAAAGGTTTGGAAGGAATAGATGATTATAAGAATCATCTGAATGGTCTGTTGATTGAAGGACTAACTTTGGGATATGAGCCCAACATCGTCTCCAGATCTTCAACGAAGAAGTTTGTTCGTCCTCACCTAGATAAGACAATAATCTTCCATCATTACATACATGGAGATTTTATGTCTGGAGTTTTTGACCCTCCAGCATTCAAACATTGGCATCTAGACGCAATGAATTGTCACGAACCTCAACCATTCAACATCCCAATGAATAAGACAGATTACCTAGGCTTAGTTTACACTCTGGGTCTTACTCTCTGATGACGAGGTCGCACTCACTCAAAATAATACAATTAAATGTAATAAACTAGGAAATGACTCCTAGGTCATCTCTCAGGGACCATCATTGTGTTTCTATCAAAGACAAGACACATGGGGGGGCGTTGTGATTATAACTAAAACTGAACTATAAAACAGAGAAATTAACAAATAACTGAAATGGGATTAGCCTTTTAATCAAATTGCAATTCACTTATCCTAGGTTATAGGATTAATTAACTAAGTGAAAATTAATCACATCAAATGCTCAATTTACTCAACTCTCAATCCAACCCGAATTAATTAACTAAGCGATAATTAACTCTAGGTTTTCCTTATGCGAATTAAACATCCACACACATCAATTATCCCAATTCCAGCAATTTGTAGATCAACCCATTAAGCATGAACAGAGATACAACTTGCCTATGAACTGAACATTAAGCATATACATCAATTGGGGCTTTTAAGCACATGAATAATTGATGAAGAATTAAGCACAAAGAGAGCATAAACAATACATAATAGAAACCTCAAAGTTTCATTGTAACCCAATTCAAAAGGATAACCCTAACTAAATTAAAGACTCATTAAATTGCAGAAAGGAAATTGAGACAACAACGAAATTAAATGGCAAAGAAATTAAATGGCAGCGAAATTGATTGCAGCAATGAAATGGTAAACGAAATTGGAATTGAAATTAGTAGAGAACAATAAAGAGCATGAATTGAAATTGCAATAGAGAGAAGGAAACAAACTTTAATTGATTGATTGATTGATTGCTGGGAAATGAAATTGCAAGTCTGGAATTGAAATGAAGAAGAGCAAAACGAAAATGCATAAGAAGAAGAGAAAGGGAGAAAACATAACCTAACCTAAGAGAACTAAAACGTACAAAAAAATGGAGTGTGTAGTGTGAGAGAGAAAGAGTCTGAAGGTTCTTTCCAATATAAATAGAAATCCTTCACTAATGCTAATTGGGTCCTAAAACAATTCTGCCCAATCCAATACAATTAACCAAATAAAATAATTAAATGAAGAAAATGAAAATAAAATATAAAAGTCTGATGTGGATTAATGGAGTGATGACTTGGCAGCTCCTCTTCATGTCCAGAAATAATTACCAAGCCCAATTAATTTCCAAAACTGCCCTAAAAATAATAATAATGAAAATAAGTCTAAGAAAATACGAATTATTACTAAAAACGAATTTCTAGCCCAATGAAGCTCAAACAGTGAAAAAGAGAAATTAATAAGCAGTTAAGCACAAATCACTAATAAAAATGGGTGCGGAAAGATAATTAAATATAGGAGAATAATGACTCATCACTCTCACCTGGACAAGACCTCACTGCTCAGGAATTCAACCAACCTATTATCTGAATTTTGTTGAGTATGAGACGTTAGACGAATGTGTCCACTCTCTTCCTATAGTCAGTGATTTGTCTTTCTCGCTAATGGAAATAGCTTACAGAAGAGAAATAAAAGGAAGACTTCAATCCTTCCATCTGCTGCAGAATAGGACTAAGAAAAAAGAAAAATTTCTATCCTTCCTGATGGGCTCTCAATTCTCCTCTCTTGCTACAAATGAAACAAAGTTTTTCGTCAAGATGGATCGTCTGAGACCATGCTTGGTGAAATACTTAGCCAAAGGCAAAGAGAAGAAGGTGTATGATGCTCTCAAGGTTTTCAAGTTCGCAAGGCATATTCCCAAACGTCTCCCTGAAGCTACTTATGCTCACAAGAAGAAGGTTCACGCTCATTCTTCCAAGCCTATTCATTCCAAGATGCTTCGGATGATAGAGGAACATGAAGCAACCATGGCTTACTGCTCAGGATCTGTTTATGAAGATTCTGCCACTGTTGGATAATTCTTTCCTGGTGCAGCGTCTGCTTATACTCTACCTCCTCATGAGCCTCAATATCAACAACTTGTATCCTTCAACAGTAGTTATTCATGGCGATGGGTCAATCTTACAGCACTCGCATGGAGTTGCCCATTTTCTCACTTCGTCTGCTGGGATCTCAAGTTGAACCTATCATTGAGGAAGTTGATTATAATACAGACGAACCCCAATCATCTGATCAATCGTCTGACAAGTATAATGCTTTGAAGAGAAAATATGATGCATTGGAGGATAGCCATGAGTCGTTGAAGAAGAAGAATGTGCAGCTTGAAGAAAATCAAGAAGTTATTAATGCTTGTCTGGAGTAACTTCAAGCTCTTGTTATAAATCTGATGCAGCAACAGCCTCAACCTCCACCCAGGTGATTTTGATGATTATCAGCCCAAGGGGGAGAATGGGTCAAGGGGGAGAATAAGTTGAGAGGAAGAATTTAGGAGTAAAAGGGAAGCATCGTCTGAGGGGGAGATCTTGAAGACGAAGAATAAAGGAATGCGTCTCGAGGGAGTTTTTTGTAACTTATGTATTTTTTTTCAATTCTTTTTACCCTGTACTTATTCTTTATTCTTTCTGCTCTGATTTAATGTTGCCCTGTATTTATTGTTCATCTGTAATAAAATTGTAATTGTACACAATAGATTACATCGCATTGATGTAACATCATTATATAATGAGGTATTTCAGATAACATTGTCTTAATGTAATTCTGACATGATAAATTGCTTTTTGGCTAACTTTGTCATGTGCAGATGCATTCTTTAGTATCATCTCATGTATGGTATGTAATCATCAAAAAGGGGGAGATTGTTAGATCAAGATGATTAACGTCTCAAATTTTGATTAATTACAAAACAGACAGAACATATCAGACTGAAGCATTGCGAGCCAAAGTCAGACGAAACAAGAACAGATGGAAGATGACCCCTCAAAGTCTATCACTGATCAAGTCATTTGTCTGTCCAAAAGCATGCCTCAAAACGAAAGCATAAGACGATATGCTTTAGGCGAAGTCTTCAGATCAAACTCAATGAAGTCTTCAGACCAAACTCAATGAAGTCTTTTCAAGACGAAGTATCAGACTGAAGAACATGAAGACCCATCGTCTATGAAGAAAAATGAAGTCCAATTTTCAGTTAAAGTAGCGTGCGCCAATATTCAAATATAGTGTTAGATCAAGGGGATTAACACTCTTAAGTTTTGATAATTACATGACAGATGATACGAACAAACGATGCAAGTGTAGATGATGTGAGGACTACAGACGAAAGGTGACTCCTCAATCTGATAAGACTTATTCCATGCTTCCTCAAAGATGTCTCATCACAAAGAGCAGACGATGCAATCACGAGTGAAGACGACATCAATCTAGAGTGTTAGTTGAACGTCTTGTGCTATGTTAAAGACTCATCGTCTACTAGAAGTAGAATGAAGACAGACGTCACAGAAAGTGAAGACAGATGAAGTAACGTGTGCAAAATGTCATATTCAGCCGTTACTCTTAGAAGTTTCCAAAAAAGCTATTGGGTACTGTGCAAAACCTCTATTACACGAAAAGTAGATCACACTTTCGTTATCCAAACTGATCAAGTCAAAAAAAGGTGTTGAACATGCGTTGACTCCGCTGCGAATCATTAATTATTCTGATTGATCTCTGTCACTGATGGAAAGTTTCAAGAAAAAGGATAACGGTCATATCTCTTGAGTCTAACGGATCTCTTCAGACTGTTGCCTATATAAAGATCTTCACCTCACCATTTCAAGTTGGCGAAAAACGCTATTACAAGTTGATTATTTGAATTCGCTCTTGATACTATTCTTCATTGTAAAAAACCCTCTCTGCGAAGAGGAAAGTTTAACTTCTTTAGACTTTTTAAAATCCACGTATGTGGTATTTTAGCCTGAGGAGGTTGTGCTTGCAAATAATACCCTTTTATTTGGCCTGAAGAGGCTGTGTTTCAAACAATACTTGGTGGGTTACCCTGAGAAGGCTGTGATCAAAGAATATCTTGTATTAGCCAAAAGTGGCTGTGTTCAAATAATACTTGTAACCTTTTTACGGTTGATAGTGAAAACTCAGTTTTTGCTGAGTAACTGGACGTAGTCTGATATAAACGAACCAGTATAAAAACTTTGTGTTTTCTGGATTATATCTTGTGACTAACGGGGATAATTAAAGAATAACTTAATCTCTTAAATCAAGCGTTTCAAAGATAAGTTTGAATCGCCTGTACTGATTTCAAAACAACAGACGATAGGTTAAAATTTTATCAATATCACAATTCAACCCCCCCTTCTTGTGATTTATTCTTTACAGTTTGGTATCAGAGCTCAGCCTCTAAGGGTTGAGCGTTTAACAGTTACTAGAGGAAAAGATCAATATGGAGTCACAAAGGCCAGCATTCCTTTCAGGAGGTTCCTCCATGAACAAGCCGCCAGTTTTCTCTGGGTATAACTATCCCTACTGGGCAAATAGGATGGAGATGTACATAAAGTCTACTCAATATAGACTTTGGAAGATTATCACTCAGGGAGATATTCCCATTGTTAAACCAGAAACTGAATGGGGAAATGAGGAATATACCCTCATGGAGCTGAACAGCAAAGCTAGGTACGCACTTACATGTGCTCTATCAAGGACAGAATACAACAGATTTTGTGCCTATAAAACAACTAAAGAACTCTAGGACGCTCTAAAGATTTCCTATGAAGGAACTGAAGAAGTTAGAATGAGAAAGGCTGCTACATTGCAAAGAGAATATGAGATGTTCTCTATGAAGAAAGGTGAATCCATTGAAATGATGTTTGGAAGATTTTAAACAATATTAAATGGTCTCACTTCGTTGGGAATCACTTTCACAAAAGCTCAAAATAACATGAAGATTCTGGATAGTCTTCCTACTCCATGGGAAGCAATGTCTACTGCTATTTACGTGGGACATGACATGAAAACATTAACTTTTGATGAGTTAATAGGTGCTTTAAGGGTACATGAAGTACTCTTATGTAAAAGAGACAAGATAAAAGTTCAAGATACTATAGCTCTTCCGTCCATAGATGAAGTTCCAAAAGAAGAATCTGTCAAGAAAGAGAGAAAAAAGAAGACCAAGATTCTCAAGGCTGAAACGTCTGAATCAGATTTGTCTGATCATCTGAAGATGAGATATCTCTCATGGCTAGACGATTCAAGAAGATGATGATGATGAAGAAAGGAAGAGGTTAATGATTCTTCAAAAAGAAGGAAAAAAAGTTTCCTGAAAAATCTTCAAATAAAGAGGAAGGATCTGAGATCGTATGCTATGAATGCAGAAAGTCTGGGCATATGAGATCTGAATGTCCAAAGCTCAAGAAAAGGTGGAATCCCCGTAGAGAAAAAGGAAAGAAGAGTTTGCAAACTTGGGAAGACCTTGACAGCAATAGTTCAGATGATTCCACAGAGGTAGAGGAAACCGCAAATATATGTCTCATGGCTGGAGACAACACTTCCTCTGAGGTAAATGATTCTTCTGTTTCGTCTACTTCATCTGAGTCTGAATCAGAATCAGAAGAAATATCATACGATACTCTTCTAGCAAACTCTCATTTTATCGCTGAGCAATACAAAACCTGCAAAACAAAATTGAAACAAATTTTGGCAGAAAATATTGCTTTAAAATCTGAAAAAGAGTTGCTCAAGAAGAATGTATCAGACGATATATTGTCTGACTCTGAAAAGAACATTTTAATTCTTGAAATCGAGAGATTAAAGAAAGAAAATGATTCTTTACTCAAGGATATAACTCAGTTCACAAAAGGATCCTCTATGCTTGAAAATATTTTAAAATATGGAAGGGTCCCTTCAGATAAAAGTGGATTAGGTTATGTTGAGTAGGCAAATGAAAAGAAGAAAAGTTTTGTTTCGTATAAGAAGAAGAACAAAAGTTACAACAAGGTTCAAAACAATTATAAGTATAACACTAAGACCTTGAACAAAAAGAAATCTTCTTCTACTAACAAAGGAGGACCCAAAAGAATTTGGGTACCAAAGTCACTCATTATTCCTGTTACAGATATCCTTAATAGGAAGAGAGAAGACTTCAAGCTGGTACCTGGACAGTGGATGCTCACGACACATGACGGGAGACCTGTCTATGTTCCAAGACCTAAGACCAAGTAAAGGGTCTGTGTCTTATGGTGCAGGGAAAGGTAAAATCCTAGGGATTGGGACTGTTGGTAAGACACCTAACTCTCTCATTCAAAATGTGTTTTACATTAAAGGTCTGAACTTCAATCTACTTAGCATAAGTCAATTTTGTGATAGTGGATATGAAGTAGCCTTTAATGTTGATGAATGTATAGTCAAAAATAAAGATAAATTTGTTCTGTTTGTTGGGAAAAGAAGGAACAATCTCTATGAAGTTTGTCTTTCTGACCTTAGTGATCAGAATGTAACATGTTTAATTTCAGCAGACGATGAACGAGATATTTGGCATAAAAAGCTTGGACATTTGAGTCTCAAGTATATTTCAAAAATTTCCAAAAAGGATCTTGTAAAAGGTTTGCCAAAAATATCTTGGAAGTCTAATCGTCTGTGTGAATCTTGTCAGCATGGGAAACAACTCAAAGCTTCTTTTAAATCAAAAAATGTTGTTTCCACAACAAGACCCTTGGAACTGTTACATATTGATCTCTTTGGACTCACTCAGACTGAAAGTCTTGGAGGAAAGAGATATGGGTTTGTCATTATAGACAACTATACTAGATTCACTTGGGTATACTTCCTAACCTATAAACACGAGTCTTTTAATACCTTTGAAATATTCTGTAAACGTGTTCAAAAAGAAAAAGGAATATGTATTGCGTTTGTGAGAAGCGGTCATGAAACAGAATTTGAAAACTCTGAGTTTAAAGCCTTTTGTTTTGAAAATGGTATCTTTCACAATTTTTCATCTCCAAGAACTCCCCAACAAAATGGAGTTGTGGAAAGGAAAAATCGTACTTTACAAGAAATGGCTAGAACAATGTTGCATGAAAGCTCTCTACCAAAGTACTATTGGGCAGAAGCAATACATACTTCCTGTTATATTCAAAACAGAATATTGATAAGACCTATATTAAACAAGACTCCTTATGAACTATGGAAAGGAAGAAGACCCAACATATCCTACTTTCATCCATTTGGATGTGAGTGCTTTATTCTTAACACCAGAGATCAACTTGGAAAGTTTGATTCAAAGGTGATTAAAGGTTTTTTACTTGGATACTCTAATACATCTAAGGCTTATAGAGTGTTCAACTCTAAGACGCAAGTTGTAGAAGAATCTATTCATGTAAAATTTCAAGATAACTCAAAGGTTGATAAAGAAATATCAGACCTAGAAAATTTGTTTGATAATTTGCAGATTAACCCCTCTGGTATAGACGCAAGAGTAGACGATACAAGTACAGATACAAGAGTAGACGATAAAGGTACAGACGAACCCTCTTCGTCTAATACTCATCACCATGATGATCAAGCTCCTGTCAGAAGTTGGAAGTTTGCCTCAAACCATATAGAAGATCTTATCATTGGAGATAGACATCAAGGTGTTCAAACAAGATCAAGGGTTAGAGAATCGTCTGGGTACGCTCTTGTGTCAAATATAAAGCCCAAGAACATTGAAGAAGCTCTACTTGACAATGACTGGATTTTAGCTATGGAAGAAGAACTAAACCAGTTCACCAGAAATGATGTTTGGACCTTAGTAGAAAGACCAAGGAATAAAAGCGTCATCGGAACAAGATGGGTGTTCAGAAAAAAACTAGACGAAGCTGGAAAAGTGGTAAGAAATAAAACGAGGTTGGTAGCTCAAGGTTATAATTGTAACATCCCAAAAATTTAAATATAATTTAAGAGAGGTTTTTATAACAGAGAGTGTAACATTCAAGAAATATAAAAATAATTAAAAATTATGAATTTTTGAAATTACTGTAGCAAATCACTGTAGCAACCGCCATTACTGTAGCAAACCGCCATATCAGAGTCGCGACAAGACGACGTAGTGACCGACATTATCAGAATAGCGCCCGAAATTATCAGAATGCTTCTCGAAATTATCAGAATGCCGAAATTACTGTAGCACCGCCTTAGAAAGGTTATAAATAGGGCTTAGAGGTTTCAAATGAAGATACAACCCAAAGAATACTCCTACATTCTCTCAAACTATCTTCTCTACAAAAACCCTTTCTATACTTTCTCCACCTTAGGAAGAAATCTCTCTAACCAAGGAAGGAGCACGTAAGAAGATAGGAAGCTAGGAGAAACCAGTAAGGGGATCTTTCCTTATCCTTCTTTTCTATCCTTTGTTTTGTTGATACTTTCATTATCTTTCTTTAGTTTCTTGCAGTAAGGGGAACTTTCCTTATCCTTCTTTTCTATCCTTTGTTTTGTTGGAACTTTCATTATCTTTCTTTAGTTTCTTGCAGTAAGGGGATCTTTCCTTATCCTCTTTTTCTATTCTTTGATTCTCTTACTACTTTCACTCTCTTTCTTTGGTTATTCCATTATCTTTCTTTGAATCATTGATGTTTCTTTTCTTCATCTTTCTTACACTCTTTTTAATTCTTTAAGTTGGTATTTTCTTTATCCTTTGAATAATTAATTTAAAGTTATTTTCCTTCTTTGATCAAACTTCTTTGAATATTAACATACTAAAAAGTATATGTCATAAACACATATTGATGATAGTAATATTGTTGTTTGATGACCGGTTTTATGATTAATATGAAATTACTTGGTGAATTGGATGTGAGTAAGTAGTGAAATGCATGGTTGCATTGAAATGACTATGGACTTGAATTGTTTAATGACCGATTGGAAATGCCTAGTGGAGAGGCAATATTCTAAGATTGCTTGGTGAATGGGCAATGCTTAGAATGAGGTGAGATGAAGATGACCTGGTGGAAAGGTCAATATTTAAAATATGATGAAGGTCATTATACAATTCAAGGTCCTAGAACATGTTGCATTGATGACTGGATAGTAGTAGACCAAGTCCGTAAGTCACGGATTCCCGTCTGAGTGAGTGGAATGCCGTGGACTGGGGGGTTCTCTTGGTGGGGAAATTGCCCTGCTCATGATGATCACATGTTGCGGGGAGTCCCGCCGGACACCGAGGGAACTCGACAAATTACGGAGTGTCTACCTCCTCGTGGGTCCGATTGAGTGTGAGAATCGATGCCCCAGCTATTTTCGAGGAGGCGCCACATTGCATTTCGAGTGAAGAGTGAAAATGCATGGTGAAGGTGCATGCATCATGTAGGCTTAGGAGCATACATTAGTGATTGTGTGTTTGATTGAATGGAATTCATGCCTAAATCATTGATTGTGATTGATGGTTTGTTTGATTTGGTTTATGGTTGTCGATTGCCTTACTATGTTATTGATATTTTGATAATCATGGATAAGTATGGAAGTATTATTCTAAAAATGATATTTTCGATGAAGTTTCTAAATTTATAAAAGAAAAGATTTTTATTGAACTACAATCAATTGTTTACAATTATGGTTAAGGAAAGCTCACCCTTGCACTTTGTGTTTTTAACACCTGTGATGATCTCGAACAACGTTCGGGGGAGCAGATTTGCAGGGTTAAGAAGTTATCACTGGTTGTTGTTACTATCTTGTGTGAAGGTGCTTGCTATGTTTTGCGTGTAGAAGTGTTGGGTAGATGTTCTAAGGTAGTAGAAAGGTAGTTATGTAAAATAATAAAAGGACAAAGTTATGAAATCTATTTGTAATGAACTTTAAATCTTATGTAATGAAAGTGTTGTTTCCTAAATCTCTCTTTTATATCATTAACCACTTTAAATTACTAATTAAAAAAAATAAGTAAAATAAGTAAATAAAAGGGGGGTGTTACAATAATCAACAAGAAGGTATTGATTTCACTGAAATCTTTGCTCCTGTAGCTAGATTAGAAGTTATTAGAATCCTACTTGCTTTTGCTACTCATAAGAACATCGTCTTATATCAAATGGATGTAAAAGGTGTTTTTTAAATGGTTTTATTGAAGAGGAAGTATTCGTGAAACAACCTCCTGGCTTTGAGAGCTCATCTCAACCAGATCATGTTTTCAAATTAAAGAAAGCACTCTATGGTCTTAAGCAAGCTCCTAGAGCTTGGTATGATAGGCTAAGTTCCTTTCATCTTAAAAACGGTTTTTCTAGAGAAAAAGTTGATACCACACTCTTAAAGAAAAGTGTTTTAAAAGACTTCATTATTGTCCAAATATATGTAGACGATATAGTCTTTGGAGCCACTAACGAATCCTTGTGTAAGGATTTTTCTAAGTTAATGCAGGATGAATTCGAAATGAGTATGATGGGAGAATTAAAATTCTTCCTAGGACTTCAAGTCAAACAAACGAAAGAAGGAATCTATATTCATCAACAGAAGTACACAAAAGAACTTCTCAAGAAATTCAAGATGGACAACGCAAAGCTAATGAAAACGCCCATGCATTCGTCTGGTGTTAGTCTCAACAAAGACGAATCAGGTTAAGCCCGTAATTCGACGGTATATCAAGGTATGATTGGCTCACTGTTCTATTTAACTTCAAGTAGACCAGACATCATGTTTATCGTCTATCTATGTGCACGTTTTCAATCTGATCCTAGAGAATTTCATTTACAAGTTGTTAAACGTATTCTCAGATATCTTATTGGAACCACTAATCTCTCTTTGTTTTATAAGAAAAATAGTGATTTTAATTTGAATGGCTTTTGTGATACTGATTATGCTGGAGACAAAGTGGAGAGAAAAAGTACAAGTGGTGGATGTTAATTTCTTGGCAAGTCACTCATTTCTTGGTCTAGCAAGAAACAAAACTCCATAACTCTCTCTACCACAGAAGCAGAATACATAACTGCTGTTGGATGTTGTTCGCAACTTCTTTGGGTAAAACATCAACTTGAAGATTACTCCAGGTTTGAAACCCAAATCCCAGTTTTCTGTGATAATGCTAGTGCAATTAATCTCAGCAAAAACCCTATTCAGCATTCAAAAGCTAAACACATTGAAATTAGATTTCATTTTATAAGAGATTATGTTTAAAAAGGTGTTTTCGATATACAGTTTGTTCAAACTGATTTTCAATGGGCAGACATCTTTACAAAAGCTTTAGATGAAACACGCTTTAATTTCATTAAAGAAAATTTGGGAATTATTTCTTTAGAAGATTAAAGTTATCGTCTATACTTATTGTCTGTTAATTCGTGTTAAGACGAAGTCTTGCGTCTGATCAAAGTTGAATAAGTAAAAAGAAATTCAACAGACGCAATGTTATTATTTAATAAATTTAAAGTTGAGTGTGCAGGAAGATAATAAATGCAGCATTAAATTTGTCTGGCATTTATTACTCTATTCTAGGAAGACCAAGAGCATGCGCCATAACTGACAGAAGTAAAATCAATCATTGAAAGGGAAATCATGGGAGAAAACATCAAATCAGGAATGGTTTACATTCTATCGTCTACTGAAAATAATCGTTCAATCTTTTACACTATAAAAGAGTCAAAGTTACCTCTTTTATTATTTACATTGCTAAGCATTCAAATCTATCATCTACTCTAAGAACTCTCACTTTCAAATACTCTCTCTTTTTCAAACCTAGAAAAATGGCCGCCAAGAATGTTTAACAAACTACCCCTGAAGAAGAAGGATTCTTTGCTCAAGACCTTTTCTTACCGAGCAAATGGGTGAAGAGAATCACCTTCGCTGATCTCTCCGGTCACACCTGTGACTTCTTGGAGAAAGCTGGATGGATGAAGTTCACTACCTGGGAAGGACCATGGATGATGGACCCTTATGCTGAGTTTTGGTCCGAGGCCAAAATCGTAGATGACAACATTGTGGAAACAATCGGTGACAAGGAGTACCTTGTCAATGCTGAAGCTGTGGCTGTGATTGGGAAGTGTAAAAATGAAGGTATCGTCTACACTCCCAAATGGTATGAAGGTATCGATGAAGCCTTCATCGATCAGACGCTCTACGGGAAGCCCAGAACGTCTGACCTTATCAAGTACCTGAGAGCTGGAAACCTCAATAGTGAAGGAAGAGTATTGCATAACCTTCTTTTCAACATCTTCGCACCAAGAATTGATTCTCGCGATAATGTTAGCAACAGAGAACGATTTCTTCTCTTCTATCTTCTTCAGAAAGAGAAGATTAGTTTACCCCACGTGATCATGGATCACTGGATGGACTGCTTGAGGAGAAGGAACCTTCACAAGAAATCAAGTGTTCCTTATCCTGTTGTGTTTGCCAAGATCATCCAAAACCAAGAGTTTGAAATCAGAGGATGTGAATGGTACGCAAGTGGCCCTGAAATCAAGCAAGGCACTTTTGCAAGAATGCGTCTGGACCTTGCTCCATGGACGATAAATGAAATGCATGAGAAGTACCTTAATCCTAAGGGTTCTCAATCCTCCTCTTCTCAACCTCAACCCTCTCAACCACAAACGCTGACCCATACACAAACCTCACAACCGCAACCCGCACCTCAACAAACTCAACCAAAACACAAAACCCTCATAAAAAGACCCAGAAATGCACCCACTCAAGTTCAAACACAAGCCCAAACACCTAACCCTCCTCCATCCAAACCCCATGCTCTGTCTGAACCTCTTGTACAAGTGACAGAGGTTCCTTTTGAGACAGCTGAAGAAGTGCCTCTTGTTAGACGAAAATCAAGGTCTATCAAGTTGAGAATGCCAAGAAAGGATTCGTCTACCCAAGATAATCCATCTTCCAAAGAAGCGTCTAAGGATGCTGAGTCTGCTGGTGAGAAAGCAGACAAGCGCAAAAAGGCAAAGCTAGACGATGCCTATATGGCTGATAAAGAGATGTGCAAAGCTTATGATAAAGGCATAAGAAAAGGAATTGTTGAAGCCTCTGCAATATTGGATGAGAAAAGGGAACTAGAAAAAGCAAGAAAAGCATCCATTCTCTCTGAAGCTGATAGAGAGCAAAGATTCAGAGATAGCGTCAGAGGTATTGGATCGTCTGGAACTTCTCAAGTTCAGGGCATAGACGCTGAAGAAAATGCCCAGATCCAAAAAGACAACGCAATCCTTGCTGAGCAACTGTCTACTATGCTCAGTGAAGATGTGCCTCCTATGGAGTTTGAATCTTCAACTCCAATAGACGAATCAAGACAAGACGTTGTAGTCTTGACTTCGTCTCCTATCCATGTCATCCCTCTTCAGACGATAAGTGCTGAGTCTGAGGAAAGAAGCTGCCTACAGTCTATGCAGCCTTCGTCTATCTTCTACAGTGTAGAATCATCATCATCAGACGACGAAGAATGTCTTGTTACAAGACATATGGCACCTAACTTAAAGATTCCAGCAGTGGTCTTAAATGAAGAAGACTTACCACCCAAGCGCATTATGGACTACTCCTTTCTCAACGACCTCGTTATGCAAAGGTACAATATTATTGGGTGTGCTGAGAGGCCTAAGAAGCCTGATTGGATTATTACAGATCATGCTATGGAAGCCTCTGATCTTTCTGACTTTGATGGATCTGAGTCTAGCTATGATGGCTACTGTGCAGACAATGAAGATTCGTCTGTTGAAGAGCAAGAATCTCCTTTCATCGAATTGGACAACCCTTACAATTACAAAGGGAAGAAAGGGTTCCAATTGGGAAGATTCGTTAATCCAAACAACTACTTCCAACCATTGAAGCCTGTTGATCTTGATCTCTTAAAGAAATATAGTGTTGAAGAGCAGAAGGAATGGTTGAAGCATCTGCCTTGGGACGCCCTTGCTGATCTGAAGATTAAGGGCTTAGAAGGTATAGATGATTACAAGTGTCATCTTGATGGTCTGCTTAAAGAAGGACATACGTTGGGATATGAACCCAACATTATTCCTAGACCTGAGTTTAGAAGATCCATTCGTTATCATCTTGAGAAATCACCTGTACATCATCATTGTGTATTTGGTGACTTTATGTCTCAAATATCTATTCCAGAATGCTTCTCTCACTGGCATCTAGACGCAATGGACAAGCATGATTCCCAACCCTTCACCATCCCAATGAACAAGACAGAGTTCATTGGATTAGGCTACACTATTGGCCTAACGCTTCCATGGCTAAGACCTCATTGCTCTGGCATTCAACCAACATACTTCCTCAACTTCAACAAGTATGAAACTCCTGAAGAGTGCTATCATTGCTTGCCAAATGATTATGATGTGGCAGACAATGCAATGTCAAGAGCCTACAAAAATGAGATCAAGGATGATCATATGATCCTTCCGTAAAATTCTCCAAAATAGAGCCGAGAAAGAAAATCGTTTCCTCCCCTTTCTCATGGGCTCTCAATTCTCTGCGCTTGCAACCAATGAAACAAGATTCTTTGTAAGGATGGACCACTCAAGACCATGACTTATAAGAATGCTTGCAAAAGGAAAAGAGAAGAAAGAATACCCTTCCCCCAAGGAGTTCAAGTATGCTAGACACATTGTCAAGCGTTTGCCCCAGGTCGTCTATGATCATCTGAAAGCTTTTCAGACGTACTCTACAAGGCCTATCAATCCTAAGATTCAGAGGATAATAGAAGAACATGAGAACACGTCTAGATTCTGCTCCGGTACTGTTTTTGATGAAGAGTCTGTCACTTGTGGCAGAGTTTACCCTGGTAGAGCCTATGTGTACACTCTTTCACCTCATATGCCTCAGCACTATCAACTGACAACCTTCAACAGAATCTACAAATGGCAGTGGGAAGAAAACTTCAATTCTAAGATGGATTTTCCCCTATTCACCTTAATATTGAAGGCAACAGAAGTAGACCCTATTGTGATAGAGGTTGATTCAGATGAAGAAGTAATGATGCCTACTTCTAGCCAACCTCTGTTGATCGAAGTTGGAGGTCCATCATCTGAACCACGGTCACCTCAATCATCAGACAATTCTGCTGATAAGTACAATGCTTTGAAGCGGAAGTATGATGATCTAGCGGATAACTACAACCACTTAAAGAAGAAGAACAAGGAGCTAGAAGAATTTCAACAGGCCACTAATGCCAAAGTTAAACATCTTCAAGTTCTTGTATTTGCTTTGTTGAAGCAGCGGCAGCCACCTCTATGATTCTTTTTGCTTGATTTCAGCCCAAGGGGGAGAAGGTAAAAGCATCTGCTCAGGGGGAACATCTGAAGACGAGTATCGTCTATTATGAGCTTTAGGGAGAGCTCTTGTACAATGGGTATTAGACTCAGGGGGAGAGTCTTGTATTTTTTTTTTGTGAATGCTTTTTATATCTTACTTTGTAAATTGTATATCTAAAATTGATTACATCTTTGTGATGTAACAAACTTATAAAGAAGCATTCTTCAGAAAACATCGTCTTGATGTAAATATGGCATAGTTGGTATTATTTCACTAACCTTTGTTTATGCAGATATCTTTGTCTTTCCAGTGTATTGGTATGGTCTGTAATCATCAAAAAGGGGGAGATTGTTAGATCAAGGGGATTAACACTCTTAAGTTTTGATAATTACATGACAGACGATACGAACAGACGATGCAAGTGTAGACGATGTGAGGACTACAGACGAAAGGTGACTCTTCAATCTGATAAGACTTACTCCATGCTTCCTCAAAGATGTTTCATCACAAAGAGCAGATGATGCAATCACGAGTGAAGACGACATCAATCTAGAGTGTTAGTTGAATGTCTTGTGCTATGTTAAAGACCCATCGTCTACTAGAAGTAGAATGAAGACAAACGTCACAGAAAGTGAAGACAGACAAAGTAACGCGTGCAAAGTGTCATATTCAGTCGTTACTCTTAGAAGTTTCCAAAAAGGCTATTGGGTACTGTGCAAAACCTCTGCTACACGAAAAGTAAATCACACTTTCGTTATCCAAACTGATCAAGTCAGAAAAAGGTGCTGAACATGCACTGGCTCCGCTGCGAATCATTAATTATTATGATTGATCTCTGCCACTGATGGAAAGTTTCAAGAAAAAGGACAACGGTCATATCTCTTGAGTCTAATGGATCTCTTCAGACTTTTACCTATATAAAGGTCTTCACCTCACCATTTCAAGTTGGCGAAAAACACTATTACAAGTTGATTATTTGAATTCGCTCTTGATATTATTCTTCATTATAAAAAACTCTCTATGCGAAGAGGAAAGTTTAACTTCTTTAGACTTTTTCAAATCCACGTCTGTGGTATTTTAGCCTGAGGAGGCTGAGCTTGCAAAGAATACCCTTTTCTTTGGCCTGAAGAGGCTGTGTTTCAAACAATACTTGGTGGGTTACCCTAAAAAGGCTGTGATCAAAGAATATATTGTATTCACCAGAAGTGGCTGTGTTCAAACAATACTTGTAACCTTTTCACGGTTGATAGTGAAAACTCAGTGTTAGATCAAGGATGATTAACGTCTCAAGATTTTGATAAATTACAAGACAGACGAAACCAAGCTACCCAAGACTTGCTAAGACGAAACCAGCACAGACGGAACGAGACCCTTCAAAGAAGAATTTCTGTGTCTGTCAAAAAGCCAAATCATCAGACGATACATGCACAGACGGAAGAGGACTATTCAAGCTTAAGTTCTTCGTCTGTCCAAAGAGTGAAGTCTAAGACGATAGGATGAGACGAAACAACAACAACTGAAGACTGAAGAATCATATCGTCTATCTAAAAGCTGAAGTCAAGTTGAGTCTTTCGCGCCAAGTTTTGAAATCTAAAGATGTACTCATGAGAAGCATCCAAGATCAGTATAGGGATTCGAGCTTACACACCAAAGTCAAAAAGGTCTTTACCTTTTTGTCACATCTCTGTACAAGTCGGGGTAATCTTTACGCACAACCTAGTCCGCTATATCCGCTGCGACTCTTATCAATCAATCAAGTACAACTGACAACCTTTTTGGAAAGCTCTCTAGAAAATCTCTCAACGACTCTCAACGGCATTCAAATGGGTCTAACGGCCATTTGAAGAAGATGCCTATAAAAGGACTTCACAGCTTCAAGAATCAGTTGGCGAATACGCTTATCTCTATCCTTCATCTAAGAATTCGCTCAAGTCTAATATTAGAACTTCATTGTAAAACCCTCTCTGCGAAGAGGAAAAACCTTTGTTTTTAAAACATCTTTCAAAGTCCACTTGTGTGGCATTTTAGCCTGAGGAGGCTGTGTTCCAAAGAATACCTCTTGTATTAGCCTGTGGAGGCTGGATTCAAAGAATACCTTGTTAGTTTAGCCTGAGAAGGCTGGGAGCAAAGAATATCTTGTAATAGCTAGAAGTGGCTGGGTTCAAATAATACTTGTAACCTTTTCACGGTTTGTAGTGAAAACTCAGTGGTTGCTGAGTAACTGGACGTAGTCTAGAATAGACGAACCAGTATAAAAATATCTCGTGTTTATTTGTTTCGTGCTTAACTAACAGGGGATAATCATAATATAACATTTGTTCATTAAAATCAATATTTCAATACAAACATTGTTTCGTCTGAACAGATTTAAAACCCACAGACGAAAGGGATAAATTTTTTAATTAACACAATTCAACCCCCCTTCTTGTGTTTATCTTTTACACTCAGTTTTTGCTGAGTAACTGGACATAGTCTGATATAGAAGAACCAATATAAAAACTTTGTGTTTTCTGGATTATATCTTGTGACTAACGGGGATAATTAAAGAATAACTTAATCTCTTAAATCAAGTGTTTGAAAGATAAGTTTGAATCGTCTGTACTGATTTCAAAACAACAGACGATAGGTTAAAATTTTATCAATATCATAATTCAACCCCCCCTTCTTGTGATTTATTCTTTACATATAGTTGTTACTTGAAGAAGCTTCCAAAATGGTTGGGTACTGTGCAAAACCTCTGTGACACGAAAAGCAAATCATGTTTTTGTTATCCCTCTGATTAAGTCAGAAAAAGGTACTGAAATCGCACTGACTTCGTTACACATCATCAATTATTCTGATTGATCTCTGCCACATGATGTGAAAGCATTTAGAAAAGGACAATGGTCACCAAGGATAAGTCTAGAAAGGGCATGGAATTGACAGTTCTGGTTGAAATAGCTCATTAGGTGAGTGTGCTTTCTTTGGTCGGTACCAGGAGGTAGGACGATTCGTGAGCCGATATTAAGATCATTGTTAAAGTATTGGGCAAGGGTCATGGGTTGAGTGGGTTGTTCAAGATCAGGATCCTTGTTGAGCTTGTTCAAGATGTCTGGAGGTTTTGGTAATTGAGTGTGGGGTTTGGCTTCTCTGGTTGCTCTGGAGAGTGAATGAGTTATTCTCTCGATCTCGGGATCAAGACCAAACTCAGGCTCTTCGTGCTTATTCTTAGATTATTCGTGTTACACTGAGCAAGGGTCCTCTGTTGATTGTTCGATGGAGGATCCATGTTAGGGTTTGCAGGAATGTCTGAAATTCGGGCTCGGGCTTCTCTTGTTACTCTAGAGAGTGAGGGAGATGTTCTCTCGATCTTAGGATCAAGGCCAAACTCAGGCTCTTCATGTTTTCTTAATTTCCTGCAAAACACAAATTCCCAGATCAAGTGAGAATATCAGGAATATTCAAATCGGTAGAAGAATGAGTACAAGAGGTTAGTGTGAGCAGTTTAAGAGAAGTAAAAGAAGAGGAGGGAAGTTTTATTAAGATAGACAAATTAAAAGGGAAAAATAAAATCAAAATAAATATAAGCCTAAATTGGCTTATCCCCGGCAACGGCACCAAAAAACTTGATGCGTAGCGAGAGTAACGGTTAAGTCGCAACCCGTTACTTGGCTATGGAAAGTATACCACAATCGTCAAGTAATAAGTATTTATAAATAGGGGTTCTCTATCCCACGAGGATAAGAAATTAGGAATCTTTATTTTTATTTCAAATCTTATTTTTAATAGGGGAAAAGGTTTGTTTGAAAGCAATGATTATAGAAAGAGAATTAATATAAAAGAAAGCGATTGGAATCCTGTTTTTACCATTAATTCCCCCTAATACTCTGCTCTTTATTATTCAAATATAATCTATTGGTTGGATCGGATTCCTACCCTCGTGACCGTTTCTCTCAGGATCACCTACGCCACCTAGATTAACTACATTAATTAATCTCTTAATTTAATACTAAGTCAATTCGGGATTTAGATCTGTGAATAACATTATATTACGCATATACTATTACCTACTTCTATCTTTAGGACTCTAACGCAATAATGGTTTATTTCTCCAGTACCACCTAAGTTTCTTTTCTCAAAGTTCCCCTAGGTTTACTATCAATTCATTAATGATCAGTTAACGAATAGCATTACGCATAGAAGAAACAAACGCTCAAACATATATTGAATAACATCAAGAATTATAATAGGGAATAAATTAGGGTTACATCGTTCTCCCAATCAAAGGGGGAGCTAGTTCATGCTTGACAAGAAAACAAAACAAGTAATTAAAAGAGAAAACATAGATCTCCTAATGAACTCGGATGATCCCTATGTCTTCGTTGCTTGGCTTGAAGTTGCATTCTCCTTGTTGCATGAACCAGTGTGCTTTAGATTAGAGAACGGCTGCCGAATTAGGTCAAAACCGAAGAGTGACAAAAAGTCTTGACTAGTAAAAATCTCTACTGACAATGAAATAGGTTGTATTTATAGCCTTCAATAATTGGGCTTGAGCTTTTCATGAGTCGAACTCGCGCGAAGTGTTAAATAACTCGCGCGAGTTAATGTTCTAGAGGCAAAACGTGATCTTCAATTCAGTCCAACTCGCGTGAGCTGAGTATCAAGTTGCGCAAGTTAAGGTTACAGAGAGCACTGATTCTTTACTAGTGCTCCAATTCGAGCGAGTTGAGTTCCAACTCGCGAGAGATGCTTTCCTTAGCACGTTTTCTCCTATCATCCCAATATGTTTGTTTCTTCTTTCTTCTAATCTTTTTGGGATCCCTCTTCTTCATCAATCTTTGTAATCTTCTTGCCATCAAGGAGATTTCTTCTTCAGAGGAATCTTCTGAGTCTGTTGATTCTGCTTTCTTCATACTTGACTCTTCTCCATCAAGCTCATCAATGTTGGATAGAGCAATAAGCTCTTGAATTTTCAGCTTCCCCCTTTTACACAAATGAACTTCATGCACTCTCAGCGCTCCAATGAGTTCATCCAGAGTAAGGGTCTTCATATTTCTCCCAACAGATATAGCAGTGGATATAGCTTCCCATGGTGCAGGTAAGCTGTCCAAAATCTTCATGTTGTTTTAGGCTCTTGAAAAAGTAATTTCCAATACAGCTAGCCCATTCAGAATAGTTTAGAATCTTCCAAACATTCCGTCTATAGATTCTTCTCTTTCCATGGAGAACATTTCGTATTCTCTTTGAAGGGTGACAGCTTTCCTAAGTCTGACATCTTCAGTTCCTTCATAAGAGATCTTCAACGCATCCCAAAGCTCTTTGGCTATTTTGTAGGCACAGAATCTGTTATATTCTGTCCTAGAAAGAGCACACGTTATGGCATAACGTGCCTTGTTGTTGAGCTCTGCAATTGTATATTCTTCATTTCTCCACTCTGATTCAGGCTTGGTTAGGGGAATGTCTCCTTCTGTTATGATCTTCCACAGTCTATATTTTGTAGACTTGATATACATCTCCATCCGGTTTGCCCAGTAAGGGTAATCATTTCCAGAGAAAGCTGGAGGAGTGTTCATGGAGGAGCCTTCTACAATGAGCATCGTCTGGGAGTTCGCCATCCCGGATCTTTTCCTCTAGCAGCTGTTAAGTGCTCAACCCTTAGAGGTTGAGCTCTGATACCAAACTGTAAAGTACAAAAACACACAAGAAATGGGGTTGAATTGTGTAGACTGTTTTTAAAACTTTTTTCTCTAAGACGATGTGTTTGCGTCTGTTGTTTTCAAAGCTTGATCAGACGCAAGATTGTTTTCTTCTTTAAGATTGATTTTATTATTAAACTATTCAAGTTATTATCCCCTGTTAGTTAATAGATAAAACAATAGAGAAGACAACAGTATTTTTATACTAGTTAAATCGATCAAGACTACATCCGATTCAATGAACACGCTAAGGTTCCACTATGAGTATTCTTTGAACCCAACCACTCCTGGCTAAATACAGATATTATTTGGGCATAGCCTTCGCAGGCTAAACATGTATTCTTTGAACCCAGCCTTCATAGGCTAAACAGGGTATTCTTTGAACACAACCTCCACAGGCTAAAACAGAGGTATTCTTTGAAACACAGCCTCCTCAGGCTAAGAGCACCACAATAGTGGATATAGAAAGATGAAAGAATAAGTTTATCCTCTACGTAGAGAGGGGTTTTACAATGAGATCTATTCTAAGTTCAGGGCGAGTGAACTTTGCTTGAGAGCTTGAAGTTTGAATATGATTTCTTTGTTCTGCAGTTCACCAGCCTTCTCTTGAAGTAATGAAGTCCTTTTATAGAAAGCTCCTTGAAGTATCCATTAGACTGAAGATTTGAACGTTAGTCCTTTGTCTTGGGGTCTTCAAACGTGTGACAGAGATCAATCAGAATAATTAATGTTTGCACAGGCTTTTTCTGACTTGATCAGAGACATCAACAAAAAGCATAGTTGCTTTTTGTTTTGCAGGGGTTTTGCACAAATCTCTATTCTGTCTTTGGAAGCTTCTACGAATAACGGTTAGATTTGAATTGGGGCGCGAGTTACTCCGTCTGAACTTCATTAAACGAGGTAGACGAATGAATAAATAAATGAGTTGTGTGTTGAATTCATTCGTATGTCTCCTTCCATCCGTTCCTTAGTTTCTTTCTTGATCGATGCTTGATCAGTGCTCTCTGATCTGAGGCTCTTCAGTCTGTTCTTTCAGTCTGTGCTCTTCCGTCTGATGCTTCAGTCTGAGGCTTTAGTCTGTGCTCTTCCGTCTGATGCTTCAATATGAGGCTTCAGTCTGTGCTCTTCCGTCTGATGCTTTAGTCTGAGGCTTTTCAGTCTGATGCTTCAGTCTGATCTTTCAGTTTGTGCTCTTTCTTCCGTCTACAGGCACAATAGACTGTTCTGTAATTATCAAAACTAAGATGCTAAATCATCTTGACTTAACACATATCTTGTGAATTTCTTAAGTTCTTCTTCCCTGAAAATGATCCAATAATTAGTGCTTCTTCAATGCACTTGGTCTCAATTTCTGACACCAATGCATATCAAGAAATATCTTTAAAATTTGACCTTGTTTGCACTCCTTGATGTTTGTCTCCTATGATCAGATCTTTTGAATAATTTGAGGCAAATTTTCACGTTCTGATAGGAGTCTGAATATTGTCACGCTGAAGAGTAGACGAAGAGGGTTCGTCTATTCCAGTAGACACATTTTCATCTGGATTCACTTTTGGGTTTGTTCTGAAAACTTTTTCATTGTCTTTGTTTGATGGGTTAATCTACAATGATGGTCCCTGTAGGTGAATCTAGAGGGGGTGAATAGATTCTAGCTCCTATATAACCCAAATTTGCGTTTCTACTTTTTCTTTTACTTCAACCAATTACTAGTTTTGATTAAATATCTACTCTTAAGACAGAAAAGTAAGATATATCAAAGTTGCACAGTGGAAAGAACAAAAGAAAGATCAAGAAACTTGTTAGTAATTAATATACTTGAAAAACCAATATTAGTATCTAACTGTACTAGATTTTAGTCGATTACCGAATCAATTACCGAACGAAAAATAGTGTTAAATCAATGTTACCGATCAAAGTAAGGCAAAAGATACAGAGAATAAGGGAGAAGAAGATTGCACGGTGATTTATACTAGTTCGGCCAACTACCTACATCCAGTCTCAACCCAACAACTGTTGCAATTGGTTTTCCACTATGATCCCTTTGTGTTCTTTACATTCACTCTACACAAGCAACACAAAACGAAATCAAAAACACCCAATACTACCAATTCTTTAACACAAAGAACCGTTCTCCTTGATCTTGGCACCTCCAAGAATCAAACCTTTGATAAAAACCCTTCTCAAAGAGACTTACTCTATCTAGAGAGACCTCTCTCCTAGAGTAATCAACTCAATACAAAAAGAATAACAAGATCAGTTAGAAAACACCTTAGTGTATAGATTCTGATCACATATAAGAACTATGAATGTCAACCAATCAGAACATTCAATCAAGATTGTCTTTTGATAAACCTTTCTTGAAGAACTTTGAAGTTCTTTATGAATTTCTTGGAGAAAAGATAGAACTATTCAAAACGTGTGTTTCCAAGATTATTAAAAGAATTTTAAAAAGAGGGGTATTTATATTTGCAAGCAAAAGCCCATTTTAGGCAATCTATTGACTTTTTTATGGTGGTAATCGATTACACCAGAGAACAAAGTCAATTCTGGTGGTTCTTAGCCCTGGTAATCGATTAAAACGAGGGGGTAATTGATTACCTTAGAGACAAATATGAAATTTCAGTTTGTTACCCACTTTTGGTAGTTGATAACCATTTTCAGGAAATCTATTACCTCAGTTGGTTACCAGAAAACAGATTTAATCTATTACCTTAGTTGGTAATTGATTATCTCATTTTAATTTTGAAAAGAAAACCTTAGAGAAAATTTCAACTATTTGAATAATGAGAGAACACACAAAATCAACTTAGCTTTCCATGACATATCAAAAAAGAATAAGCACACAAACAAGCCTAAACTAAACAATCAATACATAGAAAACTCCTAGTTACAATTCATCTAAGAAAACCAAAATTACATATCATCAAAATCAAAATAAAGAGAGAGACACTCCAAGTATCTTCAAGCTTTAAATCGAACATACAAAAGATCAAAGGAAATTTCTAGGTTTGATATTTCTTTATTAGCTGATACGCGGAATACAGGTGGTAATTATACCTCCTGCATCTTTGCTATGGCAAGTATATCACAGCCGTCAAGTAATAAGTATTTATAGATCAGGGTTGTCGTACCCACGAGGATAAACAATTTAGAAACATTATTTTTATTTAATAATTTTATTAATTTCTTAAAGAGAATGAAAAAGGGTTATTAATTGATAGAGCAATTTGTAGAAGAATAAATCAATGATAATTTAAAGTAAAGAAATAAGAAAAATATGAGAAGCAATTGTGATCCCGATTTCACCACTAATTCCCCCCTTATACTTTTCTCCTATGTTATTTATGTATAATCATGATTCAATCGGATTCCTACCCTCGTGATTGTCCCTCTTAGGATCATCCATGCCGCCTAAGTTAACTAGATTAATTAATCTCTTAAGTTAATACTAAGTTAATTAGGATTTTAGTTGTATGAATCCAGGGGCAACTTAGGTGTTGTCCACACTACTACCTACTCCCATCTCTAGGATCCTAGCGTAATAATAGTTATTTCTCCAGTACGTCCTTGGTTTCTTTTCTTAAAGTTCCCCTAGGGTCACAATCAAATTATTAGTGATCAGTTAACAAATAGCATTAAGCATATAAGAAATAAACGCTCAAACATATATTGAATAACATCGAGAATCATATATAAAGGGATAAATTAGGGTTACATCATTCTCCCAATCAAAGAGGGATTTAGTTCATAGAAGTAAGAAAAACAATACAAGAATAATAAGAAAGAGAATACATAGATAATCAAATTCCTAGGAAGTCGAATGATCCTTGTGTCTCTTTTGCTTAGGCTTGAGGTTGAATTTCGTTGTCGTCTACAAACCGGGAGTGAAGAGGTTTGAAGGTTGTCAGTCGCCTGGCCTCGGCCGAATTAGGTCAAGAAAATATGAGAGCGATCGGTCGTCGAACTGGTTTGTTAATAGCTTGTTATATTTATAGCCTTCAGAATTGGACTTGAGCTTCCTTTGATAAGATCTTAAAAGATAATATGAGATCTTTATTTTTGAAATAAGATAATATATTTGGTATCCTTTGCATAAGATAAGATAAGATAAGATCTTGGAAGATAAGATAAAATCTTGGGCCTACTGGGAGTCCAACTCGCGCGAGATCATGTTCCAGAGAGCAAACGTGTTGTGCAAGTTAAGTTTTGTGCATACTCGCATCTCAAATCTCTTCAAACCAATGCCTCAAGACCTATCAATCCTAAGATTCAAAGGATGATAGAAGATCATGAAGTCACCTCTGTTTTATGCTCTAGAACTTCATTTGATGAAGATTCCACAATCTGTGGCAGGGTGTATCCTGGAAAAGCTTTTGCTTATACACATCCATCACAGGAGCATCCAGATCTTGAGCTCTCTGTTCCCACTAAAATGTTTACCTGGCAATGGGAAAGAGACTTCACTGCGTATCTCACTCTTCCACTTTTCACTCTGTGTCTGAAGAGGACTCCAACTATGCTTATTGAAGATAACTCTGTACCATTAGTTGAAGAACCTCAAACTCCTATTTCTGAGCCTTTAACTATGGTCATCAAAGAAGAAGAGTTTGATCCAATCGTGGAAGAGCCTCAATCACCGCTTGTGGAGATTGCTGATAAGGTGAAGGTTACGGTAATTCAGGATGACGCAAGGGACGCTGATGAGTATAATACTCTAAAGCTTAAATATGATGCTTTAGAAGAGAATTGCGAGCATCTGAAGCAAAAGAACAAAGAGCTTGAGGATAATCAAGCTTCTCTTACATCTGAGATGCTGCAGCTGAAGGAGATTGTTATAAGCCTTGTTCAAAAGAAGCCTAAGCCTTCTTCTTGATTATGTTTTTGATGATTCTCAGCCCAAGGGAGAGAATATCTTAGAAAGGAAGAAGTTGTTATGCTAAGGGGGAGTCTTTCGTCTGAGGAGAAGTTAGAGTCAAGCATCGTCTGAGGGGGTGCATCGTCTGAGAGGGAGCTATATTTTTTTTTATATATTGTATTGATTCTTTATTTATTTGTAAAGCGTATACATGTAATTGTTTTTAACTTTGGTTTTTTGTATACCTTGTAACATTGTATATGGTTTACATCACATTGATGTAATAATTATTATAAAGAGGTATTGTTTCAGAAAACATCGTCTTGATGTAAATCTGACTTGTGCTTAATCTGTGATCACTAACTTTGTCTTATGCAAATGCCTCCTTGAGAAAAGTTATCAGTATGGTCTGTAATCATCAGAAGGGGGAGATTGTTAGATCAAGATGATTAACACATTTAAAGTTTTGATTTCTACAAGACAGATGAAACTTTTTCAGATGGAACATCAGTAAGCAAGTCAGACGAAACAAGCACAGACGGAAGATGACTCCTCAAAATTGAAGTCATTCGTCTGTCTCAAGTCAAAGTCATCAGACGATAGGATAAGACGAAATCTCTTAAGACTGAAGAAGTGTATCGTCTGTCCAAGAAGTGAAGCAAAGTATGAGTCACTCGTGCCAAGATTTCAAATCTTAAAAAGTACTCTTTAGAAGCATCCAAGATCAGTATGGGGATTCGCGCTTACACATTCAACTCGAAAAGGTCTTAACCTTTTTGTCAAAGTCTCTGTACAAAGTCGAAAAAGTACTGCGCACGCTATCTAAATCCATTGCACACGCCATCAATCACTCAAGTACTATCTGACACCTTTTGGAAGCTCTCGAAAAATGTTCAACGGCATTCTTCTGTGTCTAACGGATATCTGAAGACGTTGCCTATTTAAAAACTTCATTGCTTCAAAGATTAGTTGGCGAACACGCTTCTATTATTCAATCTTCTATGATTTTCGTTCACTATATTTGTTGTACTTCATTGTAAAACCCTCTCTGCGAAGAGAAATCTTTCTTGTTTTAAAACAACTCTGTCAAATCCACTTGTGTGGTGTTTTTAGCCTGAGGAGGCTGGTTGTTCAAAGAATACCTTTGTTGTTTAGCCTGCGAAGGTTGTGTTCAAAGAATATCGTGTTATAGCCAGAAGTGGTTAGGTGCAAATAATACTTGTAACCATTTCACGGTTGGTAGTGAAAACTCAGTAGTTGGAGGGTAACTGGACGTAGTCGTGTATAGACGAACCAGTATAAAAATATGTGTGTACCTATCTTCTTAAGTGTTTGACTAACGGGGATAATCAAACTATAACTCCTGTTCATTAAAATCAATCTTTGAAAGATTAAGACTGTTTCGTCTGAACACCTTTAAACTCACAGACGAAAGGAACAAAATTTTTTAAAACACAATTCAACCCGCTTATTGTGTTCTATCTTTTACAATTACCATTTCTGGTAATCTATTACCTCAGTCAGTTACCAAAAATTAGAATTAATTTATTATCAACGAAGGTAATCGATTATCCCGTGATTTAACTTGAAAACTTAGAAGGAAAAAGAGTAATTTGAAACATGAAAATCTTGGTAATCTATTACCAACCCATGGTAATTGATTACTGAGCAAATTCAAGACTATTTACACAAGTAACAAACTTCTTAGGCTTAGGACTTGTTAAACAAGATCAAACACATGCATATACCTAATCTAAACAAACAATACAATAAAACCTATTACAATTAATCTAAGGGAAAACAAGATACATGAACATTAAAAGAAAAACTCCAAAAGCGAGGCACTTCAAGCATCATCAAGTTTTAAGTCCAACAGAAAGTACTTTAAACTCAAGTATAAGCATATAAAACTAAAGACAAAACATGAAACTCTTAAATCCAAAGTTTAGAAGCTCGAGAATATAAACATACAATTATTAGCCAAGGAGGCCTCTTCTTCATCTTAGACGATGTTTTGATGTTTTTAACTCAAGGAGGAGAGAATTTTTACGTATAAATGAAGTATTAAATAGAAGGGGAGATAATAATAAAGAAAAAGGGGAGATCTTTCGACAAAGTGCTTAAGCTGGAAAAAAGAGGTGGATTCAGACACTCTCAATGAAATGTTTCTATTTTTGCTCTAATATATTCGGCCTCGTCTAAAGAAAGTTTCTTATAATAGAAGACTTATTATTTGTTTTCAGAAGATTGTAGAAAGAATATTTTCAGCTCTGATCAAGTTGCTATAAAAATAGTAATTCTTTTGTAGATCTTATTCTTTTATTCTCGCATCTGATATAATTTTGAACACATCGTCTTCATGTGAAGACTTTGTAATCTCACAAATAAATGAGGAATTCATTTTGTTCAAGCTTTCATGTTATATGGACTAACCTTTTAAGCAGATGAAATAAGCCTTGAAATTTTAGTCTTATTAAGTTATTTAAGTCTAAAAATTGAATCTGATCATGTTAAAGAGCAAAAATTTTATCTAAATGGTTTGTAATCACCAAAAAGAAGAGGATTGTTAAGTTAAATTTGTTTAAAGACAATTTATAATTTTTAAATTTTGATAATTATAGTATATGAAGATAAAAGTCCAAACTTATAGGATGAATGGAATTTTCAAACTTATCAAACATAATAGAACTTAAACAAACAATGTCATGCTCCAACAGACGAATATAATCATCAGATGGATTCTCAATCAGATTAATAATAAGAAAGGTGCACTCAAAAACACGACATAAGTATCAGTTATGTCTCTTATTGTTATATACTCAAATTCTAACTAAAGTGTTAATACTTGTTGTGCAACATAGAAATACTTGTCCTTTGAGCCAACATTCAAATAAGAGGAAGTCAACCATATCTTTATAAAAAAAAGGTGCCTAGCATGGTCAAATAAGATGTCTTCTGACATAAAGATTTGTTGTAGAAAGCAAAACTACCTTTTTCAACTCTGAACCTCAGATTATAGGAATAACTTTCTATTATGATGGTGACAAACCCATAATGCATTAAATGTTGAAGAATGTTTAGCACGCCCTTATCAGATTGGAGAGAAAATTTGAAGTTGTTGAGTGTAATGGCTACCCCAAATCACCACCTGTATAAAGGATAAAGTTTGAATAAGTTTTGGCAAATACGCTTTGTTTCAAAGAACATTAAAGCTTTGGTAGACTTGTTCTAGAACAACTTATTCTTTCGCTTTAAATAACCTTTAGATTGTACTTCTTCACAAATCTCTCTCTGCATAGAAGTTGAATCTCATAAGTTAGACAGTCATATCAAATCTTCCTTTTGTGGTAGTTAGCCTAAAGAGGTTGGGATCAAATAATACTGATTTAGCCTAAAGAGGTTGAGTCCAAAAGAATACCTGGAGTTGTTAGTCTGAAGATACTAAGAATAAAGACTTGGGTTGTTAGCCAAAAGAGACTATTTTCAAAAGAATATTTGGGTTAGCCAAAAGTGGTTAGAGTCAAATAATATTATATATTTCACTTAGTAACACTAGAACTTAGCTTTTGCTAAAAAATTAGACGTAATCTTTCTTAAGATGAACTAGTATAAATTTCTCCATATCCATCTCTTTATTGTTTTTATTATTTGCAACTAACTTAGGGCTAGATTGAAAATTTGATTTTCAAAGTCTTAATATATCATTTGAAAATATCTTTAATTCTTCTGATAGGATCTTGCGTTTTATCTTCATCAGACTTTGTTCTTAAACAAGATTTATTAAATTAAAAAGCTTACAAAAAATTTATGAAAATACAATTTAACTTTCTTCTTGTATTTTCACCTTTTATAGTAAATAATACTTGTATTCACTTAATAATAATTAAATCTTAGTTATTACTAAGAAATTGGACGTAGTCTTATTTAAGACAAATCACTATAAATCTCTATGTTATTTATAGTACTTTATCATTTCTACAAGCTTAAACTGCATTGTAAATCCTTTTATTTGAAAATAATATACTTTGTCTAATAAAAATATGATATTCATCAAACTTATCTTAAATAGAAAAACAAAAAATTTGTGAAAATCTTTTAATCACACAACTCAGCCTTTTTTCGTGTATTTGTTTTTACAGGTTAAAAGATAAAACATGAATTTAGAATTTTTCAGGATTAAGATTTATTGCTCTTGCCCTAACTTTAATAAGCTGAAGTAATTAATGTAGTTTTTGAAGACGGATTAACTAAAATTATTTTCATATTCTTTCGAGGTTTGAAAAAGTGCCTAGCTAATTAAATTAATTCATATTATTATAATGATTACGTTTAATTAAACTCATTAACGATTGGTTATTCTCGTAGAATTAATTTTACTTTTATGAATTAAAAATCTATATTCTTTAACCATGGATCTAATATATAAGTTTTCATTTCAATTCTTCGCTATGCATCTATGATTATGACGAGTAAAAATTGGTGTAATATAAATAATTAAAAACCTAATTGAAATACTTATTATTATTATTATTATTATTATTATTATTATTATTATTATTATTATTCCCTAATCCTAGAAAATAAGGAGACTACTCACATATTCATAGTAATCTTATAAAATAATTCGAAAGCAATAAAAGTAAACAAAAAAAGAGAGAACTTGAAAAATAACCCTTTACTTCAGCTTTGTCATTTGAGACAAAGGCCATACCCAATTACATTAAATTTGCAAGTTGTAACATAATACAACAAGAGACACACTCGTGCCTATCATTTGCTGACTATGACAACATTTAGTTAAGAATGTAACTCCATAAAACATGAAATAACCAATCAACAATGTAACAGGTTCGACAAAAATAGGGAAATGCAATGCAACAAGAAAAATCAGGGTCCTAAATGACTAACAATATCTAAAAGATTCTAGTTTAAATATTTCCTAAATATCAACTATACGCAATGCATTCCAACTTGCTTTTTCTCACATAGGCTTTCCAACTTATTGTTTTCTCTTGTAGGATTTGAAGAAAGAAAATTAATTTAATTTTTAAAAAATATTATTAAATTATTTCAGCTTAAATTCATAATTTCTAAAAATTATATTGAAGATTAAACTAATCTTTTACACAGTATAAAAAAAATTAAACTAATTAATAAAAACAAAACTCTTAATTTAATTCACACTATATATTTCATTCCATGCTCATTAATTGATTTATTTTTCAAAATCTTAATTATACTCACAATTAACCTAATCAAATAGGCTCTACTCGTAATCAAATAAATATCACACTATTTATTTTCATAGATAATAATATTTAAAAAGATTATAAGAGTCTACTTTTAAATAAGATGATAATACAATGAAGTTCAGGTACAATTGTTTAACTTTGTAAATAAAAGAATATATAAGAAAAAAGTAAGTTTAAGTATGCATCCAAAATAGTTCAAGCACTTAGGAAATGTTGTGATTCCCTTAATTCTTCAGATACTGAGGTATTCTATATATATAAACAAGTGACGTAGTCATTGAAGGTGTTTCAGGAAGATTTTTTACTCATAGCAAGGCGTAGTGGTGCTGTCAATTTTGACCATGCCAAGGAATATAGCTTCATGTACTAATGAAAGACTCTTACAAATGTACTTTATCTAGTGTACCTTTTTACATAATGAAATCCTCACAATGTCAACTCATTTATGCTAAGAAGGAAAACTTAAAATTTTGAATGCTAGAAACAATGTATTACAATTTCTCAAAGAATTATAATTTATCACTTAAATGAATATGTAATATGGTTGAGTTCTAAGTTCACATTTTAGATTCAATAAAAATTTGTATCATTAAAAAGTATGTTGGATCCTCGGTTATTTTACTAAGAGTATGTAATAGTCTATTCATTTGAAATTTAGAAATGAAAAACTATGCATAGTTAACATATGTTCAGAAACTAAATCAATTAATCAACATTTTCTCAATTATCATCAAAACGTCAAATTTTTAGGACCATAGACATGTCAACGTTTGGTTCCAACAATTTAACGATAAATTAAATTATTAGGGTCCATTTTGTGAGTAAGGTGAAAAAGAACGTATAGGATAACTTATTCTACCTTATTATAATCTGACATTTGTTGGACTGATTAGATTGGCTTATACTATCCTTATCATTTCTCATGCTTACGATTAAAACTTCGTTTTTACATATAAAATAGTAGTTACCAGATATAATTATCTAACCGACAGTCACAATAATTACTATGATTAATATCATTTCAATTTAAGGAATTTTAAAATTTTATTTAAAACCAAAATAAAAATATAAAATAACTATTGAAAAAAATAATAAAAACTAAAAACATGATTTTATAATAATAAAGAAAGAGTAATTAACCCGAATCAATTTTTATGGATTCATGGCTTCCGTCCATGGTTGGGAGCTGATGGGCCGGAGTGCTTTTGGAGCCCGCGTCCACGGTCGTCAATCAAAAGTCATCAATCAATCTCGACTATAAGTAATCCACTAATAGGAACCCCGTGAAAATTGAGAATTGCTCTCCGTCGTCGTCGACACCGATTTAGGGGATCAAATTTAAAGATAACGAAAAATCATCTAACGTTCTGATATTTTTCTCAGCTGCAGTGTGGCTTACTCATAAAAATCTCCGAACCCGCTACTTCCTATCCTTTCGAAAAAGTTAACTGGAAAAGTGATCTAAACAGCATCGGCAGCTAGATCGTCTAAAAAAGAAGCGTTGGTAAATGGCTCAAGATTCACCCTTGGAAACCCCGGATATCTATCCGCCTTCGTCTACTGCACAATCGCAGCCAGATCCATCTCTTTCAAGAAACGTTTCTTTTAGCCGGCTCAACGCTCAAGCTCCAGAATTTGTGCCCACTCGAGCCATCCCTCGGTCCGATTTGCAGCAACCTAGGCTCGTTGTACCACCTCCCCCACCTCCACCGGCTTCAGGTATGGTGCACGTTTACTCACCGCCCCCAACTTCACAGTTCCATATGCCGATTCAGGGCCATGCCGTCCCGGTCCAGAATCACCATCATCATCTTTCCCATCAGCATCACGTTCCGGCTCACTACCGGTCTCATCATCACCCGCATCATCATAAGTACTATGTTGGCTCCGATGCTTCCGTGCATCAGTCTCATGTTGACCCAGATCATACACCTTCTTCCAAAAGCAAGCTGTCTGATGAAGCTAGTCAGAAAATTATGAATCAGGTAAACTTCATTTGTCTAATTTCTGATTGCCTATCGACACTATAATCAGCGTGTATATCGATATCAGTCTACAAATTTAGTAAGCCTACCATGTATACATGAGTTTGGGAGTTTAGACTTTGTCATGTTCCTGTTCCAATTGACCCGCTAATCAAATTAGGTAAGTTTGGAAGTAGGTGTTTGGAGGGGAAGGGTGTAGTGTTTCATTCCTAAACTTACAGAACTGTATAATTCTCATAACAATAACGACGGTTTTAGAGGGAAAGGGAAGAGAGAGTAACGTTTTTATTCATACATATATAAATTATAAAATAACTAAGATTGGAAGGTTTCTCCATAATTTAACCTTCCTTCCCTTTTCATCCACAACCTTCTACCTCAGTGATGTCACTGAAAGAAGACTAACTCAGAATGGATTTCATCAGTCGCACTAGCCTCCCTAATTATTGACTGAGGAGAGGTCCCCCAGGTTCATTGGCTTTGGACTGTAGTTTTCTGTGCAGTGTAGACTTCCAGTAGTGGTTACGCTTACACTTTATGTATTTATTTATTTATTTCTGGGTCATTACTAACATGGTTATAGCTTAGTTGATGTTGTGATAATTTATTGCTTGTGTTATGATGGTGGTGCAGAGTAGTGCTATATTGTGGCCCTTTTCTGGATATTGATTGATCTCCTTTCTGGAGTAGTATTATTTCTCAATTAAATTGGGCAACAAGCTGGAGCTTTGATATATTTCATTCATGGCCAAATTTGAGGACATGACCGGCACATGGGCTTCAAAACTCACTTAGCATGGCAAGCCTAATTATTACATTCTACTAAGAATACATTAACAACCTAGAAATAGGGTTAATGAAATTCCAGCAATTTCCCTTGAAATTTTAGGAAAACCATATTTTATACATAATTTGCTTAAAATCATATGAACTCTTATCCAAATCCAATATCCAGAAGCCACATTTCATAGACATGTATCTTTTATTAATTATTCACCACGAGATAAGAAATAACCCCTATCTTTACAGCTTCTATATCCTGGAGTTGACTTAATACCAACCATGATTAACCATGCAACCCTATAAAAAAATAACAGGTAATGCCTGGTTGCTATGAAGCACAAACACCTCTTGTTTGAAATGTCGCAATAGTGGGACACATTTTTGACAATGACACCTCAACACGTGTTTGATATATGTCAGACACTTCTAATTAAGTGTCCAATTAAAAAATTAATTTTTATCTGCTTGGACACTTATGGTATGTTTGGTAGGAAGGAAAGAAAATAGAATGAAAAGGAAACATGGATTATGATGTGTTTTCTTTTGTTGGTTGCAAAGAAAGTGAAAAGAAAAGTGAAGAAAGAGTTTACTTATAGAAATAAAAATCCAATTTTTTCTCTTTCCAATTCTAATTTCAAAAGCTTCTCTCTTTCTCCACCCTCATTCCAAACATAGGGTTAGGCCACACCACTACATGAATGGACACACTAACATTATTAAAAAGTTATTATTGTTTTAAAACTTTTAAAAAATCAGCTTTAAATATAAAATAAAATATTACATATAATTAAGCCCTTAGTGGCAGTGACTGTTAAGAAATTAGTATGAAATGGAGGAAAAATTGAGAAATACTGAAAGCAAAGCAACTGGGAGAAAAGGACTATCAGAGAAAGAGTTCTTTATTGAATTGATTGATAGAAAAAAATGCGGTAAAATTTGCATTTACAGAGTCCTTCTTATGTAAATATACAGAGAAACAAAACCAGTAAAAACTAAAATAATTGCGTAGACTAACTGCGTTAACTGAATAACAGAAATGGGTGGGTAGTTCTAATAAGAGAGGAAGCTGAACCGGGGAGGGAGAATCTCTGAAAAGGAGGAGAAATGGAAAGGGTGGGGATGGGGGAGCATGGGTGTTGTTATGAATAAAAAAAAAAAAAAACTCTTCTTTTTTCAATGGTGCTGACACATTTATAGTTGTCACATGGTGTATAATTTAGTATACATAAATAGTCTTTAGGACTACTAAGTACTAATAATTTATATATTTGGTATGAATTATTTCTCTGGATTGATGTGCTTTCCTGGAAAGAAAGAGGGAGGAGAGGGGTTATTTCCCTTCAAAATTCACTTCTAATACAGTGTCCATATATTACTGCTTTTATTTCATAGTTTTGAGCTTTGGCGTTCATGATGTGTACCATCCTCCAGTATGGTTTCCACTGTCTGTGATGTTCGGGATAGTGATCCAGTTCCTCTAAAGTGAAGTGAAAGAGTGCGTTTAGAGGATAAGATGCACTTACAGCTGTTGATTTAAAAACCAACAGTTGAGATTGTGATAAAAATGAAGTACATGTATAAAGTTAGTTACAACCCCAACTGTTAATTTTTCAATCAATGGTCATTGAAGCACGTTATCCTCTGAACTGAACTTTCCTTATTTCAGAGAAGCAAAATCCTAGGGATGGTAAAGTAAGAGGGGGAAGGGAAAATTTTTTAGCGCACCTTTATAATAATTAGAATAAGAGTAACTCTGAACTATTGCTGTATTTCTGGCATTGCTAGTTATTATAATCGCTGTTTTGTGAACTATTGCTGAATTTCAAGAGGAAGTTTAGTATATGATGTTTTTGCATAATTAGTGATGGGAAATGGAACTTGAGAATGGACAATAATCAAACAAAGTTTATAATTTTGTGACATATATCTATATCTATTTATGTTCATCATAATATGTTTCTCTAAATTGCACTTTTACCTTTTTTACCCTTCATGCATCACAAGTTGACTAGGATTTTGGTTGAGATTTTTATATAATAATTTGTAGGTGGAGTATTATTTCAGTGATTTAAACTTAGCTACTACCGATCATTTGATGAGGTTCATCAACAAAGATCCAGAAGGATTTGGTAAGATAATATTTTTTGGTTTCCTTCTTTTTCTTACCGAGTAACTGACTGTGGGCTCAAACTGTTCATTCTTCTTCCTTTTTGATCTTACTCCTTTTGTCCTTTTAAAGGTTGGAACATGATGATCGGTGTTCAAAGATTATCAAATTGAACAATGTGATATTGATTCTTGTTTCTGTATTAGTAGATGATTTTAGATTTGTTATGATATACTATTTTGTATTATTTCTAATGCTTTTATAAAATTATTTAGTGCCTATATCTGTTGTCGCATCTTTCAAGAAGATTAAGGCCCTCATAACCAGTCACTCCCAACTTGCAACTGTTTTGAGGAACTCATCAAAGCTTGTAAGTTTGTTACTTTCTTGCTTCATGAACTAATGCTTAATGTTAATCTTCAACTTATATTTTGCTCTTCATGTGGATATTTTTCGCAATTTTATTAGTTACTTTTAAATATACATCATTGCTGAATTTTCCAGATGGTTAGTGAAGATGGAAAGAAAATCAAACGCCAGTATCCTCTGACTGAGTCTGATGTAGAAGAGCTACAAGTAATTTTTACTACAATCTTGTGACTGATGTTAAGTTGTGCAAGATAGATTATTAATGCTGCATTTGGTTTTCTTTAAAACAAATGGTTGGTCTTATTTCTGCTTCTTTCTTCTCTCTCTCTCTCTCACATCTAAATTTTTTTATTCTGGTAGTCTCGCATTGTTATAGCTGAAAACCTACCTGAGGATCATTGCCACCAAAATCTTATGAAGGTTTTCTCAGCAGTTGGGAGGTACTATTGTAGCTTCCATTGAATGATGCTTGTTATGGATTTTCTTTTACTTTTTATCTAGTTATGATACATTTCATGTGGGCATGTGGCAGTGTGAAGACTATCCGTACCTGTCCACCTCAAACCTCCAACAGTGGGGCTTCTTCTGCTTCAAAATTGGGAAAAGTTGATGGCATACCTTTATCTAACAAGGTCTGAATTCATGTATTATAGGTTCCATCATAGAGTTATTATCTTCTGTTTTTTGTTTTACATAATTTTTTTTAGCATGTGGGTTATACTTTGTCTAACAGACACATGAATTTCAGTTTTACTGATGAATTCATGTGGGTTATACTCCTTGTGATGGTTTCTATGTTTTGATAAAAAAAAATATTGATATGCTTATTAGTTTAAGTTTCAGTCATTTAAAAGAAATGTAATTGCTCCCCATATAAGATAAGTAGTTATGTGCAAAGATGGATCCTGAAATATCACTAGATTTTTGAAAGTACAATTTTATATTACAATATATGGGACAGAATCCATTGACACAAGTGTCAAAGTTAGTTGAATTACATGTTCATGAACTTTTTGTAGAAATTAAATTTAACCAGTTCAACTGTTAAATTTGAGGTACTGATTAAGTAGATCACGTATACAAAATTTCATACAATTTCAAAATTATTTGGTAGTTTATCACACCGTTTTATTTTAACATATAATATGGTATTAAAAGTATATGTAAATATTAATTGTTGGATAACATATTTTTAAAAAGTCCAAATTATGAAAAAATTGATATACATGACTGTGAAGACAATATCTCATAATTCAACAGTTGGATTAGTTAATTTTAATTTTTGCAAAAAAGTTATTGAAGGTTTTATTTAACTGCATTGACACCACGTCAATAGATCTTGGAGTAAGTGGATCCCTCCTGCAGCCTTCACCTAAGCATCTCCGGTTATATACCATTACTCACTGTTCATGTGGGGGATCTTACTTGTGTGTTCAGTTTTGGTCACATGTGCTTGGCTTCACACCAATAATAAGATTTCAGGCCTGTTTTGCTATTTTGACCTGTGCAATGTAGATATTTGTTTTTATTCTGAAACATTGTTTTTCAAACTTTCAATGTTCTATAACTTATTTCAACTTGTTATCTTGTGATGTGATTTATAGACCTGCCCACCTTTGTTGCATGCTACAGTCTGGGTTGGCTTGTTGGCAACTTTAATGTTGGACATGAACATATGCTAGTGAACATTCTACTGATAGGATAGGATTCTTTCCCTCTTTTCTTTTAGTGTATTAATGGAGAGGAGGTAATTTAATGAATCTAATACAACTCTTTGTTCCAGTTGCATGCATTTGTTGAATATGAATCTGTTGAGCTGGCTGAGAGAGCAGTAAGTACCAATACTTTGCTGAGTTGGCAGGGATTATTTCAGGTTACTTTTTAACTAGATGACATTTTCGGCCATGGAGTGATGAGATTGAGAACCATTGACAGGTTGCTGAGCTGAATGATGAGGGAAACTGGCGGAGTGGCCTCCGGGTTCGACTAATGCTTAGACGCATGGTATACATTGAAAATTCCCTTTCCTCCATCTATTTCATGTATGCAAGTGTGTCCCCCAATAATGATTTGTTTAGACAAGCAAATGCAGATTTGAAGGTTTTTTTGTCATTTACAATTATGGCCCATATGGCTTTATTGAGAAATACATATTCTGACATTTTTTACAAACTTGAATGAAACAAGAATGAAAATCCTCTCTAGTCTGGCTTGGGTTGTCTCATAAGCCATAAATGTTGAGGAGCTTTCTGAAAGCTGTTAAATCTACTTGCTTTTCTTCTTTCTATTTTTTTTTTTTTTTGGTTTGAACAACAAAAGAATAGATAGGTAATCGTTTTTGTCATCTAGATGAATTATGTTATAGATTTGTTTTTTTCCAGTCTAAACCTGCTCAAGGACGGGGAAAGAAGGGACTTGATGTTGAGGTTAGCTGTGATGAGGATTATACTTCTGTGCCTGAGCCACAGGCAAATGAGAAACAATTAGAAGATGCATCCTTTCCCGATACTCAGCTGCATGAACATGTGGTGAGTGCTTGCTTAATTGGCTTATTATTCATGATAGATAACAGTTTTGTTGCATAACAGAAAATAATTACAAAGATTATGTATCCATCTCAAATCCCAACAGTGCAGGCATAACGAAAGGATTATACTTCTATAACATGGTCTTTATAAGTAATGAGTGTGACAAAACTTGGGTACTGTAGCACAGATGTTTTTGCTTTTGGTACTATTCTTCCGTTAAAATTGGAATTTTACTTGGTAATGCATGGAATAAAGGTTGGCATTAAAGGTCAGCATGTGTTACCAAGACAAAACTCCAATTTGATTGGAACTCTAAAATATTTATGGTGTTGTACCTGAGTTATGTTCAAAATAGTAAAGTTTGAGGAATATGCTTTGAGTCATTTTGGTAATTTGCGTCATTCATAGCATATGTCTGTGTCCTCTTCGGTTGTCGTGTGAAAATGTCTAACCAGTAGTTTGAGGACAAAGTAGCCCTGCCATTTACCTGTTCTACACTTCTGGTCATGATTCTTTTAACTTACAGGGAGAAGAGCATGGTTATGACAAGGAGAGTGGACAAAGGAAAGGTCGTAGCCGGGGCCGGGGTAAGGGACGTGGCCGAGTTCATTGTCATCAGAATAATCGTGTGGGAACTCCGCCTTCAAATAATACAATTTTCACTGATCAAGTCGCTGCCAAGCAACCCCCTGGGCCCCGAATGCCGGATGGTACAAGAGGATTTTCAATGGGTAGGGGGAAACCAGTAGCTGTTAATATAGCGTAATTTGTTTGATCAACGCCGATACAAGTTTGTAGTTGTGCTTGTATTTGGTGCTGTAACACTGATCGTGGCAGTACTAATTTGGCTGGGGCAATTCTCAAACAGTTCTTTGTTTTTTTTTCTTTTAAAGTGTCAGTGTTTTTCTTTAAGAAATACTGTGGGCCTGTGGTTAACAGAGGAGGAAGTAGAAAAAAGAAATTTAAGAATCGACTAGGCAGTCAGCGCATTAGGCGAAAATGTGTACAAAAAAAAAAAAAAAAAAAAAGGAGACATGGCGATTTAAAGCTGATTTGATTGTCTTTTTAAGAAAATAAAATGAAATTAACAGTTTAAAAATAATATGACAATGGTTGGTTTTAAAAAAAAAATTATGAAGAAGATAGTTTATTTTTCTATCGAAGCGATATAATTAAATCTAGTGAACTTTATATCATATTTTATTAAATCTAGTGAACTTCATATCATATTTTATTTTCCCTCAAAGTTATTCAATTGTCGTTATAATAGGCTTTCGAATTTCTCATCTAGCATTTTTGGCTAATGTTTTCAATATATAGAAAAAAATTTATGATAATGTTTAGATAATTAATTAAAATCTATGAATTATTGAAGTTCTGTCCGGACTAATTTGTCATAATGGTCCTCGAGGACATAGTCTAGTCAATCATACTAAATTTTTGGGACAGTTATTCGGAACATGACACATAATTATAAAGTTATGTCTTACTCTGGTTAAACTAGGACCTGTCACTCTTCTTTTAGATTCTGATAAGATCGACAAGAATAATTTAGTTTAATTATAAATTTTCTAAATATATGGGATTGATGATTTAAATTATAAATTTTTTATAAATTATATAAAACTTGAGTATGAAAATTTTTTGCCGTCCATTTTATACCTTTTCAATTATGCAGCTTTCATATTCTTTAAATATTTGATAAAACACTATTAAATTTTCGCAAAATACACTATGTGGTCATGAGTTCCAAGTGTGATACAGCTTTAGACAATATATAAATTTAAGAGGTCCTTGGCTAGAACTATAAAGTTTTTTATTTGGCTTAGTAATAAAACTTATTTCTAGTTTAAATCTCAATATGTCTAGGTTTATCTTTTTTTTAAAAAAAAAAATCACTAATCAAAGCATTTAATTTCATTCAAAATTTGATAATATGACATTTATTTATTATGATATTTTTTAAAAATAAAATCACCAAGTTTTAATTAAAATTTTAAATACTAAGTTGTTGAAATTATTTCCATTATGAATTTATTTATTATTATAAAGACATTTGAATGGAATAATAATAATAATAAAATACCACTTGTATTTGGATGAAAAAATTTGAGATTTCAAATTATTTGAAATACCTGAAATTTAAATTGTTTTAAAATATTACCTTTTAGTTTGGATAGAATTATTCAAAATTTTTAAAATATATTTTCTTAATTTGGATGTGATGAATCAATTTTCACTATCTTTACAATCATGACAAAAATAAAAGAGGTGAAATAAATAAATCATTTCAATATTAGAGTCATTTTATAATTTGTTAAATCTTATATATAAAATTTTTTATTTTTTAATTATTTTTCTTATATTTTTATAATTTTTTTGAGAATTTTAAATGAATCATTTAAAAAAGTTAATTTTTAGAATGTATCTAAACTACTCTCAAGATCATAGGACCTAGAATATACCAAATAAAGAGATGAAAGTTTAAAAAGAAGCAGAAATTCAAGAGAAAAACCAAAACTGACTTTGAACGTGTAAATCCACAGCATTTTTCCTGGGCAAAATATTTTTGTTTGAACAAAATGCTACTGTTAAGTAATTGAGTGCAAAGTCATATAATGTGTAATTAATTTTTTAATATAAAATTAAATAATTAAAATTTTCTATTTATTAATCACTAATATAATATAATTAATTGTAATTATAATTATAATTATGATTTGAAACTTAACCAAAATATTTTCAAACACATTACACATGTGGTCCAAATTACCATAGAATCACACATGTCAATAGTCATCCTATACATTAAACATTATATAAAAACGTGTTATTCAAGTATCTAGAAATTATCTAGTTCAAGACATAAATTAAAGTATTGATTAACATAACATTATATATGATATTAGTTTAGATAGATGATTTAAATTTATCTTTATTACATAAAAATTCCTTAATTTTTTAAAAAAACTTATTATCTCAATTAATATATACCTAATATGATTAATTATCTTAATTCGAATCAAACTAATATTTTATTTATAACAAACAAAAATATTTTTCTTTATATAATTTATTTTGATTATAAATCATATTTATCATCTTAATTAATACTAGTAAAAACATATGCGTTGCTGTAGTATATTTTTATATAACTAAATTTTACTTAGAAAGATAAAAAATACAGAAAAAAAGAAAATGATTTAATTAATAAACTAAAAATATTTTTATTACTAAATGTTGATTACTCTAACTTTTCAAATAAGGTAAAAATATAGTAACATACTTATGTGTATGTGTATGACGTGTAAATGGCGAGAATAAAATATCATATAGAAATAAATATAAAATTGAATTAATTAACTTTTAATTTTTTTTAAGGATAATATGGTCAAATTTAAATAATGAAAATATAATGAATAATTTTTATAAATTTAAAAAGATAAAATTTTAATAAAATTTAAGATAAAAATAGTTATACGAAGATGAATGTCCTTTATTAATAGTTATATATTTTAACTTAATAAAAATAAAATTATAAATGTTATATAATTTTAATATAACTAAATATTTATTGATATTTTAATTAAATTATTTTATTATATTATTACAAGTTTAAATATATATTATATTTTTTAATTAATATTTTAAAAATTATAATTCACTAGTCGTTTATAAAAATAATCCCGACAGTCAAAATTTCTTGATACTTTGATCGCTAAATAAAATTCCTCGATTATTTTAAAAATATTACATTAACATTTTATATATTACACAAATATGTCGTTAATTTTAAAATTACGTTGAAACTCCTGGATAGTAAAAATAATGTTATAAAATTGAGCAACCTATGGGGTATTTTTGTATTTTTCTCATTTAAAAACATCCTCCGAATAATTTGTCATATATAAAAGCAAAATCACCTGGGTTGCTGAACTGATTATTATCCATTTTGAGTTTAGCATAGGATGGAGCAAATTACTCTCTGGTCGTAGATGGCGGTATTAGTGTGACTGTCAGCTGTGATTTTGTTTCCCAAAATTTTAATTGTTTCATATTGGGAAGAAATTTTAGATGCACGAGTCTTTAGTGATCCTTTTGCCTTTAGCTTCTGAACAGTTTTAAGTCTCCAGTTTGTGGGAATCGGTCTCTTGGGATTCCAGATTTGCTGTGTTTCGATCTGATTATCCGTCCAACTTCATCGAGATTAGCATCTAGGTATTATGATTCATTTCTAATAATTATGATATTATGTGACTGTGTTTTCAGTTTATGGGGAATTTCTGATTACTAAGTTGACGATGGAGAATGCGATTAGACAAAATAGTGTATGCCTTTTGGTTTCCTTCTTAATATCTTTGGATTCTTGGTGGCTTAATTTATTCAATTATGTGTTTGACATGTACTAATCCTATTGTACGTCTGTGAAAGTTTGACTAGCGGTGAAAATTGATGGTGTTGTCATTTTTTTCTTCAGTTGCTTCGTTGAGAGATTGAAAATTTCATTGCTATCACAGTAAGATTTTTCAAGTGGCTATGGAGAAACAAAGCAGTTTTCGGGCATCTACAATGGAAAAACAGAAGAGTTTTCGTGGATTTATGGAAAAACAGAAAAGTTTTCGAATTGTGATGGAGAAGCAGCTCAGCTTCATGGGAAGCGAGAGGAAGAAGAGCAAGGAATCACCTGGGAAACGTGGTGACTTACCAATTCATTTAGCAGCTCGGGCAGGGAACTTGAGCAGAGTGAAAGAGATAATTCAAAATTACTCTAATCTTGAGACGAAAGATCTGTTGTCGAAGCAGAACCTAGAGGGGGAGACCCCTCTTTATGTCGCTTCAGAGAATGGGCACGCTTTGGTTGTTAGTGAGATACTGAAGTACTTGGACCTGCAAACTGCTTCTATTGCGGCCAGAAATGGCTATGATCCATTCCATATTGCTGCAAAGCAGGGTCAGCTTGGTAAGATACAACATGGCATTATGTCTGGGCCTGAGGTCCCTATGATCTTCTTTTCTTTGTTTTGTGAACAATTTTACTAGGTAAAAAACTTAATACTGTAAAAAGATTGTGCATGGATATGATAGCTTATTTATCACTTCTTAGTTAATCAAGATATAAACCCGAACCCATGATCCATCCTCCTCCTTTCAGTCTTTTTCCGTAAATTTGCATGAGCAAGCAGCAATTTGGATTTGTCATTGTTTAAGAAATTAGTTGGACATTTGTGTTTCTTATTTAAAGAAACAATGGCCAGAAATTTCATACCTCACCCCAGCCTTTGCAATTGTCTCTCTTTATGCAAATTGAAAATGAAGGAAAAAAAGAAGTTACAGAAGACAGAAATATAGTTGTATTATTGTGGTTTCTCAGTGAATTGACATGTAGATCTAATGTCAAGATCATGTTTGAAGTAATCAAGGTTATTTTGGTGAGAGTCTTACCAAAATGGCTTATAATTAGAGATAATTAGAAAAGAGTCTTTTAAAAATGGACCAAAAAATTTGAAAAAAGAGTCTTATATTTAGGGAAGGAGATATTAATTTACAATCATACATGTTTGGCTTCTTACTGCCTTCCTTCTAGATAGTGTATACTACCATGGCTGAGAAGCCTGGGCAAGGAGGACCAAAGATATTTTTCACAAATAGTATGCTTGTTATTCCATTCTCTCACTATATCTCTGACTAAAGTAGAGAATCTTGCAGAGGTGCTAAGAGAACTACTGCACTCCTTTCCGAACTTGGCCATGACCACAGATTTGTCCAACTCAACTGCTTTACACACTGCTGCTACTCAAGGTCATATTGATGTGGTTAATCTCCTTCTGGAATCAGATTCTAACCTTGCTAAAATAGCCAGAAATAATGGTAAAACTGTCCTTCATTCTGCGGCTAGAATGGGCCATCTGGAAGTTGTGAAAGCTTTACTAAACAAGGATCCAAGCACTGGATTTAGAACTGATAAGAAAGGTCAAACTGCACTACACATGGCGGTGAAAGGGCAAAATGAAGAAATCTTGCTAGAATTGGTAAAACCTGACCCAGCAGTTTTAAGCCTGGAAGATAATAAAGGAAATACAGCATTGCATATTGCCACAAAGAAGGGACGCACTCAGGTGATTCTTTATTACTTTTATTATTCATTCTCTGTAAAGTTTATAGGCCATGATAAACTAATTATGTGGACAGTCTTCATTTCTGTTCAGAGATGAATGCTCATTCTTGCCTGATACTTGCTTTAAAAGCGGCTTAGAAATTAGCAGAACATAGACAACTAAGCTGCATTTTGGCTATTCCCATGCCTGTTAGTGGCCATATTAACCATTAAACAAAACAAGATTTTAAATTGCTGTCATGATTGCAGTTTCATTGCGGCCCTTTATATTGCAGATAAATGTGGCTGATGAGGCTGCAATTGTGGGCAAGATGTGGTAGTGGAGACCCCAAAAATCTTGACATTGCAGCTAAAATCACAGTCACTCTTAGAAATTGTTTGTTAAAGATGTAACTCAACCCTACAAAATCTGTTTGTAAGGTGAGGGTTGCCCCTCCAACTTATTTACTCTAACTTGACCAACTTATTTACTCCAACTTATTTACTCTAACTTATTAATAGCCGATGCGGGATTTCCAACACACTGCCCTCATAATGAGAATTAGCCATCTCGAATATGAAGGTTGCAGATTTAGACATCTGCAGGTGACCCGATAATGGGTGGCATTATATAGGTCCAACACCAATAAATAATCGCTAGGATAGGTTATGATATCATCTTAGAAATTGTGGATTAAAAACCTAATTCAACCTTGTAAAACAAGGTTATAAGGTGAGGGTTTTCCTCCCCTCCCCCACACTTATACACTAACTTGACCATATCGTTAGCCGATATGAAATCTCCAATAATTGTGAAATGTTTCTAAAATCTTGAAACAAAAATGACCAGTACCTTGTAAATTTTATTTTCTTATTGTTAGCACTATGATGCCCTAGGATCCATGAGGGGATCTAAATTTCAAGGTCAAAGCTATAGGTTTCTACACGAGGATTCCAAAGATTAAATTTTACATTGTGTAGGTGCCATACATTAAATTAATGAAAAAATTTCAAAGGTCGAAAATATGAAAACTCTAAAGGATGGTATTGAGGCTAAGGGGTCGTGATTGTTGTCTAATTTTGTGAAGAGATACAAAAAAGGGCACAGAATTCAGGTCAGGGAAGCCAATTGGATTGTAGGTTCTTTACCTGTCATATGTTATTAGTGATGCAACATTTGTACTTAGTTTTTATGCCCTGGGACAAAACATCCTTGCCTTGGCAAGAAGATATATAACCAGGATCAGAAGATCATCCTGATTGTAATATATGTTGTTTTAAAATAGAATAAGGTTTTCTGTATTCACCTTTTCAAAATGACAAAATACTTGCCAAGCTTTACATTTTTCCTATTATTATAAGCATTTTTGTCTCTTTACAAAAATTTTCAAAAACAAAAAGATGTTTCATCTTCAATTTGATCATGTACAACTGAAAAATTGACAAACAAATAGTCTATCTAAGGTCTTCCACTCCTTGATTAGTGTCATCAAAATAAATAAATAAACAAATAAAGTGACATTTTTGCTTTATTTCAAGCAATTTTTTTTCAAAAAAAATCCTTTTACAGCAATTACGTCCGCAAGTGTCAAACCATATTTTGTTGTCAGCTGAGCGTCTAAGTTTTGTTTGGTGCATGTCCAAGCTGATAACATTTATTATTTTAGTTTCAAATTACATTTTGCTTGTGGTTGTAAGTTATCAAACATAAGAGGCTCGCTGGGTAATATCTCATACAATGTGAACTGCATAGAGAAGTATAACTTAAGTGGAAATTTTATTGACACCCAAAAGACCAAAAATCTGCCGTTATTACAACTAGGGGACTCACTAAGAAAATTATCAAATTACAAATAATTACCACTTTGTAATATCCTAACTTAATTGGCTAATCACACTAAAATATATCTAGTCTCTAGTCTAGTGTGGGATAAATAGATCAATTTCCCCATTAGTCTCTGGTATTGAGACTTTTTTACTGTTGATCTTAATTTCAGTCATGTGGTTCTTTTCAATTGGTATTTCGGAGTACCTAGAGAAGACCAGGTACATACTTTCTTTGGAAAATAAAGATACCCTGTCTGGATTAGGCAACCTATGCCCTAAGGAAGTATTTTGGCATTCTTGAGCCTGCACACCTTGTTCTTTCCACTAAGAAACTCTTCTTCCAAGTTTTGACAAAAGAAAGCATTTCTAATATCAAATTGTTGTAAACCCCAGCCAAAATGGCAGTTAGGGAAAGAATAATTCTCACCATATTCATCTTTGGTATTGAGGAAAATGTCTCTTCACAGTCTATTTCATAGGTTTATGTGTGTCCCTTTGCAACTAATCTTGCCTTGTATTGATATAGGGTCCTATCAGACTTATACTTCACACTAAATATCTACCCACACCCCACTATCTTTTGGTTTGTCAACAATCTCCAAAATTGAGTTTCTCTCCAATGCCCTCATCTCTTCATTCATGGCTTAAACTCAATTCTTATCTTTCAGGGCTTCTTGGACTGAGACAAGAGTTTTTATTACATTAATGGCTATAATAAAACTTCATTGTTGTGCAGTGAGATGGTTAGTAAAAACAAAGTTAGAAATACTTGGCACAAGATCTTTTTCCTTTCCTCAATGTAATTGGCACGTGATCAGTAATTTTCTTAGTAATACTTCTAGGAATACTTACCTCTAGCTTGGACAATTGAGCTTGTAGGGCCAAAGTGGGTTTTCCTATCAAATTGACCTTCCTCTCCAACTTCATTGTTGGCTTCCTCAATGGTAACTTCTATAGGAATGACTTCTTGAACATCCTGTGAGGAAAGGTAATGACTCAATAATAGACTCAAATTTTAGACTATTCTCCCTCTGACTGAGAGTGTGGACAATGGCAACACATCAAAGAAATATCTTTGAAGGCTTGATATGAGATGAGAACAAGGAAAGAATGAAGATGTGTTCTCTACAGGACTAATGCTGTTCAAGGTACGAATGAGTAACCTTTTTACCAAACATGTGGTAGTTAAAACAGTTTCTCACCTATAGACATTAGTAACTGACGTTTGTAAGAGGAGGGCTCTTGTAACTTGAAGGTGATAACGATTCTTTCTTTTTGCAACCCATATTGTTTGTTTCAACACAAGTTAGCTCGCAAAGTTTTTTTCTTTGATTTTGATAGGGACTTGAGTATTATGCTATTTCTACGTCCTACACCGAATAGTATGGGATGTTCATGAGGTATTTAAATGGCTTGGTTCTTCCTCCCTACAGCTAGCTTTTAAGAGTAAGTTCCCCAAATGCTTAGGTACCTATCAATTGGTATCAGAGGTGGCTGTCTATGTCTTAGAAGGGCTATTTATAAGTTGGATTAAAGTGCGGACCAGATATAATAGCTGAGCGAAGCCGCCAAAATGGGAAAGAATTGTCACTAAGTCAGTGTCTATAGAGTGAAAGTCATTGAGACATATATGTCTCTCAAGACCAGTGCTATGATAGGGACTTAGGTATTACAGGGAACCCACCCTTTAAAGTTTTTGGTTTGCTTCAATTCCCTTATTTCCCTGGTTGCGAGGGTAGTTTCTTCCAATATTTGTTCTCTTTCTCTAAGCTGATCATAATGAGATAACTTCTCATCAAGCCTCCTTAGTTTAAACCTATGTCTTTTCCACATTTTAATTTCTGAGAGACCATCTGGAACTGATACTAAATTATACAACTTATGCAATGTACAAAATAAATAAGAACTCAGTTTGAATATTTTTCTGAATAACGACAATAGTTTGCTATCCGGGGTTGAAGTTTGGATTATTTTGCACTCAAAAGCTATTTGATCGAAAATTAGTTTTTTTTGAACATTTTAAAAGTTATTCTAGAAGTTGACCAAGTGCTTATTTGGATGAGTGGTGGATGAGTGTCGATAGAATTGATTTTATATAGTTGAGAGTAAGGTTTAAATTGATTTTGAAGTAGCTAGACTTTTGTTTGGATAATATTGAAGGATTGATTTTTAAAGAAAGTATTGTTTGGATACTTTGAGTCATAATTGATTTTGAGTATAAAAATTACCAAAATAGGTTTTAATGTATTTGAATACTTGTTCTCTGTTATAATTAGCTACTTTTAATGTATATAAAACAAATTAAAAAATAAGTACATATATAAACCTGTCGTCATTATAAAGACGTTAAAATTAAGACAAGTATTAAACACAAATGTATCCAAATTAAAAAATACAAATAAGGAACATGAATAAAGTGCAATGCAAGTTCAATATAAGTACAACAATTTGGTGAGTGATTGACAACAGTTTTTCCTTTAATGGTGCTCATAATCTATAGAAATATCAAAGGATAAGTAAAATGTTAATTTATTAAAACGTAAGAACAAGTAAAGTATATAAAGCGGTATATTTTTTTTATCATACATCAACTAATGCATTTTTACCGCAATAACTCATCAAATATGATCAAACAAATCTATGTGTGAAGCGTTTTCTTTTTTTCCTTTTTTTAAAGTGTGAAACTTTGGTCTTGAGCCTACATGTACGTTTCTAAAATTATTTTGTAAATGGTGCTAAGATAATAGTCCACTAATAATTTGAAACACAAGATAATAAACCAATAAAGCTAATAATTGGTGCTAAAATCATTTTCTTTCAACACAAGACATTTGATAATATGATAGTATTATTAACTCACCTCCAAGCTAAGGGGACAATACAATGCAGTATACTAGTATTTCATCACAATACTCTTTGAATGGAAGTCTTTTGAAGTGAAGAGATTCTGAAGACGGTAAATATTTCTTTAATTGAGAGAACAAGTAAAACAGAAATAAATATTCAACAACCGTAATAAATGAAATCCTGGAAAAATGTAATAAATGCAAACAAGAAAAATAAAAGAATGTCCAATTACTAAACTGCATGTTGCATGTCTGTCATTAAGATAGATATTAAAAGTACAAGTGTGGAAAACAATCTCGCAATAGTATTTTATCCTGTCTTGAATCAATTCAAAATGAATTGAAAGCTATTCCAAGTTGTTTCGAAGTCACCGTTAAACGTGGAATTAAGAAAAATTACCCAAACATATTTTTTATGCAATTAAATCAAGATTCACCAAAATCAACATAAGTAACTGTGATTACACCGATAAACATGAAATTGAACAAATTAACTAACATATTTTTATGCAATCAAATCAAATTTGACCAAAACTAACGCGATTAACCCTAATTACATGCCGAACCAAACATGCACTAAGATAACCCAAAAATGACTTATTTACATTGGTGTACTGTAGAACAATAGTTTGTTACCAGACGCACCTGCTGACACGCAGATGAATAAAACTTCTAAACTTGACAATTGTGAAAGTTGCACTCTAATTGGTTTATGACAATCATTACTCAGTTTAGTTCGTACCTTGAAGGACTGCAAACCTACTCCAAGATCAATAACTAACTAAGTTACACACAAGCAAAACTAAAAAGACATCAAAATCAGAAATAAGAAAATAACAGCGACTAGAAGATTTCTAACTCATCTACTGGTTTATATATACACACACACCCACCATGCTGAATAGTTCATTCAATTCCTTGTATGACATTGTATTGGAAAAATTAATTCTAAGCTAAGTTATCCAAACTCAAATAAATAACCACCCTTGGCATGGCAATTATAAAATTGACTTATCCTGCAACATGATTGACCCCCTCGTCTTGCATCACCCTGGCCACAAGAAAGCTTTGTGATTTTAGAAGATTTTGTTGTTTTTCTGGTTTAGCCTTCCTGATCTAGCAGCATTGGATTTGATGTTGACAATTTTACATGCACAAACACACACAATTGAAGCTTAAGGAATGAATGTAAACTCAAAAGAAACTTATGTAAGATAACCACTTACGAATAGGTGGCATGTTTCCTAGGCTAGGTTTAAGCGTCTGACCACTTGGTGATTTTTTTCATTAGAAAGACAAAACTTATTCCCAGAAATGGAGAGAAATTTGGATTTTCATATCTATTCTAAACTATTCATTATTAATTGTAGAATGTCCGCTGCTTGTTATCAATAGAGGGTATCAACATCAATGCTACAAACAAGGCTGGAGAGACTCCTCTTGATGTTGCAGAAAAATTTGGAAGTCCAGAACTTGTCTCCATACTGAGGGATGCTGGGGCTGCCAATTCCACTGACCAAGGGAAACCTCCAAATGCATCAAAGCAACTCAAGCAGACCGTCAGTGACATAAAGCATGATGTACAATCCCAACTCCAACAGACACGTCAGACTGGCAGGAGGGTCCAGAAAATTGCAAAGAAGCTGAAAAAGCTCCACATTAGTGGCTTGAACAATGCGATAAACTCTGCTACTGTTGTTGCAGTTCTTATTGCTACAGTTGCTTTTGCAGCCATCTTTACAGTCCCTGGTCAATACGTTGAAAACAAAACACATGGATTTTCACTTGGACAAGCAAATATAGCAAACAATGCAGCTTTCCTGATATTTTTTGTGTTTGACAGCCTGGCATTATTCATCTCTCTTGCAGTTGTGGTTGTTCAAACTTCTGTGGTTGTGATTGAGCAAAAGGCAAAGAAGCAGCTTGTTTTTGTCATTAACAAGCTCATGTGGATGGCTTGCCTTTTCATTTCCATTGCTTTCATTTCTCTCACATACGTGGTGGTGGGATCACACTCCAGATGGCTTGCTGTATATGCTACAGTGATTGGAAGCTTGATTATGCTCTCTACAATTGGCTCCATGTGCTATTGTGTCATTTTGCATAGGATGGAAGAGACAAAATTGAGGGCAGAGAGTAGATCATTCTCTATGTCTCATGCATCAGACCAGGAGATTTTAAACAGTGAATACAAGAGGATGTACGCACTGTAGGATAGCTGATATATCTAAATGGAATGGCTTGTATCCTCCTGCATATTCTTCAGGTGATTATTGATGAGAGGTAGTTCCTACTATCAGTGTCAGATTGTACGAAGACAAGCTATGATCTTTGTTAGACTACAGATAATGTGAAAAGGGGAAAGGAAGAAAAACGGGCGGGGATTCTCGGCACATAAATAGTAGAAAGGAAAGGATGTTGTCAAATTTAGCACAAGGACGTTACTGAAATAATTGTCCAATAAAGACTTTAGATAATATTTATTCCTATGTACTCTTATAGACTAGACATCGTTTGTGATTGTGACGCACATGATAAGTATCTTTAAATTTTTGTTTTTTAATTTTCTATAAATATTTGTCTAAGATATGTTTTTGTTTTCTCTAAAGTTTCATTATAATTCTTTAAAAAAATTGTCTTGTTCTAATTTTTCTAATTTTCATAGTTTTTGTTGTGAATGTATAATTTATTTTTTGTTATTATCATATTTGAATTTTTTTATTACCTTATTTTTTTTTTATAAAATGTTAATTCTTTTACTACTTTAGATTTTAGACTATTATATTACTACCCTAATAACAAAAATATGATTATAGTATTAATTTAATAGATATTTTTATTTTTATATTTGTTATTTTAATTTATTTATATATTTTTTTAAGATTATCATTTTAATGTGTGTATATATATACGTACATTATTTCATTATTATTAATTATTAATACTTTTTTATTTTTTTGTTATGATATTATTTTACTATTATCAGGAGATACTTTTGCCGTTTTATTTAAAATAATACTAGATTGTGTATTGTGTGATGCACGGATAGCTAAAAATGTTGATATTTAAAATCTTTTTTAACTAAATAAGAGTGGTATCATTTTATTAATTTTCATTTAAAAAAATTTACAACACTTATAATAAGAGTGTGTGTAATTTTCATTTAACTAAATAAGAGTGTGTGTAATTTAGACGATTTTTTAATCTCTAATAACAAATTTATACATTATAATAAATAGATAAATTTCAGATTTTGACACATTTTTTCTGTTATAATTTTGGTACAAGTTTTACGAAATATAATCACATAAAATAAATATGATTAATATTTCATATTTTAAAAAATATATTATTCAATTTCTATTATTTATATTTGTTGGTTATGAAAAGATAAAATTGGACGTTAATTATCAAACGTAAAGTCATACCTAAAATTAAAATATTAATAATTAATAAATAAACATTTAACCAATAGATAAAGATTATATTGCTAAAATTTGGAGGGATCAAAATTATTAAATTAAAATAAGCGATCGAAATAATTTATTCTTAAAGTTAAAGAATTAAAATAAAAAATAAAGAATTATGAATGAAAATTATAAATGAATTGTTTGAGAATTAAAGTAAGATCAATAATTAAAATTTAGCTTAATTTTAAAACTCAAGTTGTCTTCCGTATCTTTTTAGTTTTCTTCAATTAATAAGAAGAAAAAAATATTATTATCGATAATTTCTTCTAAATAAACCTTGCATTTCCTCCCATTAGAAAATATTTTAGATTTAGTTGTGAGTATGTCCCTTGATTCGGAGACATCGGGTTCCGGCAGAGATTGGTTCTTCCCGTCGCCATCGTTCTTACGGTCCTCTTCACCGCAATATGGGCGTCGATTCTATTCAAACTCAAAGCCTTACTCTCCTCCGAACTCAACTCGCGTTAGCCATCGCCGCAGAGTTAAATTCCACAGGACTCCTATTCCCACTCCCACTCCCACTAACGACAAACATCAGGTTTCCGACACTAAAAATGTCAAGTCATCTGCCAACAATAACCTTGTCCGCCTCTTGCAATTTCGTTTCCGCTTTTCCCTTGTGGTAGGTACTTACTAGGTTGCTCTTCTCTCTCTCTTTCTCTCTATTTGACTGTTTTGTGTCTGTCTTGTTGCAGACGTTGACTATTGCTTTTCTGTTACTGCTGCTGCTGCTACTCCGAAATACCCATCTAGAAAGCCAAGTCACTTATTTGCAGGCATGACAACTCCTATACACTACTATATACTCTCTCTTTGTTTAGTTCTATTCCGTCTCTTCAATATTTCCACCCCCACCACCATCACCACCTTTAATTCAACCTTCATCCTTAACAACTCAACTGATCCAAACTAAACTTTTCTTTGTAGGGTGAGATTCTCAGCCTTAATCTTAGATTACATGCTTGCCACAAGTTGGACACCCTCAACTTTACAAGTTCCACTTCTCAGGACGCCGATCCTTGGTCACGTGAAAATTTCAAAAGAAATTTGGCTCTTTTTTTCTCCTTCACACTTCTTTTTATCCCTCTCATCATTTTCAAGTACATAGACTATGTTTCAAAATCAAGATTTTCTGATAATATATCAGAACAAGTTTCTCTTAACAAGCAAATAGCATATCGAGTTGATGTCTTTTTATCAGTTTACCCATATGCAAAACCCCTCGTGTTGTTAGTTGCAACACTGTTGCTAATTTTTCTTGGAGGATTGGCCCTCTTTGGAGTAACTACCGAGGATCTAACACACTGCCTCTGGTTATCTTGGACCTATGTTGCTGATTCTGGCAATCATGCCAGCTCCCAAGGTATTGGTCCAAGGTTAGTTGCAGTTTCGATTAGCTTTGGCGGGATGCTTATATTTGCAATGATGCTTGGACTTGTGTCTGATACAATATCTGAGAAATTTGACTCACTGAGAAAAGGAAAAAGCGAGGTCGTTGAGCAAAATCATACTTTAATTCTTGGTTGGAGTGATAAATTGGTAAGATTCTGGTGGAAGCATCTGTTGGATGCCTTGTAACCATCCTTATAAAATTTTCAATGAATTAATGAATAACTCATTATAAACAATTCAAATATATATTAATTTATTGCTGTTTGTATGCCCAATTCATCTACCTGATTGATTGGCTCTTTGAAATACTCACTTACCTTGAACCCAAATAACAAGATTTGATGTGCAGGGTTCATTACTAAATCAGCTTGCCATAGCCAATGAGAGTCTGGGTGGAGGAACTGTTGCAGTAATGGCTGAGCGAGACAAGGAAGAAATGGAGCTTGACATTGCAAAAATGGAGTTTGATTTCAAAGGAACATCTGTCATATGCAGAAGTGGCAGCCCTCTGATTCTGGCTGATCTGAAAAAGGTGTAGAATATGCTTTAATATTTTGGAATTGTGATTTGCTATATGTCTCGTGTAATGGAGTTCTAATGTTAACCTATATTTCAAAGGATTTTTCAAGCGCAATAACTGTGCATATTGATCTATTTCCCCCATTTTTGTTGAGGTCTGCAAGGAATTGCAAGGAGGAATGTTCCCTTGTTTAAAAAGGCTGTTTGGCTAATTCTAATATGTTTTAATTTTTAAATAATTAGACTTGTTCCAGTACTGTGAGCCATGATTTAATGTACACTAGGAAGAATGAAAACTGTAACATCATTGGTGTGTTTGTCAGTTTGGTTGGTTGACTTTTAGAGACCAGAGCAACTGAACTGATTCAGTTGGTAACTGTATTAAATATCCTCTATTTACAATTTATAGACAAGTGTATCGGATTAATAGGCAAATAATATCAGAGTTAGGGTAAACAAGATATTCTTTAACTGTGTACATATAATGTAATACTCTTGTGTAAATCCTTGTCAGATATATACTCAAAATTTTGACATGGTATATAGAGCCTCGTAGAGGTAATTCTAGAAATGTGTGTACTTGGTGACCTATTATCTGGTAACAAATTTCCACCCTCAAATCCTAATTTCCGCAGCTGATACCACCACGAGGAGCGGGGTCCACCAATTAAGTTCTGCATTTGGGTTTCATCCCATGGTTGACCCACTTAACCTGTATACCGCATGGTACATGGACTTCATTTTTTTTAACCCATTTAAATTGCAGGCCTGATCCACTTAACATATGGGTTAAATGGGTTTAAGTGAAGGCTCCGCAGGTACCTGTCAATAATTTAATAAAAAAAATTATTATTAATTATTAATTTTACTGAAATAAATATAAAATAATATTAGAAACTTAAATTAGTGGAGTTTTCTTTCCCCTACATGAGACCTGTGCTTTCTTTCTCGTGGAAGATCCTTAGGTTTTTTCTTTCTTTCAAGCGGATGCCATGTGTGACTTTAGTCTGGTGCAATTCATCCTTGGACCTTCATCCTTTGTTGGTATAGCCATTGTCCAAAGTAGATTAGATTTGCACGTAATGTCTTCTTGTTATTGTTTTGTAGTGAACCTTGGGCAGACCCTGTACCCTCAACTTATATTTTAGAATTTTATATTTTTTTTAATAATTTTTATGCCATGCGAAATTGTGTATTACATTGAATGTACATAACTAGAGATATTGTGTTTTGAATCTGATACACTTGCCTATCAACCATAAATACAAAATATTAAATCATGATTTTCATCAGTAACTTTATTTTCAAGTAATTGGTTCAATTACAGTTGCCAACAGTTGCCAGAACTGAACCAAATTAAACTTGCTATCAGTCAGTTTAGCCAAATCTATTTCTACTGCTGTACGAACTTGCACATATTTCAATTTTTGAAGATGTTAGCTCTAAGCAGCATCCCCTTATTAGTAAAGTTTATGTTAGAAGAAATAAGAATAACTTGAAGGCCAAGTGGGTCAGCCTCAGTTAGGCCTTGTTAGTTAAAATTGCTAGAGAAGAAGTTATGATTAGTTAGTCAGCTCCCTAATTACACTAGGCAGTAGCAGAGATAGGATATGAATAGAGGAATACTGATTGAAGAGTTTAATTGCTATGTTGCACAGCCTGTTCATAAATTATTCTCATATGATGGAAAATGCAATTTTAAAAACTGTGGATATTGCTTTGTTCAAGTTTGGTGCTTTATTCAATTACTGTGACAAGTATTTTTTTTTTTAATGATGCACTATTTTTCATCATATGTTGCAACATATTATGACATAAATGTTCACTTCTGGTGGAGTTGCTCAGTTTTAATTTTTATATTTGTTTGCTAAAACCTTGTGATATACAGGTTTCTGTTTCAAAAGCACGTGCAATAATAGTCCTTGCTGAAGATGGGAATGCTGATCAGGTCTGATGGAGTGATGACATGCTCAAGTTTAATAAGGGTGGATAACCATTAACTTGTTTTTTGTTTGTACACTACAGAGTGATGCTCGCGCTTTGAGAACAGTCTTAAGTTTGACTGGAGTAAAAGAAGGATTGCGCGGGCACATAGTGGTTGAATTGAGTGATCTAGACAATGAGGTTCTTGTTAAACTTGTGGGTGGTGATCTTGTTGAAACTGTTGTAGCTCATGATGTCATCGGTCGCTTGATGATTCAATGTGCACGGCAACCTGGACTTGCACAGGTCAAATCTACTACCATTACCATTTCATGGTGTTTTTAAGTTGCATAGTTCATAATTCAATCCAGTGCAAAAATTCTCAATTATTGTTTTCAAGTTAAATAGTTCCTAAGAATAACTACATGATTGACAATTTACACGTGTGTCATGTATTGCTTATATTTTTTGGTGGGCTCTCTTGCCTATTCTTCCATCTTTATTGAGATAGGATTGCCTTTATGACCTCTTTTTGTATTCTTTCCATGCTCTTAGTTTTTTCAGATTTGTAAAGTGATTGGGGAGAGAACAAATTTTATTAATTTCTGTCACAAATTACATTCTCTAATCTTCCTATTATAGGTAAAACAACTGTCCCTAAATTAGGAAATAATAAATATGGAAAATAAAATATATATCTAGCTCTAATCTTCTAAGATATTTTTATTATTTACAACACTCGCCCTCAAATTGGTAAATGAATATCTATCATTCCCAACTTGCCTCTAAGCTCTTGAAATCTGTTGATAGGAAGTCTCCAGTGAGAAAATTAGCTATTTGAAGTCCTGTAGGGATGTGACAGGTAACAACATGTTTAGTTCTATCACGTGAACTAGATTGTGAGCAATACTGATGGCTGACTTGTTGTCACAAAATAGCTTTATAGGATCCTTAACATTAATCTTGAGGTCATCAAGAATGATCTTCAGCCATAGTCCTTCACAGATGCCTTGTGCCATAGCTCTAAATTCAGCCACTGCACTAGACCGAGCTACCACATTTTGCTTTTTTACTCCTTCAAGTCACTAAGTTTCTCCCCAGAAACATATAATACCCTGAGGTCGATCTTCTATCTGTAATTGACCCAACATAGTCTGCATCAATGTACATTTCAACAGATAAGGTGCTTTTACTCTTGAATAACAAACCTCTCCCTGAACTTGTCTTCAAGTACTATAGGATCCTGTCGACTGCCTGCATATGTCTTTTTTAGGGGTCATGCATAAATTGGCTAACCACACTAATGACATAGGCAATGTCTGGTCTGGTGTGAGATAGATAAATCAGTTTACCTACCAATCTCTGATACTGAGCTTTTTCTACAGGTGGGCTTTCTTATTCACTTCCAATCCTGTGATTTTTTTCAATTGGAACCCCTGCAATCTTGCACCCCAACTTTCCAGTTGAAGGAGGTCTAGTACATACTTTCTTTGAGAGATAAAAATACCTCTCTTGGAATGGGCAACCTTTATTCCAAGAAAATATTTCAGCTTCCCTAGGTCTTTCATTTCAAATTGGGTTTCCAGTTTCTTCTTTAGGGTCAGTTTTTCTTCTTCATCATTACTTGCAATGATCATATCGTCCACATAGACTAGAAGGATGGTGAGTTTGCTGGTACGAGAATATTTTATGAATAAAGTGTGATCACCTTGGCTCTGTTTGTATCCCAAGGATATCATGGTCTGCGTAAGCCTCCCAAACCAAGCTCGAGGAGATTGCTTGAGCCCATATAATGCCTTTTGTAGCCTGCACACTTTGCCCTCTTTATTTTGAACTATAAATCCTAGGGGGATCTCCTTGTAAACCTCTTCTTCTAGGTTTCCATGAAGGAATGCATTTTTAACATCTAGCTGTTGTAAGTCCCAACCATAGAAAGTTGCTAGGGAAAGGATAACTTGTACTGTTTTCATCTTTGCCACAGGGGCAAATGTCTCCTTATAGTCTATTTCATAGGTCTAGGTGTATCCTTTTGCGACCATCTTGCTTTGTATCGGTCTATCGTCTCATTAGGTTTATGCTTCACAATGAATATTCGTCTACACCCCACTGTCTTCTTGACTTTGGGTCTGTCTACAATAACCCAAGTTACATTCTCCTTCAATGCCATCATTTATTCCTTCATGGCTTGAACCCACCGCATATCTCTCATGGCTTCCTGAACTATATTTGGAATTTTTGTTGCATAAATGACAGCAATGAAACTTTGATGTTGGACAAAGAGATGGTTTGTGGAGACATATTGAGAAATAGGATATTTAACACAAGATCGCCTTCCTTTTCTCAAAGCAATAGGAATATCATCATTAACACTTACTACCTCATCGTTACCTACATGAGCACTTACTTCCGGGTCAAACGACTCTTCTTGCTGTTGGAACAGGGTGTGTTGTTTCTCCTTCCTGTGATATTTCTTTTCAAAGGATCTTTCACTCCTCTGATGTTGCTCTTCAACTTCATCATCAACTTCTTCTATATCATCATTAACAAAATAATGACTTTAAAACAGACTCACCCTCGACTTCTAGATTTCTCTCCCCCTAAAGCCGAGGATTGACAAAGAATGACTCATTTTCGTGAAGGGTGACATCCGTGAAGATAAAAATACGACAACTTTGAGGATGATAACACTTGTATCCCTTTTTATTTGAGAGATAACCAATAAAAACACATTTGACTGGCCTTGGATCTAACTTACCTTGGTGAGGACTATAAGAGTGGACAAACATGACATAACCAAAAACTCAATATGGTAAACTAGACACTAAGGGAGTGGAGGGAACAAAAGATAATAAGGTTGTAGTTGGACTAATACCATTTAGGACTCAAGTGGGCAATCGATTGATAAGATATGTTGCGTCAAGACAACTTCTCCCTAATAGGTGTTAGGAATAGACATTTGGATTGGAAGGGCTCTGGCAACCTCGAGGAGATGACGATTTTTCCTTTCTGGGACCTCATTTTGTTGGGGTGTATTAACACAAGTTAGTTAATGAATAATGCCATTATCAGCAACAAATTTAGAGAACTCACAATTAACATATTTTGTGCCATTATTGGATCTAATTCTTTTGATGGACTTACCAAATTGATTTTGGACAAGATGAAAATAATTGACAAATATGTAATAAACCTCTGATTTGTTTTTCATAAGGTACGTCCATGTTATGCAAGTACAATCATCAATAAATGTTATAAACCATTTTGTGCAAGAAATAGGTTCCACAACTGGACCCCAAACATTAGGATGTATAAGATCAAAAGGAAAAACACTTTTTTTTTATTGCTAATTGGAAAAGAAGCAAGATGGTGTTTTGACAATTGATAGACATCACAATTAAAGGACTTTACAAACTTTTGCAAATAAATGTGGAAAAATAGATTTAAGGAGACTAAATAGAGGGTGCCCAAGGCGTTTATGATGTAACCATATGTGTCTGACTTTGCTTGTTGGCTTGAAGGTAATTCCTGTTTCTTGCCTCTAGTCTTTTTGCCTTCCAGGATGTACAACCCACCCCGGTTACTTAACAATTAAAATTGTCTTCCCCGTGGTAAGGCCGTGAAAGACACAATGAGAATGAAAAAATCTTACTGAGCAGTTCAAGTCTTTAGTAAGTTTACGTACAGAAATGAGGCTATTAGCCAACTTTGGGATATGTAACATATTTTTTAATAAAATAGAGGGTTCTAGTTGAATGCTGCTGTGATAATAAAATATAGGTACATTATCTCCATTAGCAACTGTGGTAAGTTGTCTATCAACCATGCTAGAATATGAAGCAACGAGAGTAAGGTAAGGGGTCATATGATCTGTTGCCTTTGAATCAAGAACCCACATATCTTGCGACACACAATCAGAGGTGTAGAAAGTTTTCTTACCCTTCATGATCAAGTTACACAAACCAGAAAGCTTACTAATGGATTCAATCATTGTCCGAAACCGATCAATCTCTTTCTTGAAGGCTTTGAGGTCCTGCTCTGGCTGAGGTTGAGCAGCTGGTGGATTTAACTCCTTATGATCGTCAGTTGTTTGGTTGGCCCACTTTTGTGAAGCTCCTTCATTTCCTCCTGTTCGTTCAAGGACCTTGTCTCTCGCATGAGGCTTGTAGCATGTCTTCTTAATATGTCCTGACCTTTTGCAATATTGGCTGTATTCTCCACAATTACCCTTTGCAAGAAACTTTCCACCAGAGGTTGAACCTCCTCCAAAGTTTGACCCCTTGTAGGAAACCTTTTCTGTTGCCATAGCAGAACTTGTGTTGGAGGTTCCTCCATCAAGCATGATTGCTCTTTGAGTCTCTTTTCCTCGTATCAGACAGTGAAGGAAGCTTCTCTTTACCTAAGATCTGTACTTGAATTGGATTATATTCTTTGTTCAGGCCATCGAGGAATTTGAAGATCCTTCCCCTTTCCACAACTTCAATGTGAGCAATAACATCAGTTTTGCACATGTTCACATTCTGGTACTAATCTAACTCGATCTACAACCCATTTAGGATTCCATGATACTCATATGGAGAGGGTACCTTGTTTAGTATTAAAATTTTTGCTTTGAATATCATAACAAGCAGAAAAGTCTTTCTTCAAGGAGAAGGTCACACTCATATCATCCCACATCTCTCAAGCAGTGGGATAAAACACAAAATTCCGGCTTATTTTTGGAACCATAGAAGGCCACATCCAGGTCATAATGAGAGAGTCCTCGTTATCCTATGCGTCAAACTTCGGGTCATCTAGAAGTGGACCTTGCCAAATGACAAAGACATTGTTGAGAAAAAGATGGTTTTTCCCAAATGAGATGGTTAAAATAAAATATATATATCAATCTCTAATCTTTTAAGATGTTTTTATTTTTTACAAGAGGGAGCTTTATTGGGTTGGCCTTTTTCCATTTTATTTTCTTTTTGTGCTACAGTTTAGGATGAGCTATTGATCTCTGCATCTATTCTTTAATAAAATTTCAGTTATATTAAGATGTTTTAAAAATTAATGAGCTTTTGTTGGTAGATTTGGGAAGATATACTTGGATTTGAAAATTGTGAATTCTACATCAAAAGATGGCCGCAGTTGGAAGGCATGCAATTCGAGGATGTATTAATCAGCTTTCCTGCCGCTGTTCCTTGTGGAATCAAAGTTGCATCATATGGTGGTAAAATTATTTTGAACCCAGATGACTCCTATGTTCTGCAAGAGGGTGATGAGGTTCTGGTTATTGCAGAGGATGATGATACCTATGCCCCTGCATCCTTGCCTACGGTGCTTTGTTTTACATATTGTTGTTTTTTTCTTCTCCTTTTTTCTATTAATGTGGTTCCATGGTTTGTTCATGGCAAATACATGGTCAAATGGTAATAAAAAAATGAAGTTTTTTTGAGCTAGCGTGGCAGTGGTATGCAATAAGTGCTAATGAATCTTGTGGAAAATCACAATCTGAAGAGAGAATAGAATATTTTCATCAATAATTTATAGTGTGGTACAAGACTACATAGAAGGAAACAAATCACCTTTAATAATCAGAAATTAGAAAGAATATCCTTGACAAACTCCTTGACAGAATCCTTTAATTCTATTTATAGGAATTTCGAACATAATAAACTAAATAGTTTACATCTAAAATATCTACATTTACAGCTCCACACCCCCCTCAAGCTAAACAATATGTGTCCTCCATTCCTAGTTGGTAATTAGATCATAGAAATTAGAAGTCCAGCCCCTTAGTCAGCACATCACCTGCTGTCTAGATGGAATATAGGACATACGTTGTTAAAATATTAGTTTACTGTGTAGGTACAGGGAGCTGTCTTTTCAATACTCAGTAGAGGGGTAAGATTTGTTACAAGATTTTTTGCTTTTCTTGTACTCTCTTCTAACAGTGATTATTGTTACACACTGAGAGCAGTAAAGCCAAGGGAGTCAAGAACATTTTATTCTGTGGATGAATGACGGAGATTGTGAATGATATGGTTACCTGTTTTTCTTGTTGATTTCAGGTTTGGAGGGGAAGCTTACCCAAGGATTTTGTTTATCCAAAATCTCCAGAGAGGATTCTTTTTTGTGGTTGGAGGCGTGATATGGAGGACATGATCATGGTAATGATAAAAGAAATCTGCTGCTATGATCCTTATTTTTCTTTTCTTCAGTTAACCTTGAGTATGAAATGGCAGAGACATTAGAAAAGTTCCAGTTATTTTTATAACATTAAATGACTTCATGTCTGCTATTAATTCTCCAACTATCAATGTCATTCCCGATTCTTTGGATTTGAAAGTTACTGGCTTGTCTAACATTTAAAATTTGATACCCTTTTTATCTTTGTTCAAGAAATAATATAAGTTATAAAGATATTCATGTATGTTCACCTAATAGTTAAATTCGGGAGTTAGCTTTTGATATGGTATCCGTGAGAGAAAGGAAACAAATGTTTGGGTAGCACTTTGACATTAGGATCCATAGGAGTTTCCATTGGCTTGCGATTCAATAGGCTAGTTTTTCAAACCACTGGACAAATGCAAAAGTGGTCTCGTGCAAATGTACAGATGGAGCCAAAATTCTGTGGGCTAGACCACACTGGCTAGGGGACCACCACACTGAAATCACGGCTAGAAGTGGAGGTATACTCACTGGTGACAGATGCACCACATGTGAGACAACCTTTACTACAAAATTGACTTAACCCCCCCCCCCCCCCCAACCAAATTGGCTAGATTTTAATGCATAGATTGGATTACTAGGTATAGTTATAATTTAAGTTTTCTGATTTCATAATTATGACTTTTGATTTGGAATTAAAATTTTGTATTTATGTGTTTTAGAAGTTAGTTGCTTTGTCTTTTGAAATGATTAATTTATTATGTGGGAGCTGTATTGTAGTTGGCTTTGTTGTCTATATATAGACCTTTGTAAACCTTTAGCAGTTTTAATTATTTAATGATATTTGAATTTCTTTATTTAGTGAGTGTGAAACTTGAGTCAGTGAAGCAAGAGGAGAGCTCTTGGATTATTTCCCATTTGTTCCCTTTCATCTGATTTCTTCATCCCAAAATTGATGGGGATATGGAAATCAATCCAAGTGCACTACGCTTTTAGAGGCTAATGGGTTATCCATTTTCTTTTCATGAGGGTTTATTCTTCTTTTTACATTGTTAGTGAATTTGTCAAGTTCACATTTTGAATCCGTCAAGATGGATGGATATAAAAGATGGCTTCATTGGACCATATTAAGTAATAATCTATGAAGGTTTCCACCTTATGAGAATAGGACAGAACTATGATTTCAGAATGCAGAAATTTCTAATGTCATACCTGTTATAAAATCATTGAATCAAACTAAGTCATGGGGCTTACTATTTTTATTTATTCATGTCTTATTATCAGGATTTTTATTTTATTAGCAATCTTATCATGTTGGTAATCTTATTGGGATTGGTTTGTACTAGTTGCATCAACTATCCTAGTTCTTGACCTAGATCAGTAATACAAGTGGAACATGAATACACTTTTGTGAAACTATGTACTCCTTGATACCTTCGAAATTAACACTGTTTGACAAGTAAAAACAATTGAAGAGTGAATTGGCGCATCATGAGGTTGAATGTATTAATTGTGCTCACCATTTGAAGGTTTGTATTGATTTGATGTATTGAACAGTTAAAATTATATCTATCCTATACAACAAAAATCAAAGCCTTTTTGCACTAGTCAGGGTCATTTACATGAATCAAGCAATGTTATTATGTTTGGGGGAGTCATGGCATCCCTCTGTCCCTGCCACTGTTCACTTGTGGTGGGCATTAATACTTTTTTGGCCGGTTCAAATTCTTTCTGTTCCTTTAGGTTTTGGATGCATCTTTAGCACAAGGGTCAGAACTCTGGATGTTCAATGATGTTCCAGAAAAAGAGAGAGATAAGAAGCTAACTGATGGTGGCCTTGACATAAGCCGATTGGAAAATATATCTCTGGTTAATCGTGAGGGGAATGCGGTTATACGTCGTCACTTGGAAAGCCTTCCATTGGAATCATTTGATTCAGTAAGTGTTTTTACTTCATTATCTCTATACTTGATGCATAATGTAAAGGATCAAACCACCTATGGGGTCTGCAGTGATTATGCTTGTTAAGATTACCGGATTTTTCTTTTTACAGCAAGTAGTTGCAAGCAAGTTGGGGTCAAAGTTAAACTGTATAATGTGTGAAGTCATTTGAAATTGTGCCTATAACAATTATTGTATGCAATTTAATAATGGTGTAAATTCTGATCTTTGCAGATATTGATTTTGGCTGATGAATCTGTAGAGGATTCAGCAATTCAAGCTGACTCTAGATCTCTTGCCACTCTACTTTTAATTCGTGACATACAAGTGAGATTCTAGTCTAACATAATTTAAGCTCTGATTTGATATGTCTCAACAAGAGTCTATCTACAATTCTTCTGCTTCTGAACAAGCATTATCATCCTCTATGTGTAGATCATGTAATGCACAACTGTTGTAGTTAAGAAACATAAGCATCTGATTTTTTTTTTTGATAACCAAAGTTATATTAAAATAGACTCACACAAGTCATGTGAGCATTGTGAAAGTACATGCAGTCCCTATATTAGTTAGGGAATTAAGTAGCTGTTACAAAATGCACTGCACCCTGACATTTGGCAGAATATATCTCCTATATTGCCAAAATACCTGTGAACATAAAACCCAATATACCCCTTCCAATTTCTATTCCCATGACCTATAATCATTTATACAAGTGACATACAAATCATAGGTTCAACTGGTCAATCATATATAGATGCGTCAAATCCTTTGCATTTTACAAATAAGCCCTCCTCCCTGATTGTGTGTGGGGTTCATCATCCAGTCAACATCATCTCCCCATACCCCTTCACAAAGCTTATTGTCCACAGTACTTAGTTTAGTTTCCTGTAGACAAACAATTCAACCTGTTGCGACACTACTAATTGTTTTAGTACCTTTCTCTTTTGCTTGCTTCCCAAGCCCCTTACATTGTAACTTAGTAGATTCATAAATCACCATTACATCCCTTCTGGTACACTTTTCTACTTGCTTGGCATCTCTTTCCTCCAATTCCATTATTTTCCCCATCACATCTTCATCCCTGCCCACTGGTTTCAGACCAAGTTTTCCCCAATACCCCATAATTTTGTTGCATTTATTGCTACATTTCTGAGACAAACAATCTTCATGCCACTTGTATTTGATGGACCTGAAATAGAGTCAGATAAAGACAAAGTTGATTGTCTTATCTCCTTGTGTTTTTGAGCTCTAGATGTGGCCTTTGACTGCCGACCTTCCTGTGTATATGTCTTTCTCGGCAGGGTGGTATGTGACTGCATGTTTTCCTTATTAGCAACTCGCTTCAGTAATTTCAGCTCTTGTTGTTCACTGTTTCCATCTGATATCAATAGAAAATTATATACTGAGGGATATTTTGTCTGAAATCCATTATTCATTCTATGTGGTATTTTTTGGCTTTTGTCAATTCTGTAACTGTTTGTATGCTAATGCTGGCTGCAACATTAGATAAAGAACTCTCGTGGTGCTGCAGCTAATTCACAGTTTCACATTGTCCTCCTTCATAAAGTTTGTTCACTCCCAATTGGATGATCTTGTAAAACTTCTACCCATGAATATTACAAGCATTTACTGGATGGCTACATATTTCATCACACATGAACTGGATTACATATTTGATTATTTTGTTCGGATATTCAATGATTTTGTCTTTTCTCGTTATTGTTTCTGAATCTTGAACGTTTTGATTTCAGGCTAGGCGTCTTCCTTATGTAGCCATGGCCAGTCAAACTCATGGAGGAAGCTTCTCCAAAGGCTCATGGATTGGGGAAATGAAGCAGGCTTCTGCTAAAACAGTTATAATTAGTGAAATTTTGGATCCCAGGACAAAAAATCTTTTATCTATGTCAAAGATTAGTGATTATGTTTTATCAAATGAACTTGTCAGCATGGCTTTGGCCATGGTTGCAGAAGATCGGCAAATAAATGATGTATTGGAGGAGCTCTTTGCGGAGGAGGTACACTCTTTTCCTTAAAATTAAGGGACATATTACATTACAGATTTTAGATACATTACTTCTAATACACTGAAAAGCCTGCAAATTTGCTCTTTTGCTATATTATGTAGTTCCTATGTGAACAGTCTGGATAAACCGTGGACATACAAGCTATGTTATAGCAAACTGATAAATTCAGATCTCTTGCAGTTAACTAGAGTATCCAGTGGGGGCAATAAAAAAATCAACTTTAACTAAAATATTTATTTTCTTTTCATCCTTCGTAATGTAATGAATTTTCTTTTCTGGAATCTTATTAGGGAAATGAGATGCATATAAGGCAAGCAGATCTATACCTTTGTGATGGTGAGGAATTGAGTTTCTATGAAATAATGTTACGAGCTAGGCAGAGAAGAGAGATTGTGATAGGCTACCGTTTGGCGAATGCCGAGAGGGCAGTCATTAACCCCCCAGCGAAAACTGACAGGCGGAAGTGGTCACTGAAGGATGTTTTTGTGGTGATTACTGAAAAGGAATGAGGCATTTGGGGACAAGGCAAAGAATATCCGAGGTGGTGATTTTCTAGTTATCAAGTCTAATCTAATCCTTAAAATGGTAAGCATTGGTTAATTTAGGATTAAACCCTTATTTTGGTGTGTGAAATAGATAATTTAATTCTTAAAAGATGAAAAATAATAAAATAATTGTTAAAAGTGTAATATATTTACATTTTAATTCCCAGAAGATATTTACCATCATTTTAGTTTTAGTACCTTAAAATGACAATAAATGATTAAATTTAATGACTAAAATGATGATATCCTTCATATATTAAAATAATAAATATATTATATTTTTATTTACCTGCACATCTTTAAAATGGTAGTTTACCCTTAATGTATTCTTTGCTTTACAAAATTATCTATACGTAGATTATAAAAGATTATTTTAACTTAAAATAAAATAGTCTTATAAATTTTAAAAGACTAGGTAAAAATGAAATGACATATTAAATATTTAAATTTTAATGGATTTATATTATAATCTTTTGTAAATTTGATATTACTTACGTGGATTTGTAAGTTTCGAAAGGATTCTATGAATTTAAAAAAAAAAAAATATTCAAGCTTTTGAAATATAAAAATTTGAGAATTTTTAGTGATTGCTTTTGGATTGAATTAAAAAAGAAAAGAAGATTGTGGTTAAAATTAAAATTATAAAAATTTTATATCAATATTATTGTCACTATTATTATACTATTATTATGCTATTATTTATAATAATAATGATAATAATAATAGTAATGGTAAGAATCCTTATGAATGGTTAAATTAGTATATTTATTACTTGCTGGAGAAAGAGTTACGTGTGATGAAAAAATAAAAATATAATAAAATCTTATAAATTTGTGTAAGATTATTAGATTGGTATCATTATGTCCTATCAAATTCATTATTCTAAATTTGTTGAAATATATGTTTTGTCAAATATTAAAAGATTTTTAAAAAAATTATAAAAAGTCTTAATTAGATACTATTAGATTTTGACATTCTATTTAAAAAAACATTATAGTGTTAATTGAATATTACAGGACTGGTTTATATTATTTAATTATTAAAATACCCTATTTTATATTAAAGAAAAAAAGAGAAGATCTTTTTGATGTTCTAATTGATTGTATGCCCTAGTCTAACATATTGCTCACTTTATCCCTTTTTGGTGAAAAACTGTAAGGAGACATTTGATAGAGTGAGAATCATGAATATTAATCATGATTTATGAGAATCAGTAAAATTTGTACGTTTAATCATAAATATTATGAAAGTTGGATTCTCGATTAAGAATGAGATGAGGAAATGGTGCTATCATTTTCTCAATTACCTTCTTTCTAACATTGTGTTGAAATTTGTTAAAAATGATAAATTTTGGTTGATGTTATTTATCATTTAATGACTCTGTAGATAAGAAACCTATCAAAATTGTTTTACAATAAATTTTAGCAAATAGTAGAAGAAAGTGTAAAAAATAAAGTGTTTAATAGAGTGACACTAGCATTTTTTTTAGTTTAAGTACTCAATTTTTTTCTTAAGAGCAATAAGATAATTTGGTAGTTAAGAATGAAAGGTAAGATAAGAAGGGAGAAGAGGAGAGGCTTAGTAGGAAAGTTTTCATATGAAAAAAGAGAAATAAAAATGGTTTTCGAAAAAATAATATTTCTTAAAATAATTAGATAGAAAAAAAATAAAATTAACCTTCCTTACCTAATATTCTAAGAAACTAAAAAATTCTCAATACTAGAGCTTAAACTATTTTTTATAAGTCAATGGTCACGGTTAAAATTATTATGCATGTTTAATTTGACTCTTTATTTCTCTTTTTAAAAGAAGAATAGAATTGTCACTAAAGTCATGTACAGAAACACGTCATTATGAATTTATTTGGATAACTGGAGGTTTTTAAGAAATGAATCCTTCTCTCTCTAAAAAAAATTGAATCCTTTAATATTTAGTTTCACATGATCGTTGAAATTTAGTATTTTCTGCTCTGTTGGTAAATAAGCTAAACTTATTCAATACTATTAAATTTGAGATAGACAGAATGACTTAAAATTGTAAGTAATTCGTTACATATGCAACTTAGGTTTGGAATTAATGTCACTCGTAAATTAATAGAATTATTTGTTGAAACTTGATAAAAATACTCCTAGCCTCTGAATGGGGAATAATAATAAATTATAAAAAGTGTTAGTAATATATATTTTTTTAATAGTAATACATTTTCTGATATTTTTTTACACTTAATGATTTATTAAAAATTATTAAAAACTTACAAAATTACAAAAGATAATTATCAAAGAATAAATGAGATATAAAAAATTTAATAAAATATACAATTTTCAATAGATTTCAACTAATTATGAATGTATTCAAAAGAGTTTATGAGACAATAAATTGTTAATATTTCTCTAATAGAATACATATTTTTATTATGTTCTGCATTCTATAATGGATATTACAAATCCTTATTATAGTCAACAAAAAAATTCCAAAAATTAAAATAAAAGAATATATAGAATCGTAAAAAAAAAACACTTAGAGAGGAATTCGATTTCTCATTACAAAAAAACTATACAGTGGGCTAGAAATCCAACGTAAACAATATTAATATTTATTTAATCATAATGGCTTTTTACATTTTTATATGTAAAAAAAAATCATTCTATACACACCGCTTTCTTGCATCTAATTTTTTAATTATGAATGATAGATAATTATCCATTATCAACTTATATAAATAGCTACTAAAATTTTAAAAAACTGTTACATTTTTTAAAAACTATTATATGTTAAGAAGTTATTAAAATTAACATAAAAAAGTTATAAGATAAGAAATAAATTAATTAATTTTTAAAAATTTACGAATTATTTATATAATTTCATAAGAAAGATGATAATAATGTCATGTCTAATTAATGATTTATTCTTATATAATTACATTCTTATGTTTACATCTTACTCGATGAATTAAGTAGGGAAAAAAAACTATGTTTTTTCGAATTTATAAAAAAATTTCAAATAATATATTTTTTTAAAATTATGTAATTATAAAAAAATATTTAAACATAGTTTTCTTAGCTTAAAAAAAAAAAACACAAACAAAACAAAGTTATTAGTATTTTGCTTGAAACAATGAAACCATAAAACCATAAACGGCAGTCGAAATCCCTACCCTTAGGTAAACTAAAGAAAAACCTGCAACTGGCAGACAGCAGGCAAAGAGAGAGTAAGTGATAGCAGCGAACAAAAACCCTACCCATATTTTCCTGTGTTCTTAGGTTTGTTCTTCTTCTTCCTCCATTCCATTGATCCGAGCCTGGAAAGTGCAAACCTTTATCCATTCAACATCCGCACGGCACAACTTTATTCTTTAGATTATTATTATTATTATTGTTATTATTAACAATTATTATTATTGCGATGGATGATCTGGAGAAAGCGATTCTTATTATGTTTGATGAATCGGGAGCCATTGACGAGGACTTGAAGAAGCAAGCTAAAGTCTATTGTAACGATATTAAGGAGAAGCCAACAATTGGTAGATTATGCATTGAAAAATTATGTTTTTCAAGTCTTGTTCAAGTCCAGTTTTGGTGCCTGCAGACCTTACATGAAGTCATTCGAACACGATACTTGACAATGACCCAAGATGAGAGGCACATGATCAGGGTCTCCGTGTTTTCAATTGTGTGCCTTGAAGACAATAACCTGGCAAGGGTTTTGGAAGGCCCTGCATTTATAAAGAACAAGCTTGCACAGGTTTTGATCACTTTGATTTACTTCGAATACCCTTTGGTTTGGTCCTCCGTCTTTGTCGATTTTTTTCCACATTTGAGCAAAGGAAACGTGGTCATAGACATGTTCTGTAGAGTTTTGAATGCCCTCGATGATGAATTGATTAGTTTGGACTACCCTAGAACCCCTGAAGACTTGACTGTTGCCGCACGTGTTAAAGATGCAATGAGACAGCAGTGTGTGTCTCAAATAGTTAGAGCTTGGTATGACATTGTTTCTATGTACCGGAATTCTGATCCAGAGCTATGCACTAGTGTGTTAGATTCCATGAGGAGATATATTGCTTGGATAGACATTGGTTTGATCGTTAATGATGCGTTTATCCCTTTGTTGTTTGATTTGATTTTGGTTGGTCCTCTGTCTGATCAGCTTCGTGGTGCTGCTGTCAGATGCTTATTAGCTGTTGTTTCTAAGCGAATGGAGCCCCAATCAAAACTGTCATTGTTACAAAGCCTTCAGATTAGTCGTGTACTTAGGTTAGTGACTGATGATGCTGATTCCGAACTGGTCTCTGATGTTGCTGCATTGCTTACTGGGTATGCTATGGAGGCCTTGGATTGCTTTAAACGCATAAATTCTGAGGATGCTAAAAGAATCTCTATGGATCTCTTGAGTGAAGTTTTACCCTCCATTTTTTTCGTAATGAAGAATTTTGAGCTAGATACTACATTCAATATCATTCAGTTTCTTTCAGGTTATGTTGCCATTTTGAAGAGCTTTGCTCCTTTGCGGGAGAAACAGCTACTTCACCTGGGACAGATATTGGAAGTTATCCTTGTCCTAATCCGTTACGACCCAGCACACCGCACTAATCTTGACATGATGGACAAAATTGGTAAAGAGGAGGAAGATAGGATGGTAGAGTTCAGAAAGGATTTATTTGTTCTGCTTCGCACTGTGGGTCGTGTAGCACCTGATGTAACTCAGCTGTTTATCAGAAATTCATTAGCAAGTGCTGTTTCAAGATCTTCAGATAGCAATGTGGAGGAGGTGGAAGGTGCACTTTCTCTTCTATTTGCTTTTGGGGAATCTATAAGTGAGGAAGCCATAAGAACTGGGAGTGGGTTGTTGAGTGAGCTGGTGCTTATGCTTCTATCAACAAAGTTTCCTTGTCACTCTAATAGGCTTGTTGCCCTTGTTTATTTGGAGACAGTGACAAGATATGTTAAGTTCATCCAGGATAATACTCAATATATTCCTTTGGTTCTGGCTGCCTTTCTTGATGAAAGAGGCATACATCATTCAAACATCAACGTAAGTCGCAGAGCCAGTTATTTGTTCATGAGAGTTGTAAAATTGCTGAAGATGAAGTTGGTGCCTTTCATAGAGACAATTTTGCAGGTAGCATTTACGCATTTACTCCTACAAACAAAATTATATAGAAATTATTCCTCACGCATTTTTTTGTTTGGCCTTGATGATTGGCCACTTCCACCTTCCCTCTTCTGAATTCTTAAAAATGTTCTGTTAAATTCAGAGCCTGAAGGATATAGTTGCTCAGTTCACTGTTATGAATTATACGACAGTTGAGCTATCAGGGTCAGAAGATGGTAGCCACATTTTTGAGGTATTTACATTTGCCAAAGTTTCAGGACTAATGATATTTGAAATATTTTGTTGGTATTTTTCTTATGTTTATTGACACGCGTGACAGGCAATTGGTTTATTGATTGGAACAGAAGATGTCCTGCCTGAAAAGCAATCTGATTATCTATCTTCTTTGCTCAGTCCTCTTTGTCAGCAGGTTATTTTTTACTTAAAATTGCAAGATACTCTCTTATCCCAAAATAATAAAAAAAAAATGCAAGATACTTCATAAAAATCCTTTGTTCCCATCCTCGTTTGTAGAAGCATTTCTTCTTGAGATTATCACAGTTAGTATTTGGTGCCTATAATTTCCTATCCACGTTTAACACAGGTTGAGGCATTGCTCATAAATGCCAAGTTATTGAATTGTGAGGAGACTAATACTAAAATTGCTGTAATTCAGCAAATTATCATGGCAATTAATTCTCTCAGTAAGGTACCTTTCTATTTTAGACTTCTGCTTTTCCCCATCTCTGATATATTCTTTTAACATAGCCTAAAAACTTACAATCCTTCAATGATAAAAAGGTTTATATTCTGTTTGATTGTATCTTAAATTGAAGTTTAAAGGGTAGCATCGTGGGAAATATGTCAACAGTTTCATTTTTTCCTCCACTCTTATTTCTTACTATTTTTAACATGATCCAGGGCTTTAGCGAGCGTCTTGTAACTGCTAGTCGCCCTGCAATTGGTCTCATGTTTAAGCAGGTTAGTATTTTCAAAATTGTTTGGTTCATGTTCTCTGGAGGTGATATGGTTTATCACATGTATACTTTCTGTCTTTTTTGTTTTAAAAAGCTTTAGTAAATACTCTTGTTATAGTCTTATAGATGAAAATTATGGACTTTTGCTAGATAATGTATAGAATCTATTGTTGAAACATGCTTTATGTGATTGATATTATTTTGTGGTAAGTCTATGTCTATTTTTGTTGAACCTGTGTTATTGTTTCTTAATCTTTTATTTTGCTAAATCTTGTCATTCTGTTGTCTACATAGACATTGGACGTACTTCTTCAAGTTCTTGTTATATTTCCAAAAGTGGAACCTCTGCGAAACAAGGTACTAATTAGATTTAGTGATTGAAAATTTGTTTGTTTTAAAAATGTTAGAATAGCTAGCTTAGGGTGGCTTAGGCTTATTATTTTCTGATATGATATGACAGCTTAGGGTGGCTTAGGCTTAGTCTTTTTCAAGGCTACATTGATTGTAATGTAATCTATATATTTACATAATGAAAAGAGAAAAAGAGAGAGTGCAGTTTTCTTCACTCCATTCCTTTTTCTTTCATATTCAAGTTGGTATCAGAGCGGGAACGATCCCGCTCAGCGCCGCCGCCTGCCTCCGCCGGCCGCCGTCCACCGCCGGCCACCACCGCCGGCCGCCGTCGCCGGCCGCCGTTTTCTCCGGCGAACCTAGATTTTTTGTGCGCCTCGTCAAGCACGACCTGTCTTCCTCAACTCCGGCGTCATCCGGAGCCTAACGTGCCCCCACACTCGTTAATCTGTCTCTTTCTCTGTTTGGCGTGTACTGTTCACACCTCTTCTGCAGTCTTCCAAGTCCATTTCTGGACTTGTTTTTCCTGTTTTGGTTGCTGTGTGGATAGTGGGTCTATTGTTGCTCCTCTCTCTAGTCTCCTATGGCTTTTTCAGGTCCCGTTTTACCTATTTCTCGGTACCCCAACCATTACAACGGAAAAACTAATTGGTAAAAACTTTCTATCGTGGGCTGCCTCTGTGGAACTATGGTTCCTTGGTCAAGGGTACCACGACCACTTGGAAGTGGAAGATATTGAAGGTTCGAGATGAAACTCGGGGCAAATGGAAGAAGCTTGATTTTCAACTTTGTCTTTGTGTTGTGGCAATCTGTTGAACCCAACATTTTGGGGACACTCAGGGCATTCAAAACCTGCTGTTCTTTTTGGAAAAAGGCTCACAATATTTATGCAAATGATATTCAAAGGCTGTATGATGCTACTCAGAGGATAGCATCCTTGAAACAAACTAATCATGAAATGACCTCTCATATTGCTTTGAAGCTCAAGCTCTTGTGGAAGAACTAAAAATGTTCCTCACTGACGAATCTCTAGAAGGAATAAATAAGAAACTTGACAGGTTCTATATGGTACTGATCCTGAGAACACTGCATTCAGATTTTAATCATGTTCGTGACCAGATTTTAACTGGCCATGAGATTCCTTCAATGGACAGCTTGATAACTAGACTCCTTCGGGTCCTACGAAGTGAAAAATGAAAATATGGGTGAAATAAGTGAAGCTTCTGCAATGGTTTCTAGTTGGGGAAGAGGTGGTCGTGGAAACCGAGGAGGAAGAGGAGGTAGAAGTGGTCGCCCCCAATGCTCATATTGTAAGAAAATGGGTCACACTCGAGAGAATTGTTATTCTCTTCATGGTTTCCCCGAAAAGACAGCAAATCTGTCTAAATCGAAAAATCAGAAAATCGATATGAAGATGGCAGAAGATGATTATCAAGAATATCTTCAGTGGAAATCCATGACTCAGGCTCAATCTTCCTCTACTGCTACCGCCTCTACAGCTTGTGTTTCTCATTCATCTACTAGTCAAATTCCATGGATTATTGATTCTGGAGCCTCTGATCATATTACTGGTAATGAGTCTATGTTCTCTTCTATGTCCCCTCTTAAATCACCTCACCTTATTACCTTAGCGGATGGGTCAAGAATTGCTCCCAAAGGAATCGGTCAAGTTTCTCTTTCTCCTCAATAAACTTAAAATCTGTTTTGTTTATTCCTAATTGTCCTTTCAATCTAATCTCTCTAAGTCGGTTAACTAAGTCCTTAAATTGTTCAATAACCTTTAATGCTTTGAATCCTTTGTTATTCGGGAACGTGGTACGGGTCGGAGGATTGGCGAAGGACATGAATCTAGTGGGCTCTACTATTTTGGAAAACAACCATCTCGTATCGTGTCTTTTGTTTTGTCACCCAAGTCGTTACATGATCGTTTGGGTCACCCAAGTTTGTCCAAGTTGAAACTCTTAGTTCCTAGTCCGAAGAAGTTAGAAGAATTAGGTTGTGAGTCATGTCAATTAGGCAAACATGTTAGATCATCTTTTCCCAAACAAACCGAAAAAAGATGTCAATCGGTTTTCACCACCATTCATTCTTCGATATTTGGGGTCCAAGCCGTGTAACATCTTTTGGTTTTAGATATTTTGTAACCTTCATTGATGAATTCTCCGGATGTACTTGGGTATATTTAATGAATGAAAGATCGTTCGAACTTTTGTCTATCTTTATGTCTTTCTTTAATGAAATCAAAAATCAATTTGGGAAAATGATTAAAATCTTTAGAAGTGACAATGCAAAAGAATATTTCTCCTCTCAATTATCCTTTTTCCTATCCTCACAAGGATATTGCATCAATCTACATGTCCACACACACCCCAACAAAATGGAATTGCTTGAAAGGAAAAACAGGCACCTTGTGAGACCGCACGCACCCTAATGCTTAATTCAAATGTTCTGGCACATTATTGGGGTGATGCAATTCTCACTTCTTGTTTCTTAATCAACCGAATGCCATCTTCTTCTCTTGAAAATAAAATTCCTTACTCCATTATTTATCCAAAGGAACCATTGTTTCATGTCTCACCTCGGGTCTTTGGGTGTACATGTTTTGTCCATGATGTTTCCCCTGGTTTGGACAAGTTGTCTGCTAGAGCTATCAAATGTGTTTTCTTAGGTTATTCACGCCTTCAGAAAGGGTACAAATGCTACTCACCACAAACCAAAAAATATTACATGTCTGCAGATGTGACCTTCTTTGAACAAACTATGTTTTTCTCATCCTCCACTCATGATCCTCCATCAATACAACAAGGCTTTACCGGTTGGTTCTCATGTTTCCACTCCACCTCTAATGTCAATCCATAACATTCCTGACCAAGAAATTAATCAATTTGTCTTCCCCACAACTAATCCCAGGCAAGATACTCCTCACCTTATCACATACCAACGCCAGACAAGACAATTGGGTCTGCCTGTTCTTGAAGAACCTCTAGATTCTAGTCCTTCGCCATCAGACGCTCATGCTACGGATCCTAGGGAAGATAATTCTTGTTGGCCTGTTGCTCTTCGAAAAGGTATTCGGTCTACTAGGAATCCTCATCCTATTTATAATTTTTTGAGCTATCATCGTGTATCTCCTTTATATTTTTCTTTTCTCTCCTCTATATCTCCTCTCACCATTCCTAGAAATGTTCATGAGGCTCTTAATCATCCTGGATGGAGACAAGCTATGATTGTTGAGATGCAAGCACTTGAGCACAGTGGTACATGGGAACTAGTTCCACTTCCTCCAGGGAAACAACCGTTGGATGTAGATGGGTCTATGCCATCAAAGTTGGCCCTGATGGTACCGTTGATCGTCTCAAAGCTAGACTAGTGGCCAAGGGGTATACTCAGATTTATGGCTTAGACTATAGTGACACTTTTTCTCCTGTGGCCAAGATCCCTACAGTTCGTCTCTTTCTTGCTATGGCAGCTATTCGTCATTGGCCTCTCCACCAACTAGACATCAAAAATGCCTTTCTTCATGGTGAGTTGGAGGAGGAGATTTACATGGAGCAACCTCCTGGGTTTGTTGCTCAGGGGGAGTCTGGATTAGTTTGTAAATTGCGAAAATCTCTTTATGGTCTCAAACAATCTCCTCGGGCATGGTTTGGAAGATTTAGTCATGTTGTACAAGATTTTGGGCTGAAAAGAAGTGAACTGGATCACTCAGTTTTTTATTGCTATACTTCTCCTGGGAAGTGTGTGTATCTAGTTGTTTATGTTGATGACATAGTGATTACCGGGAACGATGCAGCTACAATCTCTCAATTGAAGAAACATTTATTCAGCCATTTTCAGACCAAAGACTTAGGATGTTTGAAATATTTTCTTGGTATTGAAGTCGCTCAATCAAAGGAAGGCATTGTGATTTCTCAAAGGAAGTATGCTTTAGACATCTTGGAGGAAACAGGCATGGTTGATTGCAGACCCATTGATAGTCCTATGGATCCTAACCAAAAGTTAATGGCTGGCCAAGGTGAACCATTTACTGATCCAGAGAGATATAGGAGATTGGTTGGGAAACTTATTTATCTTACTATCACAAGACCTGACATCTCTTTTGCAGTGGGAGTTGTTAGTCAATTCATGCAGGCCCCTCATGTTGATCACTGGAATGCTGTTTTGCGTATCCTTAAATTCATCAAAAAGGCCCCAGGACAAGGATTGTTGTACAAAAACAATGGAAACAGCCAAATCTCAGGATATTGTGATGCTGATTGGGCAGGTTGTCCTGTCGATCGACGTTCCACCACTGGATATTGTGTATTCCTTGGTGGAAATCTCATTTCTTGGAAGAGCAAGAAACAAAATGTTGTTGCTCGATCTAGTGCTGAGGCTGAATATCGTGCTATGGCATTGATTACTTGTGAGCTTATATGGGTTAAGCAACTCCTTCAAGAGTTAAAATTTTGTGAAGATCATCCAATGGAATTGTACTGTGATAACCAGGCTGCTCTCCACATTGCCTCCAATCCGGTATTTCATGAGAGAACTAAGCATATAGAGGTTGATTGTCACTTCATTAGAGAGAAGCTGCTGTCTAAGGAAATTGTTACTAAATTTGTAACCTCCAATGAACAACTTGCAGATGTTATGACTAAGTCATTAAGGGGACCTCGAATTCAGTTTTTATGTTCCAAGCTTGGGGCATACAATCTGTATGCTCCAGCTTGAGGGGGAGTGTTAGAATAGCTAGCTTAGGGTGGCTTAGGCTTATTATTTTCTGATATGATATGACAGCTTAGGGTGGCTTAGGCTTAGTCTTTTTCAAGGCTACATTGATTGTAATGTAATCTATATATTTACATAATGAAAAGAGAAAAAGAGAGAGTGCAGTTTTCTTCACTCCATTCCTTTTTCTTTCATATTCAAGTAAAAAGATCTTCAATTTTTATGTAATATCCATGTATGGTATGCAGGTCACATCATTTATACACCGCATGGTGGATACACTAGGAGCATCTGTCTTTCCTTACCTTCCAAAGGCATTGGAGCAGTTGCTTGAAGAAATTGAAGTACATTTTATTTCTAATTTCTTTAACTTAATCTTTTTCAATTTCTAGATCTAAATGCATTTCTTTGCATCTCTATTGATGTATAGAAGATTGATTTTGCTAATGCTTGTTTTAGGGTTGCAAGGGGCATTGGATTGTGATGACATTCAGAATATGATCACTTGTTATCTTAATTTATTATTGGAGTATTTGATATGTGATCCCAATAGGATGGATATGGATATGCTTATATGTTAATTAAAGCCTGGGTTTTCAGTATGTAGCATGGATAGTGTTCTAACCTTTTTGCTGCTTTATCATATCTTGAATACTCTCTGGTATTTGAGAATATTCCTTTCCTTTGACAGAAGGCATGTCTGACCATCTGTCATAATTTCTGTTGCCTTTGGTAGATTTATGCCAAGCCATGTCATATTGGTTTGTGTATCTGCTCTTCTTTGATTTCAGTAAATTTGTGGGAGCAGCTTGCTCCTCTTTTTTCTGCTTTGTTTTTTATTATTTTGTCTGAACTGTGCAAATACCTTTTTGCTACTTCGTGAATTTGTCAGCAACAAAGGGTATAAGCTCTTTAAAGGATGGAAAATAGATCGGGTGTTATGATTTTCTTGACATATTTTCTGTATCATATGAATATGTTTGTGGAGAATGTTTAATGTTGTAGTTGTTTGACACTGATTGACTATTGTGTCAGAATATATGAAAATATCCAAAAATATATCATATCTATAGTGTATTTTAAATTATCCTTTAGATTAGATTCCCTTTTCCTATTCTCTTTTAGGATTGGTTAGTTACCATATTTCCTTATCTCGTGATTTTCTTCCTTGTTTAGTTAGGAATTTTCTTTTTAGTGCTTTAGATTAACATATCATCATGTTGTAATACATTTTATCGTATCAAATCAAATATCAGTTTCAGACAATTCATTCCCTTATCACTCTGCTGTCGAGTTCTCTCAACTCGGAACTCTACTTTGTTTCATGATTCTTCCTTCAAATTAGTTGTCTTTGTTGCTTCAATCGTTTTCAGAATAACCACTGTCGTGTCTTCCATTGAGCCATCCTCGACCTTGTTCTTCATTCTAATCACTTTTTTATTCCAATCACTTTCTTAAGTGGTTTTGTCCACTGTTGCAACATCTTTAACATGCAGTTTATTGTCACGTTTCAAACACATTTTGGCTCTGAAATTCTCTTTAATTTCTGATCTTCGCTGCCACGCACTTTATTATCAAGTTTCAGACAATTTTAGGCTTGGAGATATGCTCCAGGTTCTGTTCTCTGTCGTAAATCTTTCTATCAGGTTCAAACCTCCGTTTTCAGCCACACGACACTGCTTTTCTGTTCTTGTCCATGGCTTTTTCCAGCTGCACTACACTGATAGGCTCACCTTCCTCTGATGGCTGTTGCCCATCGGAGAGCCATCGTCATACTCTCATAGGTGATTTTATGCATACTCACACTCTGCTCTTGTATTCCATGCATTGCCATCCTCCTCCACACATGATGGCATGTCCTGGTCAGTTTCCAGTTTCTTCAACAATATCTGACCTGTGTAGCCATCATTATCCTAAATCTGCCCTTGGCTATTCAGATTCTTTTGTCACTGTTTGGTTTGTTTACTCTTTCATCCTATTGACCCACCCATCTTCTCCTGTGCTCAGATATGTCCTCTTTCATTTGGTTTAAATCTTGCACATGAGATCAAAGAAATCAATTTGGCCTCTTGGTCTTTACAGGGAAGCATGGCCTCACAACTTTCCCAAAATAATAATCCTTGTTCATGCAGCTTTACTAGAAGTATTGAGTGGCCCTGTGGTAGTCCCGGAATTATCTTAGTCCTGCCATTCTTTCGTCTCATTGTATTATTTAGCGGGGTGCATTCAATTAGGATTTTAAAGTATTTTTAAAGACATTTTTTTGTGATAAAAAGTCTTGTGGTATTGAATCAAAACTTTTAAATGATGAAAAAAAGTCTTGTGTTATTCAATTAAGACAATTGTGAATTTCTTAAAAAGTCTTCCAAGTCTTGTGATATTCAATTATGACTATCATGATTTTTTTTAAAAGTTAGAAAAGCCATGTGGTATTTAATTAAAACTTCTTATAACTTAAAAAAAGTCCTGTGGTATTAAAAAATATATAGATTTCGATGCATTATTTTATATGATGAATTTTGTAAAAGTTTTTAGTAGAAAATACGAATATTTCACGCATCTAACAACCCCACCCAAACTCTTGAGATTTGTAAGATTTTTTTTTTTAAATGACATATATAACTTTTTCTTTTTAGTAATCTTCAGTCACATATCATCATTGTTGCCACCACCACCATATATTACCATCATCATCACTTCCATTTCCACCACAATTATTATCATTATTGTTACCACCACATATTATTATCACAACCATTTCCGTCGTGACCATGACTGCCATTATAGGCGACAGTAATGGTGGTTGTAGTCATAATAATGGTAGTGACAATGGTCATGACAATGATAAATGTGGTGAAAGTAGTCGTGGAGGTGACAACAATAGTGTAATGAATTTTTAAAATTCAGTTTTAATCTTAACCATAAATTTTTTTAATTATAATCTAAGAGCTATTATTAAATGTTTCTTACAAATCCATGAAATCCCTTGAAATCTGGTAAATACATAAAATCCTTTTAAATCTTGTAAATTCTTATGATCCAAATCCAATAAAATCCAAATTACAAAATCTATATATCATTATGTTCCTATGAAATCTTTTAAAATCTGCGGAATTTTTTTATGCTAAAATAATCTTTCAAAATCTTAATCGAATACAACTCCTTTAGTTTCTTTCTTTAAAAGGTTTATTTGTATGAAGTTTGAAGATGTGTTAGGTTTGCCTTTAGAGTGACTTTTAGAATATATGGAAGTATCCAAAATATCTATTCTTATCTGAGTATGGTACATATTCTCTTCCTTCCTCCCTATCTAAAATACCATAATTTCAACACAAATGGACCTACATGTTTTGCACCTGAATTTGGTTGTTTGACTTGTTTTCGTTGGTGCTGGTTGAAGATAAAACTATGTAATCTCTTGTTTGTGTTTTATTGCAGCCAAAGCAGATGGTTGGTTTACTTTTGTTACTCAATCAACTTATCTGCAAGTTCAGTACTTTGGTGCACGATATCTTGGAGGAAATTTTTCCAGTTGTTGCTGAGCGGATATTCAGTGTTATTCCTAGAAATGGATTACCTTCTGGTCCTGATGCAATCACTGAGGTATGAAAATGTGGCAGTTTTCTAGTAGATAGCTGGCATATATTTCTCCTTCTCTTAACATGCTTTAAGTCATCTTTGTTGTATGATTGCTCTTTATTATCTTATTATTGTTTATCAAATTTTAAGAAGTTGGTGAGACAGTTTGTTTGTGCTTGTGGTATGTGATAATATTTGTGCTGGTTGTTAGTTTTATTGTCAAATGTCCACTTTCCTACAAGCTTTTTTACTCTCTAGAAGTTTTTTTTTTTTTTGACAACTACTTTCTACTAGTTATGGAGCCATAACATCCCAAATCTGATGGGTCTCAGATTAAGGAAACAATGACATTGCATTTGCTTTTAAAACTGCATATTTATTCAGGTACTTAGTAGCTTTGTTGTGGCATATAAAATGAATGTTTTTCTTAGTTCATAGCTATGTCATTTCAAATGTGAAATCCATGGTAGAAATGCATCTTTTGCATTACCATTTAACTTGTTCTTTGCTTCTAAACCCTTTGAATATATGAATCATAATACTAAGTATTATTTCCCCCTTTTAGGAAATTCGTGAACTGCAAGAACTTCAGCGAACATTGTATACATTTCTTCATGTGATTGCTACCCATGATCTGTCTTCTGTATTTCTTTCCCCAAAAGGTAAAGCATACCTGGATCCAGTGATGCAGTTGCTTTTGTACTCTTCTTGTAATCATAAGGATATTCTTGTAAGAAAGGTATGTGTAGTGTTTCTATTTATTCAACTATGGGTCATTATTTTTCCTGGATTAATACTTTTCACAAAACTCAATCTGAATCTTACTTCTTCTTATTTTCATGATTTAGGCATGTGTACAGATTTTTATTAGATTAATTAAAGACTGGTGTGCCCAGCCTTATGAAGAAAAGGTAGATTCTGTTCATTTCTACTTATCCCTTTTCGTTTTTGTTTTTTTTTTTTTTGAGGGTTTTTTCCCTAAATGGTAATGGTTTTCAGGTACCTGGTTTTCGAAGTTTTGTGATTGAAGCATTTGCTACAAACTGCTGTTTGTACAGTGTGCTGGACAGATCTTTTGAGTTCCATGATGCAAATACTGTAAGACACATGTACTATTATTGTTTTATACATTCTTTTAGTCACTCCCTGTCTCTTTCAAATGATATGATACTGTTGTTCAAAACCATTTTGTGTAAGATTTATGTCAATTTCTAGTAATTATTTTCTTCTTCCTTTTTATTTTCTATTTTTACTTTGCAGTTTGTTTTGTTTGGAGAAATTGTGCTGGCACAGATGGTAATGTATGAAAATTTTGGGGATGATTTTCTCGTTCATTTTGTATCAAAAGGATTTTCTTCTGCACATTGCCCACCAGATCTGGCAGACGAATATCGTCAAAAATTGCAGGTAATAAAGGTTTATGGAGCTAAAACATTTATAGTGTACTTCTCAGTCCCGCTGAAATAATCAAAATTTATTGATGCTTTTGGTCCCATATTGTTTCTTGTAACTTCTTCTCTGGCAGGTTTATGTTGTCAGTTATTCAATGGAATAGATTGTTTATTTTGTTTATGCTCTGGAATGTCTTGCTAGGTGAATCTTAGTGCGTGTTGTATTCTAGGTGAATCACCGGTTGAATATCTGTTGTAGTGGGCTTTAAATTGCCGACATTTTTTTGCAGGGTGGTGATTTCAAGGCATTAAAATCTTTCTATCAGTCACTAGTGGAAAATTTGAGACGGCAGCAGAATGGAAGCCTTGTTTTCAGATAGCATATTGTATTGGAAAAATTACTGTTTTCTCCTTTTCCTAATGGCTTTGTTTTTTGGCCGTCTCCTAGTTTGGGGTTTGGTTTCTTTCTACAGAAGGTAATTATGATCGGTGTCATGAAATCAACTTAGAGCTTTTTTTTTTAATCACATGAAAATTTTCTCCCTCACTGGTGCGGTCATGAAACGGTGGTGAACACTGCAGGGTTGTGTATATATAGCTTTTGCGGATGAGCGATGGATATTCTCCTGGCCATAATTTTGATGAGTTCCTCATGCTACCTGACCAATCAATTTTTATCTTAGGCCTTTCTTTATTCTTTTTGTCCCGCAGTTGTATATTTTTGGTATTTTCAACATTGGAGTTCCATCCATCGGTTTGAAGCTTGTCAATATGAGATCAAAATTTTGCTGTTTGGCTTGTCCATGTAATATCGTTTCCGTTTCCATTAAGATTTGTTGACACCAATTCGGTTTACGGTCTACACTGTTGATCTTTTGTTATATGCAAAACTAAGGTTATTAAACCTATACTGATTCAATCAATAAATACATGCTTAGTAATTTTAAAAAATTATTGCTTATTTAGTTAGCTATATATAAATATAGAGTTTGGTTCATTAAACTTTACAATGATTAAGAATAATTTAGAAGATTTAATATATTTTAATTTTAAATTATATGAGATTCAGTTGCACATTTTATCTTGTATCTATTTTATTTATATATTTGATTGTTTAATTTTTAAAATTTTGTCATTCCGTTGAGGTAGATAGATGGCATGACATGTTAGTAATGTGACAGTATACGTGGATCTAGGCATTAGGATAGATCATCATAGATGCTTATGCTTTCAAAGATACGAAACAACCATATTACTCTATTATGTCTTGTAGTCAAGAGAGACAAAAAAATGTCAATATATCTTTCTTACGTGAATCAATCAAAATGCCTGATTATGAACTTATTTGCAAGTAGGAATCAAATAATAACAGAGGTAGGTGCTGTAAAAGAATTAAGTAATGAATTTTATGTGGAGACACTATTGGGAATCCCTCTACATGTAACGCCGGGTGGAGAGGTAGGTGCAAGTAACTCATAAGGTAAAACCCCGGCGCCACAACGGTTCCTGAGTGTTGGATCACGGTTCCTTCTCTGAATCTCCTTCTCTATCCCTCTTATCTCTGCGGAGAACCTGTAGAATGCCTCAACGATCTCTGCATCACCTGACCAAATGGATGACTGTTGCCGCTCTCCCAAATATTCTTCATCATCTGAGTGGGTAGAGAGTATGTCAACTATAGCCATATATTTTATAGCTTGCAACAAGCTCGGTAAAGCATTTAGGAAATACTTTTGGGGATCTGCTAAGAAATTTGCATATTCTGCCTCATCACTCTCTTCTGGGATCAATTTTCGCATTATTGGAGGACGATTTGGCACATAACCTCCGTAAGGGTACTGCCCAAAATTAATAGCTGCATGCTGTGCAGATACCGTCCAAATCAAGGTGGTAAGTATAGACACAAGATCCTCGCTATTATTCAATTTGGGCCACCACCTTTCATGCCTAAGATCAGCATGCCCCACATTGATTGATTCTGCGTACCATGCTTGTAGCTCTTTATCATTGCAAATTAAGCTTGAATGCTTGTAATAGTGGTTCACATAGGTGCCGACCCACTTCTCAATTGCAGACCATATCAGAAGCCCATCTGTTGCATAAGGGTAGTCTTCTATTAGTAGCTTTACACCGTTTGGTTGCGTCGGGTCAGATACCGCCATTCCCCTGCACCAACATTTATTCATTCAACATGCATGCACCGACTTTCATAAGGCTAGTAATCTCTTTTTTATTTTCAAATTTCAACTAACCTGCGTATGAGATCTGCAGGGAGGCCCTCCATGTCAAAGCGCCACAAGTTTTTGTATGCAGCACTACTGATCTCCATGCAGTAGCGGCCAGGAGTAAAACAAGATTCAATAATTCCATCAGCATTGATCAGTTTCTGACGAGCTAAAGCGTTTATATCCAATGTGTACCTCATGTGTGGATCCAACAGCTTAAATATAGGATGCATTGCACTTAATTGTCTATGAGCAGACAATATAAATGGTTCCATACAGGCATGCGTCCGTAACCTATACATAATTTAGCCGTAATTATCTACCAAAATACCATTTAGCGTTAATATACGATGCTTTCTGATTTCGCTTACCAATGGTTAACAAGTTGGTGCACGCCAGCATCATTGGCACAGACATGTGCTTTGGCAAGCTGCCACTTCCAATTTGTAGTTGCATCCACAGGTGGGGTAACCACGTGCTTTGATCCAGAACTTGGTCCCAGGCTAAGTTCTATAGCAATAGGCTTGAGAGTGCCAACCGATGTCAAGAAAAATATTGTTCGCGTTGCATAGGATTTTCTACCATCAAGGGCATTGATCCGGTCAAGAAATGGAACATAGATATCATGGTAATTTATCATAAACAGCTTATTTTTCACTACTGCCTGACAAATTCAAATTAAGGAATAAAATTAGTACTAGGGGCCAAAGTGTTTTAACAGAACTCGTGGGATTAGGAAATGAAACCGTTGTTAGTTATTTTATTAAGGACTTTGAGGAGGTACCTGTTCCACAGTCATGCCATTAAGTTGTCCCAAAATATGTTCTTCTTTAAGTGCAGACTCTTGTGAGCCATATATTTCCGGGTCAAGCTTGCTCACCGGTGGGAAAACTTTAAGCCCCTCAATGTTAACAGGGTTGATTCCTGCTATTGCTTGCCTGGCGAATTCGTCATCTCGCAGCCACGCAAACTTGTCCTCTGTATCATAAACACGAGATCGTTAGTTTAGTCAGTCAGAAAAACAAATAAAACACTTTGGTTACAATAATATTAGTCCCACATGCTATACTTGTAATAAACGATCTGGTTGTACACGTGCACTTGATAGTAAGCGCATATATATAATTAAGTAGATGGAGAGCCTCGTGAAGCTTAATAGAAAATAAAATCCAATCTTGCTCTCCACTCACCTAGTTATAAAATATTATGCTTCATATCAAAGTAAAAACAACAACATTAAGGACACGTTCTTCTTAAACCCAGTTGAAAAAATTCATAGGTGGGCATGCAAAAAATCTCTTAAATTAATAGTAAGCGAGGTTTAGTTATCAAGGAGAAATTAGTGTAGGCCACAATTCTAAAATTTAGAAGGAAAATACAAAGGGACACTCACTGGAAATAATCTTGGGAGTGTCATACTTGAGAAGTCGCTGGCTGCATTCTTGTATCTTTGTGAGAACTTGTGATGGCAATGGGATTTTGGTCAAAATTTCATCTTGCAAGGGCAGGCCATCGCTGTAAAGGTCATCAATGTCTGAAAAACTGTTGAAGTCGTGGTTGTTAGCAGAAAGACTAGCCTTAAGGCCAGGGATCAAGTTATGGAGCACTGCCTTGAGCCTCTTGATTGCGAATGTGTTCTTCTTAGGCTCATCGAATTGCTCGTCTCTTGGTACGTACATAGGCAGCGGGATCTCCACACGACTCTCAGCGTGCATATCTGTGGAACGCAATTTACTACCTTTATTTTTATATAATTTAGAAACAAAGAATGGCATAGTCATGAATGTCTTAAAAGACGTTTATTATAAAGTGAATATTGGTAATGTTACCTGTATCAGTGGGGGGCCGCCCAGTACGACAGCGTCTTGGGTATGGATGATTTTGGGATCCCCCAAGAGTTGGTCTCGTAAGCTCAACACCTTCATCTGGATTTCCCAGATCGTTGTATGTATCAAAATCATATATTCTATCACATAATCTTCTAACTCCTTTCCCATCACCTCTAACATTTATCAGTTCCTTCTGCCTCAACACTCTAAGCCCACCAGGTGTATCTCCAGGTAAATATGTCTGACAAAATAAATCACACAATATAATTTCATGCAGGAGAATAATACAATTTCAGTTTTTTTTTTTCCTGTTAAAAACCAGAATTAACAAAAAAAATAATCTGAAAGTAATAAATATCAGTACTATCTTTTTCTAAGTGGGTGTATTAAATTGGGTGGTGTCTATGTTGTCGGTGGTTGATACGTAAACTTAAATTAACCCCGGCATTAGTCAATAAGAATTTTTCAAAAACTTATTTCACAGGCATAATCTATGGCTGCTTGTTTACGACTTCAATTACAAATTGCCACTTGTGATTATTGAGGAAGACTTTTTCTTTTATTTGATATGAAATAATTACAAAGCAGCCGAGTCTACTATTGGTTGTTGAATTTTTTCAATAAAGAAAAAAAAATGGACCGACTGTTCAACTGGTTAGCATTCAAGAAATAGAACTAGTAATTTAAAATTAAAATTGCTTTGACCTTTCCAAGTTGAAAGAAAAAATAAAATAAAGTTACCTTGTTAGAAAAGAAAATCCTCTTTCCTTGTACCCATGAGTTGCAGGGGAAATGAACTGCTCCACTCACAAACCCTTCAATTGTTATACTTTCCAAGAAGAACTCCCTTTGGTGTTTGTTTGTTATAGTAATAGCTCCAGGGATCCCAAAATTCGAGTCCACTTGGAATTCAGTTGTATAATTAACTCTCTCTGCTTTGATGTTTGATTTCTTAGACCAGTCTTTTAGCGCTGCTTCTTTGCTCTTTTTTGGAGACTTCGTTTCTAAGTAGCAGAATGGAACCAAATTATAATCGGAAATTTAATGATCGCTAACCATATATAGCAACTAAAATGGAAAAAAAAAAATTATTTGGAAGAAGAAGAAAAATGACTTTTCTCTTTTGGAATGTTAAAAAGAAGGTCAATTTAGTAGAAAAAGAAAATGAAGGGGTGGGGGAATGATTGTGTTTGGCAAGAAGTGGTGAGTAGTGAAAGGCTTACTGGGATCAATCTCGGTGCTGATAAGCTCCAGCACAACATTTCTTGTTCCTATCGTATCAGTAATGGCATCCAAATGCTTCAACATGGTCTCTTTGAAATCCTCTTTGATCTTATTTCTCACTGTCACCACAGCTCTGACCTTGAATTGCACTGGTTTCTCTGCATGCACAGTCAGTATGGTCTTTAGCACATCCTCGCTGATAGCTGCCACCGGAAACCTTACTCCCTTCCTCAACCTCCTTACAACTCTTGTGTTTTGCAAAGGAACTAAGATAGGATTGACACGGAACATGCCTTGCTTCTGCTGAAAACTATTGTTGAGAAGAAACTGTTTGGAGGAGACAGAAACAAATGAAGAAAAACCCATAAGTTCCTTTGCAAGAACCATTTTGTATTTCTCAGTTTTTACTGTGTGGAGGAATTGAATTGAGGTGACAATGGCAGAAGCAATGCGTGTGTATATGTAATTTGTTGCAACGTTTTTAGCTTTATAGCATGGCTTGATTGATAGCAGTCAGCGTGGCTGTCTTTTAAGAAAAATAATATTACTCCCTAATTATTTGTCAATTGAGTTTTTCTCCCATTTCATTCCCCACCTGAATTGCCTACTAAGTCCAAACCAGTTTTAGGCCAAAAAAAACTCCGCGTGGACGAATCGTTTTGACCTTTGCTTTGCTAGAAGCGTTTATTTATGTTCCAATCTATAATATCTGTATCTATAATTTTACATATACACTCGGTTCAAAATGGCTTCAGGTGATTTTGGCTTTCAAGTCAAAATTAAATTTCAATTTAAATTAATCATGTTATTGACTTGTAATTTAATGTATAATAATTGAATCATTAAATTAAATTATTAATTCTTCGTTTAATATATAATAATGACTTATATTCGAATTTTTAAATCTAATTTAATAATATAATGATAACAATAAATTTGTAAATCTTTGCAGATTTGTTTTGAGTAGACTTAATGTATTCTAGGTTCCTGAAATCACACCATCATGTTGTAGTGTTTGGGGATCTTGATTCGTTGACGAATAACCGTTTTAATTAGAATAATTATCATATTATTACATATTAATTAAATATATTTTCATAAATTAATTAGCGAAGTTAAGAGTAATAAATTATGTTAGAAAAATACTTATAATTAGAATTAATTAAGTTATATCAAATTATCATATCATATTTGATAGGAGGTAATGACATTAATTCTATCATTGGAGTTCTTATTGTTTTCTTTTTGTTTAATCTTTGTTTTTTTTTTATTTGATGGCTTAAACTTGATTTTATGTAAACATGACTTTTTTTACTATCTTATTTCTTAAGTAGGCAATATGACTCTGTGTAGCATGTGAATATAGGGGAAGACATTAACTTTGACATTTTCTCTTGGAAAGAAGAATAGAGTTGAGATAGGATGCAGTTTCCAAGAACATTAAGGGATAAGCAACACAGCGGGGTTCGAAAATATTATATTTTTTATATTTTTATATTTTTTTTCAGTTATTTGCTCCATGTTTTTTATCACAACAAAAATAACAAATATTCTTTTTTATTGTTTATTCTAAATGTATTCTAAAGGACACGTATAAATTAATTTCTACTCAATATTTGAATTCTTATTAGTTTTTATTATCAATATGTAATTTTTATTTAACTATTTTAAATAATGAAATGAATAAATGATGTTTAATACATACATGCTTACACATTTTTTAAATGCAAATTAAAAATATAGAGTAAATTATATTAATACTTTTGAATTTTTTATAAATATTTATTAATTTTTTATCTCTACACATTTTAAAAAAATTATACTAATACATCTTTATATATTACATTAACCTCTCTTAATTTTAATTTTGAAAAACTTTCCATGAAAACTATTTTAAAAGAGGTAAAAATAACGTTGAAAAACAAAAAAATCATCAAGTGATATTTTTTCAGAAAATAATTAGTATAAGCATAACATAAAAAAAAGGTTAATAAGCAGTTATAATTTAGTTTATCGACAATACAAATATCAAAAAGATAATCAACCTTTCAAAATAATTTAATTTACAAAGTATTACTATTTATATTTGCATTGATGAAAGATTTAAACAAGATGTAAATGTATATCTTTATTTATTTTCAATTTTAATTAAGAAATTTAAAATGAGTTAAAATATTGTATTTATATCTTTTAAATGATATTTAGGGTTTTCTTTTAGAAATTTGTGTTGTTTTTTTCTTTGCATATTTTAGTGAGTGAAATAACATATTATTATTGGTATAATATTCTTTCAGTATTCACTAACAAAAATATTTATATCATATATTTCCAATTAATAATAATTTTAAATAAAACATAAAATTAAATTCAAACTTGCCGAGTTAACTTGTCTTTTCGATTTCAATAGTCTCAATCTGAGAAAGAGGGAGAGCAAATTATTATATATAGTAAACATCTTTGAATGTAAAAATGTATATGGTATTTTGCATATCTCATTAAGCCCGAATTTGACTTCGCATGGAGAAAATCAACATCCAAGATCAGTGCGGGACAATAGAAGAAACCTCTGAAAAATGGAAACGATCGAGGAAAGAATATTCAAAGGAAAGAATATTAAAAGGGAAGTGTTAGCCGAAAACTGAAACCTTGTTCTATAATTTATAATCATTTTAAAACCTTTTGATTTTTGACCGTTTATTTTCATCTAACCCCGGAGACATTGTTCAGTTCCTTTGAAAAATTAGCGCAAGTGTAAATTTTTTTAATTTTAATATTATCATTCAATTCTTATATTATCCAATTAAAAAATACAAATAACTCTTACCTATGTGAATATGAGTTAATTGAACGCAAATGTCGTAATATAAAGGAGGATGGTACATGTCCAATCAAAGACAGGTATAGAGAAACGAAATAAAGTGCAGGGAAATGGTTTAAGATATGTGCTAAAACTAAATCCTTACATGAAATTATGAACAAATTATCTGCTTGCCTTACATATTTTACATGTTTTGGACCAAATATTTGTTTTGTCATAATTAGTGCAGGCTTATAAGTTATATCGTTGTGTGTATATGCATTTTCCCATATGTTGCACGCGCCCGCATATATATATATATATATATATATATATATATATATATATATATATATATATATATATAGAAAATTAATTTCTGAAATTACTAGTATTTATCAATTTATTTAATCCTTAAAATTATTAATATTGATCTTGAAATAATTTTCATTTCACAAATTTATTAGATATTAAAACAATATTTTATAATTTTAAACATTAAATGTATGATTTTAAGAATTAATTTAATTATTAGTATTTCATTGTAATGTGTAAACAGGCAATAGTAGGTTTAGTCGCAATGAGGACGTACCAAAGTTGACCAAAGAAATGACCATTTCAAAAATTTCAGCTTTTAGACTTTTAAAACAATAAACCATGGAAGTCAAAAGCAACCCGGCCAATGAGTCATCTGCATGTATTATTATTCTTTTATGTACAGGAGTCGTTCGTCTTATTTAACTAGGAAAAATATTGGATAGATCATTAAATTACGTAATGGTGATAATCATATAACAGTTATAAAATATAAATATATATATATATATATATATATATATATATATATATATATTATAAATAAATTGATATGTACTTGATTAATTGAACTACATTCTATTAACATATAATTGTTGAAAATAAATGTTTATGCTCATGATCCAAGTCATCATGTAATCAATTCCTAATTGTTAATAATAAAGTATTATTTTATTATCATTTGATTAAATAGTTTATTTAATAATGTCCTGATTAAAATTAAAGACTTGTTATTATAATAGAGATTATAATAATGAGAAACAAGTTTGATTTTAATTTTAATCTAAATCGTTCTTATCATAGGATTGTTGAAATAGGACATCAATAATCCGGATAGATTAATATATATGTGATAGTATTTATTGGATAAATATTAATAGATCTCATTTATTAATTCACATGTATAGATGAATCACATGTTGATGTGATAATTGAACAGACCCAATTGAAATTTTTTAATGGTTAATATTTCCCATAAACTGTTAATAGAGAATTTTCAAAAAGATGGTAAATAGTTTTTCTTTGACCTGAGATTGTCATAGTAATTAACGAGTTATTTATTGTATTTTGATCCCGGACACCTAGTGCTTCAGAGCACTTGTTGAATGGATATTGGATATGATTAAATACTTGTAGAATTAATGATTAATCAAGAAGGGATCCATCAACTCTTGGTAATGAGTTTGAGCTCTATGAATCAAATTATATCCTGGCTAGGAAAAATTAAATGAGGGAAGAAATGAGTTTCTTAAGTCATTATAAATTAACTCAAAGAGAGTTTGACATTAATACCATTATCTAGAGTTAATCCAGAGCTGTAAGGATGGAAGAAAATATTATACTACTCTTCTACTGGTTCTTGAAAGTAAAATGCTACTTCATGCTATCCGGACGTTAAGGAGTATTGCTAGATGCCTACCTTGATTAATATATTAATTTAATTGATATATTACCGGCTCAGTATTGAACCTACGGGGTCACACACAAACGAGTGTTCTAATCTCTGTTGGAGAAATTATTCTAATATTTGATTATTAATTAAATTAGAGAATTTAATTAATTAATTTCTTAAGTGGAATATTATCATATTTTTGCTAGCACTAGAAATATGAATAATATGAAAGATTTGGTGAAATAATAAAAACAAACATGAAAGATTTTCTGTTTGGAATTTGGGCTGAAAATTTGAATATCTAATCGATTAGAAATAAAAGATAAGGGATTTGTTATTTTGATTTGATCAAATTATTTGAATTTTGAATCGCTAATCAGTTAGCAATAAAAGATAAAAGATTAGTTATCTTTTAACTGATCAAATATTTCAAAATTCGAATCGCCAATCAGTTACCAATAAAAGATAAAAGATTTGTTATCTTTTTAACTGATCAAATATTTCAAATTTTGAATTTGATGAGAAGTTTGTTATCTTCGGTATGCTATAAATACAGCCATAGGCTGCATGCCGAAGATACACAACAACACAACAACAAAACCCTACTATCAACTTTTCTCCCGGATCACCAATCATTATTCCGCCTGTCAAAGTTGTTGGCAAATAGAGGTCAGTCTCGGTGTGGATACACGTAGAGTCTTCACATTATTGAAGAATTTTTTTTGGCTTAAGTGCTCTTCAACAGGTACACATTTGTTATTCCTTCTATTTAAATATAATTTAGATGCAAAATTAGATCCTTTTATTCCGCAATGTGTGTTAGCGAACACCAAAGTTCCTTCAATTGGTATCAGAGCTTTGGGTCTTTTGTATTTAAATTATATTTATGAAACTATGATAAGTTTTAATTTTGTCCTTTTGTCGTAATGGTCAAAAGCATGTTGGTTGAATAGATGCAATGATTACGATGATTTGATATTGGCTACATAATTTTGTGTAATATGTTGAAAAGGAAACGTAAAAGTGTTTACGATAACGATAAGGAGAAAGGAAAATGAGTATATGATACAAATTTTACAATTAATGATTAATGATAAGGAACGGCCTGACAACCAGGAGACTTATAGTTAATAATTAATTTTTGTATAAGATGCATGTTTGTTAAATTAATTGTATACTAAGCCCCTAGACTACCTGGGGGAGTATTAAAATTAATTTATAGGATTCACTATGATATAATATTTTGTATGTGATACATTATACTAGATTGTGATTTTACGTGAGAAACGACTTGACAACCAAGTGGCTCACTTACAAAAATTATTTTATTTGATATTATAATTTGAGTAAAATATGTATATGATATGAAATTAATTTTTGTATGAGATACATTTGTTTTAAATTAATTAAATGCTTAACGCCTAGATTACCTGGGGAAGTATTGAGATTAATTTATTGATATCAATAGGATTGGCCTGACAACCAGGAACTTATGTGATATGAAATTAGTTTTTGTATGAGATACATGTATTTTAAATTAATTAAATGATTAACGTCTAGAATACCTAGGGGAGTATTGAAATTAATTTATTGATATAAGTAAGATTGGCCTGTCAATCAGAAACTTATATGATGTGATATTTTAAATGTATGTGATACATTATCTTAGTATGTGTGTGAGAAACGACTTGACAACCAAGTGGCTCAGTCACAAATTATAGAGGGTTTTTATATGATAAAAATTTCTTGAATTACTAAAATTGTGTTGTAATTAATGATTGTTACTTATATTTTGATTTGAAAATATGTTGTGACATAAGTGTGTTTTGCTGTATCGTCAACAATATGTCTTCTCTATCGATTCGTATGATTCTTGAATCTGGAAAATTAGTCGGAACTAATTATGATGATTGGTACCGCAACTTGAGAATTGTTCTCATGCATGAGAAGCTTATTGACACCGTCGATAAGCCTCCCATGGAAGCACCTGATGCAAGTGATGAGGAGGCAACCAAGGTTTTTCAGAAATACCTTGAAGACTGCCTTACCACTAAGTGCATTATCCTGGCATCAATGAGTCCAGAACTCCAAAGGCAACATGAACATATGGACCCAATTGAAATCATTGAACATCTTAAGAAGATGTACGGCAGTCAAAGTAGGACGGCTAGATTTCATTTATCTAAGACCTTATTTAAGTCCTCATTGACTGCGAATGAAAAGGTTGGACCCCATGTCCTTAAGATGATTGATCTTATAGAACAACTTCAGAAGTTGGGTTGCACTCTTGGGAAAGAGCTTTCTCAAGATTTGATTCTTCAGTCACTTCCTGATTCTTTTTCACAATTTATTGTGAATTTCAATATGAATAAAATGAGTTGTGAACTGCATGAGATGCTCAATTTGCTAATTGATTATGAGAATCAAATTGCTTCTGAGAAGAAGAAAGGAACTGTCATGGTAGTTGGCAAGGGCTCTAAGAAGAAAGGTAAAGTACCGAAAAGGAAGCATCTTGGACCTAAGGATGGTGTGACCAAACCCAAGAACAAAAGGGACAAGATTGACCAAACTGATGCTGAATGCTTCTTCTGTAAGGGGAAAGGTCACTGGAAGAGAAATTGCAAGAAGTATCTTGATTCTCTAAAGAATAAGAAACAAGGTAAGACATTAATGAAAAATGTTTTCATGTTTTCTTTGACTGTCACTGATTCTTCAACTTGGGTATTAGATACTGGTAGTAGTTTTAATATATGCAATATGTTGCAGGGACTACAGATAACTAGATGGTTGAAGAAGGGAGAAATCAACCTACAAGTAGGGAATGGAGCAAATGTTGCTGCTTTAGCTTTAGGGTCGGTTTCTTTAATAATGCCTACTAGCAAAGTTCTAGTATTAGAAAATTGTTATTATGTTCCGAAATTTGTTTCAAACGTTATTTCAATTTCTATGTTGGATAAACAAGGTTTTCGTATTATTTTTAGTAATAACATTTGCTCTATTCATCGCGGTGATGATTTATATGTAAATGGTTATCTCCGACATGGCATTTATGTCTTACTTGATGTAAATCATAACTCGATTATGCATGTTTCTTCTAATCTTAAAAGAGAAAGGGATAGTCAAGTAAATAAAACATATCTTTGGCATTGTAGGCTTGGTCATATTGGCGAAACGAATTAACAAGTTACACAAGAAAGGTTATCTTGATACTTATGATTATGAATCATATGAAACTTGTGAATCTTGTCTCAAAGGAAAAATGACTAAATCTCCATTTATTGGAAGTGGGGAAAGAGCTTGAAATTATTGGGACTAATTCATACGGATGTTTGTGGGCCCATGAAAATTCAAGCCGAGAGGAGGGTATTCTTATTTTATCACATTCACCGATGATATGTCTAGATATGGTTTTGTGTATCTTATGAAACATAAGTCCGAATCATTTGAAATGTTCAAAAGATTTCGTAGTGAAGTTGAAAAGCAAACCGATAAGAGTATCAAAATGCTTAGGTCGATAGAGGAGGAGAGTATCTCGGTGATGAATTTATTGATTATCTAAAGGAGAATGGAATTCTCTCTCAGTGGACACCTCCAGGAACACCACAACACAATGGTGTATCTGAAAGAAGAAATCGAACCCTATTAGATATGGTTAGATCTATGATGGGGTTCACTGATCTTCCAGTAAATTTATGGGGTTATGCTTTAGAAGCAGCTGTCTACTTGCTAAATAAAGTTCTGCAAAAGCAGTTTTAACTACACCATATAAGATATGGAAAGGAAAGAAACCAAATCTTAAACACATCAAGGTCTCAGGGTTGCCACCTTTACGTTAAAAGATTGCAAATGCGATAAACCGGATGCAAGGTCGATAAGTGTAGATTCATTGGCTATCCCAAGGAAACAATGGGATATTATTTCTACCAACCTTATAACCATAAAGTGTTTGTGGCTAGAGGTGCAACCTTCTTGGAAAGAGAGTTTCTCGCAGAAGGAAGTCATGGTGAAGAAGTTGAACTTGATGAGACTCAAGTAACCAATGATGACGTAACTCAAAACCATGAGATGGAAGTCAATAGACCTTTACTTGATGTTTTAAAATTAAGACGAAAGTCTTCAACTCCAACGATTGTGCCTCAAGAGCCTCACTCTTTGTTCAAGAACAAGTCGTTGTTCAAGAAGAAGTTAATGAACCAATCATAGAACAATTGCAGCAACCTTTGAACACAATGCATGAACCTCTTAGAAGATCTACTAGAATGCATCGTGTACCTAATAGATTAAATTTGTTAGTACAAGATGACATGTCGAATGAGGTTTATCATGATGATGATGACCCCAAGAGTTATGAAGAGGCTATGAGAAGCTTGGATCGTGACAAATGGAAAGGGGCCATGGAATCCGAAATAGAATCAATGAAGATCAATAAAGTATGGACTTTGATTGAAGCTTCAAAGGATATTAAACCGATTGGTTGTAAATGGGTTTACAAGAAAAAAATTGGAGTAGACGGAAAGGTCGAGACTTATAAAGCTCGCCTTGTTGCCAAAGGATATCATCAAAAGGAAGGAATAGATTATGACGAAACATTTTCTCCTGTGGCAATGCTCAAATCAATTCGGATTCTACTTGCCATTGCAAAGATACTATGATTATGAGATATGGCAAATGGATGTGAAAACAGCTTTCCTTAATGGTGAGTTACAAGAGGAAGTGTACATGACACAACCCGAAGGATTCACATCGTCGGCCGATTGCAATAAAGTTTGCAAGTTGCAACGATCAATTTATGGATTGAAACAAGCTTCTAGAAGTTGGAACATTCACTTTAATAAAACAATTGAAAGATTTGATTTTGTTAAGTGTGAGGAAGAACCATGTGTCTACAAAAGGGTCAGTGGGAGTACAATCATTTTTTTAGTGTTATATGTAGATGACATATTACTAATTGGGAATGATGTACCAACATTGCAAGGCACAAAGATTTGGCTGTCAGAACGGTTCTCCATGAAGGACTTGGGAGAAGCAGTCTATATTTTAGGAATAAAGATTTATAGAGATAGATCTAAAAGATTGCTTGGACTTTCCCAATCTGTGTACATTGATACCATTTTGAAAAGGTATAATATGGAAGATTCCAAACGAGGTTATTTGCCCATAGGTGTTGGAATTACTCTTAGTAGGGAGAATTGTCCAAAAACTCCTGAAGAAAGAGAACGCATGAGTAGAGTACCATATGCTAGTGCAGTGGGAGCTATCATGTACACCATGACTTGTACACGTCCTGATGTTGCTTATGCTCTAGGTGTAACTAGTCGATATCAAGCAAACCCTGGTGAGGAACATTGGAAAGTGGTTAAGACCATGCTTAAGTACTTAAGAAGAACTAAAGACCAATTTCTCATTTATGGAGACTCTGAATTGAAACTGAAAGGTTATACTGATGCAAGTTTTGCATCAGACAAAGATGATAGCAAGTCTATCTCAGGATATGTCTTTACTTTGAATGGTGGTGCAATAAGTTGGAAAAGTTCCAAACAAGCTACGGTAGCAGATTCAATTACTGAAGCAGAGTATATAGCAGCGAGTGAAGCTGCTAAAGAAGCTGTTTGGATGAAAAAGTTCATATCTGAACTTGGTGTGGTTCTGATAAGTCAATATTTTGATTACTTTCTCTGCATCATTTGTATCCTAAAATAGCATTATTAGTGGTCAATTAGTATGATTTAATGTGTTTTTGAGTTTAGACTCATTTTGGCTTTAAATGATAAATTTGGTCTAATTCGTTATTTTTATCCAGATTTGACAAGGTTTACGAAACTGAGCATAACTTTCACTACAGACCTCTGATTTAGCTGAATTTTATGTCAAATTAAAGAGGACTCAAAGATCTACAACTTCTATGAAGACATAAAATTCCCAGTCGGAGTGCATCTAATGTGAAAATGTCTTTGAATGCAGCACACGAACTGTTCTGGAAATTCCAGCATTTAAGATTTGACTAGTCTCGGTAAAACAGGCATAACTTCCTCCACAGATGTCCAATTGACGAGCGGTTAATTGCCTCTTAAAGAAGAGAGATAGATCTACAAAAGTCATGAAGACATGAAAATCCAATTCGGATTGCATCTGGGGTGAATTTAGCCTTGAAAGTAGACCACTTTCCAGTGACAGAATTCTATGCGAGTTGGACCATTTTTAGTTGCATTTAATTGATCCACTTTGTAATGTTTTGCTTAGGAATTGAGCCCTGGACCTTACACTCTATTTTGACACGTGAAATATGGCTGCCAATGTGAAGAGAAAGTGAGAGGCAAGCTGGAGCACATTGGACAATTGGTGGGGTACATTCCAGCACTTGGTGGGGGGACATTCCAGATTTTAGGGAGAAACTTTGGGCTGATTTTAGGACTTTTTCTCCCCACCTTCTCTTGTCATATTGACTTATTATGTAGTGTGTGGGGCATGTCCAGCTATTAGGTATTGGTAGTGAGAGTTTTCCTTGGAATTCAGATTGCAATTTTCGTTTTAAGAGGAGACTTGGTTCTTAGAGAAAAATCGGTTTTTATTCAATCTATTTTCTCTGCATTTTCCAATCTGCACTTTGTTCTATTTTTCTAGCTTTCAATTTTCGTTTATAATCATCTCACCTTGATCTTAACTTGCTGTAATTTCAATTTCTTGTTTGCAATTTCGTTTTTTTAATTAAGATGGAAGGCTAATTATCAAAAGGTTAATCTCTTGATTAAGGATTGTAATGATGCTTTGAGATTCTGTGTAACTTGGTTTCTGCTGTAATTGTTGATTGTTCTTCATCATTCATGCTAATTCTTTATGATTTGGTTTATGCTTAGTATTCCAGATTTGGTAACAACTTATATCTTGGTTTCATGCTTAATGAAGTGAAGTATAAAGTTGTTATAATTAGAATGAATGATGTATGTGTTTGCTTAATTCACATAAGGAAAACCATAATTAATTTTCGCTTAGTTGATTGATTTTGGTTTGATTGAGAACATCAGTAATTTGAGCATGATTTTCTATTATCAAGGATAAGTAAATTACAATCCAATCAAGAGGTTAACCTATTTTTATCAATTGAACTTGTTTAGTAAATCTGTTTTGACAATTTCTTTTTTTTTGAACTATCCAACCAAACCCCCCCCCCCCCACTTTTGTCATAAACTTGATAGAAATTTGAGTGATGGTCCTTGAGAGAGACGATCTAGGAGTCACTTCCTAGTACTACATATTTAAGTGTATTAATTTGTGCGAGTGCGACCTCGTGTCAAATTTTGGCGCCGTTGCCGGGGACCATCGGTTTCTATTAAATTTCTGTCAAGTGTGTTCTGTTTTTGTATGTTCATGTGTGTTTAATTTTCGTTTTTTATGTTATTTTTCATTTGTCCAGGAGGTGTAGCAAGTTGAGGCAATGGAAAATGGAATTAAATTGATCAAGAACTGAAAGCAAACCAATAGAACAGTAACATCAAATCTGCACTTTGCTTTCATTTTTCTGCATTCTGTTATTTTTCACTTGCTGTCAATCTGCTGCATTTCAGTTTTTGTTATATTGGATATGTTAGTGTTAGTAAGTATGTTTCATTTTAGTTTTGAGAGTTTCTATTAGTGTGTTTTGTTTTTGCTTGTTGAAACAATTTACTACCATGTTTTCCTGCTGTGATATCTTGTTGTGATGTTCAAAAAAATCTGCTGCACTTTGTTTTGCATCCTTGCATACTGCACCAGAAATTTTTCTGATACGAAATTGGCTGCACTTTGATGATTTAAAACTTGCTTCATATTCCATTTTCGTTTTAGCATACTAAATTGTTACATAGGTGTTGTTAAATTAGTGTTAAATTGATTTGTTGCACCGCATCCTTCACTACAATTTTCTCGATATGAGATTGGCTCGATACAAAATTTTGCAACTTCTCTCGCACAATCTGCATTCCGAATCACAATTCTTTGGAATGAGTGTTGTTGTCATGCATGTATTCTACAAATCTGCATATGCTAAAAATCTGTTTCTGCATAATCATTGAAAGAAATCTTGTTGGAACCACTTCGTCTTTGTAAAATGTTTTCGCACAATTGCTGTTCATTTGCATGTGTTCTGCATTTTGAATTACCTGCATACTGCACTTGAAATCTGCAGATCTGCACTTTGTTGATGTGGCTTGCATCTTACTGAACTGAATGGCTGCACTATATTTGTTTCCATATGAATTTGGCAACTATAATGGTTTAAAGCTTGCTGCATATTAGGTGCATCATTAGGTTGTTGTACTCTGTTAAATCTGTAAAGTGTGTTTCCATCTTTGCATACAAAGAACATACAATTCTGCATCTTGCTGTTTCAGGTATAAGACTTGGCACACTTTGGTGATGTAGTATTCATTTTTGGTTCACATCTGTATCTGCATTTAATTGATGTTGCATCTGCTGTAAAATCTGTTTTCATTAACTTGAACAAATTCAAATCTGCTGCATCTGCATCTTACTTTGAATTAATTTCTTGTAATATACACTGCTAATCTGGCGCGAGATCCATTTTCGTTTTCTGCAGTTTGCTACCATTTGTTCGTGCATAATCTTACTCCACTCTACTGTTTATGCGTGAATAGTAACTATTTATGAATAGTGATTGATTGCAACAGTGCTGCGGGGCCAACATAAATAGTAAATAGTAAAATAGTAAATAGTAAAATAGTAAATAGTAATTAGTGAATAGTAAATAGTAAATAGTAAATAGTAATTAGTGAATAGTAAATAGTAAATAGTAAATAGTAAATAGTAAATAGTGAACAGTGCACCGTAGCATACTAGCATTTTCTAATTAATTGTTTCCAAAAAAAAAAAAAAAAAAAAAAAAAAAAAACTTTGGTTGTGTGAAACACATGGTATATTGCGTTTAGTGCATGACTAGAGGTAATCCAGGTGTTTTACAACCTTTTGACCCTGAGATAGATAGGACCTTTCATGAATTAGATAGGCAATTTAGGAATTTGTCTTTAGAGCCTGTACCGTTAGATATTGTTAGTTTAACTGATAGTGATCATTCCCCATCTGTAGCTACCAATTCTAATTTGGTTTATACAGATTCTTTTGGTAATTATACTGCTAAGAACATTATGGCTCAACCTAATCCTCGTGAGAGGACTCTTAGAGAGTTGGCTGCACCTGACTTCACCTATGAAAGTTTGTGCATCCAGTATCCTGATGAGGATGTTCCATATGTTCTCAAGACTGGACTGATACATCTCTTGCCCAAGTTCCATGGACTTGCGGGAGAATGTCCTCATAAGCATTTGAAGGAATTCCATATTGTGTGTTCTACCATGAAGCCTCCAGACGTCTTAGAGGACCACATCTTCTTGAAGGCATTCCCACATTCTCTAGAGGGCGTGGCAAAGGATTGGTTGTATTACCTTGCGCCTAGATCTATCACTAGCTGGGATGACCTTAAAAGGATGTTTCTAGAAAAATTCTTTCCCGCATCTAGGACCACTGCAATAAGAAAGGATATATCGGGCATTAGACAACTTGGTGGGGAAACACTGTATGAGTACTGGGAGAGGTTCAAGAAACTTTGCGCAAGCATCCACATCACCGTTTCGAACAACTCCTTCTACAATATTTCTATGAAGGCTTGAATAGTATGGAAAGGAGTATGATAGACGCTGCTAGTGGTGGAGCGCTTGGTGATATGACTGCTGCTGAAGCCAGACTTTTGATTGAGAAAATGGCCTCAAATTCCCAACAGTTCAGTGCCAGAAATGATGCTATTGTTGTTAGAGGAGTTCATGACATAGCTGCTGGATCATCTTCAGAGACCAAGATAGAGAGCAAGCTTGATGCTCTTGTGAATTTGATGACACAGATGGGTGTCAATCAAAAATCTACATCTGTTGCTAGAGTGTGTGGGGTATGCACCTCTAATGATCATCATACAGATTCATGTCCATCTTTGCAGCAATCTGTTGGTTCTGACTCCCAATCTCCTCAAGCCTATGCTGCTAACATCTATAATAATAGACCCAACAAAGAAGAAAATTATGACTTGTCCGAATGCAGATACAATCCGAGTTGGAGAAATCACCCGAATTTGAGATGGTCTAATCCTCCACAACAACAACAACAAGACCACCTTTTCAAAATTCTTCTGGTAGTAGTAGACCTTATGTGCCTCCACCTATGCAACAACAGTATCAAAGACAACCTGAAGCACCTGCACCACCACTAGCCCCTCAACCTTCTAATTCTGAACCTTCACTTGAGGAGTTGATCAGGCAGATGACTCTTCAGAATATGCAATTTCAGCAAGAGACTAGAGCTTCTATTCAAGAGAATAGAGCCTCTATTCAAAACTTGAATAATCAGATGGGGCAAATGGCTACTCAGTTGAATCAGGCACTGTCACAGAACTCAGACAAATTGCCTTCTCAGACAGTGCAGAATCCAAAGAATGTTAGTGCCATCACACTGAGGTCAGGTAAACAGATGAGTGATCCAATATCAACATCATCTTCTTCTTCACCTGCACCTAATCCTACACATGTACCTGAACCATCCTCTATTCCTTCTTCAACTCCACATTCTACACCAGTTCCTAGTACTAGTTGTGACTTGCATCAGCCTCCTGTACCTCTTCCATTTCCTCCCAGATTGATTCCAAGCAAAAAGATGGAAGAAGTAGATAAGGAGATCTTGGATACCTTCAGAAAGGTAGAGGTGAACATACCTCTGCTTGATGCTATTAAGCAAATTCCAAGATATGCAAAATTCTTGAAGGAGCTATGTATACCTCTGCTTGATGCTATTAAGCAAATTCCAAGATATGCAAAATTCTTGAAGGAGCTATGTACACACAAGAGGAGGATGAAGGGTAATGAGCGAATTAGCATGGGCAGAAATGTATCCGCATTAATAGGAAAATCTGTTCCTCATATTCCTGAAAAATGTAAGGACCCAGGTACATTCTGCATACCTTGTGTTATTGGAAATAATAAGTTTGAAAATGCCATGCTTGATTTGGGTGCATCCATTAATGTCATGCCTCTGTCCATTTTTAAATCTTTATCTCTTGGACCTTTGCAACCTACGGGTGTGGTAATACAATTGGCAAATAGAAGTGTTGCCCACCCCACCGGTCTCATTGAAGATGTCTTAGTTAGAGTTGGAGAGCTTATTTTCCCTGCTGATTTTTATGTCCTTGATATGGAGGAGGATTCTCCCATGGATCCGTTCCAATCATATTGGGCGGACCATTTTTGAAAACAGAACTAAGATAGATGTACATGCGCAGTACCTTATCTATGGAGTTTGATGACAAGATTGTCCATTTTAACATTCTTGAGGCAATGAAACATCCACCTGAGGATCATTCTGTTTTTCGTGCTGAGATTATAGATGATATTGTGGATGGATACTATACTGATTTTAACTCTTTGCATCATATGAAACATTCTTTTGTTTCTGACGTCAAATGTGATGATGATGAATGTGATGATTATGCATCTGAATCATGTTCTGAGACTATTTGTGATGAACCTTTAGGTGTTGTACCTCTAGACATTAAATTCTTAAAGTCAGATTGCACTAACCATGTCACGAGACGGTACATCCAATATGACTTACAAGTTGAGGTACAAGGCTTGTGGAACCTATTCTTCTTCCTTTCTCTGGTTCTGTTTGTTGACCAACACCCACTCAGACTGAAACCATTACCAAAAAACCTCAAGTATGCCTACTTGGAGGATGATGAGAAGCTGCCAGTGATTATTTCCACCTCTCTTGATGTTATTCAAGAAGAGAAGTTGTTGCAAGTGTTTCGGAAGCATAAGAAAGCCATCGGTTGGACCTTGGCGGATATTCCTGGTATCAGCCCATCCACATGTATGCATAGAATATTATTGGAGGATGGTGCCAAACCGGTGAGACAAATAAAGGAGGCGAACCCTGATTTGGGATGTAGTGAAGAAGGAGGTGACCAAGCTTCTACAAGCTGGGATCATCTATCCTATCTCTGACAGTAAGTGGGTTAGTCCAGTCCAAGTAGTCCCTAAGAAGACAGGCCTGACTGTTGTTAAGAATGAGAGGGACGAGCTTCTCCCAACTAGAGTGCAGAACAGTTGGAGGGTCTGTATAGATTATCGAAGGCTTAATTTAGCAACACGGAAAGATCATTTCCCATTGCCTTTTATTGATCAGATGTTGGAGCGACTGGCAGGTAAATCCCATTATTGTTTTCTTGATGGTTTTTCTGGTTATTTTCAAGTCCACATTGCTCCTGAGGATCAAGAGAAAACTACATTCACCTGCCCCTTTGGCACTTTTGCCTATAGGAGGATGCCTTTCGGTCTGTGCAATGCCCCCGGTACCTTCCAAATGATTGCATGATGAGTATTTTTACTGATTTTCTAGAAAATTGCATAGAGGTGTTTATGGATGATTTTACTGTTTATGGATCCTCTTTTGATGCATGCTTAGATAGTTTGGATAAAGTACTTAATAGATGCATTGAAACTAATCTTGTTCTTAATTTTGAGAAATGTCACTTCATGGTAGAATAAGGTATAGTTTTAGGGCATATCATTTCTAGGAAGGGCATAGAGGTAGATCCTGCCAAAATATCAGTTATTTCACAGTTGCCTTACCCCTATTGCGTGCGAGAGGTTCGATCTTTTCTTGGACATGCAGGTTTCTACAGGCGCTTTATCAAAGACTTCAGTAAGAAGGCCCTTCCACTATCCAAATTACTTCAAAAGGATGTCGACTTTGATTTTAATGATCAATGCAAAGAGGCTTTTGACTGAAAAGAAGGCACTTGACCACCACTCCCATCATTCGGGCACTGACCGACGATTCCCCTTGAGCTTATGTGTGATGCATCAAATTATGCATTGGGAGCTGTCCTTGCCTTGCACGAGAGTAGATAAGTTGCCTAGGGTGATATATTATGCTTCCAGGACCTTAGATGCTGCCCAAGCAAATTACACTACCATAGAGAAGGAACTTCTAGCCATTGTTTTTGCTCTTGATAAGTTTAGATCATATTTACTTGGTTCTCGTGTTATTGTGTATACTGATCATGCAGCTCTGAAATACCTGTTGAAGAAGGTGAGTCAAAGCCTAGGGCGATCGGATGGATGTTGTGGCTCCAAGAGTTTGATTTGGATATCCGTGATAGGAGTGGAGCACGAGAATCGGTAGCGGACCATCTCGGTCGGATTGAGAGACCTGAGGGTAAGGATGACAAATTGCCCATCAGAGATAACTTTCCAGATGAAAGTTTATTATCTATCTGCTTCTTACCCTACCACCCCTTGGTTTGCAAATATTGTTAATTTCTTAGTTGCTTCTGTTTTTCCTCCCTTAGCATCTAGAGCTCAGATTGATAAAATTAAGAGTGATGCTAAGCATTATATTTGGGATGACCCTATTTATGGAAGTTGTGCGGTGACCGGGTAATTAGGAGATGTATTCCGGATCACGAGATTGATTCGGTCATGCGGTTTGCCATTCTTCCACACCGGGTGGTCATCTCAGCATTCAAAGGACAGCTCGCAAGGTGTTAGGGATCGTGGTTTCTGCGGCCCACTATCTTCGAGATGCGTGGAAGATATGTAGCAATTGTGAGCGGTGCCAAAGAGCGGGAGGATCCCACATGGAGACAACAAATGCCTCAACAACCCATGCTTTGTTACGTGAGGTATTTGACGTCCTGGGGTATAGATTTCATGGGTCCCTTTCTGTTTCTTTTGGTTTTATTTACATTCTCTTAGCTGTGGATTATGTTTCGAAATGGGTGGAAGCCAAAGCCACCAGAACTAATGATGCTCGGGTTGTTGTGGATTTTGTTAGATCTCACCTATTTTGCAGGTTTGGAGTACCCAGAGCTATTGTTAGTGATCAAGGCACCCATTTTTGCAACAGATCCATGCAGGCTCTGCTTAAGAAGTATGGGGTTGTGCACAAAGTTTCTACACCATACCACCCCAGGACAAACGGGCGGCGAAATCTCCAACGGGGAGATCAAGAGAATCTTGGAGAAGATTATCCAACCCAATAGGAAAGATTGGACTCTCAGACTGGATGATGCTCTTTGGGCACATAGGACTGCCTACAAAACACCCATAGGGATGTCTCCTTATCGAGTCGTCTTTGGAAAGGCATGTCATTTACCTGTGGAAATAGAGCACAAAGCATATTGGGCTGTGAAGACCTGTAACTTCTCCATTGATGAGGCCGGAGAGGAAAGGAAGTTGCAACTGAATGAACTGGATGAAATCCGTCCGGAAGCATATGAGAATTCTAAGTTTTACAAAGAGAAAACCAAAAGTTTCATGACAGCTTGATAGCCGAAAAGGACTTTGTGGTTGGCGGAGAGTTCTATTATATAATTCCGGACTCGGACTCATGGGTGGTAAGTTACGTTCTAAGTGGATTGGACCTTTTGTTGTTACTAATGTTTATCCTTATGGTACAGTTGAAATCAAAAGTGAGTCCACAGATAAGAGCTTCAAGGTTAATGGGCACAGGCTGAAACCATTCCTCAGCAATCCATCTCTGCTAAACACAGTTGTGGAGGAGACCTCTCTGCTTGACCTCATTTCTCTGCCATCCTCCACCACCATTGAACAGCCCGCAGTACTTTGCCGTTCTTAGCGGCTAAGGGAGTTTTTCTTTTCTCCTTTCACTCTTTCCTGTTTTATTTTAATTAGGATTTCGTACTTGTTTCGTTACACTTGGAGATTTTGTGATTCTGGTCTAACTATTATTATATCTGCATTATGGTTTATACATTGAGAATCTGAACTGAAATCTGGGCTAAGTTAATTTTTGGATTATTTTGTGGTGTTGATACATTCCTATGATAAAATGTGGATTATTCTGTATGAATTGGTTTTGTACTGTTTCTGATAAGTAATTGGCAACTTGAACCTGTGAGTTATTTGGGCCTATTTTGAATGGATTCATCTATATGTCATTCTCTTTCTTTCAGTGTGATATATGTCATTAGTGAATGTTGTTTTTCAGAACTTGCTTTTATTCTTTTCAAAGCTGCATTTTATCACATATGCATGATTATGATTGAGGCATTCATTTCTATTTTTCCCACTAGACCAGATAGCCTACCTTGCATTTGTATCCCTTGCTATCCCCTTTGAGCCTGCAACCTTTTCTTTGATGATGACCTGCATTACACACCTTAAGAGTAAAACAATGTTGTCCTGATTTTACAGATATTGATCGAATTGTTTATCTTTTGGTTATGTGAAGTAGATAAGTGTGGGGGTATCTGCTAGGGACTTGCAGAAAATTAAGTGTGGGGGAGTGGAGTATTTGAGTTATATGATTTGGGTCCGAGTTGTTAAGATGGTATAATGTGGTTAATCTAACAAAAAAAACAAAAAAACAAAAAAACAAAAATAAGTGTGGATAATAAGTTGAATACTTGAGCAGTGGTTGAATTGGAGACTTTACAGGTTTATTATGTAATTGTGATATCTTTTGTAATCTGTTGATGCTCATTTCAATATCTGTGAAATAGTAGTCACTGAACTATATTTATCAAACCTCATCCTTAGCCCCATTACAACCTCTGAAAGTCCTCTTGAATCATGCATGACTGTGATTGTTAGTGGTAGAGAATTAGAATAATTGCAAGCCTATGATAAAATAATTTTCATTTTAATGGTCTGAGATTAAACACTTGCCTGATACACTTGAGAGTTTGAGAGATACACTTCTGGTGAGGTCAATGCTTATGATTGACATGCATGATTAATTCAATATCTGATTGATCCTATCTGAAATAGGAACTGTTTAACACTGTGATATGTAATCTCTAGATTGATTATGCTCTGATTGTTTTGTCCATACCTGTTTTGAAAATAATATGAAATAGCTTAAACCAGATGATCTTTTATCCAAGTTCATGTTTTCTTAGGACTTAGTTTTGCCCAGGAGTGCAAAAGAATAAGTGTGGGGGAATTTGATAAGTCAATATTTTGATTACTTTCTCTGCATCATTTGTATCCTAAAATAGCATTATTAGTGGTCAATTAGTATGATTTAATGTGTTTTTGAGTTTAGACTCATTTTGGCTTTAAATGATAAATTTGGTCTAATTCGTTATTTTTATCCAGATTTGACAAGGTTTACGAAACTGAGCATAACTTTCACTACAGACCTCTGATTTATCTGAATTTTATGTCAAATTAAAGAGGACTCAAAGATCTACAACTTCTATGAAGACATAAAATTCCCAGTCGGAGTGCATCTAATGTGAAAATGTCTTTGAATGCAGCACACGAACTGTTCTGGAAATTCCAGCATTTAAGGATTTGACTAGTCTCGGTAAAACAGGCATAACTTCCTCCACAGATGTCCAATTGATGAGCGGTTAATTGCCTCTTAAAGAAGAGAGATAGATCTACAAAAGTCATGAAGACATGAAAATCCAATTCGGATTGCATCTGGGGTGAATTTAGCCTTGAAAGTAGACCACTTTCCAGTGACAGAATTCTATGCGAGTTGGACCATTTTTAGTTGCATTTAATTGATCCACTTTGTAATGTTTTGCTTAGGAATTGAGCCCTGGACCTTACACTCTATTTTGACACGTGAAATATGGCTGCCAATGTGAAGAGAAAGTGAGAGGCAAGCTGGAGCACATTGGACAATTGGTGGGGTACATTCCAGCACTTGGTGGGGGGACATTCCAGATTTTAGGGAGAAACTTTGGGCTGATTTTAGGACTTTTTCTCCCCACCTTCTCTTGTCATATTGACTTATTATGTAGTGTGTGGGGCATGTCCAGCTATTAGGTATTGGTAGTGAGAGTTTTCCTTGGAATTCAGATTGCAATTTTCGTTTTAAGAGGAGACTTGGTTCTTGGAGAAAAATCGGTTTTTATTCAATCTATTTTCTCTGCATTTTCCAATCTGCACTTTGTTCTATTTTTCTAGCTTTCAATTTTCGTTTATAATCATCTCACCTTGATCTTAACTTGCTTTAATTTCAATTTCTTGTTTGCAATTTCGTTTTTTTAATTAAGATGGAAGGCTAATTATCAAAAGGTTAATCTCTTGATTAAGGATTGTAATGATGCTTTGAGATTCTGTGTAACTTGGTTTCTGCTGTAATTGTTGATTGTTCTTCATCATTCATGCTAATTCTTTATGATTTGGTTTATGCTTAGTATTCCAGATTTGGTAACAACTTATATCTTGGTTTCATGCTTAATGAAGTGAAGTATAAAGTTGTTATAATTAGAATGAATGATGTATGTGTTTGCTTAATTCACATAAGGAAAACCATAATTAATTTTCGCTTAGTTGATTGATTTTGGTTTGATTGAGAACATCAGTAATTTGAGCATGATTTTCTATTATCAAGGATAAGTAAATTACAATCCAATCAAGAGGTTAACCTATTTTTATCAATTGAACTTGTTTAGTAAATCTGTTTTGACAATTTCTTTTTTTTTGAACTATCCAACCAAACCCCCCCCCACTTTTGTCATAAACTTGATAGAAATTTGAGTGATGGTCCTTGAGAGAGACGATGTAGGAGTCACTTCCTAGTACTACATATTTAAGTGTATTAATTTGTGCGAGTGCGACCTCGTGTCAGGTTCCCTCAATAGTAGAGTCAATTCCATTATTGTGTGACAATAATGAAGCTATTGCTCAAGCAAAAGAACCAAGATCACACCAGAAGTCCAAACATATTCTGCGAAGGTATCACTTGATTAGAGAAATTATAGAACGTGGTGACGTTAAGATCGAAAAGGTAGATGGAAAGGAGAATGCAGCAGATCCGTTCACCAAGGCGCTTGGCATAAAGGAGTTTGACAAGCATAAATGGGAATTAGGAATGAAATTCATGAATGATTGGCTCTAGGCAAGTGGGAGATTGTTGGGAATAAATGTTTATGCCCATGATCCAAGTCATCATGTAATCAATTCCTAATTGTTAATAATAAAGTATTATTTTATTATCATTTGATTAAATAGTTTATTTAATAATGTCCTGATTAAAATTAAAGACTTGTTATTATAATAGAGATTATAATAATGAGAAACAAGTTTGATTTTAATTTTAATCTAAATCGTTCTTGATCATAGGATTGTTGAAATAGGACATCAATAATCCGGATAGATTAATATATATGTGATAGTATTTATTGGATAAATATTAATAGATCTCATTTATTAATTCACATGTATAGATGAATCACATGTTGATGTGATAATTGAACAGACCCAATTGAAATTTTTTAATGGTTAATATTTACCATAAACTGTCAATAGAGAATTTTCAAGATGGTAAATAGTTTTTCTTTGACCTGAGATTGTCATAGTAATTAACGAGTTATTTATTGTATTTTGATCCCGGACACCTAGTGCTTCAGAGCACTTGTTGAATGGATATTGGATATGATTAAATACTTGTAGAATTAATGATTAATCAAGAAGGGATCCATCAACTCTTGGTAATGAGTTTGAGCTCTATGAATCAAATTATATCCTGGCCAGGAAAAATTAAATGAGGGAAGAAATGAGTTTCTTAAGTCATTATAAATTAACTCAAAGAGAGTTTGACATTAATACCATACTCTAGAGTTAATCCAGAGTTGTAAGGATGGAAGAAAATATTATACTACTCTTCTACTGGTTCTTGAAAGTAAAATGCTACTTCATGCTATCCGGACGTTAAGGAGTATTGCTAGATGCCTACCTTGATTAATATATTAATTTAATTGATATATTACCGGCTTAGTATTGAACCTACGGGGTCACACACAAACGAGTGTTCTAATCTCTGTTGGAGAAATTATTCTAATATTTGATTATTAATTAAATTAGAGAATTTAATTAATTAATTTCTTAAGTGGAATATTATCATATTTTTGCTAGCACTAGAAATATGAATAATATGAAAGATTTGGTGAAATAATAAAAACAAACATGAAAGATTTTCTGTTTGGAATTTGGGCTGAAAATTTGAATATCTAATCGATTAGAAATAAAAGATAAGGGATTTGTTATTTTGATTTGATCAAATTATTTGAATTTTGAATCGCTAATCAGTTAGCAATAAAAGATAAAAGATTAGTTATCTTTTAACTGATCAAATATTTCAAAATTCGAATCGCCAATCAGTTACCAATAAAAGATAAAAGATTTGTTATCTTTTTAACTGATCAAATATTTCAAATTTTGAATTTGATGAGAAGTTTGTTATCTTCGGTATGCTATAAATACAGCCATAGGCTGCATGCCGAAGATACACAACAACACAACAACAAAATCCTACTATCAACTTTTCTCCCGGATCACCAATCATTATTCCGCCTGTCAAAGTTGTTGGCAAATAGAGGTCAGTCTCGGTGTGGATACACGTAGAGTCTTCACATTATTGAAGAATTTTTTTTGGCTTAAGTGCTCTTCAACAGGTACACATTTGCTATTCCTTCTATTTAAATATAATTTAGATGCAAAATTAGATCCTTTTATTCCGCAATGTGTGTTAGTGAACACCAAAGTTCCTTCAATTATATCTATATAAGAATATTTATTAAAATATATTTTAGGGTATTTGTATTTTGAGAAATCTTTAATATTTATCTTTTAGTTATTTTTACTTTTATTTTTATGAGTTGAGAATATAAAGTAATAATTTCTTAAAAATATTAAGATTCTAATCGTAATTTTATTTTATTTTATTTAAATTTTTAAACATATTTAAGATATTAAAATATTAAATATTTTATAAGTACACGTAGAGATATTATGTTCGTTCTTAAAGGTTGACATGACTAGAGGATCTTTAGAGTTAGGAATGGCGTCAAGAGACATAGGTGGATCATCATAAACATTCGTGCGCAAGTTAAACTTAGAGATATCATCGAATAAGTAATTTGTTTGGCGCAACGCCGGGTCAAAACCTTTTGTGTAAGGCATATGCACCCTCTTCTCAATAAAGTGGTCACTTCATCAACTTCCTCCTTCAAAGTTTTGGTCTACTTTCATAGGCATGACATGAGTGTATGAAGCCTTGTCATCTTGACCTTGCTCTGCCTAGCTGTTATCTCGACATCAGCTTTTACCTTAGCTAACTTTTTTTAGTTGTTCTTGTTAAGAACATAGAAGAAGAAAATAAGGAAGAGAGAAAAGAAAGACCCAAGGATTTAACGTGGTTCGGCAAATTGCCTACGTCCATAGACACACAATATATAATATATGTATTTTCTTTTTGTGCATTGTGCACAGGGAGTTGTTTATATAGAGACATAAGAACAATTCCTTTCATCGTTTATATGATGTGGGATTTGGGACTAAATTACGTATTGACTAATCAAACTACATATTCTTAACAATCTCCCACTTGGAGTTTGATTTACATCACCACCTAGTGAAATGTCTTCATGATCAATTGTTCTCCTGTCCACTCCACTGACAGGTCTTCTGCCCTGTCTGCCCTCTATCCACTAACGGGTCTTCTGCCCTCTATCCACTTCTGCCCTGTCCACTGACGGTCTTCGTATCCTATACTATGTCCACTGACGGGTCTTCTGCCCTTTGTCCACTAACGAGTCTTCTGCCCTCTATCCAATGACGGGTCTCTAGCGGAAAGCTCTCACCGCTTCTCTTCTTAAGCTCCTATTGCTTCTCTTCTTCCAATGTTGCATTCCTCTCCTATTTTCAATGATGGCTATTAGAGCTTCCCTATTGCGACAATTCTTGAACTCCACATTGTCGTCGATATGCCCTAATCTTGTACCGTCGTTCTGATAGCTCACATCAAGGACGCACACAACCTAGTCAACCCTGCTAGGAAGACTTTCGATACAAGAAATCTCCACAAAGTAGATCCACCTGACCTTCACTTAGATCCACTCCAATCATTGCATTACTTGTCTAAGTCGGTCGCTAAGTCGAACCATCGACTTTGATACCATTTTTTAAGAACATAGAAGAAGAAAATGAGGAAGAGAGAAAAGAAAGACTTAAGAATTTAACGTGTTTTAATAAATTGCCTACGTTCACGAGCATATAATATGCATTTCCATTTTGTGCACTGTGCACTTAAAAGCTTTACAGGGAGTTGTTTATACAAAGACATATGAACAATTTCTTTCACCGTTTATACGATATGAGACTAAATTACGTATTGATTAATCAATCTACATATTCCTAATACTCCGTCCAACTTAACTTTGTCTAACCTTATGTTACACACAATGCTGAATAACTCATGTTGACCCAAAATGTCTAAGCTAAATCTTGTCGACTTTCTTTAAGTTCGTGGGTTAACGTGGAGGCCTCTATTACCAAATTCGAGGTCAAGACATGGGCGATGGAAAAAGCATGAGTTTATGCATCACGAAATTGTGCCCAAACAGTGCTAGGAGGGTCACTCAATAGGAGATCACAGGCATTGGAGTGAGTGTTGATGAGTCTATCAACTGACTAAGGTCAAATCCCTCCGGAATTAAAGGAACTGACCCCATGATACTGCTTCTGCTTCTTCAAGGGAGGTTTCTCCCCATGATACTAACTTAGCTCTCTTTTTCCTTTTTTGGATTACTTCCCTCTATACGGGAGGAAGGTGAGGGGTAGAGCATTTTGCTCTCTCATTCCCACCACCATGGCCTCCACCCACATTTTTTCCGTAAATTTTTTAATTTCGAATTGTCGTCTATCTTCTCTTCAGTCATTGCTGCAACAATGGTTTAAGCACACGCGCACAGTTTCAAATAAAAATAAGAATTTCTACTTTAGATTATAATAAACAAAAAATTGAGATTAAAATTAAATTTATTATTTCTTTTAATTTCAAAAGATAAATTATCTCTTATCAAATTAATCAATAATAGTAAATCTAACAATAATTAAAAGTTTTATTTTAATTTTAAGTTTTTTTATTATATATGTGTGTGTATGCCCACGCACCAATCTTTCTTCAATCATTTCAAATTAATTTCAATATTCTTAGATATATATCAACCATATGGTGGTGAAATGCCACTTAATGTATCATGTCATGTACATTAACAGTATTATAATATTTACTCGGAAATTAATATGAAAGAAAGAAGCATCTTCGAAGGACTGATCCGATGGAAGAATTTAATAGCTTAACCATTGTGTTTCGAATTTATGAAAATCTACAATATTGGGCTGCCTTTAATTCGATTTTATTTAGAGAAAAAAAACTTCCATTTCATAAAGATTGACTGTTTATTACATTACAAGTAGAGATTGACTATTTATTACACTAAGATTGTAAGATTTTAGGTTTTTCAGTGAAAAGCTTCTTCTTTCCCATAAGTAAAACAAACATAACTTGATGGATAGGATAGAAAATCCAAGCGAAGTACATAGTTATCATATAGTACATTTTTAAACGAAAAAAAAAATCATATACAATCTTATTTTCTAGTGACGGGAGAACATGGAGCTAGTGGTGGATAGAAAGAAAAAGGTTTGAGTGGTGAAATGCATGGTTTTGTTTGAGCGAGTAATGTCATATTTCATATGTCATTCCAACCTTGAGAAGTCTGTTGTGAGGGATTGCCATGGAATTTTGACCTTGTCTAAAGTTCTTTCTCAAGAAGCTATAAACATAGTTGACAACAATCTTATTCAAGATAGAGGAATTTGGGTGAGCAACTACGTCTGCTTCCGCTAGCATGTACACAACCCCTTTCTCCAACTCTTTGTCAATGAATTTGATTTCCTCTTCAACTCCCTGTATGGGCAGGGCAGAGAAAGTGGATGACTTGTTTCCACTTACACCCAATGATCGAATGGAGTCGGATGAGACCCGAGAAGGAACTTGGTTTGGGATTATTCTGCTGGAAGAACTCGTACCAGACATACCCTTTCTTTCTTTACCCTGAGCTTGTGGCAATACTGCCATCTCACTCTCACTTTCATTTGTAGTAGCCACAGGCTCAATTGTAGTTGCAGTTCCTTCAACCTCGAGCATTAAGTTCTCCTGTTGAATGAATGCTTTTAGATTTTGTATTAATTGTGACTGAAACTCCGTTGGATCCTCAAGCATGTCATTGTAACCATGCCTCACAACACAACGAAAAATTCTGTACTCTCTTGGCTCCACATGCCTAAACAAAAACCTCTCTTCTGATGCAACTCTACTAACAGGAATTGCCTTGATTGAGACAAACACAACAACTGAATGGATAGACGGTATGGTGCTTATTAAGTGTGGGAATATCGGAGGAATGCCTTGTACTAGCTCAGAATACAAAAGTCCTATTCCAGGCACTCGCCTTACGTCTCTGTTCTCCGCCACTTCATTCAAATATGCACTAGAAACCTTGTTCTTTAGTTCAAACATATATCTTTCTTTGTGCACATAATGCCACACTCCCATCATTGACGTCAAGAACATTGCTAATACAATTGGAAAATACCCTCCCCCTGTGAATTTGGTTAATTGAGAAGAGAAATAGACAATCTCCACGAAACCAAATACCGAAAAGAATAGAGCCACCAGCCATAGACTCTTTTTCCATATGACAAGCATTATAAGGGAAACCAGAGTTGTTGAGATCATCATATCACCAATAACAGCAATCCCTGTATACATTCAATCAAACATATAATTGGTCATGCTTTGCTAACAATATACTAGAAAAAAAAAAAAGTTTAGAGAAATTAAGGATTTTTAATCATAATTATTACCATATGCATGGCTAATCTTTTCTGTGGTCTTGAAGGCAGCACAGACCACAATACATGCAATCATGAACATGTAGTTGATCTCAGGAATGTACACCTGACCCTCATGTTTAGTGGAAGTATGCACTACCCTAACTCTTGGGAAACAACCTAGACTTAGGGCCTGGTATATAATGGAGAATGCTCCTGAAATCATTGCCTGGCTTGCAATAATGGCAGCACCAACAGCCACAACAAATGTTGGCCAATATAAGGGATCTGCATGTCGTTATTCACAATTAATAAATATATATAAGGGGAATATATTAATTGATTCATTGACCTTTACTGACAATGTTAATCCAATGGACTTCCACTCCTTAATCATTGCCCTTTAAAATTAAACAACTTACCCGGTATACTATCATAGAAGGTATTAGCCACTTTCTCAGGGTACTTCCGTAGAAATGCTGCTTGCCCAATGTATGCCATCACTATTGCAGGACACGTAATGAAAGAAAAGCTAATCTGCAAAACATATTATAATGTATGATGATGCCTATGAATTTAAGTGCAATTGAACAATCAATTGCATCTCAAAACAATTTCTATGCAGGAAGTGATCAAACTTCCAAGGGAACGCTAGGATGAGGTTCACATAAGAACCAATCTGTTTGTGCAGAAAATAATGTAAATAAAATTACGTGCACAAAGTAACATTATTCTATTTTTTCAACGTAAATACGTGGACTTAAACAGAAAGTATATGTTGCGTTTTACAAGGATAAATTTATTTACTTACTTGAATGGCTCGTACATTAAAGTGACCCAAGTCAGCAAACATGGCCTCAGATCCTAAGATTATATATATACTGTAGTAAGAATTTAAGGTTGATAGAATTTAATTAAGCAGATTAAAAATAAATACAAGTCACCTGTTATGCACAAAAAAACTCCACCAAGCGATAGCCATCCTTCCTTGCCGTTCCGTTTGAAGTAATCATATATATATTTTGGGTTAAAAGCACGTAATACTCCAATATCATGTTTGAATAAATTGTAAAGGCCAATTCCACCGATAAATAAAAACCACACAGAAATTATTGGGGCGAATGAGAATCCAACTTTATCAGTGCCAATCCGCTGCATAGCAAATAGGACTACCAAAATTGCTATAGTGATCCCCACAACAGCATCTGAGAAAAAATGAAAAGAGAAAGAAAGAAACCATACATTAAAAATGACATATGTGGACTTATAACAAATTTTGTTACTGGGAGGGGGATTTGTACTAGTACGTAAATGGTTTTAATTTTAATCATCATTATCACCATGTTATAAAAAATAATATATAGGAAAAAAATTAAGACAATAATATACGTACGTACCTTGGCCTAATGATGTACTGATCCCACTAACCGCAGAAAGGACTGCACATATGCATAGCTAATTTGTTAATTTTTCTTGAGTTGGTCACATCTTGTGTTTAACTTAAATAATCATTTTTAAAGAAATCTTTTAATAGAAAGAAAGAAATAATTAAGTTTGAAAAAGAAAAGAAAATGAAATGAAACAACATATATTGAGACTAACCTGAAATTGATGGAGTAAGAATCCCATCTCCTATGACCATGGAAGTTCCCATTATAGCGAGAAGTATAAGCACAATTCGAGCAAAATGACTGCCCTCAAGCTTCTGCTTTATTTTCTGGGCTCGTTTCACCTGACTAGACGGTGTTTCAAGTTTGTAGTTAGAAAGCTCCCTGTCCTCTGGCTGTTGATTTGGAATCAAACTCATCTTCATATGCCTACATATTAATGAATACAGTGCAAATGCTCCACCTACGTATACACAAACTTACCAGTCATGCTGTGCCACTCGTATATTTATAATATACTAAAAATGCACGCCACTAATTTTACAATTAAGTTTTATTAAAAAAAATAGAATTAGTTATTTAAAAGAATACAAAAAAGTAATACACACCGAATATATATATATATATAGCTAAACTTTTTTTTTTTTAAAATACATATAACTAAATTGTATTATGTCGTAAAGAGCTGGATAAAATTATAAAATAAAATGACACAAAAGTGGAAGTTATTCTGAAACTGATATCGACCCAGTCCTAGGGGCTAGGGAGTTTCAATTATTAAATTTGACCGTCACAGAAAATGACAAAGTTAGACCTGTTTTTAGTTAGTAAGATACCAACTTCTTTTTTAGAACTATATAAATATCATCTTTGACCTTTTTAAAAAAAAAAAAAAATTGCCCCTAAAAAGTTATTAATCAGTAGTTCTGATTTATTCAATAATTAGAATAAAATCTTGTTTCGGAATCCAAGAGTAGCCCATTTTTTTTACTTAACTAGTAGATTGCATAGCATGTAGCGCCGGTTAGTTCGCATTTTCTATTATCGCAAAATAAAAATTAAACATATCGTGATTGGAGTTTTAGCTATATAGTGAATACTTAATTAACTTTTTAAATAATCAAAAATATACATTTAAAATTTTTAATTATTAAATACTAAAAAAAAACTAAAACTAATGTCAGAATACCTTTTAAAAATGTGTGTGTGTGTGTATATATATATATATATATATATATATATATATATATATATATATATATATATATATATATTGTGATATATGTAATTCAATTTTCTTTCCTATTATCTCCGTAATATTTTATTTGTTTGCTTCTAGTATATACTATCTTGTTCCTTTAATAATTAATTGTAGAAATAAATTAATTTGCTAGTATATACAAATGCAAACGAAAATTATTCATCATCTAAAAAAAAGTTTGTAATATTCTTACGGATAAAAAAATTAAGAAAATATTATACTATGACTATGGATGTGATCCCGAGAGAATTGAAATAATTTTTTTTATATTAGAAAATAATTTATAGAAAAGTATTATATAAAATTTATGTAAAAATAGTAAAACTCCTATGTTACTGATTTTGATAGATAATACAACAGCATATATAAACGACAATAATATGTTATAACAAGTATATACACGACAATAAGTTAATGCATTTGATAAAATCGAAAACAGATCGGTTTCATACAAACAGATCAGTTTCACACAAAGACAAATTTGACACCATTAACGAAGCAAATCAATCTGGTTTTCTTATACGGCTAAAATTTGTTACTTTCTTTCATTTATTTCTATTTATAATAAATTAATAAATGTTATTAATATATTTATTTATATTAAAACTAATCTTAATTTGTTAATATATCTTTATCATTTGTGGTGATTATCGAAAGTATCTAAAAATTACGTTAAAAATAAAAATGTTATATTTTCATTCCTTTTTATAAGTGTCATAAAATTTTGTAATTATCATTTAAAAGTTTAAAATATTATTAATTATTATTTTGTCGATCATACACTTAAAAGAGGAAAAGTGATCAATAATAAACGACATAAATTATTAATAAGAATTTATCAAACAATCATTTTAATTGAAATTATAATATTAACTATATTCTTAATTACTATAAACGACAGTTACAAGTTTAAGTAATAAGGTAGTGGTTGAAATGAATAATAATGAATATTATTTTAAAAATGAAAAGAAATAGATCAAGGAAAAGAAAAGTATGTTGTAAAAGTGGAATATTAAAAAAATTGGAGGAAAAATAATGGGGGTGTAGGCAATTAACGAGAGGTGGAAGAAGGGAAGTTGGATATATAAGATGATTTATAGAACGGAACATACCATTGCCGTTGTCATTGGCCCAGAGTACGATGAAGACATATTTAAGCATGGGAATGAGGAAGATGGTATAGATGATAAGAGATAAGACACCGAGAATGTCATCGTTGTTCTTAATTCCTTTAGTGAAGGTGCTGGCATAAACATAGAGTGGTGATGTACCAATATCACCGTATACAACCCCTATGCTTTGAAATGCTAAGCTAAGAGTCATCCTCCAACCCATCTGTTATAAAAAAAAAATATTATATGTATATAGTGTATAGAATAGAAATGGTATGGTATTATATATGGGGGTGTATATGTATACCTTATAGGGGTTGTGTGCAACCATAGAAACTCTTCCAGCTTCCAAGTTAAGAGAATCAACGCGACGTAGCTTAGCCCATGATACCTTACGGTCTTTGAGCTTGGGGTTCTTGTCCGCATGAGTCTCCGATATCTCTTCCTCTATGCTAGTTCGATCTACTTCTCCAGACATGTTGTTTGATCAGCACCACCGTACCCAATTACTCTTTGTTTTCTTTTCTAATAAAGAGAGAGAGAGAGAGAGAGAGAGAGCTAGAGTAGTGCTCATGGAGATGTTCAACTTGTATTTTGCATTGGTTTTTATAGACAGGCATACAAGTCGGATCTTGATACCCTCATTCATTTCCATATATTATTTTATTATCAATAATTGTACTATTTTATCTTTATAAAACCGCGCCTACCTCTACAACTCTCCAGTTGACTTTAAACTTCTTATGTGGAATCAAAACTCTTTGTTCGTTTCATTCCTTATATTTTCAACTACCAATAATCTACTCCAAACTTTAAGATTTTAATTCATTCAATTATTTGAGTCCTTGCTGCGTCATTAATATTGTAAGATGTCTTCTTTTTTTTTTTATTTGATTTACAAAATACAATGTCTATATCACAGAATGAGTTTGACTTTATTAAATTGTCAGTATATAATATTTTTATTCTCACTATTAATTCATATTTTAATTATTTTTAATGATTTTTACAAAATTAATAATTCATTTTACTGATATTTTAATTTATAATTAATTCATACATATCTTGTCGTGCAATATGAATGTAAAAAGAATGAATTGGACAAGATAATTTCTATTTATAATGAGGAAATTATATTACAATTTTCTTAAGTCCAAATTATTTAGAGTAAAGTAAATTGATTTTATAAAAATCATATATTTATATATATGTGTGTGTATGTGTGTGTGTGTTTATTATTATATACAAAATTTTAATTATTTGAAAAACATTATATTCATATTTCTTCTACAAATTTTTTTAAAATATTGCACTAATACTCCTATAAAGATTATAAAAAATCATGTTTAAGAACCACATGCTTCAAAAACTTGACGAGTCTTAAGAGTAAACTTTTTTCAAAAGTATTTTCATACCTGCCTAAAATGTAAGATTAAAATGTGACTCATATTAAGTAAATGTGACACTTTAAAAAAATAATATCTAAGATTTTCTGGCTGCAAAATTATCTAAAATTTTATAACTATTGATTAAAAGCTACCGAAATATGATTTAAAAATGAAATATATTTTAACATTTTATAATTTATTATACGTAATGTATATTTGTCATGATAATTTTAATTTTATGTTTTATTTGCTAAAATACACCATTTAACTTAAAAGCAAATTCTACAGTTCCGTGGTTAAATAAATAGCACCATCGTGTCGTATGTATCATATGAATCAACTAAATATTAATAAATATATAATTTTAAAATTTTAAAATATTAAAATTTTTAAGAAACATAAAACCGAACGGATAGAATAACACGACACATAACAAATATCTAATTAAAAAGAAGCTAAACATAAATTTAAGTATAAGTTGTTAAAGCAATTAAAGAGTATTGTATTTGTTGCAATCTTTTGACTTAAAGTGGGTGGTGGCACTAATCCGTATTTTATAAGATTATTTTTTTTTTTAAAAAAAAAAAGAGTGTAATTTAAAGTCAGTATTTTTTTAGTAGGAAAAATGTTGTACCAATACCGGAAGTACAAATGCTTCATATTAAATTAGTGAAAAGTCAAGGAATAAAAATAAAAATAAAGTAGTGTTTGAACTTTTAAAAAAATAAATTATTTGACGAAAATCACGCCAACTACTCCTTTTTGTATTGTAACATCAAAGTTTTCTATTACTAACAAACTAGTGCGTCTTACCCGTTGCCTGACTTCATTTTTATAAAAACTTAAATATATTTTTAGTTATTCTAATTTGATAAAAAAAAAATTGAAAATGTTCAAATAAAGAAAATAATTCACTAAAATCTTAACTAATTAGTGAATACTTAAAAATTGAAAATATATCTAGAATTAATAGATAGATATTATATTCTTACCTGAATCAAAATTTAAAGTGAATTATGTAAATTTAATTGATTGGAAATGGATACTCTCGAGAGAATTCCAAGTAATCAATTTTCTCTTTTACATGTTTTTACCGAATTTATTTTTTTATTATTGAATTGTATATGTATATATAATAGATTAATTGAAATATCATTATTGAAATTAGATTAGACAATTTAGAGAATCAATTGCCTATTGAATTTTGTTAACTTATAAAATCGATTTAACATTAAATCAGTTAAACTAATCACGACTCAATAAAATTAGTAAAATCAGCTATTTAACTTTTTTCTTATATAAGTTGTTTTCTTTCAATCTCCAGTAATTTATTTCATATAATTATCTTTAAAAATTATAATCATCTTTACCTTTTGGATGTGTCACTTAAAATTGCACATATATAATTATAAAATGTTGACAAACGAAGCAAATGATAATAATATCTAAATATTTAGAGATTAATTTATATAAAATAAATATTTAATAATTAAAATTATGAAAATTTCCTAACCCAAATGTACTATTCTTTATAGTTATTTGGTGAAATTTAGATCAACAATTTAAAATTCTAGAGCTCTCTAGCTACAAATAGTTTTGGACTTAGTGGTGCATTATTCTTTTCTCAAATAGGATTGCGTGTTTGAATACAAACGCAGCACGAAGGAAAATAATAATACGGTTTGACATTTGAAAATTGATTTGGACAACGCTGAGGTTTGTTATTCATGTAATTTTTTTAATAATATTATTTTTAATTATATTAATTATCTTATTTTATGTTTTCACTTTTTATAGTGAATAAATAATTTATGTAGTATAATTATAAAACTTATCTGTTATATATATGTGAAGTTTATTAACTTTTAAATAACTATTTTAAGAGTAATATCAATGATAATTTTTAATATTGATTATTGATATAAAACTTTTCATACAAAGTATAATAATTCATCTAAAAAACTATATGTAAATACAACTCATTGTCAAGTTATACAATCAGTCATTTATTGTAGCTGTCCAATGCAAAAATGCATTATTTGCGTTGTGATGTCATGAATTAATTAACTATTAACGATGTAGGACAAATGAAACAATTTGACAATTACCTTTTTATTACAATAATATAGTTCTGGGTTGCGCATGCTCGGTGTCGTGGATAATTGCTCTCATAAAGTTAGCTAATATTCAATTATTATCTTTTTTTACACCACAGACACTTTTATAATACAGTTTTATTTCGGGAAGAAACATCTATACATGCCCTCTTAAGTCTTAACCACATTTTAGATTTGCTTTTGAAGGTATTTTTATTCTATTTTCAATTAGAATTTGAATTTAATCTTGATATCTTATGCTGGAACTTAATAAGAAAAAATTATTGATCTAATTAACTTGATTTTTGTGTTAAGTTTCATGAAAATTAAATAACAGATAAAATAGTCAAATGATTTATATTTCACATATTTTGAACATTTTATATCACGCTAATTTTATTTTTTATGAATTAGATAACAAATAATTTTATATTAAAATCAAATTTTATATATATGACCTATGTTAAAAGAACTCTTAGTGTAATAGTGAATTTTGTGATTAATTTATCTAATTAAAATTTAAATATAAAGTTCTAAATATACAGCATCACAAATTTTTTTAAAAGTGCTCAATTAAAATTTTAAAAATTAAAAGTGTTGTTAATTCCCTGATTATTAGTCATTAGAGCATTTTAATCATGGTATATATAAAAATTGCTAGAAATATAAGGCTTTACTGGAACAAATTAGGGTAAATATACAAGTATGTTTATAGAGGAAAGGAAATATAGAAATATGTGTAAGAAGAGTTGTATAAGGAGGATTTTGATGAATGGGATTAAGTGGAAAGCTGTTTGGGCTGAAATATGAGGTGGGGTGACGTTAGCTGGTGATTTAGTACTGGAGTTTGAGCTAGATTGGCAACGCAAGTGGTAGCAGCCAATGTCATATTGCGTTAATGGGAACTTAACGTCAAATATTTACTACTTTCTTCACTAACATACAAACAGGACTTGGGGGGAGTCATGCATTTCATAAAACACTAAACACAGAAAGTAGAAATTGCAGAGCACGTGGACTAACTTGGCAACTTCTCTTGACTCTTCTTCTGTTGGTATGGGCTGCAGCCTGCAGCACCCACGTGTAAATCGTTGGTTTTCATCTTTATTTTTGCATCTAAAAGTACGAGAAAAGTAAAGGTAAGCAATTATGCGAGTTAGTCAAGTCTGTGAGCACGAGGAAAGAAGTCGGAAAGCCAAGCCAAAAACCAAAGTTACAAAACCTTTTGTCTCTTACTCTCTACTCTCTTGTGTAAGTATTGGATAATCAATCATGTATAATATTTCTAAATAGACGGCTTTGCTTTTGGACCCCACGTCTATCCAATTATTCTTTGTACTTCAATCACAACTTTGAAATCTTTTTCATGGATAATTAAATTTTTGCTTCCTTTTTATTTTAAATTTTACTTTTTTCTTTTATATTTTTTTTTAAAATTTTTTTTTTTAACATTTTTACTTCTGATGTTAACTAAATGTTAAATATTTAAATATTGATATGAAAATGTAATGTCTTAACCGTTTTAATGACATAAACTAAAAATATTGATTAAAAATAAATAAATAATTAAAAGTTGATAAAAAAAAACTTTAGAGATTAAAATATAAAATATAATATAATTGATAGAGAAAAAATTTAATTAACTTAAATTTTTCTATTAAAATTTAACAATAAGTTGGTTAAATAACTACCTTAAATAATTTTTTAATATTATATAAAATACACTATACACTTACTAGTATAATATAAAATAATTTTATAATATTATTCAATTACAATTCATCATAAACAATTTTCTTAACAATTCTATAAACAATAATATTTAATTAATTAACTGGATACAACTCTTTAAGTGATCATCTATAATTCTTTAACTCTAAAATAAAACTGATATCCTTTCAACGAAAAATAAAACTGATGTATAACCTAAATTTAAGTTCAATAATTACTACTAATATTTATAATACTGTCGACGAATCGACACAAGCCTTGAATGTTTTTAATAGGATTTTTTTCCGGTCATTTATGTTTCTTATTTTATTTTCTTTCACTGTTTTTTTTTTTAACTTTAATAAAGATTTTTCAGAATAAACTAGCAGTTATTCCATGGTAAAATTTAATGCTTAAAAATTCTATTAAAATAAATTATCATAAAATGTCTAAAAACTATTTATAACACACAATTAAATAAATAACGAATGGATATTATAAAATATTGTGATAAAATATATTAAAATAAATATCATAATAATTATTAAAAAAAATTTCTTGATTTTTTATCTAAAATATTTTTCAGTAAAATATTTATTTATTTTATCAATTAATAATAAAATAATCAAAATAAAAATCACAATAAATATATAAAATTATAAAAAAATATTAAAAAGATACCACGTGAAAATCAATGTTATTTAAATAGTAAAAAACAAAATGAAGGTAAAAGACATTTTTACATAAAAAAATAATTAATGTACAGAAAATAAGAAATAAGAATGTAATTGTTATTATTTTTAATTAAAACTTGTTATTACATTCTTCTACATCAATATGGGTTTGTCACTATAAGAATTCATAAGCCAATATGCGTAGATACGTGGATTTTGCAAATTTGTAACGATTTTAACTTGTTGCCAAATTACCCAAATCCGCAAGATAAAAACTCCCAAATTTTTAAAAAAGTTTATCTACGGAGTTAAACAAGTTCGTATCATTACGGATTCACCTGATGCGTTTGGTTTCGGACTTGGTAAATACGTAATTGTTATATTATTTTTATAATTAAAGAATCGTGTAAAGGAAGAAGAATTTGTAGAATATAAAGTTATTATTATTTTTAATATATTTAAAATAAGAGTATGCATATCTAGATTTTTGCAATCGTACATCCTATTCGTGCATAAAAAAATTCAAACACATATTTCACAAATCCGTAACTTGATAAATATGGACTTGTCAAATCCATCATACTCAGCAAAAACCAGAAATTTAAAAAAATTCAAACTGAAAGGCTTACCTGACAATGTTTGAGAACGATAATGTTGCAGAGAAGGATTAAAATGTCTGTGCAGCAAAGGAAGAGTAGGAGTTACAGAACCGAAGAAGGGGAAAGGTGTGCAATGGCGAAGAAGGGTGCAAAGAGATTGCCAAGTAAAGTAGACTAGAGTTTAGTGAGAGGGAGGACAACTGTGGGTAAGTGTGGAGATTTAATAAAAGATAAAATGAACTTTCAAAGAAAAAAAAAAAAAAAATGTAGAGCGGAGGAAGGAAAAACTCAACAATTGAATTCAACTTTCACTGATTGTTTTGTTATTCTTCTTTTAATAATTGTTATTACTTAACAAGTTAAAGTTTTACTGTAATAAATTTTATTGAAGTCTATGGGAAATTTATATATGTAAAAAGTTATTTTAAGTACATTATATTAGATAGATTAAATCTGAGATAGATTATTTATAAAGTAGAAAGTTCTGTTTTCCGTGGTTTTGAAACTAAGGAAAAAATTATTTGAATAATAAAAAATAATAATATTATTAACCAAGATATTATTAAAAAAGTTGTAAATAATTGTGTTAGTATAAATAAATAGGAATTGATACATTAAAAATCTATTTAATAAGTAATAAGTGTTGTTTTGGAAGAATAGTTTTCAGGGTGAATGAAATCGAGGAAGACTAAAAGAGTAAAGTATACAAGTGTGGGGTTGGGGTTGAACTGGTGTAGACGAAAAGCCAAAAGACATTTGAGAGAAAAAAATAATAATAAATAGCATCACTTGTTTTGTTCGTAACTAACGAACAATGGAAGCTCGTGGTCGCGGCCGTCGCTCTCCAATTACTGCGCCGGTAATTCATATTATTTATTTATATATGTAATTGTTGAGGGAATTAGGTTAGGGTTTTAAGTTTTGTTTGTTAATTTATTTTGTGGTGCTAAGATGAATGGCAATGTGTGTACTGTATAGGTTGTGGGTGGTAGGGAAAAGAAGCAGCAGAATTCACGGCCTGAATCTGATTGTAGTGAAATGGGAGTGGAAAAGTTAAATATTGGCGATGATAACCGTGGGTACGATATATGTCTAGCTAAAAAAGGTGGAACGAGCGTAGTTCTGAATCCTTCTTTGCTTGTAAAGAACAGAGAAAAGAGAAGGTGTAGTAGTAATAGTGGTGGTAACAGTAGCAATCCATCATTCTTAATAATAAGGCCTGGGATGGTAGTTATGAAGGGATACATTGGGCTAAGTGATCAGGAGAAGATAGTGGGAAAATGCAGGGAGTTGGGGATGGGAGAAGGAGGATTCTACCAGCCTGGTTACGGTGAAGGTACTAAAATGCATTTGAAGATGATGTGCCTAGGCAAGAACTGGGATCCGGAGACTAGTGTATACGGAGAAGAACGCCCATTTGATGGAGCTAAGACACCTGACATTCCTGCTGAGTTCCTTAACTTAGTTAGCAATGCGCTCCGTGATTCCAATGCCCTCATTCCTGATAGTCCCTTTCCCGCCATCTCACCTGACATCTGCATTGTCAATTTTTACTCCCAAAGTGGCCGTCTCGGTCTTCATCAAGACAAGGATGAAAGTCAAGATAGTCTTCGTCTTGGTTTGCCTGTTGTTTCCTTCTCCATTGGTGACTCTGCTGACTTTTTGTACTCTGACCACAGGGATGTTCACAATGCACAACAACTCACACTTCAATCTGGAGATGTTTTGATCTTTGGTGGCCCCTCCAGAAATATATTTCATGGCGTATCCTCCATTCATCAATCCACTGCCCCCTCCCTCTTGCTCCAACACACTAATCTACGCCCTGGTCGCTTGAATCTTACCTTCAGACAGTACTAATTTCATATGTCTTGCTAACTTAAAAACAGCTACATCTTAATGATATGCTCATTTTGCGGCCATTTTGGTCCCTTTTGCTTTCACAATCAATCGCCTATTACATTTCTGTCTTCTTCACTATATTTTATTTCGTTTTCTCTCATGGATCTGCTCTCTTGTTACTGCAATTCTGCCACATGGATTTACAAGTCTGTCAACGGCAAGGCAAGTTCTTTCTTGTAGTATTCCCTTAAGAACCAAGTATTGTTTTACGGGTATAGTATTTAATCAAAATAGCACTGCCATCCTTCGAATTGAACCACGAGGTCCACCTAATAAAGTTGGAAATTTGAGATATTTGATATAATATCCTAAGTTCCTCCAAAAAAACTCCATCGAAATGAAAAATATCCCATGTGCATGACTTTGCCGCATTTGTATTTTACTATCTACGGATATCAATCAGAACTTTGTACAACACCAACAAAAACCATCATCTGCTTTATTTTGATCTACAAACGAAATTGAAATTTAACTTCAAGTCAGTCCTTTTATTATTTCTTGTTTTTTGGTACAAATAACATTGGAGATCACATTTCACTAGAAACAGAGCAGTCACGTTTAATAATTTAACTGATAAATAGCATTAGAGTTATATTGATGTGAAACAGTTTGTTGGCGTAGAATCAAACTCGGTTCTCCAAAGCTAATGCAGCAGAATCAACATGTAGAAGCAAACAAGAGTAAACTTTTTGCTTCAATCTGTCAACAGTCTCCACCAGCTCTTCACTTTCCGTGTTGGAGCTAATTCTCAGTTTGTCCAGCCACTCGTTTGCATGCTTAAGATGTGACAACGTGAGAGCTATATGGTTGGCTTGCTCCATTTGTCTCTCTGCATTATCCTTATTATCCTTACCTTTTTCTTGGGAGCCAACACCAAATCCACCATCTAATGTCTTTTCCAAGTACATCAGAAACCATGATCTTGTTTCATTTGAAAAGACCTCTTTCAGCTCATTGATCTCTTTCATGCCATCCCCTTTGGCCCATTCTTGTTTCTCAGGCCCCGATAGTTCGGTTAAGGATTTTGAAGACTTTGACTTGCTTTTAGCAGGCATCAAACCTGCCTTCTTGTCCCATTTTTGTTTTTCTGTGGGAGTTGGAATTTTATATAGTTGGAGTGGGTTTTCTTTCAACTGAGTTGTACTATTTGGCTGGTCCATGAGCTGTTGGAGAGCAAAAAATTTGTTCAGTGTGGCGTGAGGGTTCTCTGATGACGCAGAAGAGCAGATATTGGCGAACATACTGAAAACCAAAGATAAAGAGGTAAAAACTAAGGGCCAGAAGAAAACAAAAGAAATGTTGAATTCACTTCTCCCCAAATTAACTAATGAAGTATTTGTCGATTTCTGAATGGATGTATAATGTGTGCCCAAGTTTAGATTCTATACCTTAGGCATTTAACTATCGTTGTTGCTGCCGATGCTTCTTTTTGGGCTTCTACTACAACCTGAGAAGCTAGATGTTTCCTTCTAAGAATACCCTTGTAAAATGAAAACAAAGTGGACAAGGGGAAATCAGGTTTATATGATTGCCAAGAATCATTTTAATATGCAAACACTTTGCATTATTTATAGTGTGTTTGTTTAAGCCTAACACGTATTACAATGCACTTTGAACACTAATCCATCTCACACTCAGTCGGAGTTAAACGGCAATAAACACCTTTTGAAACACACCCTAAAACGAACAAGACAAATATGTTTAATACAGGGATGTGATAATATTTGAAAAGGAACGTAAATTCAAATGCACCTTTCCGGGCCTCAGAAGCTTGGCAGGCAAAGAGGACCATGTAATTGTCTCAGTGGTATTGCTTTTATCTTTACAACGAGACAACAAATTCATGTTCAAGTTTTCCTGCTTAGTAGAACTGTGTTTGGCAGAAGTGCGCTTAGAAGAAGGTGCTATGACAGTCTCCCGGATGTTAGATTGAGCGAACTCTTGCTTTGGTGAAAGTGCTTCAAGTCGAGTACCAGTTGGCGTCATTGGGAGCACCTGTGAGGCTAAGACTGATCATTGTTACCGCACTATTTTCTTTATTCGCGAAAAAAATAAAATCAGCATTAAATTTGATTTTTTTCCCATCAATTTCAAATTTATAAAATACTCCGTTTTTATATATTTGCTTCCTATTAGGATGTTTACCATATAGAATACAGAAATGGTGACACTACAGAATTTCTTCTGACAAATATACAGCATTACATTCTTTACAAATAAGTCGAAATGTTTACATCTAATAAGTTCATTAAGATTCTTTACAGTTTTCAGTTGAGGTGAATCATATTTGTTTTATATTGGTCTCCCTTTCTATTCCAAACTCATAGCTACATAGAACAAGTTGTACAAGCTAACATTGTTGAGCCTTTAGGAATTGAAATCCGGAGCAAGAATCATACCTGACCTTTGGTCTCCAGTTGTTTTCCTTTCGTGGATCCCACCCTTTTACTATCTAAGCCATTTTCTATATCATGTCCTTTGTTTCCTACATTAGTATCTGCTCCGTTCACTCTAGAGTTTGGATTTAGAACACCCCGCATGTACCTGGATGGAACACCAACTTTTTCCTCTTTAATAACAATCTTGTGCCTTGAACTTGGATTCTCTTCGGGTTCTGTGAATTGGATGGAATTTGAAGCATTAACTCCATGATTATCATGTTTGTCTGATTGGTCTAACATGTGCATTAAATCCTTAGGATTGCCTTCAAAAGGGTGGCGTCCAGGGACTGGTCTAACCCCAAGAAGAATAGGGACAGGTGTACCTGCCTCGATTCTATCGACATAAAAGAATTGGCCAAGCTGCAGCTTATTATTCAAGATGAGGTCGTTGTCTTCCTTTGAGAGTGAGACATAGGTTGAATGAGAAGAATCGGAGACTTTAATGAAGAAACCTTGGTTAGGCCATAATTCAGACCCAGATAATGCGGGTACGATGCTTATCACCTGCAGAAGGACAGAGCGATATTCCCCGCGAACTTTTACATTAGAGTTAATACTTTGAAGAAGCTTCAGTAGAACTCCAGGTACCAGGGATGCCATTCTTCTTCCAACTTGTAACTGATGCATTGCACTTTTTAAGTGTTAGTAAAAACATGCATGCCTTAACTATCAAGTATTGAATGTTGCAAAAATAAATGTGGCTAAATGAAAATTCAATCATATCACGAGATTCTAAAATTATAAAAATAGGCATAAAGATTTCTTCTCTAATAAATCATAAAAAGTAAACAGAAAAAGAGCTTTCTATTAAGCCAACCAAAGTGAAGAAACAAGTTACCAGAGAGATGGAGCATAAAGGACTAAGAGAAATGAATGAGAGAAAAATGGAAGAGGCGGTGCTGTATGTAGCTTGTACAGAGATAACCAACCATTTGGCTTAGGCCATTTGATTGCATTCCGCAATGGCTTAACCGGGAACAACTAAAGCTTTGCATGCAGGGCACGTAACCATCATATTCTCTTGGCTTCAAAGCCAAGCCAAGGGACCATCATAATTCATATACTTACCAAATGTACAACACTTTATATGATACACCAAATGACAAATCAGCCCCCTTTATTATTATTATTATTAAAAAATAAACATCATCCCGGGCACACTTAATCATTGGCATTATTAAATATTTTAACAATCTCATTGCAATATTAATCATTATTCAGATATATTCAATCTTCAGCATTGCAAGTACTTATATACAATTGAATTCATTTAATTTTAATCACTACACTATTAACCACTTATCAAAATATATTTAATTGTTTATGTTATAAGTTACAGATTGATAATTACACACATATTTGTTCACTCTTAATCACTTGTAAGATAGTTTGTTTGTTCGCTTTTTATTTAATATAAATTGATGGTTACGTTAATGACTACTACTAAAGTAGTAATAGAAGAGAGAGAGGGAGAGAAGAAATTATACCTTACCCAGTCAGGAATTTAGTGGACATTGTGGTCTTTATGATGGTAGGGCTCAATCTGGTAAGGTTTCATTTTTAAGTTAGAGGCAATGTAAATATTAAGAAAGGTAAGGATATTCCTATGTCAATTTCTCTTGTAGCGTCAATAGAAGCCCTTTTGATTTTTAGAGCTATATTTGCACAGGGCACTTAAGAAAACGAACTAGATTGAGAAATCTGCAATCCATGTATAGATGAAAAGATTGAGAAATCTAGAATCCCAACATAGTCATTCATTCTTTTACCATAACGAAATCCTGCCAAATTGCATTATTGCCTAAGAACCCTACAAAAAATATATAGATAAGGTCTTTAGCTTTACATTTTTTTTTTGGTAAGATTTATGCTTTACCATGTATAGATAACGGTCTCCATACATTAAGAATATATTTATGTATAAAACTTTTATATAATTTTATTTTATTATTTGATTAATATTATGATAACAATTTATTATTATTTTTATTTTAATTTCGTGTTTATTTTCTTTTTTATAACATTACTTTTTACTATTCTAAATTTTAGATTATTATATCATTGCTATAGTAACTTTTTTTTATTTGTCTTAAGATAACGGTCTCCATACATTAATATAGTATTAGTTTTAATATTTTAAATATAAATATAATTGTAATAATAGTTTCAAATTATTTTTCAATTACTCGCGAGACTCACTTTTCAGGTTACTATATATGAATGAACATTTTATTTTCACGATATTACTTGCATTTTATAATTTTTATGTAAGTAAATATAATAGGATAAATTTTATGTTATAAATCATTCATAATAGGTTGAAACTGGTTTCATTGAATAAAAAAAAATTATTATTTTGTAAGAACAACGATCTAAATTCAAAACATAAAAAATGAAAATAAAACTTTTAAAAGAAAAAGTACAAAAATGAAATTTAATAACAAGATAAGGTAAAAAATATAAATTTTTGTCAATAAAAAAATATAGCTCTTTGTCTATGTTTTCAATAGACACCTAAAATTGCTTCAGTAATTTTATGGAGTCCAACTTATGCCTTGATCTTCTGTAGCTCTCGCAAATTTTCTTTTTTCTTCTTGATCATTTTTTAATATTAAAAACCTAAAAAAGAATGATCATAATTTTTTACCAATCTCAAAACATCAATACCTAAATGTATTTCTTTTTATGTAGCTCATGAATTTATGTGCAACGTCTTAAGTACAAAATTTGCTTGTACGAGGCTTTTAGGCCCTGAATAAAATTTTCATAAAAATAAATAACTTAATACTATTTCTTTTCTTTTTATAAGAACTAAATTGAATTAAAAGCTTGGCTTAATTCTTTTCATAAGAATTAATCTCAAATGTCTTATGTTAATTTTTTTTATTGAACAATTATGAATCATATCGCTTATGTTAATTCTTTAATAATCTAATTTTGTCATGTGTGTAGAGAATTTCGGAAACCTTACTTTGTCCTTATATACATAGTCAAGATTTTTTTGAAAAAATAAATATATTATCCATTAGATAGATTAAAGAATTAAAATAAATAAAAATATTTTTAAAAAATAAGAGTTTATTTTATTAATGTAAATGATAATTTTGGACAAAAACGTGTAAATTATGAAAAAAATTATTATGGATAACTAATCAATTAATTTCTTTGCAATTTTGCCATAAAACAATATATTATTATTACGATGACGACGATACGACTAACACAATATAAGATATAAAAACTTTCGAAAGTTGACTATTATTTTTGCAATTTAGATTTTGGTTATTAATTGAAACATGGATACAACTTGTTTAGTTGTCACTTTTTGAACGTTTCAAATTTGTTGGTAGCAATGTTAGTTTTCCACAGCCCATTACTCCATTTTAGATTATATTATCTATCTAACAGGAGACAGAGAGAGAGAAGAAAATAGTATGAGGACTAGTAAAAGTCAACAGATGCAAAGTATTGTTTCATTAATCCATCAAAGATGTAACAATTTCAACTGCTGATCTAAACACATTTATTTTATCTAAACACATGGTTGAATTATTCTTGAAATAGTGTTTTAAGATTGTAAGGTCGTATAATACTTTGATTTCCACTCCAAATAAACTTGGAAATAATTTGATTAGCCCTTTGAGAGGGATGAACCGAATCAAACAACACATATTCGCTTGGATTCTCACATAACTCGTAATCTTTGACTGCTCTTTTCCCTCCGCAACTGTAATATCCCCTGTATGGTCCGCTTCCACAGCAAGCCACACCTCCTTCTTTAAACCCTTTTACAACAAATTAAGGCACCAAAATCAGAACATACATAAGATTAAATATTCACTTACTACGATTCTGCTCTTACCTACCATATTTTGAAGGGTTGTTTATAACATCAAAAGATAAACTAAAATAATCCACGTATGAATATTTATATCCTTTTAGATGTTTCTTCAATTTCTCAAGCTGCACAGAAAGCACACTGTTATGTAGTTTGGCTAGTCCTAAAGCTTCTTCCACGCAGGAACCTTGAGATCCATTTACTAGTGCCTTCACGAGTGGAATACAACCCGTAGCTGGCAGGTTAAGAACCCCAAATTTCCTCCCTCCTGTCTTGTGTATCTCCTTATGTTACAGATTATATCAAACAATTAGAATGGTTGATCATTGCTTATAGAAAGTTGAAGAATTTGAAGCTTGAATGTACAAGTAGCTTGTATAGTTGTATATACCTTGATCACTGTTGTAAGATTACCAACTACCATGTTTACATATTTCTCAGTTGTGTGTGAAGAAGAGGCACTTGAATTTTCTGATAAAGAGATTTGATAATCATTGGTTCCGATGTTAATCAAGTAAACGGCTTTGGCCAGCAGACCCGTGGTATGTGTATCTCCTAGTTCATGCCTCAATATCTTGCTGACCTTGTTGAAATAACTCAGTTGAGTGTTTAAATCTATAACCTGGAATTAAATATCAAAATCGTTACCATATAGACTTGAACAGTTATAAGTTAATGAGACGGTCAAAGAGCGAAGCATTCATCCTTAATTAGTTAAGAATAACATGCAATGCAAATGAAACAGACCAGTCCTTGATGGGTTTCAACCAAAGCCCCAGCTCCTGCTGATGCAAAATTGACTCCATCAACGTATTGTTGATAACCAGCAGGAAATAAATATGGCTGGATTAGAGGCAACTTAGCATACTCAGCTGCAGTAAAAAATTTCACACGTTATTGATGGTATAGAAGCAGTAAGGTATTGCTTGCTGTTAATTAATCAAGCTAATAAAACAAAAATTCTGATATACCTATGAAATCTGGAATCACGCGTCCATCAGAAAATCTACCAGTTGGATACTTGAAGAATGTTTCCCCATATGGAGAGTAATTTGCTTGATTATCAGCACTAGTATTGATGTAATTATTGTTTCCAACATCAAATAATGAATCTCCAAATACAAATAATGCAGCCTGTTCTTTTGGCTTGCATATGCCACCAAGGCAACAAGTTGGAATAATTAGTATGCCATAGCTTACAAAAAGAACTAGGAAACACAAACTTAATTTCGGACTTGCCATTTGAGAATTCCACTTCAGTTTTTTTATGATCTCATTAAGCAACTTGTGTTTATATACAAAGGCTACTTTGACTTCATGCATAATAAAAATTGAATTTTCTGCATTATATGAATAATTTAAAATTTAAAAATATATAATGGGATTTTCTGTGACCTCATTTCCTTAAGAGTTAAGGATACCCACAAGTGCACAAATAGTATTTTAGGTGTCTTAATATAATTTTCCTATTGATAAGTTATATTAACTGATTGTTTTGTCAGTAATAAAGGCTGTAGATAACATGAAAAATCTGTTTAGCATTGTATCCCGAATCAATCTATTTCTGCTTTGAGTGAGGGATAGTATAGTATTAATAGAGAGCAACCAAGATATGTGGATGTTGCAGGTCTATGAACCTCTTCGCTTTTAAAGTTTGAGGCTAAAGGGAGAGACCCACTAACGTATGGAGGCTGAACAAGGTACGTGAATGGTGATGTCTCGGCTCTGTGAAGATTAGTAAATGATTTCGAAATGATAATTTTTTTTACTATATTCTATATCTATAATTTTGTATCAATTTATCCAACACATATATAAAACATATCTAAATCATATTGTATCCTTAAATTTTAAAAAATTATCTTACCGGGCATTGTAGAGTATAGGCTTCATAGTTCAAATAAAATAACTTATAATATAAAGATTAAAATTAAAGTAAAATATAATAGGTTAAATATTAGATAGAAAGAATTTGTAACTGATACTACTAGATTTGGGTGGATGTGCCTTCTGTGAGAATACTTTTGACCTAGGAAAAAATTTTCTTTTTTTACTTCTTATAAACAGATAACTAGTATTAAACTTTGTTTTTATATGTTGGGATGTTATAACTCATAACAATAATTGTCCAGAGATTGGAGTAGTATATGAATGAGATCTTAAATTTAATTTTAATGTTGTCATTGAAAGAAAAACACTTGGACAAATATTTTTTTTAAGAATAACAATACTGACATGAAAGTATTGTTTCACTAATCGATCCATCAACATGTCATTTATCTGAACATGGTTGAATTACTAATCTTCAAATAGTGTTTTCAGATTGTAAGGGCTTGCAATACTTTGGTTTCCGCTCCACATAAGTTGAGATATAATTTGATCAGCCCTTTCAGTGGGATGAACCGAGTCAAAGAACACATATTCACTTGGATTCTCACATAACTCGTAATCTTTCACTGCTCCTTTACCTCCACAACTGAAATATTCCCTGTAAGGCCCGCTGCCACAGCATGCCACATTGCCTTCTTTCAACCCTTTACAACAAATTAAGGTACCAAAATTCAGAACCGAGATGAGACTAAATTTTTACATACTAAAAATATGAAGTTACCTACCATATTTTGAAGGGTTGTTAATAAGATCAAAAGATAAATTAAAAAAATCAAAGTATGAATATTTGAATCCTTGTAGTTGTTTCTCTAGCTTCTGAAGTTGCACAGAAAGCACACTGTTATGTAGTTTGGCTAGTGCTGAAGCTTGATCCACGCAAGAATCTTGAGATGCATTTAATAGTCCCTTGACGAATGGAACACAACCTATAGCTGGCTGGTTAAGAACTCCAAATTTCCTCCCTCCTGTCTTGTGTATCCCCTAATGTGTGAGATCAGATAAAAACAATTAGAATGGGGGATGATTGATTATAGCAAGTTGAACTTTGATGCTTGAATGCACAAGTAACTAGTACATACCTTGATCACGGTTGTAATGTTACCAACTACCATGTGGACGTACTTCTCAACAGCGTATGGAGTTAAGGCACTCGAATTTTCTGGTAGAGCGATTTCATAATCATTGCTTCCGATGTTAATCAAGTAAACAGCTTTGGCAAGAAGAGTTGTGGCTTCTGCATTGCCTAGTTCATGCCTCAATACCTTGCTGACTTTCTTGAAATAACTTCGTTGAGTTTTTAGATCTATCACCTGAAATCAAATATCAAAATAAATGCCATGTCATGGACTTGTGTGGTTGGTTATAAAAGCAAATGACTAAGTCAAAAGATTACAACATAATCCTTAATTAGTTAACAATAACATGAATGCAAATGCAACAGACCAGTCCCTGATGAGTTTCAACCAAAGCCCCAGCTCCTGCTGATGCAAAATTGACTCCATCAACGTATTGTTGATAACCAGCAGGAAATAGATATGGTTGGATTAGAGGCAACTTAGCATACTCAGCTGCAGTAAAGTTCACATGTTATTGATGGTATAGAAGCAGTAAGGTATTGCATGCTGTTAATAAATCAAGCTAATAAAACAAAAAATTCTGATATACCTATGAAATCCGGAATCACGCGTCCATCAGAAAACCTACCAGTTGGATAATTGAAAAAGGTTTCCCCGTACGGATAGAAATTTGCCTGATTATCAGCACTAGTATTGATGTAATTATTGTTCCCAACATCAAATATTGAGTCTCCAAACAAAAATAATGCGGCGTGTTCTTTTGGCTGGCATGTACCAGCAAGGCAGCGACTTGGAATTTGTATAGTATAGCTCACAAAAAGAACTAAAAAACAGAAACTCAATTTTGGACTTGACATCTGAATTTCACGTCAATTTTCTAATGATCTTGATCGATAGTAAGAAACTTGTACTTATAAAGGCCACTATGACTTCATGCAGTATGAAAATTAAAGTTACAACACTATGTAAATAATTTAAATGAAAAAAAAATCTGCACTTCGGAATTTTCTGAGTCTTCCACAAGACTTAATAATACCCACGGGTTCATAAATCGTATATTAACATAATTGAAGAAGCCTGTGAAGACTAATCTAATTAATTAAAAAAAAAATGATTGGGATGCATAAACAGTTAAAAACGAAAAATAAATTTGATTAAACGTGAATTATGTATATGAAAGGTGCCAAGCCGGCGAAGAAAGAGATGAGTAACAAGAAGACAGAAATGAGGCAGCGACAAATCCTAAGATGAGTGATCCATACAAAGAGCAGCATCTGCTACACCCTTTGTCCATTGCTTCCCTAATCACTTCTACCAAGCCGGCACCCATGATTCCTTAGACACCTTTTCTTATTATTATTACACTCAAAGTTATCTGCTCACAGTTAAATCATTTTCTTTTTGTTAGTATTATTCTCCAAATAGACAGTGGGAAACTAATTCCACTGTCAACATGCATAGGAAAGTTAGCTATTTACCATTTGTGTTATACATAAACAATTAACAAAAGTTCACATTACATCAGTGAATGTCACTGCTGCTTCGGCTTCTAATTGCTAAACAAGTGCGAGATTCCATATATTCAAATTTCAAACGCACATTAAAGTATCGTGTTACCCATAAAAATAGGCTCTGTTTTGAGCGTTTTGACAATGTCATAAAAAAAACAGAGAAATTTGACCTTCTAGTAGAAAGATCTGTAAATTAAAGTTATAATTGTGATGTTTGGTTGATGTAAACACTCTCAAATCAATTAAAATTTATTCTTTAGATCACTTTTAAGGTAGTCTTTATACAAATTATAAAAAATAAACATGCATAATAACACAAAGGTTTTACAAAAATTATTATACTTAAAAAGGCTTAAAAAGATTAGTTTCTAATATTTGGATAAATTTAATTTTTATCCCAAATTTAAAATCAATCTTTTTAATATGTAATTTGAAAATGATTGGTTTGAGTCCTAAACATTGACAGCGAATATGTCACACAAAACACAGTCGTTTCTAAATCTACTACAAAAAGTATAGGGTAATTTTCAATTACGGAAAATGCTAAATATTATGAAAAGGTTAATGACAAAACTCTGCATGTGGGGGCTGATGGATAACACAACCACCATGATTTCCATAAAAGATAATAATTTATATCTTTTAATTTATAATTCAACCACAAATATTTAATTATCTGTGTTCGGGCAATCTTCATGCATTCCTAATATACAGCACTGCTCTTTAATTATCCTAATATGTTAATAAAAATATTTGGTAGACATATTCATACAATTAACATTTAATTGGCAAACAAAAAAAGTTGCGGTTAACCTTTTCAATTTCTGATTTCTCCCCGTGATTTTGGGAAACGTATTGATTATTGAAGGTAGGTGGTTTCTAAGAGACTAAAATAATATTTTTTTAAAAAATTACCAGGACTAAAAATTTAACTTTTAATTTATAAACAAAATACAAAATTACACCAAATTTAAGAGACTGAAATTATATTTACATTTATTTTAATTAAAAAGAATGTTAAACATTCATCTCAATTTTGAAACAAATAATAGTAACAAAATCTATTTTAATTAAAGAAAATGTTAAACATTCACCTCAATTTTGAAACAAATAATAGTAAGGAAGTAAAAAAATAAGATTAAAAAAAAGATGATAAATAGTGTGACAAGTAAAAAAAAAATTGGTAAAAGTTAAATATAAAAAGTAAAATGTATATTAATAATCACAGTAATGAATTATGCAAATAAAGCTTGAGCAATGCAGATTAACTTCAAAGTCTGAAAGGCTTGATTTCCGAATATAGCAAGCTTAGCAGTTAAAAGAAATGGAGGAGGAGTCATTCTGCACATCACTTTTTAGATTAGAAAGTTATTTTACAAGAAAATCCAACGTTACAAAGTTTCAACTTAAATGTGACGCACAGCCACAGGAAAAGGCAAAAATCTAGAAAAACAAGTAAGCCGAAAGGCAAAAACAGAAATGATGAGAGCGTTGTTTAACTTTACACATTCACATTGAGCTGGATTTTACGCAGTAACCCCTCAGTAGGATTATATGTTGACAGATGCAGCGCAATTCACAGAGATGGCTTTGGATTTACTTAGAACAGAACCCTGATACAAAGTATATATGGGTTTCAATCATAGTTACTAACAAGTAAATAAACGAACAAGTTCAACATATTAATACATACCACCAAGTTACGCTCACTGATTTTGGCACTGAAAACTTCTTTTGTTAAAGCAAGCTCTGTTAAATTCAAATTCATACCACAATCTAGTGCAATCTGCAAAATAGAACCAGAAAATTACTTGCCTCTGGATACTTAATTTAAATAATAACAATAACAATAACGATACTAAATTTAACTCGTGGAAATACATCAATATAAACAAGAAAAAAACTCAAATAACTAGAAGAACTAACCTTAATCTCAAAAAGTTTTGTATCAAGTACCCACACGTGGGCACTAGCATCCCCTATGATATTCATTCGTGCCGTGTTTTGCTTTGAAATTTCTTGTGGCGACGTGTTGGAGATGATTTTGCTCAGATCAGCACAATGCAATAAGATGCGAGATGGTACACTTATATTATTACTGTGAGGAGGTTGAAAAAACCAGGGAACTCGAATAATTCCAATAAGCAAAGCTTCATGATAAACGAGAAATCTTGATGAACTAAAACCTACGCCAAACTTGTTATGATTTTCGGCATTGAGGGTTAAGGAGATTACAGATGACACCAGCAGTGTCTGATTAGAACTATCATCAATCTCGTAAAAATTTATTTTAACCTCTTGAACTGAAAAAACAGGTCTGTGGGGTCTAACAATGAGGATCACAAAAAAGGTGGCTAATCCAACCACCATGCATATTATCAATAGGAAGATGAGTAGAAAGAACGAGCATTTCTTGAAAGAAAACCCGTAATGAGGTTTCCAACAGAAGCAACCGGAATTTTGTGTGGAAACATCCATTGCAAATTATCATCTTGAGCTTCGGCTAATTAAACCATGTATAATTAATGTATCTGTTTGATTCGCTTAGATTGTTAATCAAGTGATACTACTTCAACGTGAAGGACGAATGGGATGTCTTTCTTTGACAGTAGCACACGATTATTCCATTATAAATTATTGATACCAAAACCTTTTCACTGGAAAACCTGTGCAGAAAGCAATTATTTTTTGTTTGAGCAATTTAACAAAAGCTGGACTAGGAAGATACTCAAGATGAATGCTGGACTAGCAACACAACCTCTAATTATTCTTTGTAATGAAATTTATGTAACTTGCACTAAACATGATGAGTTTCTTTTCATATAGTCTTATTTATTATTCAGTAGATCCTACATAAATTTCATTTACAGTCGTGTGTAGAAAAAAAATAGAAAATAGAAAATGTGTTGCTACAGTGGTGCACCAAATATGGAGTCAGCTAGAAGAGTCAATTCTGAACCATATATTTATATAAAGACCATCATATAATCAAACGCAATATGAGTTTATGTTTTGAACTTTACTTGTAATTTGGTCAATGTGTTTTTAAATGACCCGGTCAAAACCTAACCCTTGTTAGTCAAAATAATTAAAACTTGGATCAACGCCAACATTCCCCACCTGACCTTAAATCTAAAGTTGGTAACCGGAAACCTAAATGTTAAAGCGAGGACACAATCATGCATGCGGCGGCCATATCTGAGCAGCACCACAGTCCACAACACACGCTGATGCTTCCCACACAATAATACTTCATTACATTACACTCTCGTCTGTGATTTTCGTGTATTGGCAGAAAAGGCAATTGCTTTGCCTTTTATTTTCATTTTCAGGTGCTATATTTTTATTACTAATTACAAAATTATCGACTCCTTTTACCTTTGTCTCATGTCCTTGTAATTTTTGTGACGGAAAGATTGAAATCTGGATTTTTTTTGTTTCCTAGTTCGTCCTTACAACAAAATGTTTTCACCATTTTATTTATAATTTCTTAAAAACATGAATCAAAGTAAATTTAACATTTTTACAAATAGTGAAAATATATCAACCAAAAATAAAAACAGACTCAACATAGAAACCAAAGCACCCAAATATCTTCCCAACTCCTCGCAAACTTCAATGTTTACCATATGGCTCATGAAAATGCTAGCGCAATTTTTAATATATTTTTTACTTATTGGAGAAACTGTGCCCAATTCCTACTCAGTAAATCCTATTTGACAACTCCTGTATAAATTTCAACCAATAGCATTCACGTGAGCCTAATAACTCATGCGAGGATAACCATAGAGAATAACAAAGTTAAAAATGATCAGCAGTCAAGACTGTCATGGACCACATATGTAATCACCCTCGAACATCAATCGAGATCCACCAAAACTAATGTCTAGACAAGGCAAAGGACACCTAAACACTATATAATTCTAGATACAAGACAAAAAACTACTATGTACCCAATTTAGATACAAGAGAATAAACTTCATACGCGCTTGAGCGAGTTAATTGTTTTTACTCCATCTTCAACACAGCTGACAACCATTCCAGAATGCAACAAAAATGAAAATAACATTCTATTATTCAGACACATGCAAGGACGTGCCCAACAAGAGAACAATAATGACAAAAAAAAATAAAAATTAATGAACCTGGAAGGAAAATGAAAAATAATTTGTAGCTTTATTTACATACACATGGAGACCAAGAAAAAGCTGCTCAGAAAACCCCACCAGCCATGGAAGGAATGTCATCAAAACTCCAAAGGTCCATCAGGTTTCCACCATCCTGAGTTGTGTCACCAGATAGCAAGGATTCCAGTGAAGTATCATCCCAGCTCCCTTCAAGATAAGGCATCTGAAAGAACTTCAACTCAGATTCAATATCCACAAGCTCCTCAGAGAGTGTCTTGGCAGAATCATCTTGCATAGATACCACATCCTGAGAGTTAGACTGCATATTATTCTTCTGGTTGGCATCTTGCACAAAATGAGATTCACAATCCAAAGGAGCAGAAAGCATGGATGAGATCTCAGGAGTCTTGGGGCCCTGTTCACTCCACCTAAGATCTGCATAATCAAATGAATTACTCCCCTGGTCTGAACTAAAGTAAAGGGTCACATCATCAGAAGAAGCAAAGGATGTGAGCCCATTTCCACTGCGAGGGAAGGAACCCATGTTAGCATACTGGTTAACTAAGGGTTTCTGTTCCACCAGATCCATAGGACAACAAAAATCCTTGTGATCATTGCCAGCACTGAACTTGTTACTCAGATTGGGCTGAACCGCCTTCAGATTTTCCTGTGGATTTACCTTAGAACGTTTTACAGAAGCACCCGGTGCTTCCTCAGGGAAATTGACCTTGGCTTTCTTGCCACGAATCCTGCGTGCTTCAGCATCATAAGCTCTTGCAGCTTCTTCAGCAGTGTTGAAAGTTCCAAGCCATACACGGACCCCCTTTCTTGGATCCCTGATCTCAGCTGCCCATTTTCCCCAAGGACGCTGACGGATTCCCCTATACTGATTCTTTCTTTTTCTCTTTGCAGACTTCTCAGCTCGACTTTCGAAAGCTGCAGATTTCACTGCAGTAGACCCTTTAATATAATTGGAAAAGCATACAAATCTCGGTGAGAACAGCAGACATTAAAAACATTAACAAAGAAAAAACAGAAAGAAGAACAATAATATCATTAGCATAAACATGGATCAAATCACATAACCATTTTTCCAATCCTCCAAAAAACGCTTTGAGGATCCCAACAAGGTTAAAAGGAAATCAGAAAGAATGTTAGGCAAAGGAGCAATTATGGACAACATTCAAGTAAAGTATATTTTAGTCGTTGTGTTCTTACGGCTTCCATCCAAGTATCCCTATACAAACTGAGAAAGACTAGTTGCACTCATAATAACAGCAAAACACGATGAAATAAACAGCATTCCTAAACATGGATTCATTCCAACAGAATCCACAAAGTCATCCTTGAATTCAAATCAGTCAAAAGTAAACTCTAGCATGAATAATGGATAAAACACTGATACTTCCAAAAAAATCTCTCATTTTTCATCTGCCAGAAAACAGCCCGTGATCTGTAACTAATGAAAGAGTTTTTGGCAGATCTAAGAAAAACAATTCTCTGCTATTAACTCCATAACGAAAATCACAAATTACATTTATTTTAAAATTGATGGACCAGAAAATCATATCACATGATGATAAATAAAATTGACTTGCATTGATTAAACTATTAAAATAAAAAGAGTAAAGAGTGATATGTAAGTATAAGAAAGAAATGAAAGAGAAGTTACGGAGGCGAGAAGAGGCAGAGAAAGCAAAGTGGTTGTCATCGTGATCGGTATCGATATCGGAATCGTCTTTAAATTCCCTGAAATCAGCCTCGAAGTCATCGTCCAAGTCGATGACCTCAGACTTCCCTGATGTTGGCTTCTTCAAATCCGGGCACAGATAATCGACGGTCAGCCGCCGAGACCTCGCCGTCACCGCCGCCGGAATGAAGTCAGAGATAATAGCACCTCCACACATCTCTAAGATCAAAACACACAACAAAACTTTTGGCTTTGGTTGAATGCAAATCAAGACTTTTCTTTTTGTTTTGAGGGTTTTTTAAGTTTGCCCACCAAACATATTATTATTAATTTTTATTTTTCGCTTCTCTCTCGGAAGCGACTTGGAAGTCTGTAAATGGAAAAGATGATAGCATTAAAATATAACTATTTACTATTTACAGTGCAGTAACCACACATTTTGTCTTTACAATTATTTACTATTTACATTATTAATTAACTATAAATTAAATTTGATATGTTTTAAAATATTTATCATAAAGTCAGCAAATGTATCACATGATGGATAATTGAGTAGCGCTATAAAATAATTAACATTTTCAGCATATATAGCTCTTTTTCCCTTTTTTATTTTTTATACATTTTTCCAATTTATATTCATTTTTTCATATTTTTTACATTTATATGTATTGCATTACTATTTATTTTTAGAATTTAAATGTCTTATAATAGATCTCAACTGTTATTGATTTTTTTAACTTGATACATGCATGCTTGAATAAGTATATGTGTATTTCCTATAAAAAAAATTAAAAAAGTACATGTGTATTTTGTTAGTTTACTTTGAATATATTAACATTTTTCTCTTTGTCTATTTTTTTTTTTAGAACTTCTGATCAAAAGTTATGTTTTCAAAATTAATGTAAATTGAAATAGACCTATGTTGTATTTGTCCTCTAATAAAGGGATAGGTTTTGAAGTTTTGATTAATTCTTTAATAACATAATTTTAAGAAGTTAATCGAGTAGGCGAAATACAATTTTTGAATAGATGGTGTTTAAATTTATTGACTTTCATTGCTTTAGTTTGAAACACCATTTCCTCCCCTAAAACTTTTATAACAGAAAAGAAAAAGAAAAAAGTATTACTAAATGTAAGTATTTACCGAGAATAGTAGATAAATAGCTTGAGCCTCACCCTCTTTCCTTAAAATAAATTTGTTGATACTTAAATTTAACTTTTTTTTAGAGTGTATTTTAAATTTAACTTACGAATTATATAAACTGATAATAGAAAGATAATAATAATAATTTAAAAGAAGGAAAGATTTCAATGACTTGTAGAATAAAGGAAAACTTGATGATTTTTATTGACTGACAAATGTTACGTAGGAATGTATAGATAGAATTTTAGTGAAGGCTGAGAAGGTATTGTAACTGAATTTTCAATGTTGACAGAGTTTTGAATTTAAAAACTAATCCTAACAGAGTAATAATAATAATAATATTTTTTCTAGCTTAATTTTTTTTAACAGGTCCTTTCAATAGTTATTTTTTCTAGCTTAATTTCTAAATAATTTGTTTTGAACCTTCATAAACTGTTTTGCAAGGTGAAAATATTATAATAGAAGTTTAAGAAAATACAAGTGGAGCCAATAGTTTAGATGATTATGAAAGATAGTAATCTATGATACAATGCTTCATAAAGAACAAGACTGAATAGCCAACCTTTTGAAATCACAACAGCTATTGCTTGCTGCTAACACCCTAGAAAGATATATATGTTTGGTGACAACATCCCTTACTTGTCTAAACTCTAAAGTGACTTCTAAATTTTGTGTCTAATACTAATACTAATTTGTTCATTAATTTATAGCTAGATGTAGCTTTAAACCATTTAAATTCGTTGATTGTGTGATTGGTACAGTTAGCACGAGAGCAAGTTGTAATGGTTGAAATTTTCTACTTGTTCAACGCTCTATCAAGTTTACGGATCCTCTCCTAAGACAATCCATTATAATTATAATTTTATGTAATAGCAACGTTAATATATATATAATGTTGGTATTACATAAACATTATACGAAAATCCAAAAGGAGTGACTGGGTATAGATTCGCCCATAGCTAGCTAGGTCCAAAAGAGAGAAACCACGTACAGCCAGATTTATTGTATTCTTTGAAATCTTCCAATGCTACATTGGATGAGAGGATGAATTTCAAAACCTGCCCTTAAAAGCTTTTCCAATAGCCAAAGTAACAATAGCAACGGGAAAATGAAGAGAGAGAAGAAAAACCAAATATTGCTCTAAAAACATTTCATCAAAAGGTAGAAATTTTCCAAGCAGCCTAGACTTACACATCATTGGAGAACTCAATAGTGCCAAAAATGAATTTAGCGATTCAATCAAATTATCTACATATTAAGACGTGCTGAAGACAGTAGAGAATGCATTAGTTTGTGTAGATAGTGATTTTTTACATTATAGAATAATTCTTTTGACGATTTAACATACCTATTAGAATTTTTGTAACGATTTTATATAGATAGTAAAAATTGGAATCCAAAAGATTTAGATAATATTTAATATAAAATATTATTTCTACATAAAGGATTAAAAATATCATATTTTTAAATTGGAGAGATTAAAATAAAACAAACAGCTTTTTAGGAATTAAAAACCAAACTTGGAAAAATTTTAGAAAGAAAAAGTATATTTTACCCTGTTTGTTTTGGTACACGCTACATGATACTTTGATAGCACGACTTGAGTTTTTATTTTTTCTAAAAAGTCCCGTTAGTTTTTGGGTTAGAATACGTTATAAAGAAATTTGGGCTTCGGGTGACTAGGGAATTCTACCCTTTTACTATTGGACACCCTTTTAGTTTATATTGCTCGGGTCAAAACTCTAAATCTTATTAGAAAATATTAAGGAGAGTTTCTATGTTTTTCTTTAAAAAAAAAAAAAGACTAAAATAACTAAAATAAGATAAAAATATGAAAATTATTTTTTCAAAATTTAATATTAATTTTTCATTAATTAATTTGTAAAAATCTTGCATCTTTTATAAAAACTAAAAGAGAAAACTTCTACAAAGCTAATAAAAATTTAATTCTAACTTTACAAAAAGAAATTTTATATTTTTCTTATTTTCTTCTTTTAGAAATCCTTTTGAAGAAATTCACTCATAATCTAATTAGAGAACAGAAAAAAAAAATAGCGTATATCAAACTATACTTAAATTTTGTCCTTCTTAAAAATACTGCTTAAAATTACACTGGACTTGAAACCCCTCTCACCCTGCACACATTCATTCATCTTACAATTTGGAAATAGCTCTCATTTTCAAAAGAGTCCTCGTTTACATTCATCAACTCAATATTTGGCTGCTCGCGTGACAAATTCAGATAAACAAAATAACACCCTAATCAATCGAGAAAATCGAGAAATGACACAAGGTGGCTGGCTATGTATTCTAGTTGGCCATGTAGCATTTCTGCAATCATAACATCTTTGCACGAACCATTAGTTGCTCTTTAACGTATAGTAGGATATTACAAACAATTAGTTATTTACACAATTCAATTAGTAATACAATGGACTAAATCAACGAGTGATCCTAATTTTAGAGACAAAACAAACTAACTAATGATATTAGTTCTTTACGTTATATCGGAGAATAATTTGACCCGTGATACTAAGTTGTAAAACAAAATTGACAGCATTTGGATATATAATACACACAGAACAAATAAAAAGGCATCCTATTAATGGGATTTTGTCATGTTTGTCATTATGAAATTGTTTGCTCAAGATCTGATTAGCTTGGCCTACAAAGATTCACATGCAGAAAAGATTAGCGTGTCTGTGACTGTGCACATGTGCCTACGAAATCTTTGAATGAGCAAAGTACGCGAACACACTGAAAGCATTGAACAAATTGCTGTAAAAGGATAGGAATCTTTCCCTCATCCTGGTCCTCCTCTTTAACAAAGCATTTTCTACAGACATTCATTCTTAATTTTACAGCAAACAAGGATATACCTTGACACCGTTTGGTAGAATCAAAGCCCGATCCAGCAGGTTTTGGAAAGGGAAATCCTTGGTAGACGCTTTCAGTATTATACATAGACAAGTGATATATAAAGTCCTAAAAGGTAAGATGGAAAAAGCGCAAAATTTATACAGCGAGCCCAACCCGAAGGAGGAGCATATATATTAGATTTAGAGAGGTTGCTGCATGGTGACAACCAAGGGACTTTTGACAGTGTGCTTACCATCAGACCAAACTATGGAACCAGTCTTGAAACTAGAACTCCCAGGGGAAAGCTTAACTGCCCTGGTCTGCACCCTCACAAGGAAGTTCAATTTCTGACCCAATCTCCTGAAAGCCAGCGTGTCTGGTTCAACGGTGACTAGCGTGGCCGAAGGGGGTGCAATGGTGACTTTGTACACAGAGTTAGGGTTTCCAACATTAGTGACAGTTCTAATAAAATGTGTGGACATTTGTTGCTTTCCATATTGTTGAAACACGGCAGATAAGGAGGGGTAATTGAGATTCCCAGAGTGGCCAGCAGCCTTTGCACCACTACAATCAGCACCCTTTCTAGTGATAACTCGGATATTGTGTGAGGTATAATTGGAATTGCAGAGGAAATCCACATAGTCGTAGGTAGATATGTCATAAATGAGGCCAGGATTAATGGCCTTAGAAGGATGAACATGGCCAGAACCAAAATCAAAAACGGAAGAAACATTCCCAGTAGACTCATCAAGCATGGTCCCTCCGGCATTGTCGAGAGTGTAAGCAGTAGTGATGAGGGAAGATCTGATGGCAGCAGGACTCCAATCAGGGTGTGCAGCTTTCAAGAGAGCAGCCAAACCAGAAACGTGTGGACAAGCCATTGAAGTACCAGAGAGTATGTTAAACTCACTCCTACGATCGTCAGAAGCAATACCAGAAGGGGCAACAGTACTAGGCCAAGCAGCCAGAATATTCAAACCGGGAGCAATAACATCAGGCTTCAGAATCTCAGGAGAAACAGGATTAGGCCCTCTGGACGAGAAAGATGCCACTTTTGGCGCAGGCTTAATACCAAGCTTGGTGCCCTTGAATATTATGGTTGCCGTGGGTGGTGAATGTAAGTGTGAAGAGAAAGAAACGTATCTACGAATCTCATCACCAGCAACAGCACCAACGGAGGTGGCAGGGAGGACGTGGCAGTCGGCGACTAAACCTTCACCGTCGAAGGGACCATTTGTCAAAATCATAGCAACACCTCCAGCCTTCTTGACAACTTGTCCTTTGGCAGCTCTGGAATTGACGCCTCTATCACACACAACAATCTTGCCTCTGACGGACTTAGGATCCAACGAATCTTCCAAACAAAGAGAGGAAGAGTAACCATCTGAACCGGCATAAACCAGCTGGTACAGCCGACCCGGACTCAGACCGGGTCCACCGTACACACTCACCCCATTAATCAGCTTGCCGTTACCCAGCATAACATCCGCCGGGAAATCTCTGTCAATGGTTCCCGCACCCACTGTGGTCACCCATGGTGCCACATTCGTCACGGTCAGGCCGCCGGGACCGCCGTTGCCTGCGGAGGCAGACACGAACACGCCAGCCTCGGATGCTCCGAACGCCCCCACTGCGATCACGTCCAGATGGTAGGGCACCACCACACCCCCCACACTGAGGGAAATCACGTCCACGCCGTCGGCCACCGCGGTATCGAATGCGGCGAGGATGTCGGAGTCGTAGCAGCCGGCGTTCCAGCAGACCTTGTAGACAGCGAGGCGAGCCTTGGGAGCCATCCCTGCGGCCATGCCTTTGGCGTAGCCCATGGTGGAGGCCGGGAACACGTACCTGCCGGCGGCGATGGAAGCAGTGTGGGTTCCGTGACCGTCGGAGTCTCTTGGGGAACGGTGCTCCAAAGTCTCGTTCATCTTGCCGTTTGTAGCTTCGTAACCGGCGCAGAAGTAGCGGGCTCCGATGAGCTTGCGGTTGCATGAGGTGGGAGGGAAGTCTGTTCCGGCGACGCAATGACCCTTCCACTTAGGGGGAGGGAGACCGAGATCGCGGTCGTTGAAGCTCTGCCTTTCCGGGGAAATGCCGGTGTCGATGACTCCGATGACGAGATCGGAGCCGAAATCAGTCTCCTTGAGTAAGCCAGCAGTGTCGGCAGTGTTGAGACCCAAGAACTGAGGGGAGCGCGTGGTGTGAAGGTGGCGGACCTGCTCGGGTATGAGGGCTATGACGTGTGACAATGATTGCAGGTTCAGTGCTTGAGCCGGTGTTAGCCTTGCTGAGAATCCGTGCATCACTGTTTCGTATGTGTGGATTATAGACTCACTCTCCTCCACACATGACTCGTACCATTTCCTGTGCGTTGGGAATATGGATGGCTTCTCTTCCTTCTTCACTTGCACTATGAATGTCTTCTTTTCTGCTTCCCAAGCTGTCACTGTTATTGTCGCCAACAACATTGCCACAATCATCATGTGATACTGCAAGGGAGATGAAGCCATTGACACACAGTAGCTAAGACTAGGACTGTAGTTCAATGAATCAATGAATGAATGAATGTGAGGTAATTCAAGATAAATAGCAAGGGAACAAGAATATGTATAAAAAATAATAATTTTTAGAACAGCATTACATGTAAAGTAAGAATAAATGATAAAATAGTTTATTTAAAAAAGTATGATTAAATTATTCTAATGATAAATGCTGTATAGCATGTGACTGAGAGCCACCGTATGATAAATGAGTGTGTGTGTGTGTTGAGCCCCATTAATCATACACAGACAAGGAGATATGCCTTTAGACTTTAGTCAGAGGCGGACAACACATGTCCTACTATGTCCCTCTAGTCATGCTGTCAACCAAATTCACCAAGCACAGCCTAGTTTTTATTCTTTTAACTATTATAATATTTCATATTCCCTTTCACCCACATACACAAGAATAAATAAATAAATTTTTTTAAACCCCATTCATATTTATCTAAAAAATATGCTTAAATTAATTCAATTTTTAATACAGATATTTTCTCCGACAAAGATTAAAATTTTAAATCATTTTAATTAATTTAATTTTATATAAAAATTCAATATTTTTAAATGTGTTTTTCTAATCTATAAAATTAGATATTTTCCAAAGAAGTTAAACATTTACCATATAAATCATTTCACGTGGAACATTTCTTTTTTAAATGGCTGTTATTTTAAAATAATAAGATTACCTTGTTTATGATTGATTGGGCTTTGGGAAATTGGGATACATTCAATCTCATGACCACACATTCTAAAACGCTAGATCATTAGACCAACGTACATACATTCAACGTCGCAACTAATTGAGGCATCTTTGACTGGGGATCAGTCACCCATATCTCAACTCACATACTAAGTATCACATTTAAGAGGCAACATCTCCTTAAAATATTCTTAAGCATTACACATGTTACATTCCATTTTGCTCTCTCGCATCAGATATCTTGAAGAGGAGCTATATTAACAAACATCCTATGACACTTGCCCAAAACGGAAAGCATTTCAACTCCTCTCTCTTACAGAGAACGCGTCATGCTTCCAAATTTAATCAAAGAATTAACATATTACGTGTTGCAAACATTAGCAATGCTTGGTATTAAAAACTATCCCCAAATAATTGAAACGATACGCGTGCTTGTCACAAAATTGTTTCATGTGAAATACATGACCTTGAATTGAAGCCAAAATTTTTAAAAATAGAAAAAAAAATAAAATTATACATGGGTTACTATAAGTATAGCTGGATCAGCTCATCACTAACAACAGATGGAGTAAGAACACCTAAATCTGTGAAAAGCAGAGTCAGGTATTGAGGAGGGGTGTAGTCCCGCGCCGACCTTTCAACCTCAACCTTGGATGGAATAGGTACGCCAAAATCAATAGGGCGTAAAGCAGGGGCTAAATCTTTTTGGTCAAGAGGGTAAAGACGAGCAAACTGTAAAGTAACATAAACAAGATATGTAACTACAGAACATAAATTCCTTAAGAAAAGGATGATTGCATGCTAACATAAACTCCAAAGTAGAAAATATACCTTGTAGCTTTCCGCAGCGACATAAACTGGTTTATTCATGCTGTGTGCAACCAATGCAATTTGGTAGGTCCCCATCATGTTGATTATGCCCCCACTTTCGACAACTCCATCTGCACCCACAAAAACCATGTCCACCTCATCCATCGTATATGCAACAGCAGAATCTATTAGAAGTTTCACAGGAACATCAAGCTTGGCCAGCTCATTGGACAACCGCAATCCTGTTCGGTCTGGTCTTCCCTCTGCAAAGTTATAGACATAAAGGTTGAAGTCCAGATCACACTGAAGATGCCAAAGATACAGACTCCACAAGTTTAAATTATTTGCAGAATGAAAATTATGTTGACAAATTTGAAACAAAAACTTTACGGGCAATATCAACAACCAAGCTTTATCCCACTTCATGAGGATGTTATTTATGTACCAATCCACGACAATGGACTAACAGAAACTAAATTATCAGTGAAATGATTAAGAGCAAGGTTAGCTGCTTCTACTATTTTAAAATGAATAGGGCAGTGTATTGAGAATAACAATTCCAACTCTCCTGTTTAAAGCTTATATCATTGGATAAATATGTTTCTAATGATATTATATTGAGGAATAAAAGTCAATAATCATAAAATTAAGATTAAAAAACTAACAGGTCCTCACTTTTTATTTGGATCTTGGAATTTCGGATGCGTTTGGCAAGCTACTCTAGTAACGTATAAGTAGTTATGACCAGCTTATAAGTTGATTTGTGGCCAAAATAAGTTGTACTTATTTTAGTAGCTTCTAGCTTATTTCAGAATACAGACACTACAACTAGTTTACAAGCTATTAGTTTCTTTATACCTACTTTTATTCACATCAATTTACCTTAAATCCATTTGTACCTTTTTCTTTTCATTTTAAAAATCCTTGTCCTGCCCTGTGTCAAGTTTAGAAATAAATTCACAACATATGAAAGTGACATATACATACATACATATATACAACAACAAAGCCTTATCCCACTTAGCTGAGGCTCGCTACATAAATTACAAGACAACATTCGGGGCACAGTTAAAAACCAGAGCTTTTAAAAAATTATTTGTCATGACCAAATAATTAGATATGTTGTTTTACATTTATTAATTAGTAGCTAATTTCAAACACTTTCAATACAATCAAATAACTTATAAGTTTTCATCTTCTCAACCCTTAACTTGTAGCTTATAAGCTTTCGGTTCTTGTAAGTTTTCAACTAGCTGATGAGGTAGTTTTGCCGAACACTATAAATATAAAAATGAGCCTAGTGATTCATTCGAGAAGGAGCATGGCAATATATAATGAGAGTAAGAAGGCAAAAACCTGTGCAGAAGACCCGGAATAATTTCTTATTTTGTGCAGCCAGTTTTAGAACTTCAAAGACAACTCTGGAAAAACCATGAACCAGAATTGTACAACCATCAAATATAAAATCTTGACTCAACATTGCAATAACTTTGCGGGCCTGGAAAATAAAAGGAAAGAATTTGGGGTGAGAAAAGAAACAAAAAGTATAGTGGAGTTGAAGTTGGAGTTAGTAAGGAAGTTGCCTTGTAGGAGATTTCCCCAAACTTTTCAGCACGTTCAATCAAGCGAGATTTAGCGGAATTGAAGTCTTCATACTCTAAAGCAGAAGTTCGAGTGACATATCGCATGAAAAGATCACAGCCCGCTGTCAAAGAGATAGAGGTAGTATCCCACGACTAGAATGAAACAATCAATGAATAATATATATATGAGACAAAATTGAAAACGAATAAAGAAATAGATTTAATGGGAGGCACCTTGAGAGAATCGGAGGCATTCTTGAGCTCGATTTCGAGTTGCATCATGGTGTTAGCCTGGCTGGACCTTATGACGGCGGCCAAGGCGCGAATGGCGGCGACGGCCTCCGCTAAATGGGGCTGTTTCCGCCAGTTATTGAACTCGTCGATGACACTGAAGGGCTTGTCAGGATTAGAACGAACTAGAGGTTGAGGCTGAGGTTGAGGGTCAGTCTCCGACCCAATGGCGGCCTGAGCCTGGGCCAGCCAATCGCTCGTCACTACCCCGTGGTGCGCCGCTCTCGTCTCGTAGTAGGCAGAGATCTTAGGATTAGGATTAGGGTTAGGGTTTGATATTGAGGAATCGGTGGCAGTGATGGAGGGGGGCGAGTCACCCGTCAAAGCAGCGTCGTTGTGCTGCCTGTCCATGATGAATGATGCTGATCTCCACCACATCTTTGATCTTCCCACTGTAACACACCAAATTCTATTCTATTCGATTCGATTCGATTCCGACAAGAATATGTGCGACTTGTTATGAGTTAAGGTTATATCACTGCTAATTCACTATTATAATTCAATTCAATTTCGTCCAAACTCTATTCAAATAAGGTTTCCCAATTCTCTCTGCTCTCAACCCAACGCCGTTTCACGTCCAATTCCATTTCTCTCCTCACAAAATCAATTTTTTTCATGTTTAATTAATTCTAATTTAGATAATTTTTTCATAATAAGGTTCAACCACTTAACTTTTAAATAAACCACTCATAAGTAATAAATTGTAAAAAAATATATGAATAATAAAAGCTTTTATTTTTTGGACGTGATAGAAAGATTTTGTAAATCAAGTGTTATTTTAACTAACTTTTATAAATAGATTTAAAAAATTCCTAGTTATAATTCTACATTTTAAAAATTCTCTCTCTCTTTTTCAATGACTTTCATACAAGTTTGGCACTCTGGCCATTTATTAGATTAGATCAAACCAAACTAAAAATACAATTAAACTTATTTAATATATATAATGCTATATATTAATAAAAATTTAAAATAATTTCGAATCATCGATTTAGGAACTTGACCAGATTCATCCATATTGTTTTTACTTAAATTTTAGGAGCTCAATTTAAAACTAAACACCATGTACGTTAAAGCTTCGGTTTAAAGGAAAATTATTAAGAAATTTAAAATTATTATAATTTTAATTGATCTTTACGTAATACTACATGCTTGAGTATTATTAATTTTTCTCGTAAATTAAATAATTGAATGTTGTCAAAATCACGTACACATGTTTAAGACTATTGAATAATTCCTCTCATAATGACTGCAAGTTTTTGATTTTTTATTTTCAAATAAAATTTTAAAAAACAAAATGTTTTTAATGAATTTGGAATTAAAATGATTTTAGGTAGATTTCAAACACCATTAAGTCAATTTTTTATAGGTACAAAAGGGATAGACAATTGGAAGTTTTATAAAACATCATATCCAACTCTTCTCTTTCTTTAAACTTTTATTTTCATCGTTCTCCTCGAGATTCTCGTTTGTTTATCTTGTCACTTCTATGCCCACAAATTTGATCATAGTGTTGATATTTCTCAATAATTTTCTTGGCAAGGGAATTAAGATTTTGACGTAGATAATTTAATTTTTGAAAAATAAAAATTATAAAATATTTTTAAAAGTATAATATATTTATTATTTTAATTTTTAAAAAATATTTAAAATCATTTAGTTTACTAAAATATATTATCTGTTGTCATTTTTAATTCTTAATTCGCAGTATTAAAATGAGAATAAGTCGAGATTAAATAATAATACATAATTTTATTTAAGAATTAAAAGAATATTAAGATAAACATAGTCATGGTAAAAATTTTAATTTGGGAACATCTTTATAGTTAATTATGAAAAATGATATTTCGAATTTATAATTGTTGACGAATTACAATATTTTCTTATATGAAAAGCGTCCTTTGAAGTTCCTCTAAGCTGAGGTAGAGGTGTTAACATATGGCATGATTTAAACAGGGGTGAGGATCTGAAGATTAGTGGGCAAAACAGCAAATTGTATGTAACATTAATTGGAAGATCATTTTCAAAATTGAGCAACTTAGCTTTTCTGATACATACTTGTTTGCCCTCTCGCTTTCTGCTTCTAGTAATTGTCTTTATCATCAAACATTTAATTTGTGACGACGCAACTGCGCATGACTTTAGTATCATAGTATCTGTTCTTTTAGAATACAAATACATAGAGACAAATTGATTGGTCTGTGCTAGAAAGTCATTATCATTCATTTTCTTTAAATTTTTTAAGACATGATCTATATTACTAATATACAACTAGTCGAAAAGGAAAGGCAATTAAGAAAAACATTGGCATTATGAATAAGTACAAGTCCCAAGAGGCAGCATATGTGATATACAATATATGTTGCTAAGTTGTTTGAGCAAGAATAGATGAGAATATGGTAATTAATTAGCAGAATGAGTTAAAGCCGTTACAGTTTAAGTCCTTTTGCAGACGTCCTTCAACTTGAACACCATCATTGGAGTTCTCTCCTTTAACAACCTGAAGCCAACTTTGTCGAAGAAGAATATTCGTCATTTTAGCATCTCTGAATCCATGGCATGCCAGTACAAACTTAGCTGTTAGATAAGCATTAAATAGAATACTAGAATTGATTGATTGGGTGGGATTCCCTACCTTGGATGATATGTGAGGTCTGGAATTCTTTGAAAGCAAGGTCCTTCATCATATCCTTCACAAATTATTTCTCCACGCTCATCTTGGTAGCATACTATGCCCTCAGATTGATCTTCATAAACCTGTTTAATTATATAGACATTAATTACCAAAAACATTAAAGATAAAACATCATCTAAATGACAGAAAAAAGAAAAGATTAATATATTAACCTTCTTCCTGATGGATGCAGTGATCCTGAGTATCGATGCCTTTTTGAGTGGGACATAGCTGCGTTTGGACATAAATTTTTTGTTTGGGTAGGTGAGAAATGATCCATATTTCTGAATTGGGAATTGAGTTGAGGAAATACAGTAAACAGCCATCAATCTAATTGTTGAAGAAGAACAAGAATAAAATAGGTGCGGATATGCCCTGCCTATATAGTAAAGGAATGATCTCATCCTTTTAGCAATTATCTTTTTTAATTAATTAATGGTAAGCATTGGTTTTGTTTGCTTCTATTATAATATCATCTAATAAATTCAATTATTGGTGGCTTGTGTCTTATCAAGAGGCATTGAAATATAAATAGTCATGTAGGGCCTAACTCTCTTATCCCTTACTTTTTTTTTTTGCGGGTGAATTCCAAGTCACGGTTTTGGTTGAAGCTTAATAGTGCTTCTGTTGGTCCATTCACCATTTCACTATGTAATGAATCTGCTATTTGTTCATTTATGGCCATGTTTTATAACAGTTCACAATTTCCATAGTGGGTGTGAATCATAATATAAATGGAACAATAATCTAATTACAAAACAACGCGGATAATTCCAAAATTATTTTGAAATTATTCTAAATTAAATTAAATCTTAAAAATGAAGATTCAAAGAATTTTACTGATGCAAAGTCAACCGGGGAAACAAAAACGCATGGAAAATAAAATCTCCTAAGGCAAGAAGATAAGAACTGCAATTAAACTACAGTTTTACACATCTATGTATTTACTACACCTTCAAAAAGATACTATATACAACAATATTAGTTTTACTTATTTGGATAATACAAATAACAATACTAATTTTTATTATATTTTGATCATACAAACAGATTATTCTAATTCTAAATGAAATTAAATCTACAAACTTATTTAATTATTTTTAAAGGCAATGCATGTCAATAAATATCTCACCGATAATATGACAAGGATTTTTCAAGTTAAGTTATGATGGTTTTAATAAAGAGTCATGTTTTACAAAAGATTTCAAAAGTTAGGCTATGATTTTCAACAATGATTTCATTAAATACAATTGATGACTAGTAACTTCAATTCACGTCAAACCGACTGAGGAATTGAATTTCTGAAATGATAATGAGAGTCAAGAAGGAAAAGAAAAACTATGATACATTTGAATTTTGTGGTGTCTGGTTTTGTTAGTGGTATCTATCTCACCCATAATTTTATGTCAGCAGAATTTAATAGGAAAAGAGCTGATCCACCACCCAACTACAAATTTACTCAGGTGATTTTATTCATGGGTTTGAATCTGGTCTCTCATTCTTTTTGTATTTGTTCTTTTTTAATTTTTGTAGGTTGATGATGTATTGCAATCAGAAGTGATCTAAGAGAAAGTAAGAACTAAAATAAATTTCGAAAGAAGCTATTTAATTTTAAATGAAGAGTTATGTGTTAGGCCATTTTATGAATATATGTGATATTTTTGCTTTATAAACTAAGGTTAACGGTCTTGTACTTATATCAATCCTGATTGCAATATTGAAAACACTTATTCAAAATGACACTGATTTTACACGGAAACAAACTTTGACAAAGCATTAGGACAATAACCCTTCATGCTCCGTAAGACTCCCATTCCTCATAAAATAAAGCCAAGGAGTATCTTCGCCCTTTTATTTGAAAATTAATCTAAACACTATAACTAATTATTTTTTATTTCCTTTTCCTTCACTATTAACAAAAGAGGTAGAAACATGAACTTCCATAACAAAATAATCAAAGCAAACATTCATATTTTTCAAAACTTACACTCACAACACTCACACCCATAAGGAAATATTCTCAACATTTTTTTAACAAGATTTCTCTCTTTAACAAACATTGGGGAACCTAACTGGCGCATAATTTTTGTTTGCCTAGTTATTAATTGTAAGTAAACTATCTCCCTCCCCTGTTCTCCTACAAATAGTTACACTAAAATCAGAGGCTGTCTTTTCACTTCAATCAAGTGACCATAGCACAATAAAAAGTTTTAAAAAAGAACAGAAAAAAGGAATATATTTTTATTTTTAATAGAAATGATGTAATTTATTTAAAAATGAAAAAATAAAAAATGTGTTAGGATAAATTTGATGTCATAATATTTTATTTAAATTTATAAATACTATGTAGTTTTCTTAATTTCAAAATAAAAAATTTATCCTTCATTTTTTTGTCATTAAAATAAAAAACAATTTTCTCATGTTTTTTTGTCCAAATTCGGACGGAATGGTAAAATCTCGGATATATGTTTAGATTAAAGTTGAAACAATATTAAATAAAAATATTATGCATTTCAATGTAAAAATTCAAACATTTTCTATTATATTTTTGTTTAAAAACGGGTTAGTGTTGAACTCAACTTTTGCATACCAAACACATAAGTAGCATCATGGTTTGAAACCCTTCCGTTCTGTCTTTTTTCCTTTCTTACCATTGAAACAAACAAAACATGAATGAGCACGAATGATTTTTTTGATGTAATTTACTATATTATTTACATTTAGTTGTTGCACAGACACATGTACTTTAGAATGAATTGTGACTAATTTGCAGAAACATATGGTAAAGCTAAACGGTGCACGCTTAGTGAGCTAGTACCTAAAAGTGTAGTAAGTCCCCACTTTCGATGATGTTGGATGTTAAATTGATTTCCTATATGCTGGTCCCGAAGCACCCTCTTGTTTTGATTAGCACTATTTCGTCATATTCCATACATGTCTTTGGAGTTAGAAGAGAGTGAGAATTGTGATTCTGGTAATTTCATTTTTTAAGTATACTTTTAGAAGCTCATGCTTCGAACGAATCTAGTCAACAGTGCCTTTTCCTTGTTCAGCATGCATGCATGCTGTTCCTCTGACTAATGAAACACGTTCTCATGTCCCACTGTTTTATAACATAGGCAGATAAAATAACCGAAGCACAGGACAGGGACATGACACACTCCCTTTTCTCCCAGTTATCCCCAGTAACCCCAAGCTAAGCCAGACAGGCTCCACTTTCATATATGCTCATTGTTTTGCCGCTTCTGAGATTCAGGACTCACTACTTTTGTTGAGGGCAACAATAACATGAGAAGGAGTGACAAATCCTTCCCTGATCCACTTTGCAAGCTCAATCTCAAAGAAACCTCCTTTCCAACGTCAAATGGTAACACAGATATCAGTAGAGAGGTTTCACTTTCAGCGCACAAGAGAAGAGAAGGAACCGATTCTGTCACACACCGGAGAATAGATTTTCCCTCAACCCCTGGCAGAACTGTTTTCAGCTTCACCAGTGTTGGAAATCTTTCAAGGAAGACATTCCCTTCCAAATGGGACGATGCAAAGAAATGGCTCGTGTGCCATCATAACTCCCCACCTCATACCGTAAAGCTATCTGAGCCTTCAAAGATCAGCAGCCCCCCTCACAACTTTCAAGGCTCTGTATCCTTGGCTTTGGATCACCACGACACAGTTCCTGCTTCTAATGGGATCTCATGCTCCACACAAGGTGCCATTACCATCTTTACTCCTCAACTCCACTTCTACTTGTTTCCTTTGCTTTCGTTATTTTCAACCTACCTTTATGCTCATCATTACCTTTCTGTCTCTATTCACTTTTTTCTTTACTGCATTTCAAACTTGTGCTTATCTAGAATAGTTAAAATAAGAGTTCTTGTACAAAACTTTTTTTGTATTATTATAGTTTGAGAATTATATTTCATGATTTCTGAATACCACCTTGATAGGATTATCGATCATTTACTTTTAAATGTACTTATTTCATTCAATTTTAAGTTTGAAATGTTGCAAATATAGGTTAAATAAAAGACTTCTTATGTTTAATTGGTTTATTCTCATTGGCTTTTCTACAAATTAAACAACTCTTTCATAAATAGTGAGTTCCATTTGCAATGAAGATAAGTTCACAAACAGTACAGAGCCCATTTCCCCAGACTTCATGTGTTCAGAACCAACTAAAGAAGGATTTTTGTTTGGAGACCCAGCTGTGGAGGCAATGAAAGATGCTTGCAAAGAAACGGTTCATAAGGATGTTGGGACGGAGATGACTCCTCTTGGAAGTGGCACAACTTCAAGATGCCACACGCCATTCAAGAGTTCATCCCCTGCTCGCCATAACACTCCTGCAAGTAAGTCAGGACCATTGTCATTGGCAAACCACAATAGCACTACTTGCTCCATTGACCTTATTCGGTTGGAGGAGTGCCATCTTGCTAAATTGCAACTGGGAACTCATTATGATTCGGTCACATCACACTGGACCTCAAGAGAAGAGGAGGAAGAGGAAATATCAAAGAGCTTAAGACATAATGCTAGCCAGAAAGCTGGTTCAGACTGCACAGCTTCTACGTGGGAAGAAGAGGAAAATATCAAGTTCTGTCTCAGGTAAATAAATCTTATAGCTGTAAGATACTGTAGCTTTATCTGATGTGTATGGTAGTAGTAAGTTGTAATATGTGTTGCAGGTATCAGAGAGAAGAAGCCAAAATCCAAGCCTGGGTGGATCTCCAGAGTGCTAAAGCAGAAGCACAATCAAGAAAGCTTGAGGTACTTCGTTACCGATCTTTTTCTTATGAATTATGATTAGTTTACAATGGTTTGTATTCAACCATTAGTCAACAACTCTAGTGGAAACAATTAATAGTTAGCCATATAAAGCTATTCTTAACCTTTCTCTCGTTCTCTAAATTGAATTAGTTTCAGCACAGGTTATGACTAATTTATCAAATCAGAGATGAATTATGGTTCAAGTTTTTCTAATTAAAGATGAAACAAGTTCCTATTGGTTGGTCTTCTTGCTCCTCCAGTTATTTATTTATTTGCATGCAACAAGTTCTTGAACAGCTATTGGTTTGAACTTTTGACTACAATCCAAAGTGCATTGCCAGGCGTGGTGTCTGTATTCCTCCTCGAGCCAGCCCCAGCTTAAAGACATCATTCTTATTGTTATTTTCTTGACCACTACACAGTTCTTCAATGCAATGCATATCCAGATTCATGCATCCCTCTTAATAAATATAAATATAATCCCTTAAATCATTCTGTTTTTAATACTATATTGGGGAAACTTGGAGCGTATGAGTTGAGTTGACGAGTTGTAGTCATAGTTGCAGCATTTATTTCATCGTTGTTCAAATTTAATATAATATGGACAGAATATTCTCGCACTTTTATTTGAAGGTGTAGAACACGTATAAAATTTGTTTGGACAGATTAAAGGTTACACTGGGGTTGACTCTTTATTTTTTTTCCCCTTCAAAACAACATACTTTTTTCTCAGGGTCATTTTCCATCCTGCATTAGCTTAACGACTTATGGGAGTGAATTTAGGTGAGTGAGAGTGACGCTTATAAAGCAGCATTAACTCAATATTAAACATGTGTAGAGTGGTGTCAGGTGTGTTGATTCTGCTCTCTAAGTTCTCAAAAGTCAAAACCATCAATAACATAATTATGATTAAAAAAAATAGACATTACCAAGCAAGTTCTTAACTTCAAACAAGGATGAAACTAAGAAATGTTGTTAAAACAATTTTTTAGGTGAAAATACAAAAGATGCAATTGAAGTTGGAAGAGAAGTTGATGAAGAGGATGTCAGTTGTTCACAGAAAAGCTGAGGAGTGGAGAGCAGTAGCCATACAGCAGCACTCGGAGCAAATGGAGAAGACTGAACAGGCACAAAACATTATGAAGCAATATAACCCTCTAGTTTCAGGCCACAATTCTTGTGGTTGCTTCTGCTGCAATAGCAATCATCACTAAACATAATACAATATTGATCCCTTTTAAATTATGAAGATTATCCTTAGCATTTTAAATTTTTAGTTGAGTTTTTTTCAGACATTTTTATGTTAAAAAATGGGACAAAGTAAGGCAAGATGAAAATGGAAACAATCAGTTTTTTCCTGTCGAACCAACCGTTTTTCACAATAGAATAGTTTATTCAATTCATAAACAAAACATTATATTAATAACGATATAAAATTATTTTATTGTATATCTATTGTGAGTTAAAGAAATTTAAATATAAATTGACAAGATAAAGGAAGTTAATATAAAACTTGATAAGACATACATATCATGACACGGACGGTAATATGAAAGGATTTAAAAGTAGATTACAAGAAGATGAATAATAGAAAGGTGGAATTAATTATTGATTAGAGGCCTAGGGAGTAAGGAAAGCCGGTAGAAGGCAACCAGTTGGAAGCTGCAATGAAATTGGCAGGAGTAAAAGTTTGGGCCTCAGAAGCACTGGTAATTACCTTAAAACCTTTCCAATTAACCCTGTGTGAGGTGTGAGCACCAGGACCAGTGTTGCTATACTCTCCATAATACAATGTGCTCAATGCAAAATCCCCATCCCACGGAAACCAGCCAGCTGGATGAATGATATCACTTATGGTTGATTGCATTATAACAGTCCGAGAGTACTGTTTCCATGGCCTCCCAAGATATGTTTGGAAGTCATTTTTGACAGCTTCTAAGTCCTGGGTTGCACTAATGCTACTTTTTTGGATGACAATGCCCGTGTTTTGGTTAGGATCAACGCGGCCTTGTGCTGTCACCATGTTCTTTTGTTTTGGATTGGGACGTCTAGCATGGATATTACAGTCTTGTAAGACAACAGCTGAATTTCCAAAGATGAAGTCGACTGTGCCTGCTACGTAGCATTTTACAAAGAATTGGCGATTGCTGTGAACGTAAAGAGTGTCTTGATATGCTACGAAACCACACAAGTAGAACGCTGATAGGTCTGCTCCAACTCTGAGTGCCACTGCTTGTTGTTTTGAGGGCCCTGCTGAATTCTGGAATGTTACTCCTCTCGCCAAGAATCCTTCACCCACTACAGCTGCCAACACACAATTTACAATCAAATTGGGGGAACAGAGAGAAATGAATGAATGAATGAGTGAAGCTTACCAACTGTGGCAGAGTTGAAGGTTGTGCTGCCATCAACAACATTTCTACTGGCTGTGATGATAGTATTACTCTGCCCATCACCCAAGAACATGATGTTAGTCTTTGTCTTCGGAACCTCCACATTCTCTCTGTACACTCCTGCTTTGATCCTAATCACATATCTCGTCTTACTATTCGCAGGAGCCGCAGCCACCGCAGCCGACACTGTTTTGTAGTTTCCGCTGCCGTCCGCCGCCACCACCACGTTAGGAGTAACCGAACCTGACTGTAAAATCCGCCTGTCCAAGGCGGAAATCCACTCTGGCCACTTAATGTCGTCGACGTCCACGTCCACCAGTTTCCTCTCTGTTTTGTTGGTCATGTGAATGGCTATGTCAGTGGCAGTGAGGTTCTTGGTCATAGCCAAGGCGTTGCTACACAAGTGCTCAGCATGTACCTGGCCTTTCAAAAGATACAATTCCCTGAAGCGCTTCTCAGCTTTGAGATGAGAGAAGCCGTCCAAGCAAGTTTCATGGTTCGTTATGGCAGTGCTGATGAGAGTTTTAAGATCATCAGCATGTTTATAGAGAGACTTGTTATGAGATGGGTAGTCTTGGAGGTCATTCTTGGCTTTGTTAATAGCGTCCAGTGTGTCGTCAATGGTTTCCAAGCAATCGTGGAGAGCAGTTTTAAGCCTCTTGCTCAGACCCTTTCGAGTTCTGAAAAGCTTATCCACAACAAAGTAGTTGCGCTCAACATACTTGTAGGCATTGTTGAGGGCCAACTGAATGACATGTTTGTGGGAGACAACCTTGTGGGTCAGGTCCGAGGTTATGGATGAAAAGCACAGTTCAGGGTACAACGTGCTGCTGCAAGCACTTTTGATCACGCCCTCCGAAGACCATGACTGGCCGTTGTTGCCGGACCTTGCTGCTGCCGCCACCACCACAATGCAAATCACAGCTCCCACAACAACCAAGCTTGCCAAGAGACTCAACAACAACTTGTTATTCTTCTTCTTCTTCAACAACTCATCACTTATTTTCGCAAAGGCTTCTTTCATGTCTGTCATGGTATGAATTTTTTTCTGCCTTCTCACATTTAATCGATTTACTTATATATTATGTTTACTTTATTGTAACAGAAATCAAAATGGAAATTCGTTTACGTGGCTTTCGCACGAAAATAAAAAATGTATTTTTTTTTCTTTTCCACATGCGCAAATACATAATTTTATATTAAAATTTATTTTTCCTTTTCTTCTATTATTTTTAAATTAAATAACTTACTTTTATCATGTATACATATACACTCTATTTTGATAATTTTCTCTTTAATCAAATAAATTTTATCATACTCATCATCTTATTCAAGAATATAATGTCATGGCAGAATAAATTCCCGTTACGTAAACAAAATATTGCTGATGAATATAAATAATATGAATATTAAGATTAGGGTTGTTAAAACAAATTAAAATTCATGAGTTAGTCCCATTTATTATAAGTTTAAGTTAAGTGGTATAAAAATATTTATATTTTATAATAAATACAAAATTTGTCTCGTTCCATTTAAAATAAATTCGTCGAAAATCAAATTAGCTTACAAGTTATCTACTTAGATAAAATTTTAATTTAATAACTTAACTCATTTATTATAATCCCCTGATTCACCCTAAATTTATTAATTATTATTAAGTTTGTATTTGATTTAAATGAAAAGATTGAAATAATAAGTGGACATCAAGTTTAATAGTTTTAAAATCAATTATTAAAGATGATTGGTTAAAAAAAAATATAAATTAAATGAGTTTTTAAATTAAGTTTTTAATATCCCTCTCGAGTGACACCTCCTTGTGTTTTAAAAAGCAGAAAAGAAACTGTGTAGCCCACAAATTAGCTCAATTTCATGTATGAGAAAATGTACACTGAATAGTGTAGTTCGCTCATTAAGTAGCTCCTTAATTTATTATTTCACCAAACAGTAGCTTCTTTCATTGTCTCGGATGTGCACACAATTAATTGCCTTATTATGGAATACCATTATCCAGTCTTTACACACAAATAAAAATAAAAAACTACCAGTACACAGATGTCTGGCAAAAAAATGTCCACAAGTGAGAAGGAAAATTGTTGCTTCTCACAAAACTGCTTAATGTTAAACTATATCAGAATCGAATAAGGTGCTCAAAAACTAGTTTCTATGTACAGGAAAATGGAAATGATTAAATGAATTCTTGTAATAAGGATGAAAACACCTAAAATAAAAGCGTCACAATTTAAAACAAAAGCATGGCGAGAAAACCAATAAACAACATGAGCTCTGACATCATGGTGCTCAAATAAAACCAAATTCTATGGATTGGGGATGAATGGTGTTGCCACTCCTGATAATTAATTTTAGATTTTAAACGCAAATATAACCAAGAGAGAAAGAGAGAAAGAGAGAAAGAGAGAGAGAGAGAATTGAATTTCTTTATCTAATTTGATATTAAATTGAACAAGCGTCAGAAAATCGGAGCATCTCATTGATCATGGAATTATCATTTCATCTTAATTCCGTCTAAAACTTTTGTTTTCACTAACTTTGTGTTGCAAACTTGCTCCATGCTTTTATCGTGGATTTTGGTTTGTTGTAGTTTGCCCAAAAGACAAAAAACGACGATAATGAAATTTATAACAATTGGTTTATTCATGAATATATGAGAGAATATAAATGGACTCCGCAACTTAATTCAACACGATGAAGAAAAATATCATTTGTGATTTGACACGTGGCGGTATATATAACTTGTAATAATAAAGAAACTATATATACACACATATATACGTAAACTGAATAAGAATACATTTAAACACCACAAATACAATATCACACCATCACAATATCTTTCTTCTATTAAGATATAAATATCAATATCACACTAAAGATATTGATACGGAATATTTATTTAGATCCACTATTACAGTTCGAGACGTTTAAATCATTTAGAATAGCTGTTCTTTTTCACGTTAAAATTAACGAAAGCATCAATGCTGCACAGTACAATGGAATTAATGTGTGGTGGTCGATGCTTTAATCTGATTGTGACTTTTCATAACTATTTTAACAATAATACGATCAAGTGTCGGCAGGAAATTTGTCACTTTATACTAAATTCTAAACGATACCTACTGTTATTTTATTTTGGTAGAATAGGAATTCGGTAGAAAATTTTAGAAAAAAAAAATAGATTAACTTATCCACTTATAATGTATATTATAGATAAATTATATACATTTATAATGTTCACTGAGTATTCTTTTTTCTTTTTTCAGATATTTTTATCAATAGATTAATTTGCATATCCATTTAAAAAAAAAATGAAAGAAATTAAAGGAGTAATATTTGGGTGATAGCCCGAGAAAGTTGAAAACTAAATTAAAAATATAGATTATTTTTAGTACCTGTATACAATCAATTATTTTTAGTCTTCAAATAAAACTAGGCAAGTTTTAGAACTCGTGAGGTAATAATTCTGTCTTAACCTGCAAACCTGAGATATATTTAGTGTAGTGGATTGACATAATCTTTAAAAGCACTTGAATTTTGAAGTATGTATCTTACCAGTTACCACTCAATCTTATTCCCACTATAATTCAGAAAAGTGCATTTTGTAAGTTGTGAAGATATGTAATTCAATACTGGCAAGGGCCAATGCCGGAGACAAAAACATCTGCATTAAGGTTTCAAGTTTCGGACGCCTCAACATTAATTTTCTATCACAAAACTTTGAAGCTTTGCGCATTGCTTCACCATTTTGAAGGTCAAATGCCCCAAAACAGAATAAAACGCCTCTTGAAACTAGCTCTGATATACAAAATAAATCTTTATATGACTTCTTTTATCAAATACCTTTTTAAATTACTTATGATAAACAAAAGACGTCCACGCACTTACATATGTATATCAATAAATAATAAATAGTGACCACCTTCACGACATCAACATAAAGATTACCAATAAAAGAACTAATCAGTTGTAGCTATAGTAACTAATTTACAGTGAAAAAAGAAAAAAAACAAAATAAAACATAGAAGAACCGAGAAACTGACTTTAATAATAAAAAATTTAGAGAGATAAAAAAAATAAAAAAATTGGGTTAATTTAATTTTTAATTCTTCAATTTTTAAATTTTTAACTTTTAATTCCTCTAAAATTTATTATTAACCTTTATTTCTTTATATATTTTCTATCAATAGTTTTAATCTATGATATCAAATCAAAATGTTAAATTATGACCCTTGATTAAGTGATCATTTAATAGTGTAATGTTTAATTTAATGATAGAAACAAAAGTTATTGATAAAAAAAAATAACAAAAGTATTAAAAATTGACAAAAAAGTTAAGAAGAGATATTTATTATAATAATTTTATTATTTAGCAGTACTATAAAATTCTAATTTTTTAAAATTTAATTTTTTTAAAATATAAAATTTAATATATACTTATCAATAATTAATTAATTTATATTATAATAACCTGGCGTGGATCCTAAATAACCGCTTAAAGAAATTAATAGGCCAAAGAATAAAGAGTTTAAACGAATGAAAAGGCATACAACGGAAAATATCTCTGGTAATTTCTTGTACTTAACAGTAATTGCATAGCACAATTAGTTAAGATTATAGTTTAAATTTTCGATAAACAACACGGCTCTAGATCTATTTTCAAAACTTAACATGAATCCATATATTTATCATTATTAGATAATTTAAATTAAATTAGATATTTTTTATATATTATTGTATTATATTAGAATAATTTTTTTAGGTAAATAAAACAATGAAAATTAAGAATATATTTACATTATAAAATATTTAGATAATTTAGTACATTATAAAATATTTTAATTAAAATTAGATTCGTAGTATGTATGAGATAACTTTTTAAATTTAATCAAGTTTTTTACTTCTAAATCTTTAAGTTGATTTTTTTATTTAAATTTATCCTAAACTATAACTATTCGATAAGAAAATAAACGTTTGAAAAATGATATAAAAAGATAATAGAAAAAACTTAGTGTAAATCGGTTTTTGGTGATAGGTTTAGGGTATTGGGTTTGAAATGGTGAGTGATGGTTTATGACAGTGGCGCGCCCCAAACAGAAGCGGAAGCAACTTCAAGTTAGTGCAGTTTGTGTGACATATGGTCTGTGTTGGTTCAAAGGCACTTCTGTGAAGAAGCACAATGAGCGAACTTGGAAAAAGTAAGAGGAGGAAGCATAACAAAGGAGAAGCTTCTCATGCATTCGATTCCAATTCCAATTCCAATTCCAATCCCAATCCCAAACACACAAACACCTTCACTTCACCCTCTCATCCATTCCATTCCCGTGTTAGGAAAGAGGTTGACCCTGAAACAACCAAATACTTCTCTGAAATCGCTAATCTTCTTGAAAGTGATGGGGTTGATTTGGAGGAACTATCCATTGTATGTGCTAATGCTCTCCAAGAAACTAAGGGAAAAGAATTTGAAATTGCAACTGATTATATTCTTAGCCACACTTTGCAGACCATTATCCAGGGTTCTCATGTAGACCAGCTTTGTGATTTTCTTCGCACTTGTGCTAACGATTTCCCCTCTATTGCTATGGATAGATCTGGTTCTCATGTTGCCGAGACTGCCCTCAAGTCTCTATCTTCTCATCTCCATGACCAGGAGGTTCGCCCTCTCATTGAGGAGGCTTTAACAATCATATGCAAGGTCGAATGCTTTTCATTCTGAATCACTCTTTATATTGCTTCTTACTAACTGCCAATTTTATTTCTTGCATCAATGTTTTGAAAGTATATCCATCTAAACTAGAGTGTTAACCACCAAACTAGATAGTTGATTTTGGCTAAATGTTTTTCATCATATCAGGCTGTGTCTAGTGATACTCAGAGATAACATTGTGGCAAGAGTAGAGAAAACACGGCCAGGAAGGCTGTTCTTCTGCTTTAAATTTGAATTCTTATTGATATACATCTCACATTGCAGGTTATTGCAGCAAATTCTGTTGATGTAATGTGTAACTGCTATGGTTCTCACGTGCTTCGTACTCTTCTTTGCCTTTGTCGAGGAGTACCATTGGATAAATCTGGATACTACTTATCAAAATCAACTACAGTATTAGCTGAGCGGATGAATTCCAAGGATTTTCTTATGAAGAAAGATGATGGAAAAAATTTTCAGCCTGGATTTCCAAATTTATTGAAATCACTTGTGTCAGATATGTTAAAGCAAGCTAAGAAATGTGTTGGGTCACTACAAGTTGACCAATTCAGCAGTTTGGTTTTTCAGGTATCATTTCCACTTCCCTATCTCCCGGTCTATGTATTGTGCCTTAAATGAATACTTGTGTTAACCAGACTTGATATTGGGGCTAGTCTATTGCTATTCAACAAAGTTCTCTTCTTTAAAATTTAAAATTTTAATTTTTCTTTCTTTGGTTGATGGTGGGGAGCTTGTGTGGTGTTTTATATTGTCTTAGTCTCTAGAGTTGGTTATTACACAAGTGATGGAGCTTATGTGAGATATAGCCTTCACTTGAATAATTTGTTAGGATCTGCCTGCTTTAGATTTTTATCATACTGTAAAGAGATTATGAAATTCGTTCTTAACTTTGTTATCTTACCTCTTGGGTTGAAACATTTTCTATAGTGCAATTATGTTCTTGCTGTTAGGTTTAGATTTTCTCTTGATTCCTCTTATCTCACTGGAATTTCTTTAATGATGGCAGACAATACTAAGGGTTTTGGCAGGCAATGATGAAGAGTTGTTTCATGTGATTCCCATCCTCCTTGGCTGCAAGAATAAGAATAATGCAGAGGACTATTATATAGAAACTACAGCAGTACCGGAGCTCAAGAATTTGTTAAAAGAATCTAAATTTAGCCATCTAATGGAGGTGAGCAACATATAGATGAGGGAAAACTGTATAATTAGCTAGAGGATTGCAGGAACTTGGGAATTATACAAAGAGTAGTTCAATAGAAACTACATGTAAATGTAATTAACTAATTCTTATTTTAAAGATTTTTTCAAAGAGAAGTTTCATATGTTCAATTCATACTGTCTATAGTAAATGTAATAATTTGCTATAGTGTTTGAGTATAGAAGCAAACAAGTGTTGTATATATTCCTTCATAGTAACCCTTCCATTGGTATAATCTCAAGAACTTTTGTTAGTACCTAAATAATATTTCTTGATGGACTTGGACAATGATCTGAACATTAGACATATTATGCTTCTAAATTGTTTTGTTATACTTTATACAGCCTTGTACAGTGTATATTTTCATGTGCCATTATATACATAACAATTTTATGTTTGTTCATTTCTTTATGGAGGCATCAATGAAATTCTTTCCGAGCTAATGGAATTTTCTAAAACTTTTGCAGGTTGTTTTGGAAGTATCTCCTGAGGCCCTGTTCAATGAATTATTCACTAAAGTATTCAGGAATTCCTTGTTTGAGTTATCGTCTCATCAACATGGAAACTTTGTTGTTCAAGCATTGATTTCTTATGCAAGCAATCAAGATCTGGTATTATGCCTACTTGCCATTTTGCTACTCAATCCTGAACATTTTCCTCATCTTGTTAAGGGTGGCCTCCAATTAATTTTATCTACTGTAGGATTGGTTGCATAACATTGCATGTATGGCATTTGTTCCGTACATTTACTTTTAATGCCTATTTGTGTTATAATTTTCTATTTGCAGATTTTTTCTCATGTTTGTTTTAAGATTTTTTATTGTTTGGTAGATGGAATTGATTTGGAAAGAACTTGGGCAAAATATAGAGGGTCTTTTCAAAATGGGGAGGTCAGGAGTTGTTGCTTCGCTTGTTGCTGCCAGTGAAAGGCTTCATGTTAATGAACACAAGGTTAGCATTTTAGTTGCATTGTCTATGATATGTGGATTGCTATGAACTTGTGTCATATTTGAGATTCTAAACTAATTTATTGCTTCTAAAAACCTTTATAATTCTTCAACTTTCACTTCAAAATTGAAAAGTGAATTGTGTTACTTGCCTTACATAATGAAGTTATTTTACTTTCTTATTTTGTTCTTCATCCCTGTGAAAACTTAATGGCTCTTTTTATTTTTAACTTTGACACAGTGCTGTCAAGCCCTTGCTGAAGCAGTGTGTCCAGTGAACGAGTCTCGAAATTGGATTGTCCCACGACTATTGTTTCTTGATAGCTATTTCATGTGTGAAGATAGCACCAATTGGAGCTGGCAAAGTGGTGCTACAATGCATGTCATGGGTTCTCTGATCCTGCAGACAGTATTCCGGTTTAGAAGCGTAAGTGACTTTCTTGAATATTGATGTTTTGGCTGCTTTCTTTCTGGTTTTGTTAGCCCAAAAGTAATAGCGGCAGTTGTTGGGACTGAACTAGGTGGACCTTTTGATGTTTTGGCAGGTCCAAATATGACTAAGGGGTTGAGTGTGAATGAGAGGAGTGTGCATATCTGTGAATGTTCTATAGATATAACCATGGGGACCATTGGATTCCCAGCTTGATGTAAAACTTTTCAACCCTATAGAACTGGTTTTTCTTGGGGGAGGGTATATTTATGTTGGTCATGTTTTCATTGTTTGGTTAATTCCTTTATCAAAGACCTTTCACGAGGCTTATAGATGGAAACTTAAAAGAAGAAACAAGCTGGTCATGAAGCTTTTCTAACTTCTAGGATTAGTTATAAGACTTACATCCCTAACCACCATCCTATAAATTTGGACTCATGATCCTGCCCACTGAATGACTCAAAAATAAATATTTTCTTGAGTATAATGAATGGTCACTACTTGGTATCACTCTGAATTGTCAGCAGATTTTAATTCCTGTTCTTTTATAATTAGAATATGCTAATAATCACATATTGTCATGTATGATAATTGATGAGTTTATTGTCTTCTAGTATAACTACTTTAAAAACCATGCCTGGAATGATTTCTAGTTGGTTGAGACAGTGTAAAAGTCCTTACACTGACAGACATTGTATAAAGGGTTTTTTGTTACATTGTCATCCAAATTGTCATGCACGTTATGTTTCTTGACTTTAATAACTACTTCAAAAGTCATACATGGAAACTTATAACGTTGCCGATAAACTTATTCCTTGGATGCAGATCTGGCATTCATTGTTCCTAAAGAAAAATGTTCATCCATTATCATCAATAATGAAAATCATTATGAGTTTCAAGTGTGGTAGCCTTGTTTGATTCTGAAAGATTAGGGGTCAGAGACAAATTGTTCTTCTATGTCTATTTTAGCTGAGATGGTAATGCACATTCAGCATCCGATAGTGTGGAGTACTTTTTATAGTATTGATATCTTGTACTTATGGTATGTGTGGATGAGAACATAGAAAACAGAGGAGAAAAAACATGGAAATGATGTATTTTCTTTTGTTTGGTTGAAGAAAAAATGTAAGGAAAAGTGAGAGAAAAAGTTGATTTCTAGAAACGAAGTTCAATTTTTTTTTTTCTTCTATTTCCTATTCAATTCAAATTTCATTTTTTCCTTATTTTCTTTCCTCTGTGCCAAACAGAGGATTACTGCGGGAGTTGATGGAAGGACCCTGTCATAAATTGCTCATTGCTAATCTGTTACTTTTTAAACATGCTAGTTTTATGTCGTGTTTACATGAAATAGTTTATTCATTTGCTAAATTCTGTTGTCATGTATTTTACTTTTGTAGGAATATATACAACCTTATATCAACAGTATAACTTCCATGGAAGCAACACATGTTCTTGAAGCAGTGAGAAATGTGAGAGGATCACATGTTATTGAGGCTTTTCTCTGTTCAGGAGCTTCGGGGAAACAAAAGCGCAGATTAGTTACTAAGTATGTCTTTCAACCATATATTGGATTTATGTTCTGTAGGATTCTTTTCATGCTTGATGGCTTAATGTCATAAAGAAGATTTTAACTCTAAAACTTGTGTTCAAGTTTATTATATCGATGCATCACACATGCACATGAAATGAGAGCAATTAATTTGGTGAAATCTAATTTATTTGTTTCAGTGTTAGAGTTTGACACTCTGTGGTTTAGGATCCTAGATAATGCTTTCGCTTGGCCAAAGCCTAAGTTTTGGAGGGCGCATGTATTTTTCCCTGTTTTTTTTTTTCTTTTATATCTTTTAACAATCTTTTTTATTAACTTCAAGTTGAAACGATCAATGAATGTATTTTATATGGATTTCAAAATTGTTACTTTATTGTCTTTATGATTTCCCTTTATGTCTTTTATAATTTATATTGTAGACTACAAGGGCATTTTGGAGAGGTTGCACTCCACCCATCAGGTGGTTTTACCATTGAAAAGTGCTTCAATGCCAGTAATCTGTCACTAAGAGAGACTATGGTTTCTGAGTTGTTGGCTGTCCGAAGTGAGCTTTCCAAGACAAAGCGGGGCTCTTACCTACTTTGGAAACTAGATATTGAGGGGTATGCTGTTGGTTATTTAGTGTATTATAGAATTTCCATATTATTACTTTCCATTGAGAAAATAGTTTCTAACCTCTTACTGAATGTTGTTTGGTTTCAGCTGAGTTTATTGATGTTGATCTTGATGATTTATACCCTGGTTTTTTTCATCAGATTTTTCTCGGATCCGGATCATTGGAGGTCAAAACAAGCATCCAAAGAGTCTACATATAGAGATTTTTATAACACGTTTGGTTCCAGTGATACGAAGTTCACAAAATATAATTCTTTTCTTGCGGATACTTCAAGTAAAAAATCAAATAAGCAAACTGTAAAGGAAATGAGGAAAGAAATTGACCAATCCTTAGGTTCTGCTGCACCATTTCTGAGCATCCAAAACTTGAAGGGAAACCCAAAAAAAGCGAAGAAGAAAAGTAAGAAAAATGCTCATATTAGTGGATACGACGATATTGCTGCTACTGCAGCAACCAGGAAGACAATGAAGAAACGACAAAGGGATGCTGACCTTTCTGAGGCTTCTCTGAAGAAAGTGAAGGCATAAGATGCATAGAGTGGGATATAAGTTTTTTTCTTGAAGAAATTGTTTTAGAAAGAAGGATGGCCTCAAGCATGTCGGCTGGTTCCCCAAGAACTAATGCATGAAGATTTGACTTTTTGCTGGTAATATTTGTATCATTTTAGTATGTCACACAGGCTATGTAACTGGAAAATTACATTAACAAGGGTAGTTACTGAAAAATATGATTTTTATTTTTCATACTCCTTAACAATTTCCTTGACGCATCCTTCCCCTTCACCCCCAATATAATGTGATTTGCTTGGTATATATCGCTTCGGTATGAACCTGGAGATGATTCCCCGTTTTAAGAATATTCAAAACATTATAGATTTTTGGCATACCAGAGGATGCAACAAGCTTGGTGAGCAAAACTGTAAAATTCAATGTAAATTGCAATACATGTAAACATTGGCACTTGGCAGTTGGAAGGTAAGATACAAGTATACACTTAACAGTCTGTTTGGTTTAGGAGGCGCAATTGAAACAAAATTGAAGAAATAAGATGAGAAAAGAAACGGGTATTCCAGTATCGCTCTCTTATTTGTTCTGTCTGTTAACCATATGTTGGAGGATTGAACCTGCGAAAGAAATATGATTTTGCTGTGAATGAATCGTAGGGTAGCTGCGAATAATGGAAAGGCTTGAAACTATTAATACTAAGAGTTACTTGTTTTGTGTGGGATTTGATTTGCTTGGAGGTATCCTTCGGAAACTGGAATTCACCTGCTTAGAAAGATTCTTCCTATGAGCCCGCAAATCTACTAGAGCACGACGAGAAGATGAATCATTGCTTAATGGCCAAGAGTGTGCTTCTATGGACGGGCGAAACTCAGCTTTGGTCCAAGTTGACAAGGTTAATAATAACAGTGACAGTGTAAGAGCAAGAGCAACAAGTGCTATGGACCAGCTCTTCATGGTAGTAGTGGAGGATCTTGGTTCTTATGGCTAAGATGCTTGTTGCATAGTGAGTGAGTCAAGTGAAGCTAAAGATACGATATGATGAAGGTGAATTCTGTATTATATTCGTGTTGGTTCATATTTAATTACTGTTTGAAATGCTAAGGATATGGTGATCCGATGCCATTTTGGGTTCATGTGGGATCATGTGCTCATCTTTTGACTGATGATGCATCTTCATTTGTCTGGACTTTGGATTTGGTGAAAATGAAGACAGAAATTTCAGAGAGGTCACGTGATAAGCCACGTGATGGTACTACCTTTAACTTTCTTGGAGACGATATTATTGTTATTGAATAAATAATTATACAATGACTTGAGAAATCAACTGAGAACGCAAGTGCAGAGAAAAGGCAACAAAAAAAGGAAAGAAAAAATATCTATCTTTATTTAATTTATAATTAATTAATTTAATAAAGTTTGAGCGAGTGTTTAAGAGAGCTTTCCAGCTAGTCACCGTAGTATTGCTACTTCAATTGTTTCAAATAATTTGGTTCTTGTGTTACAAAACTTAATAGTGAGACTTTGTTAGTTAAACGGGGTTTGTAGAGTGAAGATACAAATTGTATATAGGGATGGTATGGGGAGTTAACATAACAAATCTTTCGTTAGTTCTACTTAGTTTCCCCACCTGATGTGAGTGAGATTCATGCATGCTCTGCTCTCTACTATTATTTTCACACCACGCATCAAGACCGTTGCCGGATAATGGATATTCCACATATACTACCAACTTTTTTTTTTTAGTACCATGTATTCAGATATATTTTTTTTTTAATATATTTTTCATGTGCTTGATTCACTTCTTGTGATAAAAGACATGCAAATATTCTTTTATATATAATGTACATCCCTCCCTATGCTATGGAAGAAGAAAATGTATTTTTTATATTTTTTTTTTGTTGAAGTAGCAAATATAAATATCCAAATAATATACTGCACGGGGTGTGGTTAATTTGAAGATATTTTGAAACAATCTCATCAATTATGTTGGTGACACTTCTCTCTTTTTCCTCTAACTTTCGCTCGTGATTTCACTAGTCTTCAAAATGAAATTTTTCAGCAAATAAAGTTGTTTACTTGAATTTAATGGCTATGCAACAATAAATTGTACAAGAATTGTGATTAAGTGGCCTAATTATGCTCCAATTCAAACGCTCCTCTATTTTAAGGATTATTATACTTCCCAGTACCATAATTTTCAATTATTTCTAACTTATGCTAGTTAATTACTATAACTTATGCTACTATTAAATATATTTTTTCCAACAAAATTCAAACATTTTAATTGATATGGAGTGGAAAAATTTCGTCGCAGAAGAGAAATCATAATCTATGCTTCTCGGTGTGCTTTTATTAATCATTTAATACTTAGTCATATAGGTCGCATTAAAAATTCATTGAGTTAAATTTTCGTCGAGAATAGAAAGGTGTATTTAGGAGTTGAGTTTGAATAAAGGTGTCAAAAGTTGATTAGCTAATTTTGAAATAGAAAAACTCAAACTAATTAAGATCAATTGATTTAATTTAGTTTGAATTTGAAACAGAGAGAATCAATAAATTTGAATCAAATCAACACGGAAAATGATCAAGATTAAATTACTAAAAGTCATTAATCATCAAATTGAATACATATTGATTTAGTAAGATTTCTAGCCAACGAACACCCCGGAAGTTTTAGAGGAGAAAAGAAACATTAAGAATATTTCATTTTAAAATTAAGAGTTATGTAGTATTTATAAACATTGATAAAATTTAACACATGATTTTATTTCTTTTATTTATACAATCAAAAAAATATTTGCTAAGATAAAATAAAGTTACCTTCTCCTCCCCCATGAAAGATATATGTCCAAGATAGAAGAAGTCCCATTCGATTCCTCTGCACCGCTTGCGCCAGAATCTCTCCCTTCTTTTAACTTTTTCTTGATTTTAAAACATATTATCACTGTTTTTCTGTTTGTTTTGTTTGGATTCTAGATCTATCTGTAGATTACTAGAAAGCTTACTTAGATTGCCAGGCTAATATATTCTTTTCTTAATTAAAAAAAAAAAAAAAAGAAATGGGAGATTAAATATGGATACATGAAAAGAAAATTGTTATCTTATAATTATGTTTCCCACTCTTATAAATGCTAAATGCTTGTTTACCCAAAGAAAAATACTAATCTGTTTACCATATGAATAATGTCACTCGCTATTCTGCCTTGATTTGTAAGTTTGTTTTATAGTATTGGATTTGAATGAGCCTTATTTTTGTGTATTAGCATATGATTGTGTAATACAAGAAAATGCAATGAAAAGCGTACAACTAGACTGCCATTTCAAGCACCAGAGCTTGTTATATTGATAAGTGGCACGCACACTAATTGTCAATGACCTTTTCTAACCAAAGTACTCAGAGGAGAGTGAGATTCCTTATGTGTCTCTTCTCCAACAAAACTTCCCACGTGCTGTCGTCACTTGAATGCATGTATGTATGGCCACATAAAAAAGCCTTCTCATTTTTAGCTGAAAATCATCCTTTTATGAGATTAAACAATTAATATTAATATGCTGTCAAGGCCTACCGAGACATTTACATGACGTAGATATCATGTCCAGTTTCCCTTATCTAAGCAATAGGTTCAATGTAAGACCATCCTTTCGAGACTCCAGGGTTGCTTTGAGATTGAACTGAAGACAAGAGTGTGTGCTATATGAGATATATATCTATATCAATAGACTCGAGATTGGATTGAAAATAGTGGGTAAGAGTAATGACTAATCAGAGTGCAGAAAATTATTGCTTTTGATCGTGCAGGCAACGGAATTAAACAAAATGCGTTTGGTTTTGGTTTCTTTAAAACAAGAGTACGTCCTATAAACATAAATACTAGACTATTTGTTCTTTAACTAAAATATTCTGCAAAAGATTTTTCAGTTAGCACCGGTAAGATTAATCAAAATCTGTTCATACAATCAAAAGCCGTGCACACCCACAATTCACCTCTATTCATGAAATTTAGCCTAAGACTTCAAGAATTGGACACGAGAAGCTCTGCTAAATTCTCCCTCAAAGGTATTCATATGCAGTGTTTCAAGCGACAGTAGGTGAACAGAAACAGGAGTGAAAATAAAGTGGCCAATTTCAGAACCACCGCCAACGTTCTGCAATTAGGTGCTTGAGGTGGTATATGAGAAAATCGGAATAGAGAAAGTTAAAAAAGGACAAGAAAAATGGAAAAGTAACGAGAATATCAGCTTTATTCATACCATGTTATCAATCCAATTACAGTGTGTTGCCTTCGCTTATTATACTAACATTGAGCAGAACAAGACCTTTTAATAACTGAGTTATTCCAGTGCAACTACCATATTTAAATTTGTGCCGGCAAATAGTGGTGAGACATATTGGATCCTTTACATATTGTATTTGTATGCTTTTCACTTCAAGCTAAATTGCAAGCAATGACCAGATTAAAATGGTGCAACAAACTCATCTTTATTAAAAGAAAGAGGGTCATTCTTTTGTATTACTTGAAAGAAACCTATATTATATACAAGATAGACAGTTGAAACAATTACTCTCCTCAGTCATTATATGCACAAGTATAGGAAAGACAATAACAGCACATCTATGATGACATGGGAGCTCTGACCTCTCAAGAACAGAATAAAAAATAAAAAAGATAGACACCCTAAAGGTGTAGTTCCAACATTAGATAATTGGAATTCTTTCTACAATTTTCAAGCACAGGTTCCTACCTGAATGCGGCATATACACACAAAAAAATTAATGAAATGATTTGCAAATAAATAGAATTCGTGGAGGTGAGTCAGGAGTGTCCAGCTCCATGGCCTGGTTGTTCTACATCTACAGAAGTAGGACTCCAAGGATTTAACCTTGAGTCTCTGCTCAAAAGCCTCTTCAACGACCTAAGTCTTGCAGTTATTGGTGATTTGAGGTCATCAGAAGGCGACAAAGAGGTTGAAGTGATCTGACTTGGTATATCAATAACCAACGCAGCATGACGTCTATTAATATTATTGTCATCACAACAAGTAGAAGTAGCTGCGGATGATGAACCTTCCTCCAAAGAAGACCCACCGCTAGAACTTATTTGAGTCTGATCTCCCCAAACCAACACGTTGGTGGGAAAAGTTGAAGATTCAGATTCCGAGTTTTGTGTATCATTATTAGCATCAGCATCAGCATCAGCATCAACTGGGTTCCTGCAAAGAGGGCATGTGGAATGGGATTGAAACCACATGTCGATGCAATCAACGTGAAACCCATGATTGCATTTAGGTAAAAGCCTGGTTTTTTCTCCTTCAACAACCTCCGACAGGCAAACCGCACATTCCAAACCATCCTTGAATTCTTTGGGTTGGAACAGCAACACCGGTATGGAGTTCAGAACGGAGGGATCCAGACCGGTTCGAAGAGCACCATCTTGACCGGAGGTAAACACGAAGCGACGGCGGCGGCGACTCCGAGATTCTGGAGCAGTGTCGTGCCACCAGAAGTTTCTGGCGAAGAGATGAAGGAAGAGAGCAATTACAACAACGAAGAACAGTATTATTATAATGACCACCATAATCTTTCCTGTGACTTCAACAGCGGGAGATTCACCCAGATTGTCACTTGCTGCGGACGAGTCACCCATGATGGAATGATGGAATGATTGAATGAATGAATGAATTATGAAAAGAGAGTAAAGAAGTTGGAGTTAGGAATGAGAAAAGAGAAAAGAGAGTGAGAAAGAGTTGGAGTTGGAGTTGAGTATAAAAATAGAAGAACAAAACGTGAGGAAGATAGTTCCTAGAAATGAAGAAGTTGAAGAGAAAAACCTCCAGAATGGACTGACGGCATAGAATGGTCTAACATAGGAGTTGACCCCACAAATAGAAAAAAAAAGTCTAATAATTTGAAAATTTTGAGTTTGGGTTTCGTTTCCCTTCCTTATACGTCTTCAAGAATGGATCTAATCTTGTTGTTCCTAGTTAATAGTTATTTTCAAAACCAAAACATTAGCCGCAGCCTCTGTATCTGTTGTGTTGTATTTTATTCACTGTCCACTCAACTTTTACTTTTGACCATTTCTAATGATTTAACAACAACACGCTCCCATTCAAATAATTCAGTTCAACGTACAAATTCTTAGAAAACGATATATCAACTAACAAAATAATATTCAATGAATAATAGAAATACTGCATCAGAATTTTGCAGTGAATTTGTCCACAATTTGCTTCTAAATTGCTAGTCAATGCCCTCTCAAAATCAAATCCCAACTCCCATCCATTTCATGGCAAATCAATTGAATATGGATTTTGAATAAATTGATACAACTTGTATTTCTTTTAGTTTAGGGATATACTTATAATACCTTTCTTAAAAAAGTTTTATGTACAAATTTACAACCAAAAAATATTAGTAATACTAAATGTTATACTTTATAATAAAAATGTTTTTTTATTATTTAATAATCATGATTAAATATGTTTTTTTTCTCTATAAATTTATAAAGTTTCATATTTAATCTCTCGGTTTTAAATCATCCATTTTTTTAAAAAATAAACCATTGAATCCTAAATCAGACAAACCGTCGTTATGTACATAAATCATCCAAATTTACGTTTAAGTACACAGTTCAATTAAATATCTGAAGTAAGAACTTTATCATTCTTAAATAATATATATATATATATATATATATATATATATATGTAATATACACACACTTATATATTCTCTAAAAGAATAAAAATAAAAATCAAACAAAATGAAGAAAAGAGTTTTTTTTAACACAAATGTTTCATTAAAAACAGTTCTATTTAGAGTATGACCATGTATTTAAAAAATGAGTAAATAATAAATACGAGTTTTAATAATTGTTGATTTAGTGATCTTACTCATGTTTTAAAAGAATATAAATTCGTATAAGAACATGTTTGTAAACAGTTTGATCTAAATTAGTAATTGCAATGTTGACCAATATTTTTCAGCCATGTAAACAGTTTCATAATTTGAATTCGCTTCTCAATATTCAGTGTATTTTCTTGGTAGGTTCTCAACTCCAGTTTTATCGAGAAAAGAAAGAAAAAATAGTGTGAACTGAAATATCAATTTGAATTCTTTCATGTGCTCAAGTAACGTAACATAATGAAAAGGAGAAAAATCCATTGTTTTTATCAAATAAAATTAATGAACCCTACAATTAATCGAAGTAAATCTTTATTTATTAAAAAAATATGTTTGTTTCACTCTAACATAATGATGTCATATTAGTATCGAAACTTCTAAAATATAAATATATGTTTTATGCAATATTAATAATATATTATTAGAAGAAAAGTAGAGAAAAATCGTTGGGGAAATTTGGATTGGTTGTGAGCAATGAAAGATGGAAATTGAAGTAGAAGTCTAAGAGCACAAACCAGTCAAAGTAGATAACAGACGACAAAGCTTTTGTTTAAGTCACACAGGTGGCTTCCAGGGTGTTGACTGTTGACACTTGAGAATGATTTCTTACCTTGTTAACTCGGCACATATTATAACTGCAATTGATGAAATTTAGATATATACAACAATAGCAAGTTTTCTTTCAATGTTTCAATGAAGTCTTTTCAAGACTAATAATGAGAAAGCAATTTTGTTGTGTATTTCAACAAAATCTTATCTTATTTCAATTTTTTTTTCATTATTAATTTATTTAAACAATATTTTGTCTCAATACATAACAAAAATAAGTTTTTATTTTATATGCTCATCCTAATTGGGTGAGGGATCAGAAGATAGAATATAAAGAATCTTAGTTACATCCTAAACATAATAATACTAATCTTGATTTTCGTTCCAGACTTCTCCCTTTCTTTCATGATGTTTTACTAAATTAAATAATTATATTATTGTACAAGCTTCCATGACTTTAGGGAGATGTCATTTTAAAATGAATGTTTAATTTGTTAGCTTTAAAAAATTAGAAACTAAAATGATATTTTTCTTAAAAGTTAATGATTAAAATGATATTTTATATAAAATAACATGAAAAAAAGTGAGAGATGTCATAGAAAAAAGGGAGGTGTAAATAGTGGGAGGCGGTAATAGTAAAAGATAGTGGGCCGAAAAGAAACATGATAAGTGGGTTTGGATGAATTAAAACGAAACGAAACCCAACCCAACCCAAGCGAAGCTAATATGGAGGGGCGTTGAGAGTGGTTACATTATCCTATTTGGGGTGTTTGAATCTGTGGTGTTGGAATAAGCAATAACCTGTTATTGTTGTTGTTAAAGGAGAGAGGAGATGCAACCTTGGTTTATCTGAATTGCAGTCCCATGCCTTTGTTTGGTAAGTAACTAGTCTCCCTCTCTTTTGCTCATTTTTTTTATAACTTATTTATGATATGGATGTTGTTTGTGTTTTGAGCAGAGATAACAGATGCGCAACTGTCGTTCCGATATTCACTGACAGTCACACTAAGTGCCTTAACACGAAATCATGCAAGACCCTCTTCCATTTCCTTTGACGCCTTTAGAAAGGATAACTTTAATGTCATTAAGGCGGTGGCGGTGGTTACTACTTTCGAACCTAAAACTTTGACTGCAAAACCACATTCGAAACCCTTTGACCTACCTCTAACTTCCGATGTTGTACTTGAATTCGAAGACACAGCAGCTCCTGATGAGAGGGAGAAGTTGAGAAGATTGAGGATTTCCAAAGCTAATAAAGGAAACACGCCTTGGAACAAAGGAAGAAAACACTCTCCTGGTATGCTATTTCCTACCCTCCTCACCTTCACCCTTTTTAATTCTCTTCCAATTTCCCATCTTATCCTTTTTTCCATACCAGAGACTTTGCGCAAAATCAGAGAAAGAACAAGGCTCGCTATGCAGAATCCTAAGGTGATGTCATGTAAGAATATTCTTATTTCTTTTTTCAACCACATTTTCATATTATGAACACCACACTACACAACACAGTGGTTGGATTCCCTCACTTACTATTTCAAACCCCCAACCACACAATATCTCGTACTCAAAATTTATTGTCCCCTCTATGCTTCACGTTACACTTCCTTGCAATGTTGTAATTTTATTGATGTTAACATAAATCTATGATTGAAATGACGATGTGAAATGGTTCTTGGATTTTTCGATTTTGGCATTTATAGATTTCTTCATTGATTTCCTCAACAAAATCTGGTAATGCAGGTCAAAATGAAGCTCGTTAATCTTGGGCATGCACAGACGTAAGTATCTGCCTTTCCATGTTGGTTGTTGTTTGTTCCTAATAAATACTGCTTCTATGTTGATTTTAGTTTTTTTATACTGGATGAATTTACTAATAAATACTTGATTCGACCTTCTTTATTCCATTCACAGTGCAGAAACAAGAATCAAGATTGGTGCTGGAGTGAGAAGGCGATGGGAAACGAGGCGTGGAAAGAAGATGGTGCAGGAAGCTTGCTGCGTTGAGTGGCAGTGTTTACTTGCAGAAACTTCTAGACAAGGCTATCTTGGTCAGGAAGAGCTGCAGTGGAATTCTTATGAAACCTTGGATGAACAGCTAAAGCAGCAGTGGCTGATGAGTGTTGAGCAAAGAAAACAAATGTCTAGGACACCGGGTAACAAAAGAGCACCCAAGTCCCCTGAACAGAGAAGGAAAATTGCGGAAGCCATCTCTGCAAAATGGGCTGATCCTGTAAGTGTACATGTTTTGTTGTTGGGTGATTTATGTTTTTTACAGCGCTACTAAATGTTTCCTAGATACTTAACATTGTCCATCTCGTGGATAACTAGAAAGACATGGTATTTCTGGTATCAAAATTTTCAGGCTTGTATGTTCAGTGACTTGTTATGCATTTATAGTTTTTTGTTGTAACCGGTCTGTTCTTATTAAGCTCCTGAAGAAGTTGTATGTTGTCACTTGTCAGACAAAACTCTTGCTACCAATCTCTGTAAGCTACATGGATTAATTAGAGTAAGAGGCTTAATAGTAGTATAGGTGTTTTCTCCTGTTGGAAATTTTAAATTTACTGTTGTTTTACCTTTAACAACTAAAGTTTTGTGAAGGTACTCCGTTAAGAATCAAAGCAGATTCGGTGGAAAATTCTTTGTTACTATTTTCTCGCTCAGGACCAATTTATTTATCTGTTGAATCAGGATTACCGTGAAAGAGTTTGTTCTGCATTGGCCAAGTATCATGGCTCTGAAGTTGGAGCTGAAAGGAAACCTAGAAGAAGGCCAAGTGATGGTACCCAAGTAGCCCAACGTTCCAAGAAGAAACCTACAAAAAAAGGAGATACTGGTACTGGTGCTCATGTTAAGAATGATTCCAAAACCCATAATCCTGTCCTGTTGAAAAAAAGAAAAACACCGGCCTACAAGGATCCTTTGGTGAATTCTAAGCTTGAAATGATAAAGAATATTAGAGCACAGAGAGCTGCTGCAGAAACCATACAAACTCAAGCCATTGAACGAGCAAGGTAAACTCATCTTTTACTAACAAAGATCAGTGCACAATATTATATAACTTTATTTCAATTATAAGCTTATAACACTGCCCCTCCCCCACTTTTTCCCCCCTTTTATGAAGTTATTGACCTCTTTGTTTCTATGATCATGGTGGATGCCTATACATTGGTTAACCTGTTTGGTTTTGAAGACTAGGTCATAGAAATACATGTTTCTGATTTTTTTGTTCTTTTGGATTAGTTATCCTGTGTAAATTCATGAAATGATATGCTATGCACAGGTTGTTGATTGCTGAAGCTGAGAAAGCTGCCAAGGCACTTGAGGTTGCTGCGACAAAGAGTCCTATTGCACAGTCTTCTCTGATAGAAACCAGAAAGCTAATAGCTGAAGCTATTCAATCACTTGAATCCATTGATTCACAAGCTATAACTGACAGTAATGTTCCTTCGGTTGGTTTGAGTGAAGTCAATGAGGAAAAAGAATCGGCATTTGAAGTTCTAAACCAATCGCAAATGGCCCGCATAAATGGACACACAACATTATCATCGAGTGACAACAAGTTCTCTGAAGATTTTAGCAAATTTTCCTCAGAGAAGCCAGTTAACGGTGATCCTCAACTTCACCTAACCAATGGCTGGGCGTCCTTACCTTTTAGTTTGAATAGCCAGATACACGAATCTAGCCCATCAAATCAACAAAGGGAAGCAGAACAGGATCAGAGAAGTGAATACGAAACAGATCCTATGCCAGCAGTGATGGGAATTCAGTCTTTTGAAAATGAGACAGTATCTGGGTCACCTATAGTAGCAAAAATGTGGGTTCGCGGAAGGCTCGTTGATGTGGCTGAAGAGAAACAATAAAATGGGTAAAAGCTTAGCTCAGTTTTCAAATATGAATACAACGGAAAGTCATATTGTTTGTTGCATGATTATATAGATGATATTGGCACGACTATTTTCAGCTTTAATAGTGTGATAATTTCTTACTCACCCATTCACTCATTGAGATCAAAGATTTGAGTTGTATCAGGCCGGCAACAGGCAACTAGGTGTACGTAGACAGATTGAGGGAGACGACTAAAGTAGCTATTGCTAAGGAAAGGATGCACGTCTATTAGTTCACAGGATACTTCTACTTCTTTTAATCATGTTATACATTAAACTGAGTTAATCATGATTATTTTGTTACTTTACAGCGTATGAGTTGATTATGTGAGTAATTTATGTTGTAGTAGTTTTGTAGCCACTGCACAGAAGCAGTGGCCATTTCCCCGTAGTGAGGAGATTCTATTACACTCGGGATCGCACCCGAATTATAAAGAGTAGGGCAGTGTTGGTTAAGGATCTAAGAAATTTTTATTTTACACTTTTTTTGTTCAAATATATGGATCTAGACATTTTAATGGCCTTTCAAATACTGTATGACCCCAGGTGACCAAACATCCCTCGTTTTGGCCCCTCGTCGTGGGGGTAGTAAGTAGTACGGTTAAATGTTATATGAAATTATTAGTTTTTTTTTTTTTTTTTTAATTATTATTATAAGAATGACATGATTAGTTTTAAAGATAAGAGAAATAGTAATACACTCTAATGAATAATTGTTTCTTAGAATTTAAAATTCTTTTGGAATGTTTTACTCTTTCTCTCGTTCATTCACGTTTTATCTAAAAATTATTTATATATTTATTTTGTATAATATTTATATATTTATCTTTTTCAAATTTTTCTTAACACTGTTTCTTTAATTTTACCTATTAAATGACAATAATAATCTTGATATGTATTGTAATAATATCTTAAAATAAAAAATATTCTCAATAAAAAAAATTATCATTAAGTTTAATTACTTGTTTGCTTCGACATTTTTTTTTACTTAACTTTATCTCATTTAGTCACTAATTTTTAGTAATGGTAAGTAACTATTTTGGCCTTGTCATTAACTTAAAATTTTCAAATAATAAAAAATGATTAAAATTAATAATAAATATGTTCTAGGGAATTCCAGAGACTTGTTCAACCGTGGTGGAAATTAATTAGATTTCAATAAAGATGAGTTACACCATAAGTCTAACAAGATGGAAAGTATATTCCTTCATCGGAAGTTCGTTGAATAAACAAAGCCAAACAGATAGGGCATACTTGATGATAGATTCAGTTTTCATTAAATTCAATACAAACTTGGAATTACATGAACTAGGACGGTGAATTTGTAGTGTTTCATAGGTACAACTAAACTGCACAATGTGAGAAGTTTTTTCCTTTATATTTTTCTTCATACTTATGCTTAGTTAGTTGGAGAAGGGTCACTGAGCAGAAGAGTTATCAGACTTGTCATTGTTGATATGGGAGTCTATAGTTTTCTCAATCTGTTTCCTCTTGGCTTCTTTCTCTTGTTTGGCTTTTTGAATATCCTTTTGTACTTGCTCTTTCTGCAAAATGAGAAAGCAGAAGAGAGTTTGATAATGAAAAGAAATGAAAGAAATATATAGTGAAGTTAACTAGTTTGGATTACATACGTCAATGATGTCAGGAAGAGGAGGCTTAACTCCATGAACCGCAGCCCGGTTGGAAGTCTTAGTCGAGAGAGGCTTCCAATAAGCAGGAACATAAATGCTACTCTTGTTGCCAATCATCATCATCAATACACGTCTTGTCTTGTCCATCTTCACTCCTTCAAAAATCAATTCAACACCTTCTGCATCTACCTCTACTTGTTGCTATTATATTAAACTAAGTTTTTGGTTTCGCTGGAATCTTCCATGTATTGGTGGAACACGTGGCAGCAACTTATCATAACCACACGTCTTCCTATTAAAGTTTCGATGGGTTCAAATTATCATCACACTCTACCATCGTTTCGTTTCATGATAACTCTTGAACCATCTATATTCGATAATACCCCCCCACGCAAAAAGACCAGCAACCTTAGGCGTTTACTCTAGAGACTAGCCTCCACCTATAAATAATAGTATAATAAGGATTCGGATTAAATATGTCAAATACGAACAATAATGATTAAATGTAGATCCAAGTAATATTAATTAATACATACATCAATCTCGTTGTTAGTCAGACACTGAAAAAATAAAATAATAGTCAGACACTGAAAAAATAAAATAATGGGTGTAAACTGAGGTGTAATTATTTTCTTTTCAAATGTGTAGTATTTTTTATTTATTTTTCTCAATAAATCGTAATTTTGGTGGTAGGAGTCATTAGCCCATAACATATATACATTATTACAGCATAGTAAAAATCTTACAAAATATAGTAGCGAAAATTAGAAGTTCCAACTAGTTTTGCGCGTTGACCTGGGTGTTGTGTTGAAGTTTTGACAAAGCTGCAGTGTTGATTCTGCACCTGTGTTTGTCTGCGCTTAATCTATATTTGGATTGAGTCTTCACGTTTCTATTATATCATTATATGCATAGGTGATGGTTCGGTTAGCTAAGATGCAAAAGAACTGGAAATATTCTTTGAATAAAACACTGACTGACACCGTTGTCATTCACTTAGATAAAATTAATATTTACAAAGTATAAACTTAATTGACTTATCAATTACTTTTAGTAAAAAAACCTAGAGTCAATTTAGTGATTGCTTAAGAAAAGTGACAAAAATAAATTGTGAAATGTATATAAATAATTTAAAAAAAGGTTTGGAATCAAGAGTTGTAATACAAGTTATTTATTTTTGTTACTGTATATAGATTATTAGGAAAGGGTAGTTGGGCCAGTTGAAGAGGTAATTAGTGGAAAGGGCCGGTAAGAGGTGAGTGAGACAGTAAAATGATGGTTGGAATTGCAGAAGAGAAAAGTAACGGTGGTTCTCCCTCGGGAATGGAAATGGAAAGGGAAAGGGAAAGGGATTCATTTTCCAAGTTGAAGTTGCAGTTCCAGAACAAGTACCTGTTCGCCATTCTTCCTATATTTATAATAATCATATATTATATTGTCCCTGATACGCACTCTTTGTTCTCCTCTTCTTCTTTCAACACCAACCTCTATTCACATCCTGAGCAAGCCAGGGAATCCCAATTGCGTGCACTCTACCTCTTGCGCCAACAGCAATTAGGGCTCCTCCACGCCGCAACTATTCCTATTTCCCAAACCCACAACCTTAAATCCCTTCTCTCCCACCAGATTTCACTTAACTCACAGATTCAAAGTCTTCTCGTCAGTCCCTATGGATCACAAGTTGGGAACGCCACCTGTCCAACAATAACACTTGATCACAAATTGTCCAACAAAAACCAGATCCAGTGGAACCCCAAGCCCAATAAATATTTGGTGGCAATATGCGTTTCAGGGAAGATGTCTGACCATCTAATTTGTTTGGAGAAGCACATGTTGTTGGCGGCACTCCTTAACCGTGTTTTGGTTATTCCGAGCTCAAAGTTTGATTATGAGTATGAAAGAGTGTTGGATATTGAGCACATAAATAAATGCGTTGCAAGTAAAGTTAAAGTGGTGATATCCTTCCAAGAGTTTTCAAGTATTAAGAAACACGGTATGCATGTGGACAAGTTGATGTGTTATTTTTCAGAGCCAAAAGCATGTTACCTAGACGAGCAACATTTGAAGAAGTTAAAGTCGTTGGGGCTGTCAATGGGTAAGGCAGAGGCTGTTTGGGAGGAGGATGGCACAAAGCCAAAGAAGAGGAGCGTGGAAGAATTTGTGTCAAGGTTTAACAAGGACGATAGTGTAATTGCTATTGGGGATGTTTTGCATGCAGAACTGGGAATAGAGATGATGCGACCATTCCCTCACAATTGCAATACTCTCGTTCAACCCAGCCGTCTTATTTTCCTCACTGCTCAGCGTTTTATTCAAACCTTCCTAGGCAGGAACTTCATCGCATTGCATTTTCGAAGACACGCCTTCTTGAACTTCTGGTAACTCATCAACTACTCATTCATTCATATAATGTTATGTGTCATCAATTATGTTCCATTTTAATTGTTTCATGTTTACAGTAATGCCAAAAAGCCAAGTTGCTTTTATCCGATTCCTCAAGCAGCAGAATGTATATTGCGTGTGCTTCAAAGAGCAAATGCACCAATAATTTATCTATCAACGGACGCGGCTGAAAGTGAAATTCGTCAGCTTCAGTCACTGCTTGTGTTAGACGGCAGGCCAGTTCCACTTGTGAAACGCCCTCCTCGTAATTCCGCAGAAAAATGGGACGCGTTGTTGTACAGGCATCATATCGAGGGAGACCCTCAGGTCACAATTCATATATATTCTTTGCTGCTTTCTTGCTTTTCAACTTTTCTCAATTATAACGATGTCACTTTTTTTATTATTAAGGTGGAAGCTATGTTGGACAAGACCATATGTGCTATGTCTACTGTCTTCATTGGGGCCTCCGGTTCAACTTTCACTCAAGACATTCGACGCCTTAGAAGGGACTGGGGTTCCGCATCATTGTGCGATCAGTACCTTTGCCAAGGTCAGGAGCCAAATGTTGTGGCTGACACTCAATCAAAATAAGGACTACTCATCTTTCTCCTGCAGATATTTTAGTGGGATTTGTTCATATGTATTTTCTCCCATGTATCATAATAGAATTATGCTTGTACCACAATAATAATAGTTTGTATCATCCTCAGCTTTGTCCTGAATCTCCACCAAGAGTGATTATTATCAACTTACATGGAGATGTGAATAATCAAACATGTTTCTAAAGTTTAAGTACTTGGGTTTCTGTTGATACTACTGTCAACCGGGTCAGTACACAGTTGTGAGTTCACTTCTGCTAATTTTCTGTGCGTTGCTGAAACAAACTTATCAGATCATATAGCACGATCTCGTCTTAAACAATCAAAGATGACGATTAGTTGTTTTTCCCCGGCGATCGTCGAGTATTAAACAAAGTTGAATTGCAAGCAAGAAAGAGTATCTTGTGAAAAACAAGCAGAACGAAAGGAAAAATTAAAACCCAAGCATTATACGATATACTACTACAGCTAAACCTCTAATACCATGTCAATTATTATTCTTCTGGTTCTGCTGCTGTTTTTCTGGTTGACGTTTAATGTGGGCCACGTTTAGAAAGTTAGATTGCACAAACTAGTAAACCCTCCATTATTGCAAGTTACTGACAACAGAATATGGCAGTCAACAATCTAAAATGAGTTTCAAATTGGCAACTATTGGAAATTATATATTACAAAATACATCGCCCAGTGTTAACTTAGTTTGTTGACCAAAGGTGCAATCAGTCAAAGTGAAAGTCGTATAGAGTAAGGGGTTAAAAAAGGGAGAAAAATATAAATACATTTTGTTTGGAGGCACAGCTGAAAGTAAAAGACGAATTTAGATGTCGCGTAGAACAGGGTCATCACTCCCTCGTTGGGATCCACCGTGATCACTGCTACTAAATGTTCGCTTGCTCATGTTAGCTCGCTGCACTAATCTTACCAATGCTTGAACCACTTCAGACATTGGTGGTCGGAATTCAGGCTCCGGCTGCCCCAGAAAACATTAAAGCATTAATTAACACTCAATGCACAAACATTTTCTTTCCATCCATATTTACAAAATCAATAATCAAAACGTACCTGAACGCAAAGAGCAATAACATCGGCAAATCGAGAAAGAGACTTAACAGGATATAGTCCTTTCAGTGCAGGATCAACCATTTTACCCAATGCATCAATATCATGGAGTTGAGGTGTTGCCCATCGAACCAAAGACTGCTCAGATCTTGGCCTTGAGCTGTTACACAATGTTTTCACAGTCAGTACTAAATAATAACACATTATTATGCATAATTTCAAATATGTGAGAGAGCAGACAAAAAAAACATTCACCTAAAATTAAGTTAACGCATCTATTTAATTTACTTGATAGTAGCAATATATAGCTTTGAAATGTAGAAAACTGCTATGTTAAACTTAGAGGTGTGGCAATCATTCACCTATCATATGGTTTCCGTCCACTGAGAAGTTCCAACATGACAACTCCAAAGCTGTAGACATCACTTTTCAGAGTATACTGACCAGACAAGGCTACTTCAGGTGCATCATATCCAGATCCAACATTTTGGTTCAATATCTGAATGTGAGACCAAGAGTTACAACAATAATTTTATTGGGTTTAGTGTCACTGGGTAAAAGGGAAAGCCTTATTCCAGCAGAAAAGTAAAATCACTAAATATACATCCAAATCCAATGGAATGCCAGACAGCATGCAGATTTTCTTTTCCATATAGGAAAATTACTCAGTATATTGTGGGTTTAACCCTTTGACACACAGTTTACCTTGTTAGATTTAGTAAGTTGTGTAGTTATATTCATATGGTCCTGAAGACCACTAAAATACATTATAACCCTGCTAAGCTTGTCTAAGCTAGTCATAACTTAAAAGAGAAACTACTGCATTGGCAATTCATAAAATACATTAATCAATCATTTGATTTCTTCAATGTCATAAACTAAACAAATTGGGAAGCATCCATGACAAATGGATAATGATCAGCATAAACTAAAAATATGTAGAAAACTAGCAATAAAAACAGTAAAACCATAGGGGCCAAACACAATCGCTTTCACTTGTAAAAACATAAATTCACAGCATTAAGTTCCAAAATTTTATAAAATCACCTGGTCTGCATTTGGAATATAACTTGCCAGTCCACTATCTGAAAGATGAGGATTAAGCTCTGCATCAAGTAATATGTTGGCGGACTTAATATTCTTATGAACAACTGATGGCAAACTAACTTCATGCAGGTACCTAGAAAAAAAAATTGTGGAAAAAGTCTGGTCATTGAGTCTCAAGATACACTTAGATCTATGATCGATGTCCAATCACATTTTGCCACATTAAAATTCAGGAAAGCAAAAACTTCTATCATAATTAAAATCTGGAGGAAAAAAAAAGATTTATAAGATTAAATATTGATCATGAGTTGATGCAAAAATTCCTCACGAAATGCAGTACAAGGCCTTTTAATCCCATTAGTCCACAACTTACTCTAAAGCACGTGCAGTCCCCAAAGCAATCTTGACACGGGAATTCCATATCAATGGTTTACTATATTCATCTGCTAGGTGAAGGAAGTCATGCAGTGATCCATTTTTGTGAAACTCGTAGACCAACAGGTGTTGTCCATACTCTGCGCAATAACCTATAAGCTCCGTCACATTTGGATGATGTAAATTGGAGATGTTTGAAATCATTTCTATAAAATCATCTGTCAAATCATTGGAAAGGACAGATGAATCTATCTTCTTCACTGCAAGAACCTACAAAATTTTAGAAAGAGTCAAAATCATTAACGTTTGGTCCATTGAAGAAAACTCTTGGTAAGTAATGGGAAATTAGCTAAATCAGCGGTGGTTTACATGCACACGATTTTCCAGATATCTTTGCTTTTTCTTTTTTTGGAGACACCAAAACTAGCACAAATGTATGTCATATCATCAATACATGCATCCATGTGAATGTGTATAGATACTAAGCTTTAATCCACTTTCAGGGTAAATTAAATAGTAATGTGACACTAATCTGGATATAAATCCCCATCACTGGAATCAGACAGAGTGAAATTACAGGAGTAGAGGTTATGAAATACCTGTCCATCATCAAATTGAGCACGGTACACACGCCCAAAAGACCCTTCACCAACAAGGTGATCCACACTGAAGCTACCAGTTGCAATCTGCAGTTCAGCAATGGAATATGATTTCACATTTGCAGGAGCTGTTACAGTCTTTTTCACAATTGTCGGCTTCTTGGAGAATTCTTCATCATCAAATGATTTATGACGATCAATAGGTGGCGGTTTAAGATTTATTGAACCAGAAGTATCCAATGTCTTCAACTCAATTACAGAAGAAGTATGCACGGACTTTTCTTCTGCATTATGGCACACATATCAATTTTGATAGTGACATTGAAAAGCAAAACAATATTTCAAATGTTGAACTGCAAGCTTTAATTTGGTAAGAACTAGCAAGAGAACAAGACAGATCGGCAATTTATAAGAATAAATAAGACACAGGATGGTCATGTTCTTAGATAGTAAAGTTTGGCAATATTATACTAGATTTCTCTAGTCTAGTATCCATAAAGATATCTGCCATGGTGTCAAGTGTGCCATTTCAGGAAAACAGTGTAAAAGTAATTGCTATTACAGGTATGTTGGATTGCCATTCTATTTTCGTTGGAGGGTGCCCAGCATACTTTTGAAGAAGGAACTCATTTGTATCTTTAACTTCAAAAGTACTTTAGATGGGTGTCAACGGTATTCCAAACATGCACTATCTTGTCTTACAGAACAAATTATCCACTGAAGGAAGTAAAAATATAGATATGTAGTAAGAGACTAGCTCTGGAACACAGTGAAAGACCTCTGAAAAACAGAAAACTGAGAACAAGTTCATGAAGGAAAAGAACTAGAAATGCATAAGTAACAATAGGATCCCAAACACTAGGGCACTCCCAAACCCACACATCCCAAATGCACTCAATTCTTGCCTAACCACTCACACTCCACCCCCAAGACAATCACCTTTATCACACATCCTGGTGGGCTTTCACTCGTCCCTCCTAACCAACCAACAGAGTGTACAAGTGGCTCACCCACATTCCAAGCCCAGTCAAGTTCAAGCTATATGTTTCCTCCTCTAATACACCCAGGAAAAGGGTGTAACATTTACCCAAATTATTTATCAAAAGCAGATCAAGTATGAGAACAAGCAATGCAGTAGGTAGTTTTTGCAAATACAACTAACATGTAAAGTGAAAATCTAATAAAATAGAAAATGAAAATACTACAAATATAACAAATATAAGCAACACAATGGTTAGAAAAAAGAATCTTTAAATAGTGTGCAAGATGCAAACCATGCACTTCATTTGAAGGAAGTGTAGCAAAGGATTGATGGTCCAGCTTTTCTAAATCTGAAGATGACTTCTTGGATTTTCTCTTCACCAGAAAAAATGCTACAATTGCCCCAACAACGATGACAGAGATCACAATTCCAGCTATACCACCAACACCTATACCAGATTTTTTGCCCTCATCAAATGTGCTGCTGCCACTGCCAGCATCTGAGTGGGTGCTTCCACCACCAGACTTGTGGTGTCGTTTGCTTTTAGGTGCTGGAGGTGTCCCAGGAGGAGGTGGAGGTGCAGGCCCTGAGCTCCATGCATTATTCCCGGTCCTATTGTTAAATTTGTCCAATATTAGAGGTATACAGAAATTTATGATCAAAATCTGATTCCTAGATACCAAATTGATAATAATGGGAAATGGTTACTGTAGGTTTATGTCCTTCAACTGTTCTGGTATCCATCCTGTAAAATGATTGTTTTCCACATTCCTGAGAATAATTTAAGATAATAAATAAATTGGCTTTACGTTTTTCTTTATGAAATATACGAAACAATACTCCAGCTATGTTATATGATACAACAGAGACGCACAGATTATCCAGAGGCAGATTAGCAAGGACATCAATAGTGCCTGTAAACTGGTTATTTTGCAGATACCTGCACAAATGTAACCAAATCAACTTAGAATTCAATCAATAAAATGTAAAGTGTAAACAGAAAACATCAACAGCTAGTATATTTACATGGTGGTTATGTGTGAAAGTGAGCTCATAGTCTGAGGGAGGTCACCTGCTAGAGAATTGAAGGAGAGATCCCTGCATCATGAAAAATATTTAATCCCACTTGTCTGTGAATTTGTTTGTTACCAAAATCATTTGACATGAGAGATAATGCAACATCATATACATGTATATATGAACCGTCTTTAACATGAAAAATGTCCTAAAATGGAATCAGAAACAATATTGTGAAAATACTGCACATACAAAATGCTAACTAGTCCAGAAAAAACATCATTAAAACATACACAAGATGAAAATGATCAACACTTTGAAGGTAACAATAACTTGATAATCATTTAGACAACTTTTTTATGCAGATGATTGGTACGAGGAAATCTCACAATTTGGTGAGGGTAGAAAGATTAAGAAAGTCAACACCAAGCCCTTGCTGGAACTGATTGTGGCCAAGATTCCTACAACAAAAAAAATATAAAAAATTACTCTAGGTGTTCATCATGGTGGTGGTGATTGATACAACTATGACCAATGTACAAGAAGATAATTACACACAGTTCTGTTAGAGATGTCAAGTTAGAAATAGAGTAAGGGATTGTTCCAGTGATGTTATTATAAGCAAGATTTCTGCACACAAAGAATTAAAAATGTTAAAAATCATAAAATCATAAATAAAATACAATGAAGAGTAACAGCCACATATATATAGAAACATACAAACGCTGCACATTTGGAGGTAGTTGGTATGGTATGTTTCCTCCAAGAGTGTTGCTACTCACGTCCCTGCAAAAATTTACAAGGTTGCAGCATTAGTACCAATACATAGGAAGTGGATATTAAGGAATGAGACCATTAATCTTACAGGTCGGTCAAAGATGTCAGGGCTTGTAATCCATAAGGCAATGTTCCAGTTAGTCCAAGATTAGATAACATACTGAGAAGTAACAATACAGTATTCATCAGAAATCAGCATCAAAAGTAATTATGATCAAGTGATATGATGTGAAGAGTAGAGTGAGACTATACATCTTTGTAACACGGTTGCCTGAGCAAGTAATGCCTTTCCAGGACTGTACACATGGATCATCACCATTAGGAGGCCAACCTAGCTTGGGTGGTGAGTTCATATTTTGAAACAAGGCTTTCACAGCAGCAACTGCATCAAGCACTCAGAAATATGATATTCAACAAACTCATGACATGTATTATGGAAATTAATTATCCAATTGGTTATAGACTCACCATCATCCATATTTTACATATTCCAAGGTATATATTATTCTTCATGGAAAATTAATATGTTATCTCTGAATACCACCTCAAAGCAGATGTCAACAAATTGAAGCTTTACAAATTCAGAAAATGTTTGCTGATATTGAATTGGTTATTTGTGTAATTGACTATAAAAGTTGCACATTTATAAACATCAAGGGGTGAATAGAAAAAAGAAACCCAACTTTCACCGTGAATAGGAGATTTTGAGGATCATAATGCAACACATGAGTTATCTTTGGGGATGCTAATGGGAAATTTAATATCATCAGATGTTCACCAAACAAACATCTTAGACTTTTCAAAGGGTCACAAAAGCAGTGCTAGTTAATGATTGAGGATTTAAATATGTGGATAGCACAATAAAAATATGGATGTGTATAGGATTAAATTCGGCACGAAGTATATGTTAGAAAAAAGTAAAACAGGATTGTTTAAGCCCCGCAAGTGTACTCACAACTTGTATAGATGGCTTAAGAATACATGATTTTATGCAATTGACTTGCAAATTACAAGTGAGAATGGTGCACAGGGCTGGTAGTCTATTGTATTAGTTGGTTTATTTTAATCACTTTATATGAACTACTTCAAATCCCATATGGGAGCTCAAAATGTGCTATTTATGAAACTAAAGAAGTCCATGAATAAAATTGGCTAGTATTTGATCAAATTTTACAACAACCCCAACATGTCAATCGCTCATGCTCTGGTTTTTGTTAAGATTAATAGTTAGTCCCTTTGGGAAACAAGAGGTAGTGGTTGAAGTGAATTTTCGCTGCTTTTGTTGTAAAATTTATAGTTTTATTTAATTGCACAACATAACACAAAGGACTTACTTGCATATCAAACACAATACAAAAATACAAAGACAAGAAGTCAACGGAAGGGGATGAAAGAGAAAGACCAGGAGTGTCGGCAAACTATTACACGCACAAAAAAGGAAAAAAAATCATGCAGCATTAAAGTATCAGATCGAAATATTAAAAGGGGCATCTCCTTTTTCCCCGAGTCTGAATGTGTGTGCAATATTTGCATAAAATTATTGACATTTGATCCATAGTTGATGAGGGGTTGAACAGGGAGGTGGTGAAATAGGTGTTGAACATTTCCCAGATCAAAAGTTGAGGGATGAGGAGCTTTATACCATGACTGAGTTACTTAACAAATATATACGGAAAAGGAAAAATCATGGAAAGAAGTGAGACCTCCACTCATGGTTAGAAAACCAGATGAAGCTCTGCCCCTCAACAACCGAATAATGCACCACTTTATGGGAGAACTCTGTTGTAAGGATTAATTTAGCACTTAACAGAACACATGCCTTCAAAATAATGCAAGGGAAGGGTAACAAATCCCAAAATAGTAAAGAACCGACAATCTAGTACACGTAACATATCACTCAAACTGCAAATGGGAAAAAAGGCATTCACTTGTTGAGATCATTAGAATGCAAAGCAAGGGGCACCCCACTCAGAAAGCCAACCAATCTGTCTAAAAACAGTGATGATCAGGGTTATAGAACTGATTTTAGCCACTCAATAGATCACCTACAAAGCGCTTATCATTGTTTCAAGATAAAAAAAAAAAAAAAAAAAAAAAAAAAAGGCAATGAAAACTGCAAACAAATAGTTTGAGCAGTTCGGAGCAGATACATGATATTGAAAAGCAAAAAAAACCAATTGAAATGGGGAAGAGAGTAAATTATTTACAAGAATAGCACAATGCAAAAGGCAAGAATAAGAGAAAGTGAAGTGAAGTGAAAGAAGAGAGTAACCATCATTCGGATCTGTGGCGGCAGTGGCACCATTGGGCATCCAACGAAGAATGCAGCACAGCAACAGCAACAGCAACAACCTTAGAAACTGCACCATATCACAAAATTCTTGCTACCCAGAAAGGTGAAGGAATTTGCAGTTGCCCCTTTATGCCAAGTTCTAGTCTTTTTCTGTAATGATTTTATGGGTTTATGCAAATGCTGCCCCCATGGTCAAGTAAAGCTGGCCAGCACGAATTGCCAGAAGAATCCAAAGCCACAGAAATTTTATTACTTTATCACAGTTACAGTGTCTCTCTCTCAGTATGTCTATATATATAAAATATAAAATCATACTTTTAACAGTACATTCTATAATAAATAAATAATAATGAATTTCCTTTTCGAGTTCTGTTTAGTAAGGAAGAAAAATTTAGTGAAGCTTGTTTGGTTTTGACGGGTGTAGTGTGTGTGTGTCCACAATGCATCATATCGGTATTGGATTTTTCTTTTGACAAATGAATAAGCCAATTTAAGTAGCTTTCACAAGACAAGGTCACGGACACGAATGAAAGACACGTTTCTGAAATTTTATTATATATATATATGGATTTGTTAACAAGCGAGAACTGGTATATGTGGCTTTCATGCCAACGGCTAAACGAAACCTCAAGCTATGTCAAAGAAATCAATTACTTAAAATGACCGTCAAGGAAAATTTAATAAATTAAGATAAGGAAGTGATGCAATACATTTTTCCTTTGTTTAATTTTAATGATAGGCTTCAGTATTCTTTTTTTAATGATGTTGAAGAATAATGGAAAAAGACATTTGAACTAATGCCTCCTTTTTTAATGGCCTTTGTTTGGAGTTATAATGAGGGTTCAATAATTTCAAAGAGTTGAGATTTAGATTCTGTGATAATAATTATGGAGAGGTGATATATGTCTCTAGTATACCGTCTAAGGAAATGATGGTCAGATTTTCTTATTGGTACATATTAATTTTAATGGTTAATATTTGTTAGTTGACAATTTGAGTTCGTAATCTCTCCTATATTTCTTTAACAAGATATCATTCCCAATCATTAAATCGAATATGTAACTTCCTGAAGCCAAGATTTACACGAAAAGAAAAAAACGTGGAATGTATTCAGCTAGCGAGTGAGTGTAAATGTGCGATGAACTCGACACACTCAACTCAAGTGCTCAACGGCAAGTTCACAGTTGCTGATTTGGACAGGTTACATACTTTTCCCCTCCAATAACATACATTTAGTATATTTTACATAGCTTTGACTTTAGTATATTTTACTCTTTGACTAAATTTATTTTAAATTCTTTAAATCTAATTTTATGAATTTCCATTCCTTTTAAGATAATAATTATTATATCCCTTAATAATGATGTGACAAATAGTTAGATATACAATCAATAAAAAAATATGAAAACGAAGGATAATAGAGTTATATTTGTCATTTTTTTAAGTTTTAATAATTATTTTTTTCCTATACTAATAAAATTTAAAAATTAATTCAATTTCATTTCTATTTTTATGAAATATTTTATTTCTCACAACTTAAACTATCAAAACTCTGTGTTTCATCTAATGTAAATAAATTATTAATTGGGTGGAAGACTTTATAAAATATTATTGCATTAATTTTTTATATTTCAAAAATAATAAATAATAAATAAATTTTTAATTTTTTATAATTTATAATTTTATAATTTATTGTTATATTAAATTTTAATGTATAAAAATGGTGTAATTGACTATATTTTATTTCATTTGAATGAAAATGATTAAGAATAAATTTATTTATTATTTCTTAACATCAAAGGTTAATTACAAAATTAAATAGATTTATTCATCAGTCATCAAGTAACTTCTGGTGACGCGTGAAGGGATTATAGTAGCTGTTAGTCTGTCACGTCAAATGAAATCAATTTTAAGACAAGTTCCGAAAAGCCAGGTTATTCACCTCACATGTGTTAGCTCAGTAAATTTGTCCATCATACACTGCCAAATTATTAAGACGGTAATTCAACATTTTCTGTATGAAACAGTGTTATACTTTCTTTTTTTTTATTGTTTTATAAAGAAAATATTAAATAAAAGTAAAATCATACATTAAAAATACATTCTTATTTATTATAAAGACAACAAATTTTATTGGAAAATATTGTGAGAGATGCTTATATTTCTTTTATCACCATTCAAAATTATAAATTTTAATATGAATTATCTTTTAGTTATAATCCCTCAAAATTTAGATGCAAGGTTTATTAAAGTTTATGACTTTTTAATAAATTTAACTAATAATATAAAAGTGTTAAGGAAATGTTTGAGAAAGAATGATTAATATCATTATTTAAATTATTTGATTTCCCGTTAATAGGAATAAAGAAGATGAGCGTGTAGGAAAAAGGTCAAAGTGGCATATGAGTTAGTATACCGCAAAAAGATTGCATCATCATTATGTTTCTTGTTAATGTAGCACACGTCTATAGTCTTCATCATTAAAATTTAAAACTAATTTTAATGCAACCACTTATTACTATTATTATTAAATAAAATATATATTTTCCATATGTTTTCTTTGTTTGGATAATAATAAATATTTAAAATATTGGAGGCTAACATTCAATCGTTCTTTATTAGCCCATAATCCAGGATTCTATCAATAACCATAGTTTCTTTTTATTGTAAACCTCAAATGGTAATCCAATTTATCAAAACAAACAAACAAAGATGGTCATACAATAAAGAAAGAATTCTTGTCCATGGAAGTGTCCACTACTACTGATGGATGATAAAAAAAAACTAATTCAACTGCTTTATAATTTTATACTATACATGATAATTTTTAATTTTGTTCTGAATGAAATTATTTCACAAATAGTTGTGTTAGACTGTATGAGCAGCTTGGATGACACTTCGGTCTAAATTTTTGAGTCTTAATACAGACTCAACATGTCCTCTCAAAGTGTGTAGCTCCCCTAGCCTGCAAATTATCATGCATTTCAAATTTTAAATTAGAAAAACATTTTTCATACAAATATAATACTTGTTTTTCTTTCAATTTTAAAACAATTTTGTTAGTGAAAAGGATGAATGGTAGTGAGAAAATTGTTAACAAGTACCTGGCAATTTCAGCACGTCGTCTAGCCTGTTCAGCTATCATAGAAGATCTCGTTCCATTGACGTCCAAGCCTCCAGCCATCAAATTCAATCCTTGTAGACTTCTTTGCGAGAGAACCCACTTTGCAGCCCTATCTTCCTTTCCATAATCTTTCTTATATGTAAAAGCAGTCTATTCACAAGTACATTTTATCAATACACATTTCCTGACTAATACATTTCTTTCATCAAAATTGCTACCCTATTCATATTAGGTAACTTGGAAAGTCAATCATTACAACAAACAATTCATGAAATAAATCAATATAGATATGGTAAGTGATCCCAAAAATAAAGGTATAACAATTATAATTTCCCTCCTTACACAATATGCAAAGGTATATCTTATGGGGACAAGACTAAATACAAGTATTTGACTAACCTTTTTCTCAAAAAGGAGTTTCCAAGCATCACCACTCAAGGCATAACGCACTGTGAACTTAATGATGTCCAAGGGTATGTAGAAGATTAAACTGTATAACCATATAACACCAGCCCACCTCCATCCAATACTAGTAATTTTAGCAAAACTGATAGATGCATACACAGCAATTAAGGTCGCCACCTAACCAAATGATACATAAAAACCAACACATTATTCAACATCAGCTTGTTTGAATTTCTTTGTAAGACTCGATGGTAATTAAGTTTTTAATTCTTCATTTTATTTAAATTTTTATTTTTAATCCTTCAAATTAATTTTTTTTTTAATTTCTCAAAAGAAATTTGTTATTGATTTTAGTCTCTCTTATTAATTTTTCCATTGAATAATTAAATGAATACCATTTTGTGGTGGTTAAAATATTCTTTTGATTATAAAAAATATCACAAAATGATACTCATTTAATAACTTAATGCAAAAGTCAATAAGAAGAATTAAAAATAATGGCAATACATTTTGAAGGACAAAATAAAAATAAATAAATTTGAATGACTAAAAACAGAAATTTAAATAAAATGAGATAAAAAAAAACTTAATTAACTTAATATTCATACAAGAGCTAAATCTGTTTATGTAACATTACCAGTTGAGCAATCACAAAGGCACACATAAGTAAAACTCCAGGTCTCTCTAGAAATGACCAACCACGGCTACGAGTAACAAAAATTAGAGCTTGGCTAATGATGCTAACTTGTAGATATATCGCAGCTGAAACTTTCTCACTATCACCAGATAAGGAGGTTACTTTGAAGTAGGTCTGCAACAAAAAATTTTTGAGCTTGAAAATATTCATTGATTAAAATCGAATTTTCTGTTGGAGCTAAAATAAAAAACAAAAGGAGAAACACAAACTTTTTTACCTCGAAGAAAGTTGTATCAATTATTGCCCAGTAGAATAGAACCGTAACTAGAGCAAGATAAGTACCAATGACAATTCCTGTTGCAAATATCTCAGGCAACTTCCAGCTGTCAGGTGTTGGGGATGGCCTCACTCTGTCCTTAGATATAGTCATGATGGTACCTAATTAATAACAATTATGAGTACTAATATTACATGTCGTGATACCTCTTATTCGACCTAGTTACCTATTTATTGTGTCTATGATTTGTTCTATTCTAAAATCTAAATTTGTTGTTATCCCTTAGTTAAGTTATATAGGTGAAAAGGCAAAATTCTTTACGTTAAAAACTTTTGCATTTATTGAAATCAGGAATATTCATATTTTGAGATTTTATAGCTTCAAAGTTTATATCCACTTTAAGGTTAGAATTGTATACCTTTGTGAAAAATACACTTTTAAGCAAAAACTTTGGTGAGATACTTTAAAACAATGAGAAAATGTATTATATATTCTGGTTTTATTTAGAAATTTTAATTAATATGGTTTCTACTATTATATTGTCATGAACTAAAAAAATAAAGAAGGTTAAGTATAAATTTCCAACTTTACATCATCATTTAAGTATGTATGTTTAGAAGAAATGGAAATGGAAGTTTAATTTATGGTTTATGCCCATAGTCCTGTAGATAGAAAAATGATCTAAGACATTACCATCATTTAGTATTGCAATGATCAGGACCATGAACGGTGGAAAATCATACTCCCAAATCAATGCTAAGAGAGCAAAACCAAGCTGCGAAAGGGATTAGTTTGAAATATTAGATTAAGTCCCTAGGACTTTAATGTTTAAAAGGAAGTCAAGATAAGGAAAAACAAGAGGTATAAAAAATGACTTTTGAAAATAAAGGTAAAAACTTCTCTTACCACTATCCTTACGGTGATGGAAACTGCATATATCTACATACGAAAGCAATCAAATAAGTATTAAGCATTATGAAAGATAGTAATTGAGCAGTTACTAGTTAATACAACTATAATGATTGGTAGTATGAACAATCTAGATTTTGTTTAATGTTGTTCTCAATTTTACACTTTGATTGTGTTATGAGTATTGTAATATTGATGCTACATATTATATAAAAGTGAAGTTTTCAATGATAATATAGAGAATAGGAAGATTGAACACTCAACTGTATAATTTTTCATTCTTTGAAATATAGCCCTACTAGTTAACACCGCACTAATAATCACACTTAAGCCAGGCTCGGTTAAGACCAAATCAGCAGCACCTCTTGCAGCATCTGTGGCATCTGATACAGCTATTCCAATATCTGCTTTCTTTAATGCTGGGGCATCGTTTACTCCATCCCCAGTCATTCCAACAACATGTTCCTTTTCTTGTAAAATTTTCACTATTTCATATTTGTGTTCTGAAAGTATATATACATTGATAAAATATTTGTTAAATAGATTAGCGAAATTTACAAGAATGATAGGTAACCACGTATAGGAGAAACTCATCCAAAGGTTTTGAGTAAGACTTAAAAATAATGCAAACAATGAGTTAATTTGCATAGCTTATTTTTTATTAGCAAATTACCTGTATTAATTGGAATTACATAGTTTATTGGAAGGTTAAAAGTGTAATAAAGGAGATCAATTATGTAGGTTATGTACAAAGAAGGCACCATATTGATTATCTATCACAACAATATTGCATCATTTTGTACCAAGATGTCTCGAAAACATTTTTCAATTTGTAGTTACTTATTAAAATGAATAAATGGAAATGAAAGGAAAGAAGAAATTCAAATATAGGACATGCGAGAAATAACTAATTTTAGGGTTTAGGGTTTAAATATCAAATCCTTATACCAGGATATACACCAGCAAAGCCATCTGCCATTTCAATGAGCTCATCTACAGGGAGAGCTTCATGCTCATTTTTGTCACGACCTAACAAAGATGAAGAAGGGTACATGTTTGTTCCCATGCCAAGTCTTCGACCTGTCTCCTTTGCAATTGCTAATTGATCACCTGCATTGATATATAAATTGGCTAATTTGACCTTAAACACTAAAACTTTTTAACTTCTTCAAATATACATATACACAAAATTTGATGGCATATTCAAATTTAGCTATTTGAGAAAAGCATTTTTGCATTGAATAATATATATATGTGTGTGTGTGCTACATTGGGTTGCATATACTTTGTTTTGTTCCATTCTACGATTTCATTGAAATTTTGTGTTTACCTGTAATCATCTTAACACAGACTCCAAGGTTAAGTGCTCTTCGAATGGTCTCAGCACTATCATGTCTTGGCGGATCAAACAAAGGCAATAAACCGCAAAAAGTCCAAGGACCTCCAGGGGCTTCCTTGGATTTTTCAGGAACTTCCTAAAGAGTTATGTATTACCGAAGTTAGACAAATTAATAATTGACATTTTAAAATTTTTTAAGTCATGGCTATATCGTCTATTTTTGAAAATTTTCTTTTTGTAAGCAATAAATCAACTTTTTTTTTCTTCACTTAATTATCCATTTAGCAAGAAAGGAAAAGACACAGAAGGATGATAAACTACTATACCTGATATGCAACTGCAAGAGATCGCAATCCCCTTTCAGCAAATTTGTCTATTATAGTGTGCACCTTTTTGGCAATCTGGTCTTTCTCTTGACACAAATCTAGAATCTGATATTCAATAACAATGTAAAGAATAGTGTGTGAAGTTTTGATGCATAATCAAGGATATAAACCATGATTGCAATTTTTCCCCTCTCTTTTGGCATGGAGTCCTTAAAGAAAACTTTGCTTGAGATTTGAAGTAGAACTAGGAAACATTTTAGAGATAAGAAAATGCTATATATTTTCCATTTTTCATGAATGTTGATACCTGTTCTGGAGCACCTTTACTAGCCCTATGAAAATTGCCCTCAGAATCAATATATGTTATAGCTGTACGTTTATCTACAGGGTTGAATGGTAGAAAATGAACTTCAGTGATGTTTGCTCGTGCCTGTAGGGAATAAAAAGAATTTTTGCATCGTTGCTTCCATATCATAATGAACTTTTGGTAAACTTAAATACCAGAGAAACATGGGTATATTTACCTCCTTTGGATCAGCTAGCATATTAACTATGGCAGAATCAATAGCATCCTGGTTTTCTAATCTAGCAGCTCTTGCTGCAAGTAGAATAACTGCATCCTTGTCCATGTTTTTGTTGAAGACCTGTTCAAAATATAAGGTGAAACTCTGAGTAAAGATAATACCTTTTGATAGTTCTTTATGGGGGATGAACAACTATCCATTAAATTGCCATACAACTATACTCAATTACTCATTATAAAGTTATTGGATTCTATATTCTTAGCTAGTTTATCTTGACATTAAATCCTCATAAAGACATGAAAATATACTTTTTGCATTAGCTATATTGATTTAAATGTCATTTTTAGTACCTACCTCGACAAGGTTTCGATCAACAGTCAGGCGATTCAATGTAAGAGTTCCAGTTTTGTCGCTACATAGTACATCCATACCTGCCATTTCTTCAATTGCCGTCATTCTTTTTGTGATAGCTCCCTTGGGAATGAGGTAAAAAAGCAAAAAGTGCACAGTTAGCAGCATAAGCATATACTACAAGTAGTAAACTTTATGTGTGATAACTACTCAAGTTATGTGATATAAAGCATATTGGGGTATCTTTATCCCAAAGTAATACTATAGGATTTGTCAAACTTTAAATTATTATTCTGAAAAATAATACGAACAAAAGCTTAATTTCTTTGAACCTGTTGAGAAAGGCGGTGCGAACCAATTGCAAGTGTTACTGATAATACTGTTGGCATGGCAATAGGTATGCCTCCAATTAGGAGAACAAGAAGGTTGTTGATTCCATCCCTGTATGATCGGTGCTCCACTGGAAACATTATAATTATTTCGAAAATCATCCCTATAGCTATAGAGCAAATGCAAAAGTTACCAATAGCAGTGAGGACCTGAAAAAAAAGAAAACAATAACATTGATCCCACAATTTGAAATTTTGGTTGATTGATAAAATAGATGTGAACATCTTGTCTTGGTTATATTTTTAGGAATGTAAACATGCTAAAAGATATTGAAAGTTTTCCAAAGTAACCTTTTGGAAATGTCCAATAACTTGAGTATTGTTAACTAAGTATGCGGCCTTTCCAAAAAAGGAGTGAACTCCTGTTGCTATCACTACAGCTTCAATCTCGCCATGTTTACATGTTGAACCTGAAAAGACCTCGTCACCAGTTCTCTTTGTGACAGCTAAAGATTCTCCAGTAAGAGCTGACTGTATAAAACAAAATCCAGTAAGAGTTGATGTCTCTAGAAAATGTGTACAAATGTCATTAAATAGAAAATAAATTATAGTACAAAATTACAATATTTCTTTATTTTAGAACAAAGACTTGCCTGGTCAATTTTTAGAGGATCCCCCTCCAGCAAGCGAGCATCAGCTGGAATTATATCTCCTAACTTGATGCTAATTATGTCTCCAGGTACTAAAACAACTGCATCTTGCTCTTGCCATTGCCCGTCTCTCAGAACCTAAACAAAGATAACACAATTACTCGTTACTAGTTTGCATTAAGAACTCTCATAAATGTTTATAAAGAATATAATTCTTATATTCCCCTAGTTTACTCAAACTTTTGAATGTTTTGAAGTTAGAACTAGGGGCACTTTGTTTTATAATTCAAGAAAATAGGGTAAAAAGAAACACACACACACGTGGTATTAGCATAATAAGCATTAAGCAATATAGTGACATGATACTAAAACAATTTCTATTTTGTAAGGAGATTTGTTCACTCTATATGGCATAAGTTTTGAATTCATAAAATGGATGACAGATGTGACCAATAAAGAAACATACCCTTGTTTTAGGAGCTAAGCGAGCCATTAGTGCTGCAGCAGCATTACCTGCATTATTTTCTTCTATAAAACTAATAGTCGAGTTGATTACCAATAGGCATATGATCCCTATAAAGTCTTGCCAATCAGGACCTTCCCCCTGAAATATTCTCTCAAATTAAGATATCAAGAAATGAAAATAAAAACTAAAAAGTAAAAGTGGAATAAAAAACACAAAAGAGTATAATATATTTGAAGAACAACGACTGTGTCCTTTACTCACTCCACCATTAGCAAGTACAATCGCCATCAGTGCTGCTGCTTCCATAACCCATGACAGAGGATTCCACATAAAACTAAGAAATTTCAATATTTTATTCTCCTGAAGCAACATTTCAGGATAGAATTATCGTTAGAAACTTAAAATTTCTCTGGTGAGATGCAACATACTAATCATGAACAAGCCTTACAACAAAATCTTATGCCTCTTTGCCCACATAATAAATAAAAAAGATTAAATGTGTTTTTTATCCCTTAAATATAAAATAAATATTTTTAGTCCCTTTAATTTAAAAAATGTATGTTTTAGTCCATCAAGCACTATCTAAATTGCTATAAGCATTATCTAAACTAATTTGAGAGAGTAAAACCATATTTTTTAAAACTCAAGGAACTAACAATTTCTCAAAATTGGTCAGGACATTACAATTTGTCAATATATAGCCATAAATATCCCCACTCTTACCTGCCTACAGCTTCTAGTGTCAATTCACTCACAGAGTGTGTTCATTCAATAAGTTCTTAATATATAATAACTTGTATTACAAATTTAATTGATGAATTGTTGAAAAGAACTAAAAAAAGCTTATTTTGACAAGTTTTACTGAAAAGAGTGGTGAGATAAGCTATGAAGAGCTTATGGTTCATAAGTCCAATATAACTCCAGAGATATTATATAGTTGTAACTTATTGAATTAGTACTTTAGCATCTTATTAGATGGTTATATTTATCTTGATTCACATATTCTATACATGAAAATAAAATATTTATTAAAAATGTGTTCTTACTTTCTTTTCTTCAAGTTTGTTTGGGCCAAATATCTCTAGTCGGGCTTCAACATCCTCAGATGAAAGTCCTCCTCGTGATGTTCTCAACTGTTCAAATACTTCTTCTAATGGTATACGCTCCTGATCAAAATACCAATGTTATTTACGATGAATATTAAAATTGAAATTAAAATAATAAGAGTTAAATGGATTTCAAAAAAATATTTTCTAATTTTTTAATTACAAAAATTTACTTTATTTTTTATTTTCAAATTATTTGCATAAGAAACAAGTTATTTTATTATTTCCATTGTTTTCTATGCAAAATTTGAAAAAATTAAAACAAAGTGACACTTTTTGTAATTAAACTTGAAACAAAGAATGAAAATAGATTAAAAAAAATTTAATTATGTATTTACTAGTGTGTACACATGTATCTTACACGGTAATATATATCATCTCATGTTCAAAATGTATTCAACAAATATGTAACTTAATGTTGGAGAGTTATTAAAAATAATAACAGAAATATAATATTAAACAAATAAGAAATTCAATATTGGAGAATTAAAATTTAATGATATTAAAAAGTTGGACGACTGTAATATTAAGAAATAAGTAATAGCATTAAATTATATATAGGCCAGGCTTTGTTGGAGGACTTACCAAATCAATGCCCTCTCGGTTGAAATTCTCAGGATCAAGCAAAGGTTTATCCAGTTCCTCAGCCATGCTATAGGTACCAATTATGTAGTTAATAAGTGGTAATTGCAACAAAATTTATGCACCATTAAACTATGTGAAAATAGTACACCACCAAACTATGTAAAAAATTTATACACCGAGAAAATCACACACTTTTTAACTATGTGAAATTTTTACTTCGATAAATTTGATTGTATTTTTTTATCAGTAAAAAAAATATTAATTATAAAGGGGTACCCAAAGGCATATATATATATATATATATATATATATATATATATATATATATATATATATATATGTGATCCGAGTTTTGATAAGACACACAGGGAATTGAAAAATGATTATACATTTGTATTATCAATAAATATATAGCTTCCAGTTCAGCTGCACTTCCCATACATATTATCCCCACATAAATTACATATACTATGACCCACCAAAGGACCAAATTACATGACAACCAAGGTTAATCCTTTCACGTGGCAGTGCCATAGTCTTGGCATAAATTGTTTTTGGGTTAATTAAGTTATTATTCTTATTTTGTTCAAATTTTATTTTTTACAAATATTTTTTCAGTCCTTAAATCAAGGTTGGGCTAGGTTGACAAACACAAAAATATATAAAAATTAAGATAAAAAATAGGCTAATCCATGTTAATAGCTAAAATGGTTCTAAATATAAGAAAAAAGTGAGTCATAATATTAAAACGGAATAATCATATTTTTTATAAAATTAAAATTAAAATAAACTTACCTATTCAATCTAATCAAATAAAATACAACATATTCTGAACAAAAATTACTCGACCCGACCCATTTTTACCCATCTTTATATACTTTGCGAGTATGGGAGCCCAATATAACACATTTTGACCCATTTTTATATAGTTTGGTATGGAAGCCCAATTTGAGACATTTTGGCATATAAAGGAGTATGAAAATGCAGGAAAGCATGCATTTAAGCAGGCCCACCATGAGAAATTTGATCCACCACAGTAAATTTGATTGTATGTGAATGACATCGTTGTTTAAGCACTTGTTATTCATACAGTCAATGATTTGTTATGCGAACACTAACATTCAAGCCAGAACAGCAATCATATATAATTTCACAAATAAAAAAATGCCATGATGTAGGTAGCAGCATCACACAGTAAGCATTGTATGATCTTAAGAACTAGAATGAAGTGTTATAGCCATCAAACACTTACTTGGAGGAAAAGTGAAAGTGCTCAATTGGGGAGGAAAGAAGATGAGGAGCTTTACCTCCCTTTGCAACAATTAGTTAGCTAACTTGGTAGCAAGAAGAAGCCTAGTGCAAGTAAGGTAATAAGATGGAGAGGTACATTAATAGTGAAAAGTAACAATATTATATTGGCTCCATAAGTTGAATGTTTGTTGCTAGCTTTAGAAGAGTGAAGAGTGAAGAGTGAAGAGTGGGTGATGATTTAATTGTGACAACATTCATTCATGTCTCAATATTTGGGTGGTGCACACCTGCCAACAAATTTCTCAAGAAGGACAAACAAAGTGGAATAGGAAACAATGACAGTTGGTTTCAACCACCTTTCTAAACTTGTCTCTTCAACCTAACCTTCAACTTATGTTTTTACTTCCCCAAATTTCTAATAACAGTAAAACTTGGTGTCATCTACATACATTCATTAACTTGTGCCAAATCTTTAACCCTCTGGAAAGTATGTAACTATGTATAACTGTCAAAGGATTATTCTACTCTCCCAATTCTTAAGAAAAAAATAAATAAAATAAAAGAGTTTTTCTTTTCTTTTCCCTTTTGATTTCATATCATTCCCCCCTTCTTCCAGTATATTTCAAATTGCATGACTTTTTTTTTTTTTTTTTTTGGCTTTTGCTTTTCATTTACGCGGTGGGAAAAAATTAATAAAAAAATAGAAAAAAAATAATCTCACAGTCTAATTTTTTCCAAAACTTTTGAGGATGAAACTTTTTCCATGAATTGCGATTTCCCCGATTGTCATTTTGGCAATGTCGATAACACAGTTAGCTTTCCATCTTTCATTCACTACATCACAATTTACAACTGATTTTTGCAAATTGCTGCGAGAAATTTAGCATCCCTATAATTACTATCACGTTAACTTTAATGTCATATGCCAAATTTAAGGGATTTTTTTTCACTCCTGCATGTTTCTTTCAATCTACTGTATTACATATTCATTTTACTCGCGACAGTGTTACTGTTACTAATCCAATAAAATTTGAAATATAATAAAAATTAAATACAGATTTTTACGTCCCCACAATTAATTATTTACAACTAGCAAGTGCTTCGGTAACGTAAAAAATATCAAATCACAACTTGCCAAGTGCTTAAAATATTCATACAAATATTGAATAAAAAGAAATAACATAGAAAAAAACTATCACAATGGGATAAAAGAAAAATAAATAAAATTTGAAAATCCTATAATTCTAATTAATATTTCAATAAATCTTTTCAAAATAACCGTACAAGTTGCGATTTAAAATTTAAAAAGAATTTTTATAGGCTGGAACTAGATGGATTGGGCTCAGTTGATAATAGTTGTTAACCATGAAAAGGCTGAACCCAGGTTACTTGGGTCTTTGGGCCGTATTATAACAATCGTTTTCTAAGAGGCATGTATCAAAAAGAGAGAGAGAGAGAGAGAGCATAGGAGGCATGAAAAGAAATAAGTAAAAAGCCTTAACAAGAGATGTAATGAAAACAAAATTGTAATAATATATTTAGATTTCTATTTAGAAATTGGACGTTCAATTCAAAACTTCAATATAGATTTACAGGCTTGTTCACAATAATTCAAAAACATTAAGTAGTGCTGGCAAATATTTAAATTGAGCAATTTAATTAATTAATATGTGATTAGATTATAAACGAGTTGAATAATATTAAAAATATTATTTAGACTTGCTTTAAAAGAAGTTATCCGAGTTTGATATTTTTTCACAAATTTTTTTAATTTTTTTTTAAGTTTATTAACTCATTGCTTTTTTACAGGATGCTTATTACCTTAGTGTTAAGTAAATGAATTTAATATTTTTTTTATTAAACTTAATTTCGTCAAAACACACGGCGCCGCTTATTTCCATCCAAAGAATTTTTACAATTTTCAAAATTTATGATCAATATTAACTTAAAAGTAATTATGATTTGACTCTTAGTAAATACTAAAACTATTTATATCGAAAGACAAAGTAAACATATTTTTCATGATGACAACTTAAGAATGGAAAATGAAATGTTCTAACGCTAGAAATGGCATAATTTTATTTTTTTAAAATCCTTACAATTTTCCATGTAATATATAAAATAAGCTAGTTTGCCAGCTAATATTTTTTAGCCTTTAACTATTTTTGAGTCTTTTGTAAACATATAGTCGTAGTATAATTTTTTGTTTTTTTGGATGATTCAGAAGATAAGGAAACGAATTAAATTTACAAAACAGAAACCGATCGACTTGTAAAAAAACTGTTGAGAAGTTAAGCGAAACAAATAATCCTTAGTCCTAAGCCAAGTGGTGTGGCATGAATCCCACCGCACAAGGTTAGCTAGCTCACTCTTATTTTACCAGTCTATTATTAATCTGCTCAATTAAACAAGTTTAATAGAGTATTTAATTAGTCAAATTAAAATAATTCATTAATAATTCTGCTTAATTATTCCTGAAGAGTGAGTTGCAACTGAGTATATATGAAATAAAAACATAAAATAAAAAGAAAGGTAAGCAGTGAGAGCAGAAGAAGCCAATAAGCTGAGGGTGATTGATTCAACGTACACATGCACATATTGTTGTTTTGTTGTACTGAAACTCAGAAATTCACAGCTCATGCTGAGATGTTAGAGAGAGAGAGAGAGAGAGAGAGAGAGAGAGAGAGTGTGTCTGAAAGAATCTGATAAAAAAATAATAATAAAAAAATTAGGAAGTGGAGGCAGGACAGAGGAGATAATAATGTTGGTGCGTGCAATTAGCAGCTTAGCTTCGACCCCTTTGTGTTATTATTTGCCAACTAAGGTCTTGAGAATTGAGAAAGCACCCTTTTGAAGCATTCACATATATATGGCAGCAAAGATAGACAAAGTGAGTTTGTAATATAAGTTTAAAGTATAATAATGAAGGGTAACAGAGAGTACACATAAGCACAAGTGCAAAATGTAAATTATAGGACGTGGGGCACCTGTGTTAGGAGTAATGGATTGGAGCAGTGTGGGAATATGGATGAAAAATGTTGGCAGCAGCAGGGAGAATCTGATGGGTTCGGTTGTAGTGGTAGACATGAGGGTACATTGGCATCAATGTATTCGCACCCACAATAGCTTCCCTTGGGTACATGTAGCCCCCACCTCTTCCGTAGCTCACCTTCTGCATGCACCACACACCCACATTTCCAATTACTACTTTTATTCATATAATTTATTCCTACTCTATATGCATTTTTTATGTCTAAATCTCTATTTTCTTTTCCATCATTATTGCAATTGCAACATATACGCAAGCTCACTAATTTTAATGCACTGGTACCTGATTGTGATTGTAATTGTAATTGTAATTTATGTCCGTCGCAATGTAAGTGGGTGTGTACCTGAATATTATAATGTAAACAGAACTGTTAAGTAATCAATTTTAAGTCAGTCAAGTATTCAATACTAAAGCAGTCCCTACTAGTGCCAAAACTATAACAGAAAACGTGACGATACAGAGACATGCACCTTATAATGTATCAAGAAATAATATTTCAATATATTAGTATGATTTCATATGTTGTATTAATATATAATATAAGATAAAAAAAAAAAAACAAATATATTGGAAAGTTGACAGAGGCAATTGTAAAATAACAGGGGCTTATGCGCATAGATGGCAGCACATTGCTCATTCATGTAAGGCTTTAATCATTGTTAAGAATTTAATTTTTGATATATTAAAAGTGTATTTATTCAACTAAATAATACTTTTAAATATGGTTTTCAATGATAGGAATGCATAAGTAGTTGTTTACACTACAGTATAGGTAAATTCTAATAAAATCTAAATAAATAAATAAGAAGAAGAAAAGAGTACCCGTAAAAAGGTGGAAAGGGGTGATGGTGGAATGGGGAAGCAGGTGGAGGAGAAGCGACGGGATAATACCACTGAACTTGATTAGCGTTCGTGGTTGGTCCTCCTCCTGCCACTACATTTTTGTCAATAAATCAATGACCAAAAGTACATTAGAATTTATAGATATATATACACACACGTTAAAGGTAAATGTAGGTACCTGGTTTTTGTTGAGGTGAAATGGTGGAAGAAGACGACCTTGGACGGCGTGCACCGAGCGATGCCAGATTGCAGTTGGCTCTGCGCCCATTGATAATCACAGTTGGATCCTCGCAAGCCTTCTTGGCCGCATCAGCTTCTTTGAAGGTCACCTTTTTTTTACTTTCCATTATATATTTACTTGTCAATGAAAGAGTGAATGAATGAATGAAATATGTAAATTAGGAGACTTACAAAGCCGTAGCCTTTGGATCTTCCGGTGAGCTTATCGGAGATGATGACAGCCTCAAGGATCTGACCGAACTTTTCAAAGTGCTCTCTGAGCGTCTCTTTCGGAGTTTCCCAGGCTAGTCCTCCCACAAACACTTTGGTCTGGGTGGTGTCCCCAAACTGTTCAATGTTGTTGTTACTGCTCATCATCGTCATCATCATATCAATCACCCTTCTCACTTGCAGTTGCAGTGACTTAAGTAGCAGCTACCTCCCGTTGTTTCTATAGTCGGCTGCACGTTAAATTTGGTTTGAGAAGCCAACATTGATTGGCAATCCAATTTAATAAGGGAAATGAGGGACTGCTCATTATTATTAAAATAATAGAAAAAGGAGTAGAATAGCACACACGACAGCAAAGCTTGACAGATAGACTATGATGAAGCATTAGTCATCATCAACGTGATCACACATCAACTCTCTCGTCTTTTAGCATTCAAATCTCGCTAACATTTTAATATTGGAATACGAGCTCAATATGTAGTCGCTCAATTACTGACTGGAAAACAAGACTTAGCTGTAAAAACTAAAATTGTGTGTTTACGTGTCAAGCATGCAACAGGACACATTCACTGTCAAAGGGCATCACTTTATGTTGAGTAAGTAATATGGGCCGGTATCAACTCTCTCCCATTTTTGTTTACGTTAATATGAGCATGCCCAAGGCCCATTTATGCATCCCAAACATCTAAGCCAGTAATTCCTTAAGCATTATGCACACCAATCAAAATTGTATTGTCAAAAGTGGTTACCACGTTGCAGTTAGCATTGAAAGTGAGAGGTCTTCCCTCACCTCGAATATTCCTTTATAGTATAGCTGGGACTAGGAGTATAAATCTCGGCTTAATTTGCGTTTATGGGCACATGGAATGGAAGAACAAAAAGGACGCAAATTTTCAATATTCATACCCAAATTCTAAAAGCGTAGGCGGATAATAGTCTAAAATTACACTAGCTACCAAACAAACAACTAAGAATAGTTATGACGCATTGCACGTACGTCCGTCGCGTCCATCATTTGTTGCATTGTCCCTCCCAGGTAATCTCAAGCCCAATTCCAACTCGCCGTCAGATGGCCCAATCCTGACCTTTCTCTTTCATTAAACTTGTTTACGGGCTTTCTCCTTTATTCGTATACCGTCACCAGCCCATCACCACAACATTTTCCTATTATCTTTCATCTTTATTGTTTTCCTCCATATCTATCTTTAATCCTAATTTCACTTTCCAGTGTATACATATTCTCAAGACAATTAAATATGGAAACATGTAAATCTAATGCACCCTCTGAGAAATAAAATATGAAAATATTCAAATTTGTAAATTGATATTTATATCATTTTATTCTAAAATAAGATTTGTGGGAAAAAAAAAAAAATACAAGGTACAAGAAAAAATTCTAATAATGCTTCATGAGAAAGTTTCTAATAAATGTTAAAAGATCTTCAAAAACCGGAAGTCAGCAGAAACCATTAGATATTAGATGGAAGCAAGATACAGATAACTGAATCATTGAAGCAAGTTCCCTCTTTCTCACTTTCGTGCATCTTTTACAAAAATTGTGTAAGCGTGTGTTTTGAAACGATCTCGAGGTCACTCAGTCCTTAGAAAGAGTGAAAAACTCAAAACTCAACGAAGATCCGTACGGCTTGTATTCTACTCACTCAATAGTGGGAAGCTTGTGACTCACTTGTGCAAGTACACTGAATGGAGATGCATATGCTATATTATATGTAAAGAATTATGAAATCAATCCTTGTGATAGAAGAAAGGCATGTTAGTCCTTATATTCTCCTCGTATTCGCACGAGACATTGGATTTTCACCACAAACAAGGATTTGTACTGACTGTGGTTTATTGACAAAGGGAAAAACGGTAAAACTGATGAGAAGATTAATTAGTTAAATGAAGAATCACATAATGTAACTTGATATAATAATGTCCAAAAATATATAGCTTAGATGCCGTTTAAAATAAAATCTAGGGGCTCACGGAAATTGAAACTTTTTATGTTCAGGGATGGTATGTATTCATCTTGAAATGGAACCATATCTTGTACATCAAGATCACATTTTCCATCTACATTTGACCCAGGACAAATTAATAATGCTAAATTAGAGAACAGATTATCTAGATCCTAGCACCAAATCAAATATATGTATTCAAAGTAAAAATTGGCATCCTAAAAAGATCCTACTCTATATAATGCTTAGAATCCAAACTTGTGGAATATAGTCATCAAAAGCTGGAAGCCAGCCATCAAACCTTCGCCAAAACAGAAGAATATGATTTGACTATTCCCCAGTGAGTCCAGATAGCTTGCATCAACTGATTTGCATATCATTTGGCCAATTTCTATATGCCCATGCCTCTCTCTTTTTTTTATTATTTAAACTTTCCTTTTCATTTTCAATTAAAGATTGAAATTTTACTCAATAAAAATGTCATACAAAAGAATTAAAATCCTTCCATCTACCAAGCAAACAAGATTTTTGCAGAAAATGTATAGGGTTAAAAATGAGATGGTTAGTATCTTTGTCATAAGAATAATTACAGCTAGTATATATAGTTGGTAATACATTAATTAAGGTGGTAACAATATAGATATTGTTGAGAAATTAGCCTGTGCTACATTTGGGTAAATAATTAAAAGTAAAAAAAGTTGTTGAGTTGAGAGTGAGTAAGTTGAGGAAAATGGAAAGGGTAGAATCCAACCAAAGGTGAAATACAGCCTATAGTTGCCGGTTTATGTTCCCATCCCATGGCTAAAGTGTTTTGTCTGGATTACAGCAGTGCTCCTCTTTTTATGCTCACCTTTGCCACTTTTCTAATAAACCTTGAACGTTCTCGCACGCCAACCACTTTAATTTACGTTGGTAACACAAGTAAAGGCACTATTTTATTGCATCACCGAAACCACATTCATTCCCCCTCCCTACATTGCAACTTAAACCTCGGAAGACTGCAATGCAAAATGCACATCCTTGAGGCCTCAGTTTTCGAGCCTGCACACGTTCACTTCATTTATACTCCAATCCAATCCATTCAGTCAACCTTTGCCTTTGTACGTACGTATGTACGTCTCTCTCTATATATACACAAGTTCCTCTGCTCCCTCCACCTACTCCCTCAAGCTCTGTTTCGAGCTTTTTTTTGGGTGCAAAATTTTATACATTAACTAATATCATTACGCAAGCAAAGCAAAGCAAAACATAAAGACATGGCTGAGATTCAAGAGTACAAGGAAGGAGTTAAGTTGTGTGGAAAGAGAAAGGGAAATAGGTTTAGCAGCAAGTGTGCTTCTTTGGTTAAAGAGCAACGTGCTCGTCTCTATATCCTGCGCCGCTGTGCCACCATGCTTCTCTGTTGGTATATCCAAGGAGATGACTGAAACTGAAACCAAACCCAATTCTGTTTTTTGACTTTCTTTTCCTCTTTTCTACAATATATGCACTGCATATACGTAAACATATACCTATCCTTATTAAGTTTAAAGTCTTGCCCTTTTCAATCCTCCAACGTGTATGTTTGAATGAAGCAAGTTCCAGGCTGTGACTGTTGAGTTGGGTTCGCCGTGGGAGCCAACGCCACTTTAGTCTCATTCCCTGTTTGTTTTCTTCTTTTTGACCCATTTGTACCAAAGCCAATGGGGTTTTACGGGGACTCAGACTTTTGATGACACCCTCGGTGCTACTTTTTCCACAATCAGCACTACACAGTATGGAGCTTCCTTGGACACAATAATCTACTCAATGTTTTTCAGTTATTAAGCTAAGAAAATAATTACTTTTTCACATGGATGGGCATTATAGTTCAAAAGTAGTAGGACTTAGTGCCTATGCAAATGAAGGGAACCTTAAATGTTGTATCTTATGTTATGGCAAACGGCTTGTAAACTTAATTTTAATAATTATTTATAAAGTTGTTTCATCTTGCAAATATATTGTTAAAGCCCGCTGTTCATATCAAATGTGAGTGAGGATTTGGGAGAAACTCACTTCACATTATTACATCACTTATCTAGTTAATCAGTCAGTTATCAGTTAATAACTACTATCTACAGTGATTAGTTGTAAATTTGTTTTGGTTTGTAACCCCTCAACTTCTACACCTAAATATTCTAATTTTTCTACGGTAATTAAATACATCATTCAATAACAAATCAAATCTTATTTCATAGAATAATTTCTCAAGTAAAGTTTCTACCAACTGTATATATATAAATTTCTCAAAAACACAAAAGAAGTAATAGCATCATATTGTCTTCAAGAATTCCATGTTCTCCTCTAACCTACGGTCTGGTGTCTCCAAGCAACTGTTCATCTGCTCGCCCGTTCGTGGGGTCATCACAGGTATCAACCACAGACACAACCATAGGGTTAACTCATAATTTAATGATAATAATAAGATCACTTGAACAATACACACAACAAATATAAAGGAGACATGTCACTCACAGTTCACTCTCATGTCATATTATTATTATTATTATTATTATTATTATTATTATTATTATTATTATTAATTGGGCTGTTACATGGTTAATTACTGTTGTCATGCACATTTACGTAGTTGTACCACTCATTCCAGTTAGTGAGAAATTTACATTTTCTGATTGATATCATTCTTTTTTTTCAAATTCCTTCCGCTTCCACTACCGACAATGTAACTCTATTTGACGAGAAACGTCCTTTTTTGTACTCATAGGTCAAAAAGGATAGATGCACCCACTGTATAGTCAAAAAGTAATCATGCCTGAGTTTGATTCTGCCGTACCTTCATTAACTTCCACTATGTTTTTGAGTTGAATCATGTCCCTCGCTTTCTCAAAATTATATCCCAAAGGAACTGCCCTATGACCTCTTTTTCTTTCCTTCAACCTTTAAATCCCCTTTCTAATTACCAAATTAACTTTATCACACTAGATTAGGCATGGATATGAGTGCATAAAACCAAGACTATTGACATTATTTTAGGAAGGTGAGGCAAAACTGGCAACGTGTTCATAAACTTTCTTTGTTTTGATCATCAATTTCAGTGCCGATTTGTTGTCTGAGGATTCCGTGCATATCTTGATGTAGCAAACTATTTGTGGCATTTCATTTGGTAAACAAAGTAACCATATGGAATGTGAAATTTGCTTCAAATTGAAATGAGAAGTTGTAGTGTATATTCACGCTAGTGAATAGCATGCACATACTTTTTTCTGTTGCATGAAATTTGTTAAATCAGTTATCATTCAGCTCAATCTCTCTTGAATACGTAGTGTCAAGTGCCAACAGTATAATTTGTCCAAAAGTAACAAGCAAATGCTCTTTGTATCTAATGGTGAAACATAAATTTAAATTGACAGGGTTTTCCTCATGAACTTTAACTACACTATAACTATTCTGTGAAATAAAAAGGGTCTGACATTGATAAGGTGATTAGGTGAGAGATAACAACTAAATTCAGTAAGTTATAGCGCTGCAATATTGAAAAATTAAAATTAAAAACATAAGTCATATAACTGAGGATTGCAGAGTTCAGGATGTTGTATTAAGAGAAACAGTTTGTCGCTCAAGGGTATACTCCATACATAAGCAATGATGCTAATTCCTGGGACAGAAAGTTTTTTCTGAAAATAATCATTAAAATCTTTTATTACAAAGTCTGAGGGAGAGTCATCATTTACAACGGTAAAAAACTAAAAATGATTCTGTATATGTTGAAATGCAAAATTTTGCAAGTGTACACATATCTATTGTCAATATTTGTCGAGGACAAGACAAACATTTATCGCTAGTCTTTATTCATTTGGTGGTTGGATGATTCTACATTCTTCAGCCATTCAACTACTTCTCTGATGCTTGGTCTCTTGAAAGGATTGTGGTTGACACACATGCAGGCTACATCAAGAACCTGCTCCATCTCTTTTTCAAAGCCCTTCCCTCTTAGAAGAGGATCAAAGACTTGATCCTGTTTTCCTTCACACCTCATTTGTTGAACCCAGGCAACCAACTCCCCCAACATTTTAGGCTTGCTAACATCGACAGGCCTCCTCCCAGTGAGCAGCTCAAGCATGACAACCCCAAAGCTGTAGACATCTCCTCTAAGAGTTGCCACCCATGCTTGTCCGTACTCTGGGGGTATGTAACCTAATGTACCTACAAGTTCAGTTGTAACATGAGTATGATAAGGAAGAATCAGTCGGGCCAACCCAAAATCAGCAACATGTGCCTTGAACTTTTCATCAAGGAGTATATTGCTCGACTTTATGTCTCGATGCACTATATGTGGTTCACATATCTGATGCATGTAGGCCAATCCACAACTTGCATCTTGTGCAATCTTCAGTCGAGTAGGCCAATCAAGTTGAGATGGACCATCGGCCTTTTCATGCAACCAGTAATCCAGACTTCCATTTTCCATGTAAGTATATATGAGAAGCCGAGCGCCCTCATGCACACAATAGCCTTGCAATGCAACCAGATTTTCATGCTTTGCTGTGGACAAAGCCTCCACCTCTGCTTTAAATTCCCTTTCCATAAGACCCAAATCTCCGGAAAGTTTCTTGATGGCCACGGCAGTTCCATTTGGTAGCATTGCTTTATAAACCAAACCAAAACCACCACATCCAATTATGTTTGCCTGGCTGAAATTTTCAGTGGCTTTTAATATTTCAGATATGGTAAGGTCCTTGATTTCATTTGTTTTATTAGGGAACAGTACCACTAGGCTAGCCTCTTTGTCAACCTCAGGATGAACCCCACTGTAAGAGTTGACAGAAATTGATTCTAGTTCAATCTTGTCGGAGTCTCCACCTGGGTTGATCCTCCTCTTGGATATTATCCATACTATCAACACTGAAATGAAGGAAACAGTGCCAAAACAGGCTGCAATGACAAATCCAATTATCAATTTTTTGTTGGAGCTGCGACCACGTGCAGTAGCACCCTGTTGAGGAAGACAAGAGCGCTGAACAACAGGACCGCACAACTGTGGGTTTCCTTCAAAGCTGGAATAGATGAAAGTATTAAATTGACCGCCAGTTGGTATCGGTCCTTGAAGATTGTTGTATGCTACAGTGAAAGCAGACAAAAAATGCAAGCTTGTGAGTGAAACAGGAATTTCACCAGAAAGTTGGTTTCCTGAGAGGGATAGTTTCTCTAAGTTAGTCAAGTTAGAAAGTTCTGCTGGGATATGGCCAGAGAATTTGTTGTTACTAAGGTCCAGCTGAATAAGGACTTTCAGTTGACCAATCTCTCTAGGGATACTGCCATTGAGGCTATTGTGTCCTAGATATATTGCTGGTGGTAGGTTGGAAATCTGATTGTATTGCATCTGAGAAACATTGTTGGCATTAGCAAAGACAGGTAGCTCCAGGTAAGTCGTTTCTACTTCATCATATGCCTGTTGTGATGTTAGTGCTGGAATCCTGGTGAGCTCAATTGGAAATGTTCCTGTGAGGAGGTTAAAAGACAAGTCTATGTAGAAAAGCTCCGGAAGTGTGTACAGCCAAGGAGGAATTGAACCGGTAATTTGATTAAAGGACAAATCCAAGACCTCGAGCTTCTTCAGATTAACAAGCCAGCGTGGTACTTGGCCAGTGAAATTACAACCACCCAAGGCTAGAACTTGGATCTTTTGGAAACCATCTGGATTTGTTATGTTCTCATCATCTGGCATGATTTCATTGAAAAAATTCTGGGAGAGCATAAGGGTACTAAGGTTCTTGAGTTGCATGAGTAACCTGAGAGCCCCAGTGACATTACTGAATTTGTTGGTAGAAATTGAAAGGAAAGCCAGAGACTGGAGTCCAAGTATGTCAGGTGAGATCTGTCCCTCAAATTTATTAGATGCCAGCCTTGCTGCTTTAAGTGATTTACAGGCATAAAGGGTTGGTGGTATAATCCCAGTAAAGCTATTGTTGCCGAGGTCAAGTGCTGTGAGTTTGAGCAGTCCTGAGAAATTCAATGTTGAGAGGCTTCCCTCCAACAAGTTGAGCCTTACATCCAACATGACAAGATTGGCACAGTCCATCAGAGATGGTGGCAGAGTACCACTTAGATTGTTGGCGTGAAGGAGCAAACGTTCCAATTTGGAGAGCTTACCAATATCTGAGGGAATAGGCCCAGTGAAATTATTGGAATAAAGCTCCAAAACTGTGAGGTTGGCAAGGTTAACAATACCCTCACCAATTGTCCCAATGAGTCTATTGAGGGGCAAAGAGATTTCTTTGAGAGAAACAGCATTAAAAATATCAGAGGGAAGGGGTCCGGATAGGAAATTGGAACCTGCTCGAAATCTCTCCAGCTTGGAACATGATCCTAGTCCAGGCTTGATGGTGCCGGTGAAATCATTGGAGGAGTAATCCAAGAATCTGAGAGAGGAGGAGTTACTGCAGATAAGAGATGTGGGAATTTGACCTGTGAAGCTGTTGTTGCTAACATTGAAAGATGTCAAAGTCCCCCCTGCCAGGTGCTGAAGAAGAGATGGTGGGAGCGTTCCATGGAATAAATTACCAGACAAATCCAGCTCCCGGATAGTATTATTTGAAGTTATATCAGCAACCGAGGGTGGCAATTCACCAGAGAGACGATTATGGCTTAAATCAAGAATTTGGAGGTGATTAAGAAGTGAGAAAAATTGGTGTGGGAGATTACCAGACAATCGATTACGGGAGAGATTAAGCTCTAAGAGAGAAGTGAGGTTTGTGAGAGATGGGAGGATGGAACCAGTGAGAGATCTTGATGGCAGACTTAGACGAATGACTCTTTGATTACCTTCACAAGTAATGCCTTCCCAAAAACAGCAATCAACAGAAGGAGACCAATTGAGAGGGGAAGGGGTCGATATGTTCCCGGAGAAGGCCAACAGAGAATCTCTATCCAGTTGGTTACAAGATGAGGCAAGAACAAGGAACTCAGACAGAAGTAACAGTATAGAAACAAATACAATAAACTTTGAAAACATGTAGATGGAAGAGGGATTTTGTGTGAGACTGGGAGATGTCATCCCCAGAAGGAAAAAATAGAGTCTTTAGTGAATCTGAATAGACAAACATATGGATTGAGGTGTTTGAGATGTTGCTGGGGATAGCATAAAGCATAACACTAACAGCAGAGAACATCGATTGACCATGTCTGAGGAAAACCAAAGTAAGAAGCGAGAAAGTAGGATGATGTTGACAGCTTGGTTGGGATATGATATATAAATTTGTATTGAGCGTTTACTTTTCTTTCTGTTTGGAGGGGCGGCCAGTAGTAGTGCCTCACTGGAATTTGTCTATGATCATCATCATCATCATCATGATTGACCAGTATACCATTTCCATACACAACGTGTGCAAGTGGAACTCATCATCATTTTTTTTTTATTATGTTATAAGAAACAAACATAAAGATCTATTGCTGTATTCTGATGATGGATATTCTGTCTCAAACTCCACCACACCTCACCTTCCACTTGCATTTTGCATTTTGCATTTTGCATTTTCACTCCCTACTTTTGTAACAATGAATCCATTTCACCTCTTTTATGCCACTTACACTAATTAACATATTTTATAACATTCTGCTTTCTCATTATAAGTTTTAATACATAAAATATCAATAAATTTCACCAATTATGTCACTTTCACATTTGTGCCGGTGTCAATGATAATAATAATAATAATATTAAAATAAATTAAAAGTAAATTCCACTAGTTCATGTCCATATCACTTGTAAAGTACCATGGTTTCAAACACGAAACTTCCCCAAGACAATCCCCTGCAATAAAAAATAAAGTAAATAGTTAAAAATTATATAATTTAATTAGACTTATACATCGCAATATGTACGAGTATACAAGGTCGTATCTGCTTAAAGCTATGCAAATTATAATACTCAAACAATATGAACATATATTCTACCTTGACTTTAACAAAATTATTTTATTAATACAACGCCTAGATGTCAAATCAGGAGCAATGCCCTACATAAATTTACAAAAATAAAATTAATATATGGTATTTTTTCTTAAAGTCAGTAACAATATTTTTGTCCTTATTAGGAGAGATTAATAATAGTGAATAAACAATATCATTTAATACTGTTAATTAAATATTCTGAAAATTAATTTTAAATTTATTTTTTAAACCAAATAGTTTTGCTTAAAAATTTCCTTTCACTACGTCAAACTCTAATTATTGGAACATTATATCAACCTATGAAAATTTTTAATAGTCTTTATTTTACGCGGTCAAACAATCTTTCGGTAGCATCTTTTTTATATATTTTAAATTTTGATTCAGCGTTGATCACAGGTTTTAAGTTTTATATATAGCATATTCAATGTTATATTTAAATATACAAAAATAATTATTAAATAATGTATGAATGAGTCAAGTTAAATAGTATACAAAATTTCCTAAAAATATTCCAATATCTTACAAAATAATTCCTTATACTATTCTATTACAATAGTTTAAAAATATTACGTAATACAATGTATAATGGTTTAGTATTATTATAAATATTTTGTTTTAAAAATAAATTAGTAATAATATTTATCATCTAACTAGCTATAAATTATTCTGATTTTTCATTATATGTATATATAATTCAATAATTGAATTAGACTGTACTGATTATTTTTTAAAAAAATATATTATGTTATATGATGAGATTTTTTGACTTTTGTGGTATTTTTTTTAAAATAATTACAATAAAAAGTAAAACTAAAATATAAAATAATATTAAAAATACTATTTATATAAAAAATTTCAACATTTATAAGTGTGTCCTTGCAAATTGTAAGTCAACAAATACTTGAGGATAGAGTTAATTTGAATTAATGTAATAAATGGGCAATTTAAATGAGGTACGAAAACTTGTTTTAACCTATTAGGCACATTTTATATGCTTAAGAAAAGAATAAGAAGGACGTGGAGGATTTCACATTAGAAAGCAACTTGTTATTAAAGATTTAGGGTACTTTTCGATGTGCACGCGCAATTTAAAACCAGTTTTTACGGTCTATATCAAATTAAAAAATAGGTCAAGAATAATTTAGAATTGGGGTGACGAGTAATATAAATAACAGAAAAATATAATTACTTAATTATAATCTGTTATAAAATGAATTTTTTAATTTTAATAATAAATTTTTTAAAATATTACATAATTTAATTTATAATTTTAATAATATAAAATTATTTTACATTATTAATATTTAAACCCTACAAATAATAACTATGTGAATTATAATATTTGTATTACAATGTTCGATATATCGTCCATATTCATGAACGAAATTCCATGATTGGCGAAGAAGTATAGAAAGAAGACCAGTGTTTAACTATACCAGTTAGATAGCACGCATCCTAGTACTATGCCTATAGAATATTACTCTCATATTTAATGCAAGTTGACTTTGACTAAGGGATATTTAAGACCCAGGAGCAACTAACGTAGAATATAATTTTAAATTTTTCTGTTTTCTTTTTATATTTTTCTAATATCAATTTTTCTAGGAAAAATAAAATTTTTATTAATTGATAAAGTGATACAATTATTATTTTTAATATTAAATCAAAATTAGTTTAAGATTTGATTCAGTAATTAAAATTTTATTTCAATTAATTGATGAACCAAATGAATTAATTTTGAAATAAAAAATAATTATATTCATTAAATAAATTAATTAAATCTAAATTATGTTAACTCAATCAATAATTTAAGTTTAAATTTTGAATATACAATTACATCTATGAATTAGACCGGATATAGTAGAGGGTATGCTTGTCTTCGTCTCCTCTGTAAGAGATTTTTCTTCTCCTCATTATAAGTCCTCGTGTTCCCTATAAATATAAAAGAAATTACTTTATAAATTAAAATTTAAAAAAAAAATAAAAAAAACATTAAAAATCTCACAAACATAAATATTACATTAAAATTCTCAAATGACATAATACAAATATTGAAACCAAGTTCAACTTTCATTCACAATAAACCATTGCAATAAAAAGAATTTGAAAAAAATTTATAGCAATAAGAATCACAAATTTTATTTAACAAACAAAACACTTTTAACACAATAAAATTTATGGTAAATAATAAAAAAATAGAATTTAGAAGATTTTACAATAATAATGAAGAGAAATTTCACTTAACAACGTAAAACATCAAATTTTAACAACATAAATAATATGTCAATGTCTTATTAAATGAGAATGCGAAACTTTTTTTATGCTGAATGCATTCAAATTATACATTATATATAACGGAAAAAGGGTTGAAGCTATGTATATGTAATAGGTGATTTATTTAATAAGAGAATTTGTGTTTAATTTGATTTGTATATAATTTTTTTAATTAACAAAAATTAATGTATGATGAAATAGGTTAGGATACTTATTATTTATGAGATGAAAAAATAAAAATGCTATATATCTAGTGCATAGAATCATATGCGAGGAAGATAAGGCAAAGGGATAATATTGTTGGTAATTACATTGCCTGTTTCACGATTCCTCAACATTCAATATCAAATTTTGTAAGCAACCCGCGCCCAGACAGTGATTGATAGCATCACTATGTTGAATAAATAGCTCCATTCAAACTATTAATTATTACAATAATTTTACATAGCTTTTACATTACATATGGTTGTTTTAGGATAAGTCATTATCAAATAAATATTTGATTTTATTTATGACCGTATGATAAATTATTCTTTGTTAATTAAAAAGCTACGTACATTTTAGATTCTTCGTGTAAGAATGGCATGTCATTGACCTTGTTTTGGTTATTTTTGGTGGGAGCAAGAGCAGGATGGAAAAATAATTATAATTGATAAGATATTTTATTTATTTTTTATTTATATATAAATACAAGTCTATAAAGATATTAATTTTATTCTTATTTTAAAATATTTAGACAGAAAAAAAAATATAAGGTAATATTTTTATAATTGTTTATCAAAAGAAAAAGTAAAACTAAAAACTACAGTGAATACAATTTTTTTTTTGAAAATATTTATTATTATGAATTTTCATTATAACATAATTTTTTTAATTAAAATTATTTATTTATTATGAATTATGATTATAGAAAATAAATAATTATTTTGTGTAGACTAAAATTGTAGTTTAATAACTAAATATGGACATATATAGATACTGAAATTACTTAGTGCACAGCATTCCTATGAGCACGAATACTGTTAATCATGTGGCTAAGGAAAGGCTTCAATAGAATACGACCCAATGAAGAGACTTTCCAGTTAAACTTGACATTTATTAAGTTCAACACATACACTGACAGACAGCCACGTGTGGGCTTAAATTGATGACCCAACTCTTGATATTGATTATTGCCCCAAACTTGAAAGATATACCATTGTGGTTTTCAACATTCCATTCAGAAGCTTGGTTAAGCAATCATTTTCAAGGCACATTTTAAATTTTTCTTTAAAAATATTTATTGTATAAATTATAGGAGAATATAAAGAAATTACAAATAGCGCAATTTCACATTTTAGTAAAAAAATTTCTATTAATTTTTTAACCAACACAAATTTACCATTTGACACGAAGAAATGAGAAATCATTTTCAAGGATAGTGGTGAGAATTGAAATTTTTTACCAAATTTGGTTTAGATACATTTAGCCGAAAAAGATCTTTAGAATAAGGAAAAGAAAATAAAATAAAATTCTCTAAAATTAAAATTAAAATTATTTATTAATTAATTTATAAAAAAGTCTCATATTTTTTTTTTAGAAAAATTAAGAAAAAATTTCTCTAATTAATTAATAAAAATTAATTTTAAGTTTATAGATAAATATATTTGATTTTATCTGCCAGAATGTTTGATGAATGAGATCCTAAGTCAGCTGGGCTTACTTTCTACAAGGCTTATCTCTTGCTCGGTATGTCAACTCTTGCAAGACAATAATTTCTCTATAGAAAAAGAAAAAGCCCAAAGACCAATAATATGTTATACATATCCCAAGTGGACCCTTCATATTTTTCGGCTGAAAATGGACAAGTACAAGGTGCACAAGCTAAAAACTTAGATTAGTCTTGCGATTAAGTTTTGAACTGAGTGCTTATTTATAGATGACAATTTTATTTTTTTAAAACTTTACTACGTTAATAACTGCGATAAGCAATCAACCAACCAATCCACTCACAGAATATTTACGTATTTTTCTTCTTGTATACGTATTTCTCTCTTATACGTAGTTGTTTACTAAATATTTTTCCTTTTTATATGCATACGTTAGTGAACTCTGGCCATAACTCAGACTCGTGAAGTGAATGCCATTTTGTGGCGTTTAAACTTCATTAATTGTCTCAAAAAAACGGTCGATGTCTTAAATCTATTGGTTTGAATTAACGTTGTCCACCCTGCGTGAGGTCATTTATGTTCAAATGTATATTGGATGCATTAATGTAAGTGTGAGTGCATCAGTTTCAACAGATACTTTTCTTCAGTTAGAACATTTTACAACGCAAAACACATTTTGTCTCAAGGTCAAACTTGGCATGCTAAATGCAGAAAACCGACCAACACAGTATTACATTTATGGATGAGCCTAGGCATGCTGAGGAATAAGGAATAGCGACGTGGCCCTTCTTGTGAGGGGAGCAAGCTAGCTATTGTTATTCTTTTATATTTGGAGTAATTAAATGGCCATTATTGATAACACATGGTCCCTACGGCTCAAAGCGTGGCACTGCCACTGCAAGATATATAATCTTTTACTCTTTCCTCGCTTCTGCGGAGATTGCGGGCAGGGATTGAGACATGTTAGCTTTTGTAGAGGGAATTGATTGGGATTAAGATTGTATATATGATTAAGTTGTCATGCATGCCACTGGATTCTAATATATCATTAGCCACACCACTAAGGGATGCAAACATCGATCATTACAACATTGCTTAGTTTATCATATACTTTCACTTTAATGATTTAAGCTAGCTGTTTCGGATTGCTGTCCTTCTAACCTCTTTGATTTGATGTGATTGACCCTTTTTACTTCTCTACTTGGAATCCACATATACCAAAATTACGGCAAGTTTGGGGTTAATTACACTAGCTACTTGCATACTTTTGCACCGCATGCATCATATTCAACAAGAGACAAGCATCATATTCAACAAGAGACAATATGCTGATCTATGGACTACGTACGGAGACTTCAAATCAACAAGGACATGCACCCAAGGAATTATTACCTTAAATTTTAGTGTCGCAGTATCTGTGTTCTTGTTGTGTCTATTGTGCCCGTAATTCGACTTCAATTCAACGTCTCCACTAACTTGCAATTTATGTTAAATAGCTAATTTTCAAAAAGCAAGTTGCAGCTGGCTCCAACTCTAATAATTAAAAGAGCACGGGTGATCTAGAACTAAAGGATAAAGTTTTCTCATCATTATTGAGCTTCGGATAACAATTTCACTTTATCCTTAAGTTTTTCTCAAGTAAAATATGAAGCTGGCTGGTATCTTTTAAGAGACGAATCGATACGAAAGTTTTTATATGCACTGTTTAGAACATTTTTCTTCTTATAAATGAATAACAATCTTTTATATGTGCATGGATCCAATCATAAAATCCTCACATTTGAAAGGACCCAGTGGTCTATATATATATATATATATATATATATATATATATATATATTGAATTTCTGGTGTGGTGAAGCATTTCACGAGTCCTGTGACGTCCAAGGATTGAGAACATTGTACAAGATGAAGACATGATAAGAGTCTCGCATACACATACGCAACCCCGAGGCCAAATAGTATACTAGTTAATTTTCATGCGAATGAACTGTTTTATTATAATCTTGATCATTAATTTTCTAATTAACAATTGTATCTGTATTTTATCTTCTAAAAAACATTTTTCTTTTCTGAAACTTAAAATAATTCCAGACATACAACTTTAACCAAGACTTAGACCAATCATCAGCAACTCCACTTTTCAATTTTGGTATATAGTATAGCTGTGTGAATGGAGGATATTGCTGGGATTTTGACGCAAGGAGATATGAAAAGTCAAATGAAGTGAGCGTGGTGTGGATATACAAACTTTGGGATCATGCATGGAACCACGTAATCATTGTTTGGAACAACGGATGAGGCAGGCTAAATGATAACGAGGTGGGCGTGGATGCGTGGGGAACCACGAGCAGAAACAGAAAGAGAAAGTGAATGATTGTATTGGCACAAATTATTTGGAGAGTTATATATAAAAGTGGAAGCCCCAACCAACATGGAAACAAACCAGATCAGAGCATGCACAACATGGTTAGCGGCAGTGAGAGTTACAGCAATCTAAAGAATGGCATCATAGCATTCTTGGTCCCTCTACCCTCTGTCCTATTCTACCTCTCATTCCAATCAGCCATTAGTGCCAACCCGTCATCTTTGTCAACTCTCTGGACATGGTGCTATCACCACCCTTTGCTATTAGCCAATGTCCTTTTCTTCTTCAACGTGAATTTCCTCTTCTGGCTCATCGCTCTTATCCAATCCAGCCACTGGGTACGTACAGTTTCCACTTCACTTCACTCAGATATATCTTATATGTAGTCTGTGGTTTGGTTTTGTGCTTGACACCTTTAACTTCCGTTGGTGCAGATGATTGACCCGTATTGGACAGTGATACCTGTGATGCTTGTGCATTACTATTCAACTCACCCTTTGCTTCAGTATGAGTGGTTGAGGTCCAGGATTGTCATCTTGTTGACATGGGTGTGGAGTATTAGGCTACTCCACAACTACTTCAGGCGAGAAAAGTGGCAGTGGGGTGCCAGGGAAGATTGGCGTTTCACTGATTTGAGCCATCACTATGGAACCAATTGGTGGTGGGCATCCTTCTTCGCCATCTACGTCCCTCAGCAGGTTACTTACTACAATTTCTTGTGTTGTTTTTTCATTTTTTTGTGCTCTTAGATGAAGATACATGCATGAACCTTGTTTAATTATTTGCACCATCATTTGAAATGAGGGTTTTGTGAGTCTCACCTTTGCAGGTGTTTCTGATTGGACTATCACTTCCTTTCTATGTTATCCACTCGGTCAATCAGCCTCTCAGCATCTGGGATTTGGTAGCCATAGTTATGTGTATATCTGGCATTGTCATAGCATACACCGCTGATACTCAACTATACAACTTTGTGAGTAGAAACAAGGAGCTAAAAGAGGAAAGTAAACCAGTGGTTCCTGTTCTTGAGAAAGGGCTGTGGTATTACTCTCGGCATCCGAATTACTTTGGAGAGCAGGTGTGGTGGTGGGGAATGGCTGTGTTTGCTTGGAACCTGGGACATGGATGGGCTTTCATAGGGGCATTGGCTAATACCATGTGTTTGGCTTATGTCACTAAGCTTGTGGAGGATCGAATGTTGAAACAAGATAGCAGAACAGAGGCGTTTAGGCTCTATCAGAACACTACTTCCGTATGGGTACCTTGGTTCAAGTCCTCTCCATTAGGACCAAAATTTAAGAATGCTTGATTTTTCATTTTTTTTTCCCATAGTGCTTTAGCCTTTTGTTGGTTGGTTGTTTGTACTTAGTACCACCATCATCTTAATTTGCATAGTTTGTTGATTATGTAAGAGAGCCTTGAGTTGGATCATGTGTGTGCTCTACCCTTGCACTCACTGATTTTTGTATAATATTTATCAGTAATTTTAGCACTTCCCTACAAGCTATCTCAATTGCTATGATAAACACTCATTTCAAATCTTCAATAAACACATTTATTTATTTATTTCAAAATAAATATTTGTATTTTATGTCATACTATTGTTTTAAAAAGAAAGTATATATGTATATATAAATCATTTTTAATTGATAATGAAATAAGAATATAATGAAATAAATTTATATTTTTAAAATAAAAACATTCAATAATTGGAATTTTGTCCTATGAACGTTGACACGACTTTGATGTGGTGAAACTGATTTGATAATAAGTAACACAAAACAAGAGTAACAAGTAAGTGATTGGAATGGGTATTGCAGTGAGAGGAAAATGGGTTTTGACGGCACTGTGTTGGTTTTGGGTGTTTCCGATTTGCTTGTCGGCGGCACAACACAAGCTGCGGTTTGGAAATAATGGAGAGTTTAAGATGTTGCAAGTCGCTGACATGCACTTTGCTAATGGCAAGAGGAGCCACTGCTTGGATGTGCTTCCTTCTCAGTATGCCTCTTGCTCTGACTTCAACACAACCCTCTTCATCCAGCGGATGATCCATGCTGAGAACCCCGACCTTATTGTCTTCACTGGTATATATATTTAACTTCATTTATTACTTTGACGGAATGATAACTCTCGTTACCTTTTTGATCTTAAACTTTCCATTGTAAAAGCTTCTAATTATGAAATATCATGACTTTATTCTAATTAATTGTGTTTCGGATGAACTCTAAGAGAGTGGCTGATAAGAAATTAAACGATTTTGCGTATATTAGCTTGGGAGTTTGAATTTTTATTGTATCAAGCGAGTTCCTTGATTGTTGATACGAGATACCCATTTTGGTGTGACAGGGGATAATATATTTGGGCATGATGCCTGGGATTCGGCTAAATCAATGGATGCGGCATTTGCAGCTGCAATTGCTTCAAACATCCCTTGGGTTGCTGTTTTGGGCAACCATGACCAGGAAGGTTCCCTCTCTAGGGAAGGGGTGATGAAACATATTGCAGGCATGAAAAACACTTTATCTATAGTCAATCCTCCTGATGTACATATTATTGATGGCTTTGGGAACTATAACTTAGAGGTTAGAGGAGTTGAAGGCACTGATTTTGAAAACAAATCAGTGCTCAATCTCTACTTTCTCGATAGTGGGGATTACTCCAAGGTTCCCTTTATTTCTGGCTATGGTTGGATCAAACCCTCTCAGCAACTTTGGTTCCGACGGACTTCTCAAAAGCTCAGGGTACTGTTTTACCTGTTCCACTGGCTGCTATTTTTGTTTGGTCACTGTACATTGTATCCTATGATCTGCTAAGCTGTTCATCCCGTTTCTCTTTCTCTTTTTGTTTATATGGATGGAAGTTTTTGTGGAGTTTCATTAGACAGGCAGCTGTTTTTCACTTCTTTCACCTGATCATCTTCGGATTATCTATTTACTCTTTGTTCTGCAGAGAGCATACATGAAAGGACCAGTGCCTCAGAAAGAAGCTGCTCCTGGTCTTGCGTACTTTCACATCCCATTACCTGAATATGCTAGTTTTGACTCATCAAACTTCACAGGTGTGAAACAAGAAGCCATAAGTTCTGCTTCTGTGAATTCTGGCTTCTTCACAACATTGGTTGAAGCAGGAGATGTGAAGGCAGTTTTCACTGGTCATGATCATGTCAATGACTTCTGTGGAAGGCTAACAGATATACATCTTTGTTATGCTGGGGGATTTGGATATCATGCTTATGGAAAAGCTGGATGGTCAAGGAGAGCAAGAGTGGTGGCAGTTAGCTTGGAGAAAGCAGAGAATGGTCATTGGGGAGATGTCAAATTAATTAAAACATGGAAACGCCTTGATGATCATAGTGTAACTGGTATTGATGACCAGGTCTTATGGAGCAAGAGCTTTGGCAGTAAGATATCTCTGGATTCTGGAATACTCGGATACTCTATTTCTTGTTTTAAAACCTGTGCTACAGACTGATAAATGAAATCTCTATTTAGAATTGCACACATAACAGGTGCTAACTGGAGACAGAAAATGAACTTCTGTTGATGCTTCATTCTTGCCATATCTGAGTTGATAAAAATATGCAACGAAACATAGTGGTAGAATGTGTTGGCTATTAGAAGATAAATTAGCTTTCTAATTACTATTACTATTACTTGATTGAAGATAGATTACCTTTCTGTTTATGTTTCATTCTTGGTATATCTGAATTGATAAAATTATGCAACGAAACATAGTTGATAAATTAACTTTCTAATTGCCATTACTTGATTGCTCTTGACAGTATCACACTTAATTTACTTCAAAGTTCAGTTACTCAAAGTGGTAGAATGTGTTAGCTTCTAGAAGATATGTCACATTATTGTCTCATGAAAAAATAAACATCTTGAACTACAATTGGACAGTTTATTCCGTGAAATCAAAGTGGATTAAAGAGACTCAATGATTAGCTGCTTATGTTCTGGTTTTCATGTTACAGGAAACCGCAGGAAAAAACCAGATGGTGGCTCTTGAGATTTTACAGTGATGCAGACAAATGTTAGTATTATGGTCATTTTTACTCCTGAGTCGGGAGGATCTATACATTTATCTTTTTCAAATCAAATGAACATGTTTACTACACGTCCTATTATAATCAGAAATATATATAAGGGATGGAAGTTCATTGATGTGATTCAATGATTGAATGCTATGCAATTGCAACCATCCTGACGCACATGTAGAGTGATGATGTCCATTTCTTTTAATTTGTTCTTATATGTGGCCTCAAGATGAAAGGTTTCTTTTTATAGATTGTAGATGTAATGTATCATGAACTGAGAGTAGATTTCTACTTGTATTGTATGGATATATGCTACCTGATAGTGATAATGATAATACGTTTGCAATAAATTCACAAAGTTACAGCACAATGGCAATTACTGTATGTTATTCAACGTTTATTGCCAAGCTTGACACTGGTTGAATCAGGAGAGAAACTTCCTTTTTGCACCAATGTTTGATGATATCATAGATTAGATTAATAGCATCAAGTTGGAGTAAAACGAGGGTTCTGCAAGGAGAGTGAACAGAGAACATTTTAAACTGGTAATGGTTATTTTGTTGCCTCCCCTGAAATTGGAATCTGATTTCCTATCTGAGTTGTTGCTTAGCATGATGATCTTGATAGGTTTAGTGCTCAAAGTTGTTCAACGCAAACTTAGTGGTTGTCAGGGGTGACCAACAGCGGTGCAAAGTTTCTACAACTTACAACTATTAGACTATATTTGTGGAGCAGTGAACAGAACAAAATGCATCAAGTGCATAATGAAATACATTATCAAGGTAGATAATTTAAAATTTTAAAGTAACTCCTGAATCTGAAATTGATTTGCAGACTAATCTTTCAAAAATTTATAACTTTTCCTCATTCGGATCCAAGTAAAGTGAGGATAAAAGTTTATCATGATTGATTGAAGAGAATAAAAATATTTCTTCTGGATATTTGTTTTATTAGAATTTATAAAAAATTATAAAATCAAGAAAGTAAAAGAATCATTAAATAATAAGTGAGATCTATAAAAATATATAATGTTTAATAGATTTTATAAGAAGTGTATTCAAAAGAGTGTCACACATAGTATTATGATTAATTATTATAAAACTTATAGTAATTCAATAAAAAATTAGTATATAATGATTAAAATAAATATATTATTTTCATAATAATTAGCAAAATTATTCATCGAGTTTGCATTATATGTTAAAGATAATAAATTTGATAATTTTAGTCTTTTAAATAAATTGAAAAATTATAATAAATTAAATTATGAATAATAAAATATTACATAAAAATATACATGAAATAGATTAATTTTTAAATTCTATTAAAAGTACCGTGAAGATAAAAATAAAATTATTTAAATATTATGTAACAACTAACTTTAAAAGAATAAAATTATCCAATAATCAAATGCATTCTATAATATTTTAGAAAACTTATTCTTAAGAAAATAAATTTATTGTGAATAAATACATCATAAGTCATAACTAATTAAAGGTAAAAATGAAATTTAACGATAAACACACTTAAAATAGTCCTATATTCATATAATTAAGGCAAAGAAAATGTTGGATAATACTAATTAAATATGAATTTTATAAAATGGAAAAGGTAGTCAGGAATGGAGATAGTAAATGTGAATTTGTTTGGACAATAAAATAGTTTTGGGTAAAAAATTTTGCGTAGATGTAATTGTTAAGAAATTAAAGCAATATATTTATTATGTAAATAAGATAATAGATGATATAATTTTACTTATATGTTTTTTTAAAGTTTTAGCACAAATATAAAAAAAATAATTAATATTTTAAATTTCATAAAATAATTATTATAACTTTCTAATACATGTTTTATCTATCTAATTAACTATTCCCTCTTCAGTAAATAACTACTCCCACTGAATACTAATAAATTTTCATTAAAAATTAAGAGTGTTGCAGAAAATTAGTTTTATAAAAGATTATATAATTTGGAACAATATTTTTGTATCTGAAAAGATGTATAAAATAGAATTTAGGGAGTAATTTGTTAAGGTGAGAATTTATATCCAGCCAAGATGAATAGGTCCCACAAAATTCTGTATTGGTGCGGTGGGAAAATAGCATATAAGAATCTGCATGTCCTCTTTTGTGGTGACAAAGTGCCAAGTAATAGATTTTATGCAAAGTCACAAGGGCCTGTGAACCACCAGATTTAGATTTTTTTGAGGTACACCTATCCAATTAGATTTCGCATGCCACATGGCAACTCACTATCTCATTATCTACTCACACTCCTATCTTTTAAGATAAGATCCTCAATACTTGAACTAATTTGCATTTCTTTCACATTAATCATCAAACATATACACACAAGCTGAGACAGTCACTCAGCATTTTAAATCATTTTCATTGAATCAAGGGTGAAGGCCTGCCATGGCTTCCGCTTGTGCTTCCTCTGCCATTGCAGCTGTTGCCATTTCTACACCTAGGTAAGTTTATATATATATATATATATATATATATATATATATATATATATATTTATATCTATTCCAGTAATGTAAACAGTGCATGAAATGTTTTGTTTCTTATATACATCTGTATGCTTATATTCATTAACCTTTCATGGGAATTCTAGCATGCATGCATGGACATAATTGATAAAATTAGTGAATGTGTACAACAGTTCCCAGAAGAATGGATCAGTGTTGGGAACACCAAAAGGTTCTTTCCTTGGTGGGAGGAAATTGAGGTTGAACAAGCACACATCAGCAGTTGGAGGACGATCCAGCACTACTACAGTGTGTGCAGCGGCTGACCCTGACAGACCCCTCTGGTTCCCAGGCAGCACCCCTCCTCCATGGCTTGATGGCAGTCTTCCCGGAGATTTTGGCTTTGACCCTCTTGGTCTTTGTAAGTTATCTGCTCAACTTTCAAAAACAAATGCTAACCAGTAATCATATATTCTTCCTTACACACTTTCTAATCAATAGTAAAATACATTAATTGCTGAAAAGAATGTGTTGAAAAGCATGTTGTTAGTAGTTGTAGTACTGTTGAAATTTCATTGTAAGTGATATTACTTGTTATGATAGAAATTTGACAATAAAAAGTGGATTTTGATTGATAGCATCTGATCCGGAGAGTCTGAGATGGAATGTTCAGGCAGAGCTAGTGCACTGCAGATGGGCAATGTTGGGTGCTGCTGGGATTTTCATTCCAGAATTCCTAACAAAGATTGGTATCTTAAACACTCCGTCATGGTACACAGCTGGAGAACAGGAATACTTCACAGATACGACTACCCTGTTTATAGTTGAACTCTTTTTCATTGGGTGGGCAGAGGGTAGAAGATGGGCTGACATAATAAAGCCAGGGTGTGTCAACACTGACCCCATATTTCCAAACAACAAGCTCACTGGAACCGATGTTGGTTACCCAGGTGGACTTTGGTTTGACCCACTTGGATGGGGAAGTGGTTCTCCTGAGAAGATAAAGGAGTTGAGAACTAAGGAGATCAAGAATGGTAGATTGGCCATGTTGGCTGTCATGGGTGCATGGTTCCAGCACATATACACTGGCACCGGTCCTATTGATAACCTCTTTGCTCACCTTGCTGATCCTGGCCATGCTACCATTTTTGCTGTAAGTTCAACTAATTAACACCTACTACTGTATACATATAAATATGGCTTCAATTATATATTATGGAATTGTTTATACTGACTTTATCTTTATTTGACCACTACTGCAGGCTTTCACCCCTAAGTGAAAAGGCTTATATCAACAGCTGCCAGGGGAGAACATGTTTGACCCAAGTAATTAATAGAGCTCAAATCAAATGTATTAGGAATGAGAGGAGTGTTTATGTCAGTAGAAAGCTTGTAATACTACTTCTATCTCCTATATGCACAGAATGATAATCAAACTTGCCGACACCTATTTAAGTTTTAGATGCCGTACGTGAATGTAAGTTCAAGTAATAATCACTTATGTGCATAATAAAATCATAACCGACGTTGAGTATATTTCACCATTCACGGCAAAATCTGAGAAAATTGGCCAAATGAGTGTTCGGAATAGTCTGTCTGTAGTTATTAGGCTAAATGAATTGATAATTCTAGAGTTTTCTTTCAAAAGAGAGTAGATTATATTGATATTTTAAATTTTTCTGCTGCTACAACACCTAATCTTTTGTTTTCTAACGTTTATATTAACTTCTTTACCAGGATATATGTAGTAGTAATTTTTTGAACAATTAAGGGATACCAGTTTGATATTTTTCAGACAATTAAGAATTAAGACTAGTTAATATAGAAGCAGAAAAAAGAGGGAAATGGATTAAAATTCGACGAAACCTTAATAACTGTTGACATAGTTTTCTCTTCAAAAAATTTATCAACTTGAATGGCCTTTCTGATAAATATGTTCGAATTCCAAATAATTTAAACTTGACAACGAGGACAAATTTTCATACATACATCGTAATAACTCCACTCTCTTATTTTTCATTTCTTTTCATAGCTTTCACAAAGTAGTGTACTGTATATACCTGACGGGAGTAGTAGAATGTAGCCGCGTAAACTTGTCTTAAAGCTTAAGGAAATACTTGGTATTGGTAATTGCTCATATTTAAAATTGAACATTCCAATATTTATCCTTCCAAAACAAAAAGTAAAATTCATAGCTCTCAGCTTTTACAGTAGAAAGAATATCAGAGCTAAAACTAGCAATTTGATCCGCAGCTTCTTGTGATCCAAAATCCAAATTGGCCGAAAAAAAAAATAGAGTACGACTTGTCACCAACAATAGTTTGTCAAACCTTTTAAGATTGAAAAGAAATACCAAAGAAGTGAAAACTAACACAGAACAAACCTCAGCCATCAATAATCAAAACCAATTGACCAAAAACAAAATGATGAGTGAGAGGTAAACAGGTATACTTATTAAGATTTTCGTACGCTGCATCAATAGTCCCAACATATTGACAAAATCATTCATTGATGATTCTTAGACTAGATCGAGTGTCCTTGTACAAAAAATTCATTTGCTATACATATTATGATAGCATAAAGAAAACTTATTTAGTGGTTTAGCTTTTCTTTTCCTATCCTTTCATTTTTTATTTTTGTTCGCAGGTTGAAGACTTTGTAATTCCTCAATTAAGCATCCAGGTCTAAATTTACATAATGCCTAGCATTGCACCAATTTCAGGGTTCCGGTAACATTCATGACCAAGTTAGGTTGAATCTTTGAGCTGTCCTAATTTCTTATTGCAGAACTTGAATTATTGTCACTGCAAGCTGGAAAACTTCTATTGTGCTGCATGTGGTTATAAATCCTTGTGGCAATATCTATTCTGCGAGTCATGGTGTAGAGGTCCCAAGGGAGTGGTAGAATGCCAGAAAGGGTGCAATGCATTCTCTATTTGCCTAGCAAAAGAAAGAAAATGAATAGAAGATTAAAGAGTGCAGGCCTATCTCACTGTCCATTAGCCTGCGTTAATAAATATTGATCAAGGGATTTAATTTGCAAGCAGAATGACACCATTTATGAATAAGATGTCTTTGGAAATGTATCACTGAACAAGGAGATAGTATCATAACAGATTCAGATCGATCCTGTCTGGAATTATCTCTTTTTATGGAAGGATCACAAAATTCAAATATGTTTCTAAACTCTTATATATGGTAAACAGTGTCTTGGCTCTTAATGCATTTGTTCCTCTTGATTATGGTTGATAATGGAATGCCACCCCTTCAGATTAGTGTTAATTATGGTTAAACATAGTGTATGAGAAGCTGTCAAATAAGAATTATCTTATTTGTCATGGTTTTTGAGTATTGCAAAGCCGATTAATAGCTGTAATACTGTTATGTTTGCTATCTAGCTGGGTCCATGTTGAGTACATAAGGTGAAGATGCGACGCAAATGTGGCAGGCATATCGAGAGAGCATATTTGACTATATTCTGTCTGCTATATACACTTGGCTATGATAAGGTGAAATATATGGGTACGGGGGACTTTCTGTTTTTTGGGTTGTATTTTTGTGAGTAATTTGTAATAAAAGCAAGATTTGGCTTTATAGAATTTATATATCAAAATATGCTGTGTGTGACTTTAATGATTCAACTTCAAATAACAAGTGCTATTAAGATCCTCTACGTAAGAGAGTCTTTTCCTAAATTAAGGTGCTTTATTTGGATTGGCTTTACCAAACTAATTATTTGTATGAAGTTAAACATCAAAGACAAAAAAATAAAAGTAAAATTACATGTCATAAGAAATTGACCAAGACAATATGGTGTATGAACTCGCTACTTAAGGCATTTTATCAAACAAAGTGCACTCTATTGCAAGTTGCATTGAAAGTCTGGTTGCATTTACTAGTCTGGCAATACCCCATCTGTTAACGACATCTCGGGTTGTAATCGTCATCTTGATAAGCACCATTTGAAAGCTAACATCAATTTCTACAACACTTATGAAGAACATAAAGCCAAATAATATTTTAGTGTTAAGTTTGTTATTATGAAAAAAAGCTTCATTTAGAAGTCTGATTAAGTTTGACAAACTCTCTCGTGAAGTCCCACAGTAGACAAAGTATTCTCTTACATTCTCTCAATTTCCTACATAATAACATTGGTAAGGCCAAGGAATGGCCCATATGTATTTCAAGAAAACAAATTACATGGGCCTCATCCATAGCATAGGACCCGTGGCTTAGTTTAAGAGCTATTTATCATTTATCTATCTTAATTTCATATCCATGCTTAATTTAAAGTTATTATTGTTCTATTTTTCTTTATATTATATTTATAATATTATTATTATCGTTAGTTATTAATTCTATGTATACTAGTACTTGTTTTAAATTTATTAATTATTACCTGTTTCAAAAATTAAAAAAAGAGAGTTAATTCAATGATTTATTACCTGTAGGATACCTTATCAATTCAATGATTTATTTTGAAACAAATAGTAACAACTTGATGATTATTTTTTAAATAACTCGTTATTTTTGTTGTTGAACTTTAAAATCTAATATAAGAATGGTGCTTTATTAATTCTGTAACTTAGTTTGACATATTTGAGCTTTATGACAATATTTTGGTAGCGATCAACTAAATATATCTTCTAACAAAATATAATTACATGCTTCAGCTCTAAGTTGAAGATCAATAATTTGCTTAAAAGAATTTTTTAATTATTTTATGATGACAGGTATCCTATGGACAACATAGTTTAAAAATAAAAACAGAAATTAAAATTTTGTTTATTAAAAGCAATAGAAATTAAAATTTTGTTTATTAAAAGCATTAGCTACGTAGCCATTCTCTAAATCTTTAATTAAAGAAAAATAGTAATTAATTAATAACGTTTCCTATTATTATTAGGGTGCCATGAATCTAAGCCACACTAAACTGAAGTATAATTTTTTTTTTGATATAAAAAACATGCAGAATAAAATGCATTTACTGGAAGTAAAATTTGCATATTAAATAGTGTGTAATTGTCATTCAACTTGAAACCATAATGAGGACAATTTACCTCACGTGGACACTGGAAACGAGACCACCATGGTCCATGTAATACTCTATGTAATGATATGGGTACCACTAGAGAAGCTTCGTACAGATTACATTCTCTTGTTCCTTTCAAATTTGGTGCAATAAAACCAAAACGGACAAAACTAGAAGAAAATACAAAACATGTGGACTGTGTAAGAGATAGCTAACTAACTAGATAGCCAAATGTTCATGTAACTTGAAACTAGTTTAGGTTTGGCATTTGGGAGGGCACCACCTAAGTACCTTCTTCACTACCAATGTAAGCCAACCAAACAATATATAATAGGATTACATTTCTTTTTGCTTTCTTTCTTTTTATTTTATTTTATTTGGTGCATGCATTTATGTGAGTGGTCACTTATTATCACCGGGGCCACCATCACTCTGTAGTTGCATCATGCATGGTCCTCAATAGTAATTAATGTGCATGCACTCATCCCTTATCTTATCATTTTATTAAACATAAAAAATCAGCAAAAACCTACATAGAGGATCTGCCATTTTTGGGATCACTTCTGCCTAGGACTCTCCCATTCTTCAACCTGAGATGGTCCATTGCATGCTTTTATTTCATATAAATATGCATAATGAAATTTAAGTATCAAAATGAGTTTTTTCAAAAAAATAAAATAAAGATTCGGTCTCTAATTTATTTTTTTTCTGGTGAAATTGGATATTTCTTGCATGCAGATCAGTCTTGTCTAATTTATTAAATTTGATAATAAGCAAATAAATATCCACCCTATTGACATCATTAAAAGAAGAAATCGACTGTCCTTCTCTGAAAAAAGAAAGTGTCAATATTTCATCCTACAACTACAATACTTATGGCTAAGGTCATCAAACAAAGCTGCCACAAGAGGCTTAAAAAGAATTACCAGGAGAATAAGGTGACTTAAAAATTTACTTTTGTAATTAATTAGTTAGCTACTAATCAAATCTTATTAAAATCTTGTATCATCCCCTAAAATCTCAGCCCTAACAAGTTCCTAATATTTCTTTCTTAATAGTTCCATGAGTACTTAACACCGGAATGGAGGTAGATTTCAACCTTTATATGTGTGGTTTTCCTTTCTGGTAAAGATCAAAGAGCCTAAAACTTCTGTTTTGACTCATTTTGATTTTATAGGACGGGTCTATTTTCGTTATAACCTATATTATATTGTTGTCAAATAATTTCTTGTATTAAAAATAGAAATCTTGATTAATAATAATAACAATAAAAAGTAGTATCGAGCTTCTAACAATTTTTTCACCATCCTAGTAAATAATCACACACACTCCAGCTAATTAAGTTCATGTAAGAAATGCAATAATTAAAAGAAAAACAAAAATGAAATGTCCCTTTCCAATATGAAAGTTATAATAGGTTCGCCTCATTAACATGAATATTAGCATGAACAGCTCATATTGGCATGGGCAAGTCCACCAATAGTACTTTCTCATCCATTCTTTTTTATCTGATCATAATTAATTAAAAGTGTTACGGTGACAAGAAACTTCATAAAAGGTTATTTACACACGGGAAGAGATGCCACAGCTAAAGTGAGCAACTCAATTTAGAAAACAAAACAATAGTAAATTTTAATAGTTGACGGAAAGAATTAATAATCATTGTTATATATACAAACACACAAGAAATCATAAAAATATGATAATATTTGAGGTTAAAATTTGAATGAAAAATTAAAAAATAAAAATTTAATATGTAAAATAAAATGGTGAGTATAAAAAAAGATAGAAATGGTGAGTGGGGTGCAAGTGGTCCATATGGAGGGTTTAGTACAGATATAGAATGATTTGGATTGATCACTGATGGACAGTGCATGCGTCGAGAAATGATCCAATTTCCGGTTAATTAATGGAAGACTCACATGAGAAGTATGGAAGGGAAGAACTTATCTGCCTTTACGGTACCATCCATCTGCTTTATGTTCTTCCTAAATCTCAAATAATAATGCAACCCCCCTTCCTCCTCTTAATTAGCCCTAACATCTACTTTCATAGTGTGGGGGACCCTTCTTCCTTTCCCATTCTAGATCTACTACAACTACCCCTTTCATTCATTATTTAACAAACGTTTTACATTAATTTTCATATCATTTAATTCTATTTTTAATCCCTTACATTTTTATTAAATTTATTTTTTTTTAATTTTAAATTAATATTTTTAATATTTCAAGTTTTAGAGAATAAATAGTGATTTAATAACACTTATAACTATTTAATAATAATGTTTAAGAGATTAAAATTATATTTTTTAAAAAAATTGGAATTATAACAAATATTTATTTAAAATTTAAGAGACTAAAACTATCTTTACTCTAGTTTTAATAGATTAAAGATATATATATATATATATACTTAAGAGGTTTAAGAGGTTTTTTATGTGAAAGCAGGAAGATAGTCTTATTGATATTTAAGTGGAAAGGAAAAATGGCATCTCAGGACAACGAATCTCCCATCCTATTGAGGCCTTCTAATCTTAAAAATGAAGAAAGGTATCATATGAATTGTGGTTTACCAGGGTAGTAGAATGTTTTAGAAAGGAAAATTAATGTTGCCTAGCTATTGATGTGCTACCTATTCTAGCTTATTAAAATATGTTATATATAAGAACACAACTGCAAAGTTCTTAACTTTATCTCTTCATTCGTACCCAACGCTTTCTTCACCATTTTTATATTTGACGTTCACAATTTACAATTTTAAGGGAAACAAGACAGATAACAAATTAATATATATATATATATATATATATATATATATATATATATATATATATAAACACCTAATAACTCATATTTAGACACAACCAATTACTGAGTGACAAAATTACTAGTGAGGCACACGGGAAGCTGCTAATAACCTAGTAGTTAAGCTTTAATTACAGCCGGTAAAATTTGATACAATATTAATAGATAATTAACTCTTTTAAACATGTGGAAATTTTATTTGAGTCTGTAATCATTGTTTGATTTTTAAAAAATGTGCAGTTGTATATTTAAGGTTAATGTAAAATAATAGTAAAAAATTTGTGACCATCTAATCATTATTGTGGAATCATATAACTTTTACTGATTCATTTAATCATGTTAAATATATATACTAAGTTATTACAATAATATATATCAAATGTTTAAACTTAAGTCATTAAACAAAGACACATATAATTCTTTATCTAACACGTACAACCTTTCTAATCGAGATTTTAATTCTGGAGTGACATGGATATGTGTCTTCCCGTGGATATATCATATATGCTTACCTGAAGTATTGATATATCATTCATGCCATTTTAATGTAAATACAGCAAGTTTCATTATGCCAACATATAGGTGCACATAAAAGTTTAGCAAGAGAGGATAACTCTCCCGAGATTCTATTTAAGCTAAAGACAAAGCATCAATTTTAAAAACTTTATACTCGCGTATTAACTGTGTATATATTATAAATCAATGCTTAATATATGAGTCATACAACAGTCTAATATATAAAATATACTAACTCCTATTATTTGAAAAACTATAAAATAAGTATACAATTTTAGTAGGAAATATTTAATTTCCTCGGTAAACGATATCACAAGGTAAATTCTCAAACCGGTTCACGATTAGTCATTACTCAGAATAGAGAAAGTCTCCTCTTCATCTAAAAAAGACATGAGAGAATTGATAATCAAATATATACTAAAATGGTCAACATCACTCTTTGGGTTGGCAACTAAAAGTACTTACGGTATATATTTACAAAGGCAGCAATCAAAACTAGTCAGTATTAATCAGTTGTTAACTTATTTTGTTTGACTTCTGAATCCTATTTTTATTTTGAAAAGAAAGTATCAAATTAATGGGGTTAAAGATTCACCATAGTACTAGATTAAGTATCAAGAGAATATATAAAACGTGTACGTGTTTCGGTCCGTATCGATTTTATTTCTAAGAGACTATTTTATAAATATAATATTTTTTAAATTATATTAAAGTATAAAAAATACTACATAATTATCAATATTTAATTAATTTAGACAATACCACAACCATTCTATATTATTAAGAAAGGGCACCGTTAAATTTCCTAGGTATATAATATTGTTCACTCTTTTCCCCCTTGGAGCATATAATTAACAATCATGGCCTCAGCGAATTACGTACTATACATGTTATATGTATATATGCATAATTAATGTATAGTTATGAGTTTTCTGACTCCTGCAATGACTCTTTCATGTAATGGGAGGTGACAAGTTTTTAAGGAGATGAAATTAACGAGTACTGAATTAGAAATTCGGTGAAATTTCTAGTTCAATTGCCATTTCTCTATACATGTATTTCATAAAGATTAGAGAACATCGAATTATTAAACTGGAGTACGTGTTGAAAAATGTTTTCTATCTGGCCATGAAAAAGGAGAGGGCGAAATATTTCCATACCATGCATATATACTTTTTCATCGAAAATAATATTAATTGATAATTAAAATATAAGGGTATCGACAGGGAATTGAAAAACAAATTTTCATTTATTCACTATTATATCAATTTTTGTATCACCCTTTATCCACAAGCTCGGGTTAAAAGTATAAAACAGTCATAGGAATTTAATTGAATACCTAACAGAGGATAAAAAGAATGAATTAAAATAAATTCACAATGACAAAAGTTAGAGGTGAACATTGAACCTAAGTAACCTATTCAGTCAAAAGACGAAAAACAAACTTTAACTATGGATATTTTATTGACGAAATAGACAGCTATGATATAAAAGATTTCGGAAACTTCAATATCGAAGATTTTCAGCATAAATGTTTGGTGTAACTTTTAAATATATTATATTTGCTGCATAAAAAATGTAATATATTTGGTAACTTATAAATGTTAATATATTTGGTGTAACTTTTAACGCAAACGTTAGTACTTTATTTTGACTGATAAAAAGTTATTGTTATTTTTAAAGTGCTAATGTTTGAATTAAAAAAATTTGTATTTTTTTATTTTTTAAATACTTGCATAATTTTAACTTTCATATATTCACCTTCTTATCTACTTAAAAATGTTTATACATGCATGTAATATATTATTTAACTGTGTAATAGTCACGTATTGATAGTATGTAAAATGGTTTGAAACAGTTAATTAATTATAAATTAATTTCTATAAGATTATAAATTTTGTTATTAAAATGACAGATTTACTATATATAATAAAATATGATTAATTAGTTGTACAAAATATTTTATACTAGCTGTTTATGATTTTTCTCAAATTAAATACAATCAATTTTTTATTAATTTATATTGCTATTCGTTAATTTAATTTTAAATTAGTTGTAATAAATTGTAGATATATAATAGAGAGTATAATTTTAAACTTTATTATGTGACTAGAGATTGTGATAGAAGTAGTCTCTGGCAACAAATATGTAAGCTATATTCCAGAAAATTTAATAATAGTGGTGACAAGAAAATTTAATGAAGTTTACCAAAAATAATTTAAGAAAACTAAAAAAAGAAAATGCTCTTGCTATAAATATGTGTTAAAATAAATATATTTCACAGTATTAATGAACTTTCATTTACATATGCTTTTTCTATCAAATATATTTTAACATATGTTTCAAATATATTAACAAAATTCTACTGATGATTAATTTAATAAACTTTTGCTTTCATATTCTCTATTTGGAAATGCAAAAAACATATATAGTTTACAGTTAAAACTATCACCTTATATAAGGTATGTCTTTATTTTTTCTTGGAACACATCCAAATAATAAAAATATATTTAACGAAACAAATTACTATTACTAATAAAATTTAAGCTGTCATAATTATGATACTGTCATATATGGCCTATAGGGGTGTCATTTATTACTAAGCTAGCTAGTATTAGTAGCTTAGATCAAGGCAGCAGTAATACCATTATAGAGCCTAATTAATTATATATGCTGCTGTTCCCTAATTCTCTATATTTAATTAGCAAGTGAGAAGGTTTCATGGATATATAAGATCTTTTATTCCTATACCAACTATTTTTCATCAATGTTTTCAAATTAACTGTATTAGTAAGATACAGGAGATTCACGTGGAAACACAACACCACACACAATGCTCAATATATATCTATATATATACACATACATGACATTTCGAGAATGGCAAGTATCCATATGAAACAATGCATGAGTGCAAGCAATCAGCTATATTAGCAATTAACCTATTCAAATAATGATTAATTTGAACCATAGGAAATACATCGTGATTTTCTCTCTTGTCACCTGCAATTAATTTACGGTCAATTGAATTTCTGACAGTTTTCAAAACTATATTTACTGTTCTTTTGATAAACTCTATGCAGTACAACATTTCTATGATCAAAATGTATCTACTTTACATTTATGTGTGTTGTGCACTTACTCACATCACGTATAATTAACATAATTAACCATTATACAGTAGATACTAACATCTAAGAGACTAGCTAAAGTAACTACTTAAGATCAGTTAATATAATTTTATTTTCTTTAATATAATGAATGAGAATAAGCCACCTTTTATAACTAATAAATTAAGAAATAATAAAAATTACAGAAATATTTAAGTATTTTATACTTTCATAGAGTAAATGTATTCATCTTTTATTAATGACTCGAATGCTAATGACCGAATCCTCTCCCAGAAGGAAAAAGATGGTGTGTGTATACATGTACATTGAAGAATCATACCTGCTTGCTTGGCTAAATATTAATTGTAAATCACCGATGAAATGATGAGGGATAAATCTTTAATTTATCATTTAATTAAGCTGGTGTGGCTGGGTTTTTATATCTCCGCTGCACCCACATCTATCAAACATATACAGGAAAGTGGATGGACGTAATATCATAAAAGCACCATACTATATATGACAAACATTACTGTCTCTATTCATGCACAGAATACTAATTAACGAGACTAGTTATCTATGCTTTTAATTAAATCATTCATTTTTATATTTTATATTTCAAATTTAATTAACTCTAATGCATTATTTTCTCACAGTCAACTTAATTATATTTCAGAAAAGATCGATTGTGCTAATCATTATCATAATAATAATGGGGAAGGCATTAAAGTTAATCTTTTTTATCAAAAATAATATATTACGGTTATTATTTTATTTCCATCTTATCTTTTAGTAAAAAGTGTTTATTGATTAATGCTTTAACTATTATTTTAAAGACAATAATTAACAAAGTCAATTAATTGAAAACAGGTTACATAATGAACAGTAAATTATAGAAAATACTCTTTCATATTCTGTGCCTAGGTAAAACTACAGACTTTCATACAGTGTTCAGTGGTTTTATATATTTATATAATAGACAGATAAACTGAGGCTGGTTTGATGACAACATCTGTAATATATATATATATATATATATATATATATTCATACAGTGATCTTCTTAGACAATATTGTACAGAAGTTTTTATAAATGAAAGTATTACCAATCATCATGCCTTAAATTTAATTCTGTTTCCGTTGTCATTCTTCTTGAAAACATGTCATTTTGATTTCACTAATCTGATTATTTATGCATGCATGACCTAGCTAGGACAATCCAACATTGTTTTAAACAAACAAATGGGATGAGGAATTAAATATTTTCATGTATTTATTGTTGGAGTTCAGCATGATAAATTGGATTGTTTTCTAAAATATATATAGTTTTAAATTTTAATTGTTTATTATTTTCCATCAATTTCATGATTTCAGGATATTGACACTGCTAAAGGATCAGAGATACTCTTAACCATTTGCACATAAAAAGCACCACGTTTAAGTGTGCGTGGCAAAGGAGAAGTCCCCCTCCTCACAGTTTTTCATATAGCTTTTGTTTTCAATTATCAACCTGTGAGAGCCTAACTTCTGTTTAATCTCTCCTTTTTATGCCATGAACAGTCTATTTGTAATAAATGCAAGATTTATACTCAAACCTAGTTACTTAAACTAAGATATGGGAATCTCTTTCAACAAATTTAAAAAAAAAAAAAAAGAAAAAAGAAAAGTATGAGTGAATGAAGCCTACACATGTACACATTCAAGTTCATCACTTGTATCTAACTTCTTTAGTTGAGTATTTCTTGTTCTCAACTACTCAATTTTATTATATTCTCAGAAAAGAAAAAACACATATATGTACGTACTTGTATGAAGTTGCCATTAAAACTAACCTGACAACATTCTCTAATAACCAGATTACCAACTCACATTAAAATTTCAAAATGATACACATCTCATAGATATCACGTTTCACACAAGGAAAAAATATACAATGTGTTTTTTGTTATTATCACATTTCCACTCTATAGTTGACATAAATGACAAGATGATATATCTAGCCAATAAAATAACCTCCTTGTTTCTAAAAGTGTCAGAACAGTAATTCTTCCAATGACTAAGGCAAAATACAATATTGAATGTAAGCAACCAGTGACTAATCAACTTAATTTCAACAGCAAGACGTACAACTGTTTGCTCAAAACTATATAGCCAACTAAACATGGAATCATGACCTGAGAATAATAATAATAATAATAATAATAATAATAGTAATATATATATATATATATATATATATATATATATATATATAACCGAATCTGGTAGGACAAATAAATTGTATCTCTACCATTATGATAAGCATCAGAGATCAGAAACAAGTCATTGAATCCCGCAGCATGTAATAATTGCTGTGAAAGAAAAATAGTTTGGGAAGAATTGTGATACTTACCCATTTAACCCTTGGGCGAAAGGGAAATTTCCCCTCGTATTGTGAGCGGTGCTGATCCAGAGAACAAGGTGACGGTCTGAATTAGAGTAGTGGAAAGAAAGTTCAAAAAGAGAGGGTTGAGATCATTAAATATAATAGCAGTTGCATAGTAATAAATTATAAAATAATATATATGGGAATGGATTGGTGTAGAACAAAAATACAAAATATTCACCGTTTCATTTTACAGCTATACAAGATTCTGCTCCTCAACTGCAAAGGGAAAATGTGCCTACGGAGCAGCAGAAGCAGCAGGAGTGTTGTGAACGACATCAACCCAACAAGGCTAACAGAAAACATTGGAGGATAGAAGAAAGCAACAAGCTTTTCTGTGTATCATTAAATGCAGAAAACGGAAAGAGAGAGTACAATTAACAGCATATACTAGTGCAATAAAAAAGGGGGACACACATCATATATATTTATCATAAATATATATAATATAATACATATGTATTATATATTATACACAATTGAAAGGTCCAACGAAGATTCCATTCCGTTTCTTTTGCTCATGAAACGGTTTTTCATTTCCTTCATGACTCGAATCCCCAGCTAATTAATTAAGGCTCCGTGAAGTTCAAAATGTACCAACAAGTTCAAATGCTAATTTATACTAATTACTGATTAGAAGAAGAATAGAAATTTAAGTTTGGGAGCTGAGCAAGTTCTTTCCTTTGTAGCTGACCGGTGAGAAAAAGGGAAGGAAAAACAAAGTAAAAATGCTGCAAAAGAGAGTGTATATATAGCTAGCTAGCCCAAAGTAACTTGAAACTACATCTTCTCCATCCATTATTTGTGGCTCGATCACTTTATTAATTTGATCACTGGCGATATTGCAAAGAGGGATCCAAATCAAACAGCGCCGAATTGCCCCCTTTGTGATCCCCAAACCGTGATGACATCGAAAGCGGATCTTCATGGGACACCCTCAAGCCCTGAAGAGAAGAAGAAGAAGGAACGGAACTCCCCACTGTCACATGTGCTGAGGACAAACTTTTAGAATCTTCTGTAGAAGAGGCACATTCCATGTTCACCCCGAATAGCCTCAGCCGTTTTCCACCACTAGTAGTAGCACCACCACCACCACCACCAGTCGTGATGTTCCCATACCCATGGCGATGATGATGATGAGCCACGTTAACCGGCACAGAATCAATGATCATGGGTACAATGTTGTTCCCTCTCCCTTGAAAGTTTTGATCACCACCAGCACCACCCATTGACATGGAGGACCTCATATAATACAGTGACCCGCTCCCAGATCCTGAGTTATGCATCTCATGACCGTAATTGTTGTGATGATGTGCGGCAACAGCACCAGCACCGGCACTGGCACCGGCAGCACCAAGGTACTGGTGTTGCTGAAAAGTGAAGATGTTGTTGTAATTGAGATGGTGAAAGTGATCGCGGTAGCGAGGTGGCATAGTGGGAGGGAGGGAGTACCATCTGATAGAAGGATAAAACAAAGGGTCAGGGGCATGACCTTGAGGATGACCATGAACATGACCGTGATCGGACCTTCTCCTCCAATCTATGTACAGCCTATGTCTATACAATTCTGTGAGGCCGCGTTGGAACGACACAATGTCGCCAGCGTCGAGCTTCTTCTCCTTCACAAAACGACTCCACCCCTTTGTCATCACATAGCTCTGGCTGCTGTTCCAGTATGAATACCTAAACCGCCACACTTTCCCATTCCGGTCTTCAAAATTGAGCAACATACCCTTCTCGTTCGATGAGGAGTCAAGAGGGAAGTACTTCTCAGCGTGCTGCTTCGGTATCACAAGCCTGTTCAGCTTCCCTACATCACTCGGTGTCACCACTTTGTCAAACATGTGCTCTTTCTCCACTACTTCCTTCGTGTTTGAGCAAGTACCATCATGATGATGATGATTCACAACTCCTCCACTGCCTCCTCCTTGCTGTGAATTTCTTTCTTCTTCTTCTTCTTTTCTGCTCCCGAGTGACAAGTCCATCAAGTCTAGCTGCTTTCCGTAATTGGATGCTCCATCTTGTTGATGTAACCCTAATTCATGGCCAGAGGCTAAATTGTTAGTGTCTACTACAAATTCGTTATGATGCATCCCCAACCGTGGATTTCGAAGGTGTTAGGGAATATTTTTCACATGAATTGAAGAAGATGGTGATGAGATAATTGATAATTAAGGAGAGGTGTGTGTAGTGGTATTTATAATTAATTTGTTGTCGTGGATGGAGAAGAAATTAAAAGGGGTAATAGAGCTTACTGCTGCTTTCTGCTTCTCTTGTGATTGTAACAGTTTCCACTGCTTCCTCTTCCTCCTCCTCTTCCCTGCTATCAGAATAATTGCCTTTAACTTGTTGCATCAACTCCATGGAGTTATGGCTAAACTTGCTTCAATTCTGTTAATAATAACCTCTGGATCTCAGAAAAAAAAAAAACAATGGGAAAGGCAGAAAGAAAGAAAGAAAGAATAATGATAAAAATATATGAAATGATTAGAATAAAGCGATCCAAGAGAAGAAGAGGGCAGGGAAGTAAAAAATAAAAATCAAATCAAATCAAATTTGTAAACAAATGGAAAAAGTTGGAGGAAAAGTGGGTATGAAATAAAAAGGAATTAATTATATTACAAGGTCAAATAAATTGAACGTTAGGAACACATAGATATAGCTAGCATGAGGAAGATATTTTACCCAGATTGGTGAGGCCAAAGAAAACAAAAACACAGGCTCTTAGTACACAAACATTAAAACAGTCGGTGCCTTCATAGTTGACCAGAAGCCTCCAAACCCTAAAGAAAGACAAGGCATGAAAAATGGAGAATTCAAAACGGAGTCATATTATTGTTATTGTTGACCTACAAAGCATATATAACACGAAGAGTTAGATCGAGAAAGACGGGGAAGTCATCTGGATTGTAGCTATAAGTATAGTTACCTCACAGGAAGGTTCTTTACAACTAGGAAAAGAAGCTAAAATTTTGTTGCAACCCAGTTTTATTCGTTGGAAAGAGAGAGAGAAAGAAAGGTAGATAGAGAGGATTACTACACTTACGTGGGGGCCATGAATAATGTGCCTATTGCGGTCATGTGAGCAACTTGTCGTTTTCATCTTATTTGGTATAATCTGTATAGTACATATGCTTCCGGGTTGAGACCAAAAGGCCACTTGTTCCAGAAGCAATGAGTTTAACTTAAATTTGCCTTTCATCATCTTCATTTTATTGTCAAATTAACTTTATAAATATATGGTGCAATGATACATGTTTAGTTAATTTTATTTTTATTATATAGCCAGCCCTTATGCATATGGGTAGGGGCTTAACTATTGCTAGCTAGATGCAACAGAGGAAATGGCAATGCGATTGTATATGAGAGAGGGAATAGAGTGTACACTAATATTTTATTTTATTTTTTGACTTTTAGTGGCATTGATTGAGTGTGTTATGGATGGTCCCCGGGTAAGGTAAGAAAAAGAAAAGCAAATGGCTAAACTAAGGTAAATGAAATCAGACCACCCTGCCCTGCAGGCCCTCTCCTGCCACTGCTTCTCTTCATCTAATATATATATATATATATATATATATATAACCTTTGCTGTCCTTACCTTACCTTACCTTAACTATCTTTTCTTACTTCAATTCATTTCATTTCTGTCCTAAAGAATAATCAATTAATGTTAATTCTCATTTCATTGTTTATCATTTAAAACAAATGAAAAATAATAGGTGAAAATTAACAATCCTTTCATGCCAATAACTTCTTTAACATCCTATCCTAGCTATCTAGTTTCCCTTTATGTAATTCAAAATTACTGAGACCACGTAATTTTGACCTTTTCCCCTAACTTTTAATATTATTATTCCAGTTTCTACTGATAATGGCTAGTTTTCTTACCATGCTAAGCCTATGCTTTGAATATGATAATTTAATTATCATGTGAAGTTTGTATCTAAGAAATAAATATTTAATATATACTTAAAATTAAAAATTATAATCGAAATCCCTGCATAAAACGTTGATTTAAAATGAAATTTTTAGTTCTAAATAAAAAAAATGGACAATGTTATCGTATATATTACATGCATATATGATTAAACTCACTTTCTTCTGTGTATTTATTATCATATTGTTTAACTTTCTTAACTTTATATGCATCCATAATTTGTTAGGTCATGTATTAATATTTTATTTATACTTTTAAAACTTAAATGAAAGGCAAATATGTAAGATAAATAAAAATATGTGTAATCATAGTTAAAAATAGATTGATTAGAATGATCAACAGTCAAACCTATGAGAAGTCAAAGTCAGTCAAGCTAAAATTTATTAAAATGACTTTTATATAATTAAATTTTAATGTTTTATTAAAAATTTCATACTTTAAATCATTCAAAAACATCTTTTATACTTAATTACATATTAAACTACTTGAGTAAATATAACAATAACTCTTGTTAGTACTACTATATTAAAATTTTCAAAATATTTCAAAATCGTATATACTTCTCTCTTTTAAATATTAAACACACTCACTTATGTACATAGTCAACTCTGAATTTTTTGAAAGATAAATAATTGTTAAAGAAAAATGTTCATAGTGTATGACAAGTTTGTTAATTTTAATAATCAAAATTCTTAAAAATCTTTCAAAATTTCTTTATTAACTTAATCTTTAAACTATCAATAATATATATATATGGAGAGACCTTACTTTTTCTGTAAGCAAATAGAATATCATAAAAGATAGAAATTATCATAAAATATACAACTAAAGCTTTGCTCAAACAAGTTTAAACTATTTATAAGCATGTTCTATTATCCAAATAAGTGTTTTTTGTTCAAGGTTTAACTTGACTTTTTGAAAGTCTAACTTATTTTTCTAAATCAAAACTTTAGGTTTTATCTTAAAACAAGCAAAAAGAAAATCTTAAAATGTATTTCTATATATTTTATCGGTTAATATGATTTGAATTTCAAACACATGAGCACGTACATAAAGATCTAAAATCCGCTGTCACATGAACCAACAAGTAGTTGGTGAGATAAATTAATACTATAAACTTGAGAGAAAATACTTTAAAGTTGAAATTAAGTTAAACTAAACTAAACATATTAACTTATATTTTAATGTGGGCACATTAAACATATCATATTAGGTGATGTAGAATTTCCTTTTACTGCTAACTTTTTTTTTCTTCCATTAAGAGTGTGTTTAAATTATTAAGAAAGAACAAGTATATCTTCAACTCATATAAGCATAGTCATCTAGGAAACTAATAAACACGTATACATTGAATTCTATATGTGGTCTCTAGATAGTTTTATAAAATTTTCAGTTTTTGTTTCAAATGATTAAAATCTCTCAATTGATTAATATATCTTCTCTATAAACGTTAATTTATATTATACAATAGTGTATAAACCCTCTACGGAATTGCTCACTTATTAGTCAAACACTGAGAACAATTAATAGCCAGTTGCCTTCTTGTATATGGACACAAGACCAGGTGAAAAAACCATATAGAATATATATCAAAAAGAAAAATGAAATACATGATTTGTGTGTATCTTTGGGAGAGACAAGAGAGTAAGCTAGGGAGTCCCATTTGTGACTTGTTTGTTTAGGCTTTGAAATGATTATGTATAAATATATAATATTCTCTGAGAAAGTAATTACTGGAAATTAATGAACTCTGAGGAGTAAATACTATTGAATTAACATGCTAAGTTCTTATATTCATTATATATGCCAAGAACAGGTGGTAAAACAAGTGTAAACGCATCCGAAAAAACAAACCCGGTTTGGATGTTTCTCATTTTCATCGTTATGCTTCTCAACCAAAATGAGAAAAATAAATATTATTTATGTATCTTTGATAGTTGCTTGCATATAGTTAGCCACCGTACAAGTAATTGGATCTTGCTGAAATCTAACTCTACACATGATAGTTGGCTATGTTTATGACCAGCCAGTAGTATCAGAGTGGTCCAGTGTGATATGTGTGCCTCCAATAACCATAAATTACAAATTTGCATCTATGATATAGACAAGCAAAAAGATTAACATTGTCATACTCAAGTTGCAGATAAAAGAAGATCAAACAAGTTGCCTTTGCCTTGGCAAGAGGAACGGTGTCTAGTCACATTCCAATTACAATTCTATGCACTGGCAGGTGGCAGCTCACATATACAAGTGTGAGTCCCTTTATTGTCTCTTTTGGAACTCTCATGGTAAAAGAGAGACATTGTCTTTTATTTTCCTAGCCAAAATTAATTATATTCATCAAAATTAGTTAATTAATTAAACAATCAAAAATCCCTATATCTTTTTTTTCTCTATTGTCTTTCCTCTATTTTTCCAAAAAAGCTTCCCTGATGAATGTCTTAAGAGACTATATTCTCTCTAACAAAAAAAAAAAAAAAAAAAAAAAAAAGCAACTGTGACAGCAAATAAGTAAAAACCACTCCTCTTTAGAAAGCAACCCATTAATGCCTGGTAAGAACAACGATTCTGCACATATCAACTCTACCTTTTTGCTGGTTCCACCTATATATTTTTAATTTTATGTTGTGTGAGATGAAAAGAGATAAATAATAAAATATAAAAGTAGGAGTAGTTCATAAGATTCATTGAACACACTTTTAATAGTGAAAATGATGTGATATTTTTTATAAAAAAAAAAGTGTGAAAAATTATATATAATGACTTCTAGTAACTCATGATAATTGTTTGTCATAATATGTATAAACATAAATCTATATTTTTATTTCATGTTTATCTCTTTTGTTTCATTAAATATTTCATCTTTCATATTTTTTATTTTTTTTTTCTTTTTGTTATTTCATCTTTCGTATTTGTTACATCTTTCATCTTTTGTTTCTCTTTTATTATTTCATAGTTGTTATTTTTATTGATATCTATAATACAGAATGCATCAATAATATTAAATATTACATTTTTATTAAATAAAATATTTAAATTATTTAAACAATATCCTTAAAACATTAATTAGTTAGCATTGTTCTTCCCAAAATAACATTGGAATCCCGTCTTTAATTTCTACAAATGGGATTTGTTGGAGAACAAAAGTATAACAATAATGTAATTGCACAGAGCAACGTGCAAGACTGATGCATGCCATTTGTTTCTTTCTTTCCTCCTTTCATTAATTGAGAGAGAAGTAGACATGTAATGGAAAGCGATTGAAACCCTAATTCTCTAGTCCAAACCCATTCAATTAATGGGAAAGAGAAAGTAACGAAGAAAATATATTTCTTACCAAAAATAATGAGATAAGAAGGACTTAATATGTTGGGTGCATACATCGCAAATGCTATGGTTAATAGGTGACAGTTGTTTGTATATAGTAATTAATTATAGGAAGGTTGAATAATTTTGCCTTTTGCCTTTTGCCTTTTGTTGGAATCTGGTAGTTTCTGGTATTGGACTGCAAACAGTTGAAGAAAACACTTACCGAGAATTTCCGAGGAAATGTCACAGGCAACATGTGGATGACAGAAAAGAAAAGAAAAGAAAAGAAAATAAAAGAAATGCATGGACGGGTGGGTAGCTAGATTCCAATTAAGAGGAAACACTAAGACTGATACTAATACTAACATTAGAGAAATTACATATCCAATTTAGCTATAGCTACCATGCATCAAGGTCATGCCGCCGCCCTCACTCATCTGAATCATGCCCCACTTCACATCACCCTCATAACAAAAATCTATTGGGGACCCTTCTTCATTTGACTTGTTATATATGCAATTATTCCCAAAATTATAAACCCACATTAATATTCTAATATTTCTGTGTATACTGAAAGAAAAAGAAAGAAAAAAACCAGATCGAGATGTGACGTTACACAAACTAAAGAAAAAAAACATGAGATGAAAAGAAATTAATTGTATAAATATAGTAACCAATGAAACTACATAAATCTTCTATTATTATTTTGAATAAACGATTAAATTTTCATTCTAACATTATATTAAAATTTGAAATTACAAGTTAATTTGTAATAATTTTAATTTGATTACCTATACATATATTTTAGTCTTCACGTTTACTTGAATACATATTATGAATATATAATTCTCTTCTTAAGTATTTAATGTAATTTTTATACTCACATTTGATTCTCATAAAATTAAAACTATATAAATAAAATAAAATTACTTTCACAAAGAGATGAGATGGTCTACATCGATAAGGATGACAATAAATTAGTGGTAGGTGGCAATTGTTGTCTCTTCAAAAAAAATAGCTTTCTTTAACGTATGTATTTTTTAAAAAAAGTTAGGACCACTTTCTCTTTTACAGTTATATCTAATTATATTATGAAAAATGAGAAACGTATTACCAAATTTAGGGTTCTATCATAATTAGAAAGATATTACTTAATTTAGGGTGTACGCAAGTTAAAAAAGAGAGAAAGATGATAAGTAAACTGCGGTAATATTCCTGAATTTTAATAAAGTTACACATAATTCCTTTCTTTTTAATTTTTCTACATTAATTTTTCTTTAAATTTGAAACGATTATATTAATATTTATACATATTTAAAAATACTACATTAATATTCCATCAAAATTTACACTAATACTATATAAGAAAGATAAAATATTGGTTAAAAAAATAAAGAATGAATGTGTACACAAATCCTAAGAAGAAAGAATAAATTATAATATACAAGTAAAAAACTACTCTAATCAAATCGATTTTGTGAGATTAAGAAATTAAATCTTTCACTTCTATTTTCTAAGTTGAGATATAATCGGATTATTATTTATAGTATAATTCACATATAAGCTCAATAATATTAAGTATGAAAGGTTGTATTAGGAAAATAAATTCAAGTCTTACATAAAATTCAAACAATAATAAATTACAATATATAAATAAAGATAATTTATATATATATATATAAAGGATAACTTACATATATGAAGTAGTTATGTGAAATTGGTTTAAATCCTCCTTTCAAATTTTTTAAGATAATTAATTATGTTAAATAAAAAATGATGATAATTAATCAAGTTAATCTGGTAAAAAAAATTATAAAAAAACTTGGAAAGATTATTTTAAAAAATTCAATTAATTATTATGTCAGTTTTACTAATGAAAGCAAATTTTCACTAGCAAACATATAGTTGGTTCTAATTCAATTAAAGAATACTGATTTTTTTAATAATTACTTAAATATTTAATTTTTATTAAATAATTTTGTTGAAAATATATATCAGTTTTATACATAAAAGTAATTTTATGTGTAAAACTAAAATAAAATTTTGTTACCGAAAAAAATAAACAAATATTATTATAATACCTTTGTTTTTTTAAAATTTTATTAAATTTTTATATAACTTTTCATATATACGAAGAATTTTAGAGGGAAGGGAGGAGTTCTAAAAATCAATAAATTTGATAATCTAAAAAATGAATTTTTCTTTAAGCATAAAAAATGGACACGTGCGGAACAATATGACAATTTGAAGGGATTTATTTTATTCCCTTTTCTAAAAAGTATTATGTATTAATTCATAAACATTTTAAAACTCTATCAATCATTACTGGTAAAACTGTTAATTTACAGTTTATTAGTTTATGCAAAAATAAATTATAATAAAACCAATAATGGTTATATATATTTAAATTATTTAAATATATTTAAGTATTATAAAAGAATTTAAAGTCATTAAAAGTCAAATTTAAATTGACATGAAAGAATTACATGATTTACATAAATGATTAAAAATAATATAAAAAATCTAATAATAATTTAAGAACGAACCTAGTACATGAAATTTTTTTCTCAAATTATTTTTAGTTGAATTAATATTAATTTTTATTGAAAACTCTGTTCAAAACGTTGCTATTATCAGTTTTGGATCAATTAAACCATTTTTAATATGTTTGGATTGATAAAAATAAAAGATCAATTTAACTCATCTATTTTCAGACATATATATTACTCTAATTCAATTTATGTTTAACCTAATAAAATTAGTTATTGCACACTCACCGGCTACAGATATTTTATATTAATATTATAGTCTAACAAAATTCTAATTCCTTTTATTGTCAATGATATTTGCCTAACAATAAATATGTTAGTTTTATATTAATTGATTGTATCTACATTATATATATATATATATATATATATATATATATATATATATGTGTGTGTGTGTGTATGTATATAGTCTGTAAAAAAAAAAATGGGCCTAACAAATATATGTAGCATGCTAATTAATTAGAGTGCGTACTAACGGATGTCTACGGTAATTCTTATGAATAGAGTTAGCTGCAAATGTAATTAACGTATGATTTGGAACACATTACTGTCAGAAATTGGAATAAATGAGGACACAGAACTGACAGGGCAGGTATATATTCTTTATGAAAAATATTTGATAAAAAAATTGAAATACGAGGATAATTAGTCTGAAAAAGAAATATATATATATATATATATATATATATATATATATATATTTTTGTAAATGTGAGAGTTAATTAGGTAGTTGAGTATTATGGTTAATTTTATAAGAATAAATGTTTTGTAATAGGAAGAATGATTACTTGTTAAAATGAAGGTTTGATTATATATATACACACTACAAATGAAACAATCGGTTTAAGTTGGGTAGATTATTTAGATCGATCAATTTTTATTCTGAATATTAATATAGTTGCATATTCAAAATTCGATAGTTCTTAATTAAGACCGCTCATTAAATTGGGAGAATTATTTTTTACATTTTCTGCTTGTCCTTCAAATTTACATTTTAAATTTATACATTTTCATAACTAAAATTTGAGGGTGAGATACTGGACAAGTTTTTAATACGTCCTATCAGTGGTTTAAATTAAAGGGATGTAAGAAAATTAGGACACATGCAGATCATAAATTTATCTTATACAGAGAAACAACTACATATGGCATATTATTATACCACAAAAAGTGTTAGCCTGGTTAAACCAACCTGAATTTAGACTTCATCTTGTTCTCTTCATTTATATGCTTCTTTTATGGAGGACTCTTTCAAAAGTAGGAGCATTATCAATATTTTTAGGCGATAGTTTGCATAAAATTAAAGCCAATATAATTAGAAGTTAGAAGTTGGACATTAAATGTTCATATCTCTTTTAAGCGAAAATTCAAACCTTAGTTTGTTATGCTGATTAATTAAACTTAACTTTCGTTGCTATAATATATATGAGGAAAAGTGATGACGTACAAAACTTTTTACATTATTATCCGTTATAATTTATAATAATTATCTTAAAAATCATATCCGTCTTGATATGTGATTGTTTAACTGTATTATACTGTTAGTTTACAGCCATTAAACTCATGATATATATTATTATATTATTTTCAAAAATAAATTCATTATTATTATTATTATTATTATGATTATTATTATTATTATTATAATAAATGACAGACTTATATTTGGCTTTTCTTTGGCTAACATGTCGAAGACACACCTAATTAATCTAGACTTATTTTGTTCTTCTTACATATCATGTTAGAATCATATAATTAAATATGATGTGTAATTTAGAGGAGAAAAATAAGTTATATCTTAATTGATATGCTTTCTAAGGTACGAAAGATTGATTAGTGATCTCTAGTCTCTAGTACTTATTCTGGTTCCCTCTAGCTTCAATTTTATTTCTACCTCATCATGTGCCCTAAAGTCTAAAGAATATATAGAGCTTAGCCATAGTAGTGCGCTTTACATCCATTAAAAAAATTATATACATCTCAGTTGAGGGTAGTTATTCCACAAAACTTTAATAAGTAATAATTACTTCCAAATTAAGCCTATTAATTAATTTTACTACTTTGTAAGTTTTTATTTAAAAATATATATTTCTGAATAGTTGAACACATTATTAGCTAGGAAATGAACTAATACGAGGCTTGTATCCAAATAATAAGCATTTAAATGTTATATTTGAGGGGGGAAAAACTTTCGAGACGAGCCTGTGGAGCCTTCTAATTAAATTACAAAAGTATGCACGTACAATTAACAAATATTAGTTAATATTGATGACAAAATATTCAACTCTGGCACATGGTGGTCCAATTTCCTTTTGAGTTATGTTCAAAAGCTATTTTTGCACGTAACTGAAACAGTGTCGAAAAGATTTGGTTAATCCATATCCGATGGAGTGAGGTTTAATTAAGGGGGAAGTTATTTTGAACATAGTATGGAAAAGGCAATAAGGTGATGTGGCTTTAATTATTAAATATGATTGATATGCAGATATGCAAGGAAGATTTGGTGGTGGCAATTACTATTCAAGAGAGAGACAAAGAGAGAAGATAGGTAAACCAAAATAGTGAAAAAAAAACTATTTAGCATTAGCAATATAGATAGGACAAAGTGAAGGCATGGGGGGTGAGTTTAAACGGACAAAACACATGTATAAATGTGTTGATCCAAAAACTCACTCACTCACTAGTCACTGCTAGCAGCAAGGGATAAAGGGAGACCACAAAAATAGGGGTGGGACCATATGTAAGGGAATGGGGACACATGCAATTATATAAATCAACCAGATTGCTGGAAAAGGAACTTTATTCAGTGGTGGCGAGTTTACCCAAATAATTCCATTTGAGATGTATATATAACTATATATATGGGGCACAGTGAGTATGGTAGGGGAAGCCAGAAAAGAGTACAATATATTTGCAATAGGCCAAATAATAGCTGCAGCATGCAGCTGGCTAGGTAGCTGTAGAAGCATATGAATGAATGAATGTAATTACAGTTCAGATTTATTTTTATTTTTTTCTTTATTTTTAAAGGTTTGAAAGACAAAGTAAGCTACATACCCTCCTTGTTGAATTCATTGACACCTCTGTATCCTTTTCTACAGAAAAATGAAAACAAACCCCACACTAGGAGTCTACTATCTCATTACATGCCCTCACTACTACACTACCCTCTGATAAAACCGTTGGGCTTTCTTCCTGTTGGGTCGCTTTCCAATCTTCAATTGCGTAGACTCTATCAAAGTTTAGGCCACTAGGTTCTACAGCCCCCTCTCTCAGCCCCTTCTCCATCATTTATTCATGTATTACACTACCTTATGTTGCTTTTGTTTCTCTCTTTTGTTGCTTTCCCCTGCAAAATTATATGACTATAATTATTGTGGAGCCATATGCCAGCTAGCTTCTTCACCCTTAATTTCCCTTTGATTTATTTCTCACAACTTTCAATTCTCTTTCCCTCATTAATTCTTCATTCACTCCTCACACATATATGAATTTCATATCCCTTAGCCACTGTAGTAGCTGTACTTAGGTGCTAATTTCTTACACACTAAAATACCATGTTTTATTAAATTTACAATTATTATTCTTTTTCATTTTATTTTTCTATATTTAACATTTATTATTTTCAGTTAAGTAATTTAGTCGCATAGTATTCCATCCTTACTTTATGTACTGATCCTCCCACTAGAAATCTAAATAGAGCAATTGTCGAAAATCATCATGACACCCCTGATCTCAAACCAGACCAATTCACTTATCCTCTTAAGTTTAAATGGGACAATTCTTTCATTTATTTCGCTTTATAATTTTATCCACTCAAAGACTAGTTTAATTAATTAGGGGATATAGTTTCATCACTCCATCTCAAATTGAAACAATGACCTAATCCTCCTTTTCATTTCTGATTTCATCACAACTCATACTCCCTCTACACCAAGGCAAACTAATATTTTTTAGGCCATGACCATTACTTGGTTAAAACCCGTGCGTCATCAATTATTCCTTTTTGAAAAAAAATAAAAATACGAAAAACATTACTCTCTTAAAAGTCCTCTAGCATAGTTTTGGAAGTTGATTAAATAATTCCTCAAAAAGATATATAACATAAGTTCAATGACATGATTTAACAATTTATTGATAATTTCTCCGTTAACATAATTGACCAATGAGTGGAAGTTGGATGAAAAACAAAACAGTCTTGGGAATTTGTCTTAAATTAAATATGAAAGTTCTATATATGAGAAAAGCAATTAATTCAAAGCATTTTCCCTTTGCACACAAAATTCAAAAATATAATAAAATATTTTAGCTGCAACACATCATGATCATCACAACACTGCATGTCATATATATCATCCATCAACATCCATCTAACTAATTAATTGCATCTTGAAATCCTCAATCGTCCAAACCCACCAGTGACACTAATTCATATTGGCTTCTTGTTTTCATTTGAAATGCTTTTGAATTTCGGCCACCACATCTAAATTTCGGGCATTTCAATCAGGTGCCATTAACATGATAATCGATCTTAAAATTTTGGGTCACAGATTAAAAATTTTATTATTTTATATAAAAATATTTATTAAAAATTATAAATTTTTTTATCTAAAAATTTAAACTGAATTTGATAACATTTAATTCTATGTCAACGTTACTGCCTAAATTATATCTGATTTGATGGAGATTTAATTTTATTAATTAAAATAAAATAGTTATGAATTTTTATTTTTGAGCATTCCTTATCTATTGTGAATTTTAATTTTTTTCTCTGCTTGTTTCTTTAGATATAAAGCTTCTACGGAATCATCATGAACCTTTTAAGTGGTAATTTTTCGTTGTCAAATTTTTTTTCAATCGATTACAATGCAGTAAAATTTTTAGATAAACAATAAATTTATTCTTAAAATAATTTTAGGGGCCTACTTTTTATAAAAACAAAGTCTCGATGTGAAGTGGGATGGACATGATTTTAATTCCTCATCTAATATATGCTTCTTCTTTTTTTCGTAAAAGTCTAAAACTTGCGTTAAAAGCCCTGAACCCACCTTACAGTATATTATTAATGCATCAAAATCTGTTATCTACTTAGCATTTTTGCATTAAACGGATCAGAATTCATCTAACACTTTTCACAGTTCGAGTTTAGATAGATAACCCAATTAAAATTGTGGGTAAGGTATAAAGACAATCAATTCATATCTACTCATCTCTGATTGACTCCTAACTCCTATAAAGATGATGGTGTTTTGTAGGTAAACATTTACTTAATATATTTTGTGGCTCCGGTGGTAAAAGTGTCACTAACTTTAATGTCAAGGTTTCTTAATTAAAAAGTTAATTCAACTTTTACAGAACTTTTAATGAGAATTGTTTTCTATTCATACATTAGTTATATTAATAGTTGATATATACTCTCCAATATATCCTTCTCATATTAAGTGTTGTCCTAGTAAACAAAAGAAACTAAGATGAAAAGAGAAAACTAAAATAAATAAAATAGAGCGTAAGTGAAAGATGATTTAATTAACATAAAAGATAAAAGACATATGAGAAAATTCTAGAATAATTTTTATAAAATATAAATTATATTTCAAAACTTCAAACAAAACAGCATAAAAAAATTAAATCCATTACCATCTAACTCAATCACATAGAATCCACCTTATGAAATAAAAATTATTCACACTTTTATGTATTAACTAATTCAAGGTAATTTTTCACTTATTCACATCTTTGTACAATTGTACCTTACTCATAGTGTTTTAGTTTTATAAACCAGTTTTAGTGTGATAACATTATTAAAGTTACTAAATTATTCATATTTTAGTAACATTTAGTTATTAATATTTAATAAAATATTAATATATATTATTTTTAATAATATTATTTAATAAAATAATTATTAATAATATTTTTAGCATATGTAATAATTATTAAAATATTATTAAATTTAATACGTAAATTTTTTATATTTAATATTTTTTAAATATTATAAAAAATCATAAATACAACGTGAGGAGACGTCTAGTCCAAATTCGCAACACACTTCAATCGGCGTCAACCATAATACGATGAATGTCACTAATCGTGTCTCAACCACATCAATTAAATAACACATGGTTATACTCCCAATAAATTTCAACTGATCAACTTATTATTATAAGAATGAAAGAAAGACACAATTATGTGGGATAATCATGTTTCTTAATTTAATTAAATTATTAAATGTATGTTCATACACACATTTTCAAAATATTCATATGTATATATATATATATTTGTAATTTTATTTCATTTTATTTTATTAATGCAGTTTTAATTTCTTTTCTATTATTAATTCACAAATAAATATCTAAATATAACATTTAGATCTTAATTTCTTTAGTAAAATAAGTAAATTGATTTTATATCTGCATTTAATTTTTATGCATAAAAGTCACAACGTAATCCCTCATGATGTGATTAATTCATTTGAATTTGACACGAAAGAATATTCAAGTTAGCCTCTTTTTGTCATCATCAATAAATGTTAACGAGCAAAATTGGTAGCTGTACATGTGTGACCAAAAATATGAATTAGTGAAGAGAAGGGGGAGAGATATAAGTGATTGATTGATACGAAAAAATAGCTTTAATTAATTTGTCTAATTTGTTTGCTAGCTTTTAGTTTGTGGATGATATTGAAGCATAGTAGACATTTAGGTAAATAAAAGTGAGAACATAAAAATGCAAAGTATGGAGAGGAAGAGGACAATATATGCATATATATGGCATTAAGACTTTTGATGGCATGAGATGAATATTGTGTGATTGACACATGCAGCACTCTCTAAATTATTTCGCACTCAGTCATGGGATTTTCAACATCAGAGATGACTTGTTTCTTCTTTTTATGTTTTTCGGCCTCCTTTGACTTTTGCATGTGAATTCATGTTCCTGTTGCAACCAATAGTGTTAATTATTGGATAAGTGTCTACGTTTCTTTTATTGTTAGAAACGAAAATTATAAATATAGATTATTAATGCGTGTATGGCATCATACATAGCTGCTTATATTTATGGCTGAAGGCAAATCAGGCAAATTCAAAACCTAATAAAGAACACTAGTATGAACTGATCAATATTATCCTTTTTCATAAATGTTTGAATAATGCTGGGTTTACAACAATACTATAGTAGCAATCTAGTCATGGTTAAATAAATTTTTACACAATTTTTTAGCTTTTGATTGTGTGATTTGCATCTGTCAGGTTTCTTTTTTCAAGTTATTTTTTTAAAATTAGTTCCTATATTGGTTTTCTTTTCTTCTTCTTTTTTAATTTTCAAATTCTTTTTATTTGAATATTTGAGTTTTATAGAGGATTTTTTTTTAGTAGAAACCAAGCATCTATTTTTTAAAAAATAACAAATATATTCAAAATAGGTAAAACTAGTGTGAACATCAATGCCCCAATTTGAGTACTTGACATTTCGAACTCAAAACAATTAATTAAGTCATAACACTTCACTTCTGTGTTTGTGATTTTATGGTGAATTATATTCGAAAAGAGAAAATTGTTAGATTTTTTTATTTTGAGAAAAATGTTATTTTAACATGTGTGATTCAATCGAAAGAGATTTAAACTAAACCGCTTAATGATTTTTAAATTAATAAAGAAATAAAATTAGGGTAATTAATAGAATAAAAAATACTTAATAGATGAACTTAATTTATTTAGAAAACACATTGAAAATTAAAACTATACATATAGTTTATGACAAATGATATTAGGCCCATTATAAAGCCTGTTGAGTTGAGGACACAATATGAAAGCCCTTGACAAGGCCCATTCTCTTTGGAGAATGTAGTTGGAAAGAGTCCTTTTAGTTTTCCTTTTGTTTTTGTCAAAGGTGAGTTCTTTGTTGTGCACTTTGTCATCTATCTGGTGCTCTGAGGTCCTTCTTGTTTGGGCTGGGTTTTTCCAGGGTGGGTCTTACTGTCTTCTAGGTTTTTATATTTTTCAGTTTTCATTCCATGGATAAATTAAGGTAATATATAACATAAAGTTTTTCTTAAGGTAATGTATAGCTACAAATCAATTTCGATAAATTTATATTTTATATAAATTTTTTCTGAACCAGAATTGGAACCAAGTTTGTACAATTAAAAATAGTAATTAATTTTACTGAGAAAATTAAGTATATATAATGTGAATATATTCTTCTTGTATTATAGTTTACCCATGCTTAAATTAGTTAGAATTCAATTTCTATACACCTAGTTAAGAAACACAAGTCCCTATAATTTATGTTAGCTAATATTATTTTTATATTTAGGTTTTATACTAGCTTAAATATATTTTAGTCCTCTAAATTTAGAGTAAATTTGTCTTTTGCCTCCAAAATTAAAATAATTATTTTAATCCAATAAAGTTCATTTTAATCTTTATAAAACATCACTAACAAATACTACAAATGTATTAGAGATAGCTATAAAAATTAAATTATTTAAATAATTTAATAATTGATTGCATGTATAATGTATTATTTCTATAATCAATTATAAATTTAAGGGTAAGTTTATTTTTTTATTTTTTTAACAAAAAAATAGTCATGTGAAGATAATTAATCTTATTCAGATGAAAAATTCAACTTATTTTTAGAGAAAAAAAAAATGATCACAAAATTTAAACAATTTGACGAATGATAGTGATACAACTTATTTTCAAAAAATAAAAAATCATTGAAAAATAAAAGTGGGAAACTGTCCTTTCACATTATAAACTGCACAAGATCCTCTTAAATTGTGAATGTTTTGCATGCAAATATATTTATCTAATTTAGATTTTTGAGATTAACCTCCTTGATTTGATTTGAAGAAGAATGGGGAAATAATATTGACATTGAGAACTCGATGATTTCCATAAGAAGATGTGATTGTTCCATAGTCACAGAATGAGAGAATGAGCATAACCAATGAATTGGAACATCCTCCTATTTCCTCTCCGTTGACTATATAAAGTTAATCAATCATCCACTTGTCAACCAAATATGCCGATACCTATTCTTTCTTCACTTTTCTTCCTCCCCACTTGTCCCTACGGTTTCTAAAGAGATCATTCTTCATTTGCTGTTCCTATTTCTTCATCTAATTAAAGCCATTAGTCAATTATTCAACTTTGTTAATTTGTTTTCTATGTCTTATAATATTCTTTTACAAATATACTTATATCTATAACTATATATGGTGAAGGGATAGGCAGATCAATAAATTCCTTATCACTAACAATAATGAATCATTATGCAATGGTTGTTAAATAGCTCAATGGTTTCTGTGTCGTTCATACTTCATTTGCAAAATGATTGGACATTGAACCATTATTATTTTATTATTTGCACCATTTTAGGGTTCATTAGATCAATTGGTATGTTAAATATCAAATAAAATTAAGGTGGTTTTGAAAAAAGTCATGTCATATCTTCCATATGAACACTTTTTATATAAAATTATATTAACCATCATCGCTGGTTACTAATATATAATATTACTTTCATTTCTTGATTAAGTGAAATTCTAATATTAGGTATGAAATAAATTGAATTGAACTCCTATTTAAAGTACAACTATATTTTAGATAATAAAATACATATATCTTAATATGTATAAATTAATTTAATTTTATCACTCGATCAAGATCTATTCATCTTAAATTAAATTTATGTATCAATAAAATTAAGAAAGGAAAAAATAGCAAATTATTTCAACTTGATTCGTCATCTACATCGTCCTGAAATAAAGATCATGTCTACCAAGGAGGTTCTGGAGATCTCATACTTTTAATATTTATATCACGACCAGCCTGCATATTCAATGAAAAAAATGCGATTACATGTAAGAAGTAATTTAAGTTCTTGTTATCCCAAATTCGTTCAAGACAGAAAAATTGGTTGCAAACTCAGCCTATTTTCCTTGTTCAAGAGCAACAAAAATACAGTCGAATTGGGGAGCGATAAAATAAAATTATGCAAATAATCTTTTGTGTTTTTTTTTTCTGTATATCTTTAATTTGTTAAAAAATATATTTGAAATAGATTAAATTATTTTTTTTACTGTAGATGAAAATAATTATAATATGAGATCTAAGAAAGTAATTTAGAATGTGACTTTTTATGTATTTCACTTATTTGATTTATGTATTGATGTCTCAAAATTAATTATTTGTATTAATGACTTCATTTAATTATTATAACTATTTTTATAAATTTAATGTATCTAAATAAAATTAATGAAAATGGAGTAAGAGAAAATAATATAAATTAAAAGGCACGTGTTCAACGATACTAAAAATGGAACGGTCAATAAAATATAAAATAAAAATTTAAACGAAAACTTTTACAATAGTATGGATAATAATGTACCGAACATAATGTTAAAAAGAAACGTTTAGGTTAATATTCAAGATTAAATAATATTTTAAAATTACTTTCTGTTATTTAATGTAATAAAAAAATTGAGATGAAATTAGAATAAATGATGGTTATTTTTGAGTGAGGTGGAGAAAGCAGAGACATAGTACAAGGTAATAACGGCGGTCAAAGAAAAATGTAGGTTTAAGTTAGAATAATTAAGTCATTAATGTGTTGAATATTTAATTGAATTTATTGACTTTAAATCGGCGTCACACACCCGTGTGTGTGTGTGTCTGTTGAGTGATTTCGTTTCGAGTCTGAGATTTTGCTCTGTTTCTTCTGTCTCTGCGGCTGTTGTCTATAAAAGGGTGGCACAGCATCAGCGGAAGAAGAACAAGAAGCAAAATTCAGAATCGCTCGTTTATTTATTTTTCATTACAAACGCACCACATAACATAACTTTGTCTCTCAAGACTCAGTGAGTGAATCAGTGAACAATAATTATCAACCAACTGTGTCGCACCGCTCCCTTTGCCCTTTATTGGTGAGGTTAGTTCTTTACTTAACTCGAATCCATTATTCATTTAATTAAGATTAAACCAAAAGAATAGTAAAGTAAAGGGAGGCGTTGATACACCGCGGAATCACACTACAGGATTTGTGGTCTTTGTGGTCTTAGCTCACACACCTCTCCCTTTTTATTACTCTTCACTCATTCTTCTCTTTTCATACTGCAACACACCCTGTTATTATTACTCTCTCCTTAAATATTCCCTATTACTGCTATCGATTTTCTTTCTAATCAAAAGTTCCTTTTTTTTTTTTTTTTTTTTTTTTTTTTTTTTTTTTTTTTTCTGTTTCTATTTATCTCTAGCTTAATCAAATAAATCAAATTTCATAAAAAAAAGTTATGGAGGATGCGATTAGGGTTCCGGCGGGGGAAGCCCCCTCTTACTGGCTGGATGCTTATGAGGACATATCGTGTGATTTCATTGATTTTGATGTCTCATCCATCGTGTCAGACCAGCCTGACAACACTTCCAATCAGGACTTCTTCGGTGGCATTGATACAATTTTGGATAGCATTAAGAACGGTGCTGGTCTTCCTCTTCACGCTCAACCCAATTCCAACTCTAATGTCACTGCAACTGCAGCAGCAGCAGCAGGAGGAGGAGGAGGAGGAGGAGGAGGAGGAGGACGAGTGTGCTTACTTAATAATGGTGCCTCCAATGGCACCTTGGAGAATCATGCTCCTGCTCTTGCTGATGATCCTCAGAGTAACGGCTCCAATAAGCTGTCTAATGGGAATGAAGGTAATCATTCTCAGGGAAGAGGGGCTTTCTCTCTGAATGGAGGGCATGATGTTGATGGTGATGAAAGGTGCAGCAAAAGGGCTCTGCTCGGTGGATACAAGAATGAGAGGCCTTATTGTGGTAGAGGGAATTATCAGAGGGACAGGTGTTTGAATAATAACAGGAAGAGGCCGAGGGATAGGGATGAGGTTGATAGGAGGGATAAGGATGGTGTAAGGAAAAGGGAACATTATGGTAATTGTGGCAGGAGGGATGTTAGAGATAGGGATTGGAGGGAAAGAGAACCCAAGGGATATTGGGAAAGGGATAAGTCAGGTTCCAATGATATGATCTTTCGCGTGGGTGTCTGGGAACCTGATCGCAATCGAGAAGACAAAATGGTGATTGACACGAAACAGGAAAGCAATGGAAAGCTTGATAAGAAGTCTGAGGAGGCTAAGGACAGAGTTCCTGAGGAAAAAGCTAGACAGTATCAGTTGGATGTTCTTGAGCAGGCAAAGAGTAAAAATACTATAGCTTTTCTTGAAACTGGAGCAGGAAAAACCCTAATTGCTGTTCTTCTAATTAGAAGTATACAGGAGAGTTTGGAGAAGCAAAATAAGAAAATGCTTGCTGTATTTTTAGTTCCAAAAGTTCCGCTTGTTTACCAGGTAATATACTTTTTCGCTATTTATTTATTTTTAAATGCTCTTGCTAGGAGACAATATTGGATTTGAGTAATGCAATATTGCAATGTAAATGGTGTACATTCACTCTTGTGAAAGTTCTTGATGTTTTAATTCTTCGCGTAACTACAATAAACTGCAGTAATTGTAGTTCTTTGTCTAATTGCAGCAAGCTGAAGTAATTCGCGAGCAGACTGGTTATCAAGTGGGCCACTACTGTGGAGAAATGGGGCAGGATTTCTGGGATGCTCGCCGGTGGCAGCGTGAATTTGACACAAAACATGTATGTTTTGAAATTCCTATTGAAGATACGCTGGCCTGTGCTTGCTGTTACTTTGTTTTTTCTGTTTATTTTTCATTTGTGTTTTAGTATATTGATGCGTTATTCTTTTTTGGTTATTCTGTTTAGTATATCATTTGTTTTCTGAATTCGGATTAAGTTTTCTGCTTCATGTTTGTCCATATTTTCCCCAAATCTAGATTTGTCTACTGGCCAAGTATAACTTTTGTTTCTACTATCATTGAGAATAGATTGTTCATTTATGATCAATGCATATGTGTTCATATTGAAAAAAAGTCTTGCTTGGATATCAAAATTGTAGGCAACCTTTGTAGTAAATGAGTTATAGCTGTAGTATAGATTTTTGGTACCTAGCCTTCAATAGCACATGGAATGGAAAATTGTATACATTGTGTGGTGTATTAGTTCCTTAATTCACCTTGTATTGACCCGCAGTTGTTAGAATTTCGAGGTTCATCAAAGGATCACCTGGGAAAGATTAATGTATGAGTATTGTGGATGTAAGGGTCCATTCGTTGTCCAGGATATATATGGATAGGATAGGATAATATTCTATCCTAGTATAATCCAGTATTTGGTGACCAATAAGCTATGATTTGCTTATCCTATTCCTTATCCTATCTTGTTGATATAGTGTATTTCTTATCCTGAGGGGGGAGTTGAGTTAGAAAGTAATAGGATAGGATATGATCCCCCTCCCTCCCCCTACCACCTACATTGTCATCATTGTTATCGTCACCATTACTAACCTTACATCATGATAATGCCACCATCATTGTCACAACCATCTTTGTCGTAGTAAGCACCACCATCGTCATTGCTATTATAACAAGTGAAACCACTATCATTGCTATCACTATACCATTGCAACCACCACCGTTGCCACCGTCATCCCATTATTGTCATCATCATCCCATTATTGTCATCATCATCATCATCATCACTTCCACCATTGGTGCCACCACTATCATCACCCTTGTTGTCGCCACTCATTATCTCCGCCACCACCAGTGTCACCATTATTCCATCATCATTGTTGTTGTTGTTGTCTTCATCACTACTACTATCATTGTCACTGCCTACAATGTCTTATCATTACTGTTGTCACCATTGCCATTACCATTGCCGCTATCACTGTCAACGCAACTACCACCACCACCACCATTGCCAATCACCATCCCATGACTATTGTCATCATTCTTGCCAATACAACCATTGTTGTAGCTACTGTTACCACCAGTGCTTCCACAACAACCACCACTACCCCCATAATTGTTGGCACTACCACTCTTGTTGTTGTCATTGCCACTATCACCTTTTATTATTATCTAGTTCATATCCTGGTGTGCATCAAACATTAGATAGGATTAAGGTTTACCTGCTCTTATTCTATCATGTTCCTATCCTATACTATCCTATCTTGATCACCAAACAGACCCTAAGGATATTGTTGCATACTGGGCTAGATCTCTTTGTGACACAAGGTTCCCCCCAAAATATCATGTTCTTTTTGGGCAAATTTCATTTTATTGATTAGCAAGAAACAAAATGTGGTTGTAAGATCAAGCACTAAGGTGAGTACCAAGCTATGTCACACTACTTGTGAACTCATGGTTGAAAGTTGAAACAACTTTTCAGAGTTAAAATTTTGTGAGATTGAAACTATGAAGTTAATCTGTGACAATCAGGAAGCACTTCAGATTGTATCTAACCCAATCTTTCATGAATGAACCAAACATAGAGAAATTAACTGTCACTTAATTCATGGGAAGTTTGCTTTTGGAGAAGTTAGCACATCCTTTGTCAACTCAAATAATCAATCAGTTGATTTGTTCACAAAAGCTTCTAGGAGTTTGGAGACCAAGAATATCTTATATCTGCAGCAAGCTGAATGCTTTGGATATCCATAGTTCAGATTAAGGTGTTGGAATTACAAATAACTTAATTACTTAATTAGTATCCCACATTCCAATTAGCTTTGGTTCATTGTATCTTGGGAAATTGGGATAGTTTAATTACCCTTTTGTGAACTGTACTTTGTGTTAACTACCTCATGAATGTATATCATTTATCATTCAAGTGTGTATTCAACTCTCAAGCGTATTCACTCAAAATCAGTCTTCTCTTTTTTATCTTCAACTGCATTGCATTATCTATGATCTATATTGAATACTATGATGCCAAGCTAACCCTAAAACCTAGGAATTTGTGATTATTGGCTAGTTTTTTGAAGCTGTTGCTGTTTCTTTGTATATTTTTTTTTAAAATATTAAAAAGCAGTGCATGACAATTTACTAGTCAATCATATATAAAAGACATGACTTTATGTGAGTTTAATGTTGTATGGCTATTTGTTTCTGCAATTTTTATTTATTTGATACAAGTTGTAGACATTTTTTTCCTTCATAAGTTGCGCCCTTTCTTGGCCAATTTATATTGCTACTATAATAGTACTGTTCTTTCTTGAGCAGGTGAGTGTTTATACTGCAATTACTCTATTGGTTATTTTTTCTTGCTGTAGGTTTTAGTCATGACTGCCCAAATTCTTTTGAACATTTTGAGGCATAGCATAATAAAAATGGAAGCAATCAATCTCTTGATTCTGGATGAGTGCCACCATGCTGTGAAGAAACACCCATATTCACTGGTGATGTCTGAGTTCTATCATACAACATCCAAAGAGAAGAGGCCATCTGTATTTGGAATGACTGCTTCTCCTGTAAACTTGAAGGGTAGTTATTTATTCTCAACTGAACTTGGAATCCTGCACTTTGTTACTAATTTTTTTAACCTATGATTTGTGTTGAAATGATGGGATTTTTGGTATAAGAGGGAGACAGAGAGATAGAGGAGAATGAAGCACTGATTTTTAACTAAGATGCATTGCAATAATGTATTAATGATTTTGATGTGTTCATAAAACCTACAATACTAACTCTTATTTATATAATCATATTCCTAACTAATTAAGGAAACAAATCATGCTATTGTAAGGAAATTTGGTAACTAATTATATACAATAATGAGGAAAGTGAGCTTAGAAGATAATTTAAGATATGCTAAGATATTTTCTTATATTCTAATGATTTGCTTGGGGATTTGAAACATTGTTCAACAGTTTTCGATTTCTTATAATTATATGTGAATTTTGTTGTGTTCTTTTCAAGTCAACATTGCTCATGCTTATGGTATATTCAGGTGTCTCCAGCCAAATGGATTGTGCTATAAAAATTCGTAATCTTGAAAGTAAGTTAGATTCTATAGTTTGCACCATTAAAGATCGTAAGGAGCTGGAAAAACATGTGCCGATGCCCTCTGAAGTTGTGGTGGAGTATGATAAAGCTGCAAGTTTATGTTATTTACACGAGCAAATAAAGCAGATGGAGGTTGAAGTTGAAGAAGCTGCAAAATCCAGTTCAAGAAGAAGCAAATGGCAGTTTATGGGAGCTAGAGATGCTGGAGCTAAAGAAGAGCTGCGCCAAGTATATGGTGTTTCTGAAAGAACAGAAAGTGATGGAGCTGCAAACCTAATTCAGAAGTTGAGAGCTGTAAATTATGCACTTGGTGAACTGGGACAATGGTGTGCATATAAGGTACGTAATATTTCTCGGAGAATGAGGAATCTTGAGTTTCATGGCTATCTTTATAAATTTTCTCTCTTTTTACAGGTTGCACAATCCTTTTTAGCAGCTTTGCAAAATGATGAAAGGGCCAACTACCAACTTGATGTAAAGTTTCAGGAATCTTATCTGAGTAAGGTTGTCTCGCTTCTGAAATGCCAACTATCAGAGGGTGCAGTTTCTGAAAAAAATGCTGGTATCGATGAATTGGAGAACGGCGCAACTCAATGTGGTTCTGAGCATGAAGAGATGGAGGAAGGAGAGCTTCCAGACAGTCATGGTGAGCCTGGTTGTTGAATTGAAACTTTGTAATGGCTCAAATTTCATGTGTTGATTAGTTCATAGTTTAAATTTTTAAGTTATCCTGTTAAGCTGTATTTTTTATTTTCTAATTTGGTAACTTCTTAGAGTGTATGAGAATTTGACTGCTAAGAATTTTAACAAAATATTTTACACATGAAAGAGCATTCCTAATTCTTGATATATCTAATTTATGCGTTGCTTTGTAAAGATATATTTAAATATTAATGTTAAAAAATACCAATGATTGATATGGAATGTAGTTTGATCTTTTATTTAAGCTGACAAATTTTTGTTTAGTTGTCTCTGGTGGGGAGCACGTGGATGTCATTATAGGAGCTGCTGTGGCTGATGGCAAGGTAACCCCCAAGGTGCAAGCACTAATTAAAATACTTCTCAACTATCAGCATACAGAAGACTTCCGTGCAATCATCTTTGTTGAGCGTGTTGTGTCTGCATTGGTTCTGCCCAAGGTTATATAAACACCCATTAGTTTTATAGTTCTTTTTGGTTGATTCAGTTGCATAATCAAGATCCTATGGGTTCACTTTGTGTTGATTGCAGGTATTTGCAGAGCTTCCATCTCTTAGTTTTGTGAAGTGTGCAAGCTTGATTGGTCACAATAACAGTCAGGAAATGCGGACCTACCAGATGCAGGATACAATTGCAAAGTTTCGTGATGGGCGGGTAAGATTTATATCTTGCTGGCATGTCTCAGCTATTAGTTTCATGGGTAGAGATAATCCCTTCTAACTTCTCAGTCTCACTAATATACTCATGTGTAGGTCACATTGTTAGTTGCCACTAGTGTTGCTGAAGAAGGACTTGATATCCGGCAATGCAATGTTGTTATTCGCTTTGACCTTGCAAAGACTGTTCTGGCATACATTCAATCTAGGGGCCGCGCTAGAAAGCCTGGATCTGATTACATCCTGATGGTTGAGAGGTACTGGTTATGGTCATGTTAACTGTTGTTAGTTTCTTTTCTCTGTTGTTCAAGTATATTTTTCTATAGATTTAGCAAGCCCAAGAGAATTGGAACCTCTTTGGGAATGAATTTATTATGTTTATGTGGATGCTGAGTAATTAAACACTTTCCACCCTCTGCCCCCCTTGTGATTTATCTTGTATATAGGGAGAATTTGTCACATGAAGCATTCCTAAGGAATGCCAGGAACAGTGAGGAGACTTTGCGCAAAGAAGCAATAGAGAGAACAGACCTTAGCCATCTGAAGGACACTTCACGATTAATTTCTGTTGACACCAGGCCTGGAACAGTGTACCAGGTGAAGTCAACTGGTGCAGTTGTGAGCTTAAATTCTGCTGTAGGTCTTATCCACTTCTACTGCTCTCAGCTACCTAGTGACAGGTGCTGCATTTCTGCTTGAGATTGGTGGTTTGCTTTACCAGCCTTTTTTAAGCCTCAAATTGTGACATGGATGTTTCCTATCCTTTATTCAGATATTCAATTCTTCGTCCCGAGTTTATTATGGAGAAGCACGAAAAACCAGGAGGTCCCACGGAATATTCTTGCAAGCTTCAGCTGCCGTGTAATGCACCATTTGAAAATCTCGAGGGTCCTATATGCAGTTCTATGCGTTTGGCACAACAGGCATGCCATCATTTATTATGGATTTGATTGATTCTGCTCATCTTTATCAAGAACCATTGGTTAATATGTTGTTATGCAGGCTGTTTGTCTGGCTGCTTGCAAGAAACTGCATGAGATGGGAGCATTCACTGACATGCTATTGCCTGATAAAGGAAGTGGGGGAGAAAGAGAAAAGGATGAACAAACCGATGAAGGAGATCCACTTCCAGGGACTGCTAGACATAGAGAGTTCTATCCTGAAGGTGTGGCTGACATACTGAAGGTTAGTTCTTTCTGCAAGTTATGTGATATAAGCCATTTTTTTGTATGGGTTCTGTTATATGGTTGAGAAAAAAAGCTTGTGGATGGCCATGATCTTAAGGGCTTGGAAAATGGTTATTTATGAAACAAAGATCAATGGAGAACAACTGCAATCTAAATACTTCCTATTTAGGATAAGTGCAGGATCTAGCAAAAACATTCTTTTTTAGTCTTCAGTGGCAGGAAGGCTTTTGTTCTTAACTTTCTGTTTTTGCCATGAGAATTCTTGAGTTTGTTGCCTTCCCTCATTTTTGCTTAATGCTATCTGAACTTTCAGGGAGAATGGATCTTATCTGGAAAAGATGTTTGCAACAACACCAAATTGCTTCATCTTTACATGTATGCCGTGAAGTGTGAAAATATAGGCCATTCAAAGGATCCATTCTTGACTCAAGTTTCAAATTTTGCAGTACTTTTTGGCAATGAGCTGGATGCAGAGGTAGTAATTCCTATTTATGCTACTGCTTCTAGTTCACTTTTCAGAATGCTTGAAAATATAGACTATGTTACTTAATGCCCCTCTTACCCTTTATAAGCTCATTTGCTTCCTCTCTGATTGTATTCATTTTATAGGTGTTATCGATGTCAATGGATCTATTTATCGCTCGAACCGTGACTACAAAGGCATCTCTTGTCTTTAGAGGATCGATAAATATCACTGAGAGTCAGGTTGACAGATTAACCATTGTCCACACTTGTTTTAAATGTTCATATTTTTTAAAAATTTAGTTTCTGATGCCATGGTAAAACCTATTTTTGTGACATGCAGCTGACATCCCTGAAAAGTTTTCATGTAAGATTAATGAGCATTGTCTTGGATGTGGATGTTGAACCATCTACCACTCCTTGGGATCCTGCAAAAGCATATTTGTTTGTCCCAATGGTTGGCGATAAGTCTGTAGATCCTATGAACCAAATTGACTGGCATCTGGTTGAGACAATTATTGGAGCTGATGCATGGAAGAATCCCCTCCAGAAAGCTCGACCAGATGTTTACCTTGGTACTAATGAGAGAACATTAGGTGGAGACAGAAGGGAATATGGGTTTGGGAAATTGCGTCATGGCATGGCTTTTGGGCAAAAATCACATCCTACCTATGGAATCAGAGGAGCTGTGGCACAGTTTGATGTGGTGAAAGCTTCAGGATTGGTTCCAGACAGAGATGCCATGCAAACACAAAAGCACATCAATAAGACTACCATTGGAAAATTGATGATGGCAGATACCTGTACTAATGCAGAGGATCTGGTAGGGAAAATTGTAACTGCTGCTCATTCAGGGAAGAGGTTTTATGTTGATTCAATACGCTATGACATGTCAGCAGAGAACTCTTTCCCTAGGAAAGAAGGTTATCTTGGTCCTCTGGAGTACAGTTCATATGCTGATTACTACAAGCAAAAGTATGATACACTTTCTCTGAGATTAAAATAGTTTTCTTGCGTTTTCCCCATTCAGCCAAGCCTCCCTATCCCATTTTCTGTACTTTATTGTTTCCATATGTACTGAAATTTTTTATCAATAACATGTGTGCCACATTTGCACCTCTAATGTTGTGCAGGAAGAACAGGGGGCTAATCTTAATCTGTGAAGGAATCTTCTGTTGTCACCTCTAAATTTTAAGGGCTTTATCAACAATGTTCCATGGAAAGTGACAATAACTTCTTGTTCCTTCCAGATTAGAGAAGCTTTTTGTCTCTTCTTTGCACAACCGAAGGTGCATGGCTACTGGTTCTTTTTATTACTTTGCTGTAGGTATGGGGTCGATTTGATTTACAAGCAGCAACCTCTTATAAGAGGGCGTGGTGTATCATACTGCAAGAATCTTCTGTCCCCTCGATTTGAGCATAGTGAAGGTTTGTTCTCATGATTCCTATCCTAGAATTATTATGCTCTGCAAATCTGTAAACTCTTGTTTAATGGGAAATGTCATGTCATTGTAGCATATGAAGGTGAATCTGAAGAGACACATGACAAAACTTATTATGTTTTCCTTCCTCCTGAGTTATGTCTAGTACACCCACTTCCTGGATCACTTGTTCGTGGTGCCCAGAGGTTGCCTTCAATAATGAGGAGGGTTGAAAGTATGCTACTTGCAGTTCAGCTTAAGAATATGATAAATTATCCTGTCCAGGCTTCAAAGGTATCTTCTCTGATCCTGGTATTTAGCTTTTAGTTCTAGTTTCTGTAGTTAATTTCCCGTGCTTTCTATGTGAACAGATCTTGGAAGCGTTGACTGCCGCTTCTTGCCAGGAGACATTCTGCTATGAAAGGGCAGAGCTTCTTGGAGATGCTTACCTGAAATGGGTTGTTAGTCGATTTCTTTTCCTAAAATACCCACAGAAACATGAAGGTCAGCTTACTAGGATGAGACAACAAATGGTCAGTAACATGGTATTATATCAGTATGCATTAAGTAAAGGTCTTCAATCATATATTCAAGCAGATCGCTTTGCCCCATCCAGATGGGCAGCTCCTGGGGTTCTGCCTGTCTTTGATGAGGATACCAAGGATGGGGACTCATCTTTGTTTGATCAGGAGAGATCCATTTCTAAGATCGAGAGGATGGATTGTCATACGGATGGATATGAGGATGAGATGGAAGATGGTGAGCTTGAGAGTGATTCAAGTTCTTACAGAGTTCTGTCCAGTAAGACACTTGCTGATGTTGTGGAAGCACTGATTGGGGTTTATTACGTAGAAGGTGGTAAGAATTCTGCTAACCACCTGATGAAATGGATTGGCATTCAAATAGAGTTTGATCCTGATGAGATGGAGTGTACAAGAAAGCCATTTAATGTTCCAGACAGTATACTCAGAAGTGTTGATTTTAATGCTTTAGAAGGTGCTTTAAATATGAAGTTTAAAGACAGGGGACTGCTGGTAGAATCTATAACTCATGCCTCCAGACCATCTTCAGGAGTATCCTGTTATCAGCGGTTGGAGTTTGTTGGTGATGCTGTTTTGGATCATCTTATTACCAGGCACTTGTTTTTCACTTACACAAATCTGCCACCAGGACGTTTGACCGACCTTCGGGCTGCTGCTGTAAACAATGAAAATTTTGCACGTGTTGCAGTTAAACATAACCTTCATGTGCATCTCCGACATGGGTCCAGTGCCCTCGAAAAACAGGTCTTATTTCCTTCTGTTGGCTTTTTACTTTTACTTGGATATGAGTCATATTACCTACTCCTAATTTTTTAAAGCAAGTTGGTGAGATTTTGGGCTCCTCCTGATATTTGTGTTTTTGGCTGTATACAGATTAAAGAATTTGTGAAGGAAGTTCAAGATGAATTATCAAAGCCAGGTTTTAACTCCTTTGGTCTGGGAGACTGCAAAGCTCCCAAGGTCCTTGGTGACATTGTTGAATCTATTGCAGGTGCCATTTTTCTTGATAGTGGTAGGGATACTACTGTCGTTTGGAAGGTCAGTGCCTAACTTTTAAGCATAGAGCATTCCTTCTGATACTCTTTTGCCAAAATGGAGGGAAAAAAGAGAATCTGATAGAATATTCTCGGTCTTGCAATTTTCCAGGTTTTTCAGCCTCTTTTGCACCCTATGGTTACCCCAGAGACTCTGCCAATGCATCCTGTGCGTGAACTGCAAGAGCGATGCCAACAGCAAGCTGAAGGCTTAGAATACAAAGCAAGCCGTACTGGCAATTTGGCCACTGTGGAAGTATTCATTGATGGGGTGCAAGTAGGGGTAGCTCAAAATCCACAGAAAAAAATGGCACAGAAATTAGCTGCCAGAAATGCCCTTGCTGCTTTGAAAGAGAAGGAGGTTGTTAAGACCCAAGAGAAGAATGATGAAAACGGGAAAAAGAATGGAAACCAGACATTTACTAGACAAACATTAAATGATATCTGTTTACGAAGAAATTGGCCAATGCCATGTTACAGGTATGATATTATGAGGTTACCTACATGGTATCGCTAATGGATCGTCAGCTAGCGCTAACTGTCATTACTTTTTGTTGCTGAAACTTGTAGGTGTGTGAACGAAGGGGGTCCAGCACATGCAAAAAGGTTTACATTTGCTGTGCGCGTCAATACTACCGATAGAGGGTGGACGGATGAATGTATTGGAGAGCCAATGCCAAGTGTCAAGAAGGCTAAAGACTCAGCTGCTGTTCTTCTTTTAGAACTACTAAACAAATTATACTCGTAAAAGATGGAGTGATTTTTGTTCACATTCTATCTTTACTAAAATATTTAAATCATCCTGTGTATCAAGTATTTAACGGCATTAACAACTGGTTCAAACTTCAGGCCATGTCTCAAGCTATAGTTGAATAAATAAGAAACTGGAAATGTATCCAATTATTTATGATTTCGCTGATAAAAACATGAGATATTTTTAACTGGCACTTCACTTTTTTCATCCTTTGTAGGGTATACTATTTTGTAGGTTGTATGTATTCTGCAAACAGCTCGTGCAAATTATTTAATCACTCTTACGTACTTGTTGCAAGTGTCTTTCTCTTACAGAAGTGAGTGCAATCATTAGCTTCACATATTGCCATGTAACAGCGGCCACGACTGCTCCAACGTGAAACTATTTGCAGCGGCAACATCTGACAATAGGTATTTTTACATTTTAAAATGTACTTCTCTCTTGAAACTATTGATGTTTAAGATTAATGCACTCTGTGAAAAATATTAAATGGAAGCCATAAACTAGTAAATTTAGTTTAAATTATCCATTTAATATCTACTAGTATTATAGAAATAATCGTGGAGCAAGATTCGACATGATTATCTAACAGGGATATGTGTGAGAAAAATAATCAACGAAATTTGAAATTTTATAAAATATCAATAATTTTAAAACAAAAAAAAGGGAGAATATCTAAAATTTTGGAATGGAAGGAGTAAATAAAGAAAGAATTCAAAAGCTTGACTCTGTTTTACGGTAGTATTGACCGTGGCTAGTGCTGTAGCAGTGGTGGCCATTTCAATATATATTAGAGGGGGACGTGAGATTTATAAAGTGCAAGAAGAAAAATCTTCAATATGGGCTAAATCAACATTGATGAAGATCACATTGCTAGATCATGCGTTGGTAACTGGTAAATATATTTAAAACACTTAAATTTCGAGGATTCTACATGAAGCATTACATTACACATTACATATCAATTAAGCATTACATTAAGCACGGTTAATAAAACAAACAGGTGGTTTATTATCCGGCTAAATACAAAAAGTATGAAGTATAGATAGGGTTGATTAAAATATATTAAAATAACAGTAGATTGCGGTTTATTCTGATTGATGGAGATGTAGAATAGCATTCTTGTCTATCGCCTTAAGGTGTGCAGAATATACTCTGCGTAGAGATCCCTGCACCGAATCAGAGTAAGGTATTAAAGTGGCGTGAGAACATGTAGCAAAATCTGACGTACAGTATTTAAGATTTTTGTGCAGCATTAGAGGAATGACCAAAGTGGAATCAGAAACAGGACGGGAGAGAATGATACACTTACATTGAGTGCTGGATGGCCTCAACAGCAACGCTTGCAGGGAGAAAATCATTAACTGCAACCTCCTTGTTCTCATTCTTTTTGTCTTTGAAACATGTTAAGAAATGACACTAAATTATGAAGAAAATATAAACTAAACTCAGAAAAAAAAAAATTAGGCAGCAAATTAATTAATATTGTTATGGATACAGTCTTCAAAGAAACGTCGGATCTCAGAGATACGATGAGGTGCAAGTTCTTTATAGTCAGTGAAGTGCTTATATTCTGGGTCATCAGCACAGACTGCAATAATCTTATCATCTTTCTCTCCCTGTGTCAATAGCAAATTTGTTATTGTGTAATGAAAAAATGGGGGTAAAGAAGTGGGAATGGTTTTATTGGCTAAGAACGCAATAGAAACCTGGTCAATCATGGGCATAAGTCCAATTGCCCTGGCTCGCAGGAAACAACCAGGCAGAACTGGCTCCTATAAAAGTCAGTAATTTAGTAAGCTAAGTATGGATTGCATTTTTTATATGTAGATCAAACAATGAATAAATTCTAAAACATGCATTGCTTAGAAATAAGTACACTTTTAATGTCCCACACTACATTACACATATTTTAAAATTTCAATGGAATGCCAATGTTTAGGCTTTCTCAAAAACATGGAGTCGTTGAATTAATTACTAGTTTAAGAAAACAATTCTTTATAGAATATTATAAACAGGACTGAATACTTCTTGTGTAAAATATATGAATTTGAAAACGATAATAATTTACCTGCATGAGAACCAAGACATCAATTGGATCATTGTCTTCACACAGTGTGCGAGGGATAAAACCGTAGTTATGCGGATAAACAACTGATGAGTACAGAATCCGATCAACCTGAGCATTTCAGATGATAATTAAGAAAAATCTGAAGATGATGGTACGGAAAATAAATTCACCAGGAGTATTTTTTCTGCGAAATCTGTTTCTAATTACAGTGCTAGAGACATCCATTCTAATAACCAGGCAATTGGTTTGTACCTTAATTAATCCAGTCTTTTTGTCAAGTTCATATTTGACCTTGCTTCCTTTTGTGATCTCCACAACCTGCAGGAACCAACTAACCATTGAACAAGCAGAAAACACCACTTTACTAGAAAAAAAATAAAATAAATTCAGCAGCAGCTAGTACAGCATTGCACTAGTGCAATGGTTGCAGCACTGATCCTCCAAAAAATAAATGTTGAAAATAATAGCATAATTTTGGACCTTATTTTAGATGGCATGCATATATAATTAGGCAATAATCAAGTATGCTTCCGAAGCAGAAGATGAAAACTTACACAATTGAAAATATGAGGAGCACCGGGTCCTGGATATAAAAATGAAGTAGTAAAATGTTAATAATATAGATTGAATGTAAATAGTAAGAAAAAATATATAAGAAGCTATGATATTAACAAGAGTACCAATTTCAAGATCATGCCAAGGGTGGGCAGCTACTGATCTCCTTGACAAGGATGAAAGAATCCTTTCATTCAAACGGGGGACTGGACGATTTTCTTGCACTTCTTGAACTTCTTCACCTTTCTCACCCATCTTTAAGGATATGGTATACAAAAAGGAAATATGGGATGAAAAAATTAACAACCCAAAAATGATGCACAAAAAATGTACCTAATATGCTGCTTAGTAAAGAATTGGTTGATATGCAATGCAGATTATATTATAAGCTTGAAACAAATTAAACAAGTACCTTGACCGAGAGTAATTATATTAATAACAGAAAGTGTAAAGGGTCGAAAAGAGAGATCCAAGTAAGTGGTAAAGTTGATGTATTTATATAGGGAGTTGAAGGGAAGAAGAGGGACATGGTCAAATTCATTAGAGCATACTTTTCGGGTCTTTTCACGAGACATGTTAGCTTACCACTCCACATGTTTTGTGGATATTTGTTATCAATGACCACGTTTCAGGCCTTTCTATTTCTGTTATTAGTGTTGTTTCATATGCGACAATACGCGTGGTAGATTTAAAGAAGAATTAGGGTAGAGATTCGTCATAAAAAAAGAAACTTTATATAACCATGACTAAATTATATACATGCAGACAAATTAATATTATAACATTAAAAAAATTAAATTCTTCATCGTGACAAAAACATCTTCTAATAAAAGCTATATTTTGTAAATGTTATAAGCTTGATTATAATGTTTATTAGTATGACTATAATATTATTATACTTTAACAATTTTAGTCTTATCATTTCCTTATTTATGATCAATAAAAAAATTGATCTCATTCATTACTATCAATGCTGTATGTTCTATTCTTTTTGGGAAAAGAAAATTATATATATTTATATATATATATATATATATATATATATATATTTATATTGATCTCATTCATTTCTACCAATATCGCATATTTTACCTTCTTTTAGAGTAAAAGAAAAATTTATGTATATAAAAACTAAATTTTTAGCTTTCTTAAAGTTGAGCTTATTTCAGTGTATATAAATTAAGTATTCAATTTATTTTGAGCATCCTGAGGTCCAACGAGAATAAATCCAATTGTATTACTAATGAGTAACTTTTAAGTTGCAATCCAATCAACTCAGTGTCCCTTATAATTCATAGCCATCAATCATGCAGATCAGATAAACAAGCTTCTCCCATTCAAGAAAAAAAAACTTGATCATGGCCAACTCATTTGCAGCACTGAATGACTAACAAAGTGATGACAGTCTAAAATGGCTTGCAAGCTTTTGATTAGTCTGTCGTGAGCAGAGAGAGAAACATAGACAGCAGATGTATGAAATTGCATTTATATTAGCATGTGATGTTTATTGTTTTTGATAGGAAAATTAATTTTGTAAAATATGAGACTTAGAATTACTAATCCCAGGTAACATATTGACTTGTCAGAGCAGCTCTGCGGCTTTTCTTTTTAATTAACATTTTAAAATGAAATTATTCAAACAGACAATCTAATCATCAAATGAACCAGAGCTGCATTGTCTATCTTGTATATTTAATATATTAAACATTCACAATGCAGTCATTTGTCGCGAAGATTTTCATCTATATAATATACCCATGAAAAAAACTTCTGTACTGAAAATGATTCTCACACATTAACAACAGCACTTGATTAAATTTATTACGTAAAAGCTACCACTTACACTTGCTTTGTACCTTAAGTGTATGTCAGAACCAGAATATTGAATTCATTCCCCAATGTACAGTGGCAGGGGAGTTATAGTGCACACATACACACACATACAATTGTAGTTGTTTATCCTGATTTGTTTTTTAGAACTGGCAAACTAAACTGACTAGGCCATAAAGCAGGAAAAATTCAAGGGATATTCATAGAATCAGGAGACATTGATATCATCTGAAGAAGGCTTGAATTTGAGAATGTTTCCTCCAGTGCAGGTCCTTTCATAATTCCTCCATCAAGACTTTCTTTAGTCATGTGTACCAACTCCCTCACAACATCAATCATTCCTAGCCTTCCATCTACACCAAATAACAGGCATCTTGTAGCAAGATCTGCAATTATTTGCATTTGCTCTTGGCGATGATGTGGCTGTTCATGATAGCAAAGAAATGGATCAAAAATTTCTTCAAATTTTCCAGCCCTTATTTGCTGCAAGGCCAAAGTTGGCGAATCCAAGTGATTTGAGCCTGATATAATCTCAAGAAGCAACACACCAATGTCGTAAACATCATTTTTGCATATACCAAAGCCTTCATAGTTCTTATGTAACTGAGAACCATAGTAAAAATTGGAGTTGATCAGTCCGAACCCTGCAATCTTGACAGAATAATCATCATCTAGGAAGATGCAGGCAGATTTAAGGTTATGGTGAAATATGGGAGGATTGTTCTCGTAGTTTAAGAATGCAAGAATACTAGCTGTTTCTGCAGCAATAGTCAATCTCCTATACCAATCTAAACGAAGTTCTTGTCCTTTGGTTTGATGTAAATGTTCCTTCAGAGTACCATTGGAAGGATACTCATAAACTACTAGAGTGTTGCCAGATTCAATACAGCATCCAAGAAGGCGAGCCATGTTTCTATGCACAATAGCAGATAGAACCTCAATTTGTGACAGGACTTGAACTAAGTCTTTCTTCTCACATTGTAACTTGTGGACAGCTACGTGAGATCCATCCCCTAAAACTCCTGCGAAAATTGTCCCATTATTATCATGCATAATTTTCTGACCCTCTTCAAATCCTTTAGTGGCTTCCTCTAGCTCATTGAGACTGAATAATCGAGTTTTACAAGATTTCGGGATTGAAATGTTTTGATAGTAAGCCTGCTCGGTGTCAAACATCCCTGGTTTTGTTGGCCTTTTAAGAAGATAAAATAGTGCAACCAGAGATGCAACAATGAGAACTGGGCCAATGATTCCTGTATGTTTAGCAGAGGATGTCATTAGATTGACACAAGAAATGCAAATATAACTGAACATGGTTACCAAATTATATAGATGAAGCAAAATGGTGAAGAATTGGAAAGAAATCTGGTAGTCATGAATCCTTATTGAAGTTTGCATGATTTGTTGGATTTATCCTATAAGTTGATGAACATATAATTTGTGATTTGGCACACTTAAGACTTAGGGAAAAATACAAGTATTTGAGTTTTACAATGCTCTTGTACTTACCGGCAATTAAAACAAATTTCCTTTGGTCATGCCTTTTGATGTAGCAGTCACTTCCATATGCTTCCGTTCCATCCTTTATGCAGGCTGCCAGGAATACAACAGCAGGGAAGAAAGTGTCAAACGTGAAGGGAATCATTCACAAAAGTAATATAGTTTATATGCCAAGAGCCCAGAAATACATTTATAGAGTTGCGGATTTTTATGTGCTGCGAAGCATATATTTACCTAGCTTTAATTTGCTTATTCATGTTTTACATGCGAGAAACTAAAAGAGCTACATTATTTTTTTCTAGTTTAAAACCTGCAGTTGGTGTCCAGAAAGAAATGATTTTCTATGAGCAATAGAGGCCTATCAAGAGATATGAATGTACAAATATAAAAAGCATGATTGTAAATATGCTAATGTCAACAAAACAAATACTCTATTGTATCATGATTAAATACTTTTGAAAACTACTGACTCACCCTGCAAACATCCAGTTCCATTAGCAAAACCATCACCAACATATCCATCTTGACAGACACATCTCACGCCTCCATCAATTGCTGTAGCATTGGCCATGTTAGCATTCCTTGCACAAACTTCCCTAGAAGAGTTCCTGGGAAGGGCCCATTCCAACTTGACCCCACGTTTTCCCCAAGTTGAGCCTCTCATAACAGCCCAACTAGTAAACCCTCTGCATCCAAACTGAGAAAACACCGAAAATCCATCTCCAACATGCCATATGGTATGGTCAGAGAGTGGATAACAGCAGGCAAGAGAGCCTCCACCTTTTCCATCACAACCAGGCAAGTCAATAGTTTCACAATCTGGTTTGCACAGAGAAGAATCCTCACAGTCATAGAGACCAATAACATTGTCAACTGAGACTCCAAAGTTGTCCTTCCCTGCAAAGTTTCTGCCAAAAGAATTCAAGTCATTGTATTGTCTACATGATGATGAGCCTGGAAAGTTCACAAGCACACCATCTGGGAAGAAGTCCAAGACTGCGTAGCTCACTGAGCCAATTCTGAGTAAAAGGTCAGAGGAATTTGAGCATGAGAGATGGAAGGCACTGGAAATTGACTGACAAGAAGTGTTGACATAGAATGGAAATGGAACATGAATGTCTCCACATGTTTCATTGCAAGAGTTTGGAAGCAAAGGGGGTTGTAGCAGTTTATCTTGCTCTTGGAGGGAACAAGAAAATGGCAAACACATAATAAGCCCGAAAAGAACAGCAACAATACCTGACATTTCCAGTGAAAGGCCTGTACGTGTGTGTTTGGTGTGTTTTGGTTACTAAGGAAGAAGAGGAAGTGAATCTAGAGTAGTTCCTCCACAATTTAATGGTTCTTAAAATAACGAGGAAATATTATTATGTTGTAAAATTCATTCATTTCTACATTATAGAATATCATAGCTGGTGAACAGGTAACTAATCAATACATTGAGTTCACATATTAGATATTCAACTATTAAATATTTGGAGAAAAGTTTTGCTACATACAATAGTCTTTACTGACTCAAACAATATTATCTCTAATTAAAAAAAAAAAAAAAAGAACTTATCTTTTCTATAAAAATAAAAATAGAATATAGCACTTGATAACAACAAAAATAATAAATAAGCCAGATGGAATGGAAGTGTGTCGTAGCATACTTGTGATGAGAAGCTTTTGAAGTTTGCAAAATGAAGACGTGGCGAAATCAGGGAGGTACTGGGTATTGTGAAGAAGGCATAGAAGTTGGAGAAGGAGGAGACGATTGGTCTGAGGAAAAGGGTACATTTCGTATCAGAATAATACATGGGACCGTGTGCTGAGCGAGCGTGGCCAAGTTTGTGAGCATTTCAATCTTGTTGAATTGCACAAAGCTTAATTACGTAGCATAGAGTATTGTGAACTTGCATGGGAATCGAGATTTCAAGCACAAAGTGAGAGGAATAATATGTACTTCTTCATTTAATTTTACATAAATTGTCGGAATTAATTTCACTTAAATCGAGATTTTGTTTTAAACATTACATGAAGAAAATTCTACATTTCAATTCCTAAATGAAAAAAAAAAAATATATGTTTATATATGAATCCATGTTGTTTGCTGCAGTTATAAAGACACTATATTTGATATTATATATATAAAATAGTATATTTGATTTCGACACTTAGATGTTTTTAATTTTAGTCCTATTTATTTAAGCAACTCCGTGTATGTTATAGTAAATATATTAGTATAAAGTATTGAGGAAGATAGTTTAAGGATTACGGAATGTGAGTGACGCGTACCTTAAAAAAAGAGAAAGCTAAGAAATTAATGTTAGGGAGCGAAGCTATCGCCGGTAGAAGCGCTACTGGAGAAAACGAAGGCACCAAACCCATCACATAAAGTCCATTTTAGCGCTAACTAAACCAAACCTAACATAACCTAGTAACCATGTTACGTTAGGTAATAGGTTACTACTACACTCACTCTATGTAAGTAACTCAATGGACTCACAAAGTGAATTCTAATTACTCTACATACTGAGTTAAATCACCATCTTAACATGTAATTATATTCATACCTCTAATTGTCAACATATAATTATGTTCTTTTGTTTTTTTTTTTTTTTCCACCGCTGTAACCAGCTCAATTCTTTTGTATAGAGCCAAAAGAGTAGTGATTAAGGTTCCCCTTTATGTGTTAGGTGAGAAGTAAATGGTTACTTTCTTTTAGATGTGACATTAGTTAAAAAATGTTCGATGACAATTTTTTGTTGTGTATCTGTGATAATAACAGCGTGAAAAACCTTTTATAATATTAAATCATAAATTATAATTATAATATTTTTTAATTTCTTATTGCCATCTTAAAAATACTCGTTAATAAAAAGATAGAGAAATCATGAGTGAGACATGGTTGAGTTTCATCTCACAACTAATTGAATTCATTGGATAAACTAGGATAACAATTTGTTTAGGACGGTGATTTGGTTATCATAAATTCATTTTTCTTTGGTTAGATTAACATTACTTTAAATAATTCATACAAGGAAAGGATTATTAATGAAAATAAATCTCATGCAAGTAACACAATCACATCATTAAGATAAACGATGCGATCAATTCACTAAATAATCTTTTTCAAAAATATTATGAAATTTGTTTTTTCAGATTTAATTCTAAATTCATAGCGCACAGTGGACCAACGTTTGTTAGTTTGAGCAGTAAAGAAACTTCTTAATTGATCATATTTAAGTGGTCTATATATATACATCAAACCAGAATATGGTATAACACATTTAGTCAAATAGTGTCTGTCAAAAGTATATTAAGTATAATAATTTAAACTCTAGCTGTATACGTGTTCTGTGAAGCATACTAGTAATAGACAAGCGAAAAAATGCTTTCATTTTCTTCTTTGAATGTCATGGAGGAGTACGCTCAAAGCTGTAGTACTTATTTAGGGAATAAATTAGGGAAATAGAGAGATCATTAGTTCTTTTATTTTATACTTGCTCGCCGTTTTGAAGATGAACACACACCTCTCTTAAACCCAATGATAATCAAACGGCACCAAACTTCCCATATAATATGCTATCTATCTTGTTTAAAACTTTGTGTCTCCTTCACAAACCTAAACTGGGGGTTTCACTTGGCTTATTTCTAACATAAATATAGACGAAGAAAACAATCAAACAATTAATTAAAGAAATATAGTAGCCAAGATCATGCTCCTAACATTTACATAATATTATTGTGCACAATATATCCTGGCTTCATGGAAGGTGTCGAGGTGGGTGCATGAGTTAATTTAGTGGAACCAAAGTTACAGAGTTTCGACCCCTTCTTCAGAAGAAATTACAAGGTTGAATTAAATAGTTAGAAATAAATTTGGATCGATCTTCTTAGAGTATGCACACATTAAATTCAACATGGCTAATCCAAAAATAAACTCCAAACAACAAATGCAAACGTACCGTTAAGTTAGAAATTCCCAGATGATTTGTTTAACATGTAATCTACATGGGTCATAAATCATAAGTCATAAGTCATAACCCCTATACAATAGGGCCTATTTAGAACACAAGACTCTTTTAGTCTAGGCTACGAGCTAATGGACTAACTCGCGAATTGCTTGATTTGTTATCTGGCATATTTCGGCACCCCAAAAATATCATCCTGAACCCTGTTTTTAGTTTCGAGAAAACTAATTCCGGAAGGTTAAAAAAAATTGAATATTATTTTTTATCAATGTATCTATATTATCTAATTTAGTTAAAATTTTATTTAATATAATCTATATCAGTTATCTTATAATGATATATATTTTTATCCATATCGGTAAAAAAAAATTAACCGATATAAATAAATGATATTAAAAATATTTTTTCATTAGTGTGTTTTTAAAAAATTTTGTATTTAGTCCTGAACCTAAGAGTCCCATCCGCTGAGAAGCTGGTACTAGAAGAAAGAAAAACATAAAGAAAAGAACCAAGTTCAAGGAAGATTTTAGAGAGAATTAAGAATACTTGGAGATGGCTATAGATTCCTTCATTCTTTTAGTTTTTCTTTTAGTTTCCATTAATGTGTAATTAAATTTCTCTATACGAAATTGGATATATTTTGAGCACCTCGGTGTACTTGGTTTGATCGTATATATGCATGAATCAATTTTCTTCATTGTTGATAATTTTATTCTAGCCTCAAGAGGTTTTTTGACTATTAACTTTATGACGTGAGACTTTGACATTAGTTGGAAAGTATTCTTTGAATATAAAATGAATGAGATCATTCACTGTAGTAGATCACTAGGAATAGAATTTGCTATAATCAATTCTTTACCATTAAATTCATGTGAAGAATTAATGGCCAACTAGAACTTCATAATTCTTAGTTGAAGGAATTGATTAAAGGTGGTTGAGTGTGAATCAATGGTGTGAGACTCATATACGTTGATGTTACTAGCCAATTGCATTGCAATTGGCGTGTGAAAGATGAAATCCAATCTTATATCTTTCTTTTTAAACAAATCCTTCAAAGTACTTGTATTTCAAATTTATTACTTTTACTTCTTGTTAATAAATTTTATTTTATATTTCAAAACCTATAATTAAAATTATTTACATCTTTATTTACTAAACTAATAAATATTTTATAGAAAGTTCATAAATCAATTCAATGCTATTTAATTTATAAATTTAAAAAACTGAAAAAGGTGATGGGTCTATCATATATTGCAAGTTTCATTTCACATACATCATTTTTTAACACTTTATTTAACAAAAGTGATATTTGAATTTAAAATAAAAACTTGTTATGTTTATAATGTATAAAATCAAGGTTTGGGTGATGGATGGAAATGATAATGCTAAATTGGTGTAATTTGATTGAGATGGAACTTATTCGTTGAAAAAAAAGTTGTGATGAATTGATTTACTCGATAAATAATTTTATAGAATTATTTAAAATATAAATTAAAATTAATTAGAATTTCAGACGTGGATGCTAGTGCGTGTCTCATATAATTCGTGTCTTTCTCTTTGAATATTAATTTGTCTCCAAAAATTAATTTGAGCCTTGACTTGATTGCGACATGGTCGGAGAAAAAGGTAGTGAAACAGCGTGAGACGACTGGCATGTGTAAGTAAGATGTGGTGTCAGATATTCAGAAATCGTCAATCGTCAATCGTCAAACCAAAGGACGATATCACCAAATAAATTCAATTAATATATGACCTTTACCAAATTGTAACCACTCAAAACACAGCTGAATCCATCAAAGAATCCAAATATATTAAACCGTTCAAAGCTAAGAAACCAAGGGGAACCATTGTGTTCAGACCTTTATTCATCGATTTTGTACCTAAAGTCTTTGAAATGAAAACTCTTTATAGTCACCAAGTCTGACTATCACTAACATTTTTCCAAGTGCATTAATCTCTTGATGTGGATCAGACACTTATGGTCGATCGTTTTGTAAGACGATTGATTTAGAGGTCTATGTGCTGTTGAATATTTCCACTCAACCCTCGTATCTATATGACTGAGGAGAAAAGTAGTTCAATAGAAGAAGCTTGCCGTATTTTTATTTGTGAAATTATATTTTTTTTTGAAAAATTATTCTTATAAGATAAACAATTAGTTGAATAGTACAATAAAAATATAAATATTCTTTCTTAAAAAATATTAAGGCTAATACAGAAAGAGATTCTTTTTACTTTTTGCTTTAAACTGAAAATACATAAAATAAAAGAGTTAAGATTCTTGCTTTACAAAAATTTGGTGAAAAGATAAAAATATATTCATTACAAGTTTTAATTATTTTTTATCACTTAAGCATGTTTGAATGAGGTTATCAATAATTTATTTTTATTTATACTTTTAGAATTTATAAAGATGTTTGGGATAATCTAAACAATGATCTTATGAATAATCTAAAAAATATTTATAACTTATTTTGTCACGCGATGGAAGAAAACTTATCCATGACAACTTATATAAAATATAAATAAAAACGTATTAAGTAAGATCATATCTGTTGTCACAAGATCAATCTTTCGAGCACATGCAATTGCTATTTTTTTATTATTATTGAAAATACACCAACTTTTATCATAAGAATGCTTATTTAATATCATAAAAATTTTAAATTTCTAAGAAATTTTAGTCCATAATAAAGAGTGATAAAAAATATTATCTCAGACATTCATATTAGAGTTTCTAATGATTGCTTAATATAAAATGTATTTATCCCATATACAGACACATATATTTAGCCCTAGTTTTGTGTACTCGAAAATGATTATGGTCGTTTCAAATTTTTAAGAACCTTTCAAATGCAAAATGAAAAACTACAATTTCAGGTTTTTACTTTGAGTGGAAAACCTTTTACGTTGTTGTTGAAAATAAGATCAATATATAACTTATAAAAGTTTAAACAGTTTTTACCTCATAAATTAATTTTTTGGGTTAATCGGTCCTAGCTCAATAAAATAATAAATGGAATAATAAGCATAAAATTCATAATTCCCTTCATTCCCAGCTTTTAAACCTTTATAACTTGCATAAAAAAATATACATTTGTAGAACAAGAGATGATATAATTTATGAGGTACTTTTTATTCATCATATCACAGAAACGTTTAAAAAATAAAATAATTTAATTATAATTATTAGATTATAATTACAAAAACAATTGTAATCGTAATTATAATTAAATTATTATTTATTTTAATTGTTTTTAAAATTATCTTTTGTATTAGTTTTAATCTTTAATTATTTCTATTGATCATATTTTCTTATATTTTTAATCCATATATTTATCACCTATGCTTCACTTTTCACTTTAATAACTACACTTTTACAATTATTACAATTAGTGTGGATTATTTCCTCCATCTTTACCATCACTGTTATTGCATAATAATATATTTATCTAGTGTTATCGTTAACACTCCTATCACTGAATTACTGCTATTATGATAAAGAATATATATATAATTTAAACAATTGAATAGGCATAAGGGCATAGTCGGTTCATGCTAAGATGTGGATGCTAGTGTGTGTCTCATCTAATTCCTTCCAATTAGTCTGTTTCTCTTTGAATATTAATTTGTCTCCAAAAATTCATTTAACCCTTGACTACGAGATGATAGGAGAAAAATATTGTGAAACACGTTTATGTACGATGTAGTATAAGATATCTAGACCTCATCAATGGTCAAACCAAAATGACCTTCGTCAAATTGTAACCACTCAAAACACAGCCGAATCCATCAAAAAAGCGAAATATATTAAATTATTAAAATCAACCTTAAGACCAAACCCGATTGGTGGGAGCCTAGGAGAGAGCCTCTGTGTTTATTATTATTATTATTATTATTATTATTATTATTATTATTAAATATACATTTGTAGAATAAGAGATGATATATTTTGTGAAACAGCTTCAAACTTTTATCTATATTTTGTGATATATTTTGTGTAAGAGCTTCAATCATCAAAGAGAGGATGGTATTGCCAAATTAGTTCAATATAAGAGACTGCATCAAATTGAAGATAAGAAAACAATTGTAAGATAATAAAATGCAAGTTTCGTCATAATAAAATATAGAGGAGAGTGTGATTTATTACTTCACCAGGATATTTAAATAAGAATAAAAGATTTGAAGTTTGAGAAACACGTCTATTTCTTGGAACGGGACCATAAGTTGTTATTGATTATGAAGATGTGGAATCCAAAGGGTGGAATCAAGGCAGCATATTCAAGGAGTTCGTTCATAACTCTGCTTGACACGCTCTCGTCCCCGGAGTCAATTATTTTTTTGATATATTTTCACGGCCATTCAATTTCGAATCTTGCACTTCGTTTTATTAGCATTATAAGAAAACAGATATTGTATCACCAAATAAAATGGATTCATTAGAGTTTCTACCATGCTCAAGCCGTAACGTTTTGTTTTGATAAAAATTAGTTAGGTAGTTAATTAGAAATTGAAAAATTAATCCCTTCGAATGAATGAATATATATAAATCATTTATATATATGCTTATTGAGAAAGTTATTAACATTTATCTATATTTAGATCTAAAATTATTTCTTTTTGTTATTTATATTTATAGGTCCGAGAGAGAGTAGCTTATTAAATTATAAGTATGGAATAAAATAGCTAGTTAAAGTAGCTAATAATCTATGATAAATATAAAATGACATAAATTTAATAAAATCTTTCCTTTTTTGTCTGTACAAAATGATGTTGTACTAAAAAGGATAATAGAAAATTTTAACAACAAAAGGCGAATAAAGTTTAAAAGTCTAGAAGCTAGTTTTTAAAAAACTATTATTTGAAGTATTATTGTCTCAAAAAACACAACAAGTTATATTGTCTCATAATAAATAACTATATTGTGATCACTTTGTTTTAAGTTTTTATATTATTATTATTATTTTTTTAAATGTGAATTGATTTCACCCACCTTGCAATCTATAAATAAGCAAAAGGTCTTAATGTTATAGCATGCAGTTGCCACAGTTAATATCTTGTGAAATAAACTAAAGCAAGCCATTAAATTCTTGTAAAATCTAACAGATAGTTGAAGTGGGAATGGCTTGCATTCCAAATTCGAAAGAGCAAGCATTACAAGATGATGATGACAGCTTCTCGCAAGCTATGCAGTTCTGCTACTCTTCTTCGGTTGGGTTGATGCTTGGATCGGTGGCAGAGTTGGGGGTATTTGATGTCTTGCAAAAAGCTGGTGAAGCCGCTAAACTATCTGCAGAGGAAATAGCGTCTCAGCTTTCTTGCAACAATCCAGAAGCGTCCTCAATGCTAGATCGTCTCCTCGCTCTTCTTGCCTCTTACAACATTCTTAACTGTTCACTCACTCCCGACAACCAAAACCTCGGTTCTTCTCACAGGCTCTACAGCCTCACTCCTGTCGCCAAATTCTTTGCTCCCAATTCTGATGGAGATTCACTTGTACCCTTCATTACCATGATCCATGACACCGCTAACATGCAAGCCTGGTTAATATCTCTCTCTTTTTGTTTAAATATTTAAATAAACAAAGAGTGTATGCAATTGCTATATATTATGTTAACGAAGTAAAATAACTGTTTGGTTCTTAGGTCCAAGGTGAAAGATGCAATTCGGGAAGGGGGTGTTCCATTCAACATGGCTCATGGTACTCACTATTTTAAGTATCTAAGCTTGGACTCAAGATTCAATCAAGTTTTTAATGCTGCAATGGTGAATCAAACCGCATTAGTGATGAAGAAAGTTCTGGAATCCTACAAAGGTTTTGAGGACATAAGAAGGCTTGTAGATGTTGGAGGTGGTCTTGGGATGAACATTAACATGATCACTTCCAAATACCCTCACATTCAGGGTATCAACTTCGACTTGCCTCATGTTATACAAAATGCTCCTTCTTATCATGGTATGATCTTTACACATTTTTAACCAATGCTCTCTTGTAAAATCGGAAAAAAAAAAACATAAATTTTGTCCACTTTCTCTGTTAGGTAATACTAATATATACTATCACCAGTGCATATTTAAGAAAGTAAGTTGAATTTCAAATTAAAAGCTACTAAATATGGCAGGAGTGGAACACGTTGGAGGAGATATGTTTGAAAGTGTGCCTAAAGGAGACGCCATCTTTATGAAGGTGAGTGGAAGTTTCGAATTAATTGACGAATTCAAGTAAATGTCAACCCATCCTCTCTCTTGGCTAAGCATGTTTTACATATAAGTTTTATAAAATTAATTTGGACCCACATTAAGAGACTAGTTAATAGCTATGTATAGTGAGTGGTAATTAAATTGTGCAGTGGATACTTCATGATTGGAGTGACGAATGGTGTTTAAAGCTGTTGAAGAATTGCTATGATGCTATACCGGAAGATGGAAAGGTGATAGTTGTGGAGGCTCTTCTTCCGATAATGCCAGAGAGTAATCCTGCTTGGAGGGCGGTTTCTCAAAGTGACTCGGGGATGATGATCCTTTTCAAGGGAGGGAAAGAGCGAAATGAGCATGAATTAAAGCAATTGGCAATTGGTGCTGGATTCGCAGGCATCACATACAAATCTAATATTCCTCCCTATTGGGTTTTGGAATTCTTCAAGTAAAACGCCACTTCCTATGCCGTCTCTTTCTGTCACTGAAACAACCTATTCCAATAAAGTCCTGTGTTTCTATTTTCGGTTTTTTTTATTTTTGATTATGTTTGACGAATAAAGTCCGTGTGTTTGTATTTTCGGTCTTTTATGTTTGATTATGTTTGAGTATGTTTAATTTTTTCAAAATAAAAATATAAATTTAATATAAGTTGGTTACTGTTGATTGTGTATTTCTATTGATTATGTAACATTTCTTTTATATTAAACCTTTTTATAATTTGCTTTCCATCATATATATATATATATATATATATATAGTCTGAGCGCCCTCCTGCTGAATTCAAAGTCAACCTATATGATTCATTAATTATGTATAACAGTGGGAGATTTTTTTTTTCTTTATTGAAATCCATTTTTAGAATCAACAGCTGCTGGTTTTAGTGGCATCAAATATGAATGCCATGTTCGTCCCTTTTGGGTTATGGAGTTCTTCAAGTAGACCATTTGCCTCCTATTCTGCCTCTGTTATTGCCTTATTGCAATTCTAATTGTTTCTGTGTTTCACATTTATCATTTTCAACGTCACAACATGTTTCTTATATTCCATGTCGGACAATGTACCCTGTTTAAACTTGTTTATCATTAAAATAAGTGCTTTTTTAATAAAATAAGTTGACTAAATTATAGTGATTACCCCTCAATTTTATTTCAGTTACAGATACATTCATTTATTTTTCTCTAAAAAAAATACAGTAAGTTTTTGTTATTTGTTACGATAACACCCCGAATCTCTTAACATTGTTAATCAATTAACACCAAGATCGTGGGGCCAGCATATGTCTCTTAATGGATTTTTTTTTTTTTTTTTATTATTATTATTATTTAAAAGTTTCAAGAAGAAAATGTAGCTAGAACGAATTCAAACCATATTCCACTCCATGAGAAAAAAAAATTGCAGCAATCAATTATCGATCTCCTCTCGGTGAACTTTTCACATAGTTCATAATTTTTCCTCCTCCCGTTATCATTTCATCGATATTGGTATATGATAATAGTGGGACAAAAATTAAACCCACAAACACAATAACTAAAATCAGTTGAGATGTTCCTAATTTTTTCAATTTATTTTTAATCAATAAAAATATATAACTGTAATAAGTAAAGTAATTAATGAAAATATATATTAAGTACATCCATTTTTTTTTAAAAAAATATCATTAGTCAAGACATTTACAATTTACAACATAGCACAAGATTTTACACACAATAAATCTTCATAAGACATAAGTTAATCTTACATATCACACCAAGAAAAGCTTACAGCAACAATCATGATATAATGGGTGAAAAATGGAATTATGATATGATGAAAAATGCCTCAATCTCAATGGAGATTGTCTATCAAACGGAGGGCCCGGTTAACTCTCGCACCTCAGGCCCAAATGATATTAGAGCTGTCAAATGGCCCAAAGAAAAAGAGTACTGTGCCTGATTGATATTAGGAACTTCTTTCTACGTCGTTTAAACTCCCATCTACACTTTTTTTTTTTTTTTCATTTCGAAATGGATATTCTAGAATTACCCTGACGTCTAATTCGGAAGTATCTCTGAATTTAGTTTTTATTTTAAAAAAAATGTTAATTTATGAATCAATGTTAATTAATGATAAAATTGAGCAATAATATTATACGTATATGAAATAGATTATGATATTATTGAAATTTATTTTAAGATTTTTAATCAATCATGACAATATATCGTTAGTGACGTTTATAATTTAGAAATTCAATTTTTTTTCTAACTGAAATGTCTTTTTCTTTTTTTGTTTTTTCCCTAGCTTAGAATGCTTGGAATGTATTTGACGCCCAAATTTCTGGGGTAGACACTTGACTTTTCTTAATAATAGTAGTAGTGAAATACACGCAACCAAGTTCTCCTCTCAACAAATGTCACTGACGTCTAAATACTTGCGCTAGCTGTTCTTAAAATTGCTGTGTATATGGGTTAGCATTTAACTTTATTAAGATCAATTCCAAAATCATTGGAAAACATAAATTAAGCAACAAATAGTTATTTCAATTTTTGGTTTCTTTACTATAATTTTTTTTTCTCAATGATTTTAGAAAGTATCTAAACAGAAAAACGGTTATTGGACTAACCCTTTATCAAACAAAATTGGTCTTCAATTTTAAAACCATGTTTGAAACATTGGTTTGAACTTAAAAACAAATCAACAAAATGGATTAGATTGGTGTGATAATTAAAACAGGCTTAGGCTGCACCAAACTACCAACCCGTCAGCGGGGCAAAAATCTACAATGTCTTTGAAAATCATGTTTATGAAGAGAGTCAAAATTCAACACCACGACATCAAGTCATCAACACATTCCACACGGACAGTGACTTCTCACCAAACCCATAATTTTTTTTCCTGGCACATGTTTTTGTTTTCAATGTTCCACTCCATTAAATTAGGAACTAATATTTCTTGTAAATATTATGTTTTTTTATTCATTCAATAAATTTTCATATTTAGCAGGGATTGAAGATAGATCTTCCGTTAAATAAATTATCGTTTAGAATATCTGATCATGACCTCAGCAGGTCATTTTTCAATTGGTTTTATTTAAATCAAATACAATTATTGTGAACAATAAAATTGCTCTTCTTTCCAAACATCCAATTCACTTTAATTTATTCCACACAAAAGTCAAAGGTAGCTTCAACTTAGTAATTAAAAAATAAAAGTATAGTCCATATTTCTCCTAGAAGATTCTTTTCAAATCGTTACTTGAATTAATTCTTTTATTACTAAAATATCTTTAATTACAAAAAAAAAATATCATAAATTAGTAGGACAAATTAATTCTGGTGAGTTTCAATAGTTGTAAAGATAATTTAAAAAATTGAAAATTATTAATAAACTTAATGTTATTAATTAAATCAATCAAGTTTTTTAAAGAGAGAGAGCGTAAATTAATTATAAAAAAGTCTTATATTATTTAAAACAAAATCTTAATTAATTTTTCTTTACTAAATAAAAGTAGGAAATGTGACAAGTAGCACTGAAATAAGACGCGAAGAGAGGGTTATGCCTTGTATATAAGCTCACATAATGAATCAAAAGCATCAACTGATATAGTTAATTACTCGTTTAAGCATTTTGAATTTTAATCATGGCTCCAACTTTGGAATCAAACACAAAAGTTGTGAATGGGAGAGATGATCATGTTAAACCACAGAAAGAAGAAGAAGAAGATGCGCTGGCGTTTTGCATGGATAAGGTGGTTTCGTTTGTGCTTCCAATGGTTTTGAGGACCTCCTATGAGCTGGGTCTGTTTGACATATTAGCCAAAGCTGGCGAAGATGCAAAGCTCTCAGCAGAGGACATTGCTCTTCAGATTGGGTCCAAAAACCCCGAAGCTCCAGCTATGTTGGATCGTCTTCTTAGCCTTTTGGTTAGTCACTCTTTGCTATCTTGCTCTGTTTCTCCACAAGAACCACAAACTCTTGAGTTTCCTCAGAAGTTCTACAGCCTCACTCCTCAATCCAAATATTTTGTTACTGATTCTGATGGTGTATCATTGGGACAATCGGTCACGTTACTTCTCGACCAAGTCTTCTACAAAAGCTGGTTAGTTTTCGTTATGAATCCACCACCTTTTTATATTTCAACGTGACTTTTTGTTAAGTGTCTACGGTAAGATAATATATATTTTTTTTAAAAGTAGTTAGTGACTATAGTATTAAAACATTTGTTGACACTCTTGTATTCTTAAATCTTAATTGTTAGAACATTTTTTAAAAATTTTTAATTTTCTGTAGTATTGGTTTTTGTTTTTAGGAGGATCAGTTAAAAGTTGTGAAGATGCATATTTATTATTGTCTCTTGGTGTTGAGCAGGGGAGAACTGAAAGGATCAATCCTAGAAGGGGGTGTAGCATTTGACAGGGCTCATGGGATGAATGCATTCGAATATCCAAGTGTTGATCCCAGATTTAATGAGGTTTTCAACAATGGTATGAAAGGCATCACGGTTCTAATTATGAAACGTATTCTTGAATTATACCAAGGTTTTGAGCATGTCACTAAGCTCGTAGATGTTGGTGGAGGTATTGGGGTCAATCTCAAATTGATCACATCCAAGTGTCCTAATATTCAGGGTATTAATTTTGACTTGCCTCATGTCGTAGAACATGCCCCTGTCTATCCAGGTATTATTTAATTTATGAATAAATTCTGACACACAGAAATATCTTATAATATAATATGAATTAAGCTTACAATAATCTAATCCTGTAGGTGTGGAGTATGTGGGAGGAGATATGTTTGAGAGCGTTCCTCCTGGAGATGCCATTTTTATGAAGGTGGGCTTCTCAAACTTATGTACCAGTTCTACATTTAAATACATAATTTTACTTTGTAGTTAACGGTAATTTGTAGTTAACGGTAATATGTAACCAACTAATATCCTCATAGAACATATACTATATTCATAAATAATGAGTTGGTTGATTGAGGTAAAATTGCATGTTCAACAAATATTTCTGTATACAAGGTGCTAAGCACCAAATTACTTATGAAATCACATATTCAAGCTAGTATTTTTTGTCACGAAACAATATGTTACATGATTAATTATTGACATCGTAGCCTTGGTGGATAAAAAATTTCAGTGGGTACTTCATGATTGGAGTGATGAGCACTGCTTGAAGCTCTTGAAGAATTGCTACAAAGCTATTCCTGATGATGGAAAGGTTATAGTGGTGGACTCAGTTCTGTCAGTTGTACCAGAGACAACAACTACTGCGAGAGGTGCTTTGGGATCTGACCTCATAATGTTGACTCAAAACCCAGGTGGGAAAGAGAGGACCAGACAAGAATTCATTGAATTAGCAAAAGGTTCTGGATTTAGCGGCGTTACATTCATATGCTGCGTATGTGGCTACTGGGTTATGGAGTTCTACAAGTAGCCACACTAGTTTTGTTTTCTTTCATCAGTGATGAAAATGTATGCATGTACACTGTTTTGGGGTTAGAAACTTGGTCACTTCGTTTACCCGCAATTTCCACGATTAGAAATAAAAGGTGATGTAATTTTGGAGGAGAGATATTGTTATAGTATCTTAGAATAAGATATATCTCCAGATACCAAAGTTAAATTTATACACTGTGATGAGTTTCAAAATTTTGTAATTATTCAATAAAATATGATTTTTTATCACATCATATTATTATTATTATTATTATTATTATTATTATTATGACATGGCAATAAGATAAAAATTTATTATAGATATGAGTTAAAATATTTTTACATTGATCATAAAGAATTGCATTGTGGAACAAATAATGAGGGCACTATCTCGTTTGCGCCATATTATATATATTTCCTTTAGTTCCTTTTATATGTAAGATCATTTGGAGATCCTAAAAACAATATTATTTTGTGAAGTTTACTTTAATTTAGCCCCATTTTATAAATTCATTATCAAACTAGATAAAATACCTTTCATTAAAAAAAATGTTCTTAATAACTTTTTCAAAAAAAAAATTCTTAATTTTTTTGAAAAAAAATGTTCTTAATTATTAACAACTTTTTTTGGTCAAAAATAATAAATCTGTTACATTAATTTGTTGAATTCTCTCTTTCTTGAATTTGGACAGAAATTCTTGGTCTACAAGCTATTGTTAAATGGAGTACATTAATTAATTAGATAAAAAAATTAAAAAAAAACCTAACAATTTTAAGAGTACATGATTAGAAAATTATACAAGACTAAAAGTTAAGAAAATTATTGTGATATATTGTAATTTCTTTAATTCTTATGAGATGGTTAAAAAAATCTTGTATACACAAGACTAAAAATTTTGAACCTTCTGGATTAATATGAAGTGTTTGAAAATCTATGGTTAATTTTGAATTTATTATCATCTAATTTATTTACACAATTATATTTCTTGACGAGTTCAACGACGTCGTTTAGGACCCGTAAAAAATGAATAAGCTTCTAAACTTTCAATATTTATCATGTTTTTTCACATCCAATTGGATAATTTATTCTTAAATGTTGTGCAATTGCCTCTTAATTATAACAAAAGCAAATTCTAGGGGTGCCTGCATGCATATTTTAAATGGTATAAATACTTTCGTTTATTAAGTACGCTAATTAATAAATAAAGACATACCCTTGTAACATTAACCCTACAATATACAACTAATAATATGATTTGTTATTTAGGATTTTGTTATATTTTCATCTCTAAATAATACCTAGGATTATTTTTGTTGTCAATTCTATTTATACTTAGCATATTTTTCATGCAGCAGCTTCAATCATGGGGCCACTTAATTCATTATAATGCAATTAATGTGTACGACTAGTCACTGTTGTTGATCAAAAGAAATTCAAAGCAGAAGAAGCACTTGTCCATCCAACGTTAATTAGGACAACTTTAATTATGCGACGCTATGTAAGTCTAAGTTATTTGTTCTTCTCATGTCCATTTTCGGAGAAGGTGCCATGCCAACCACGTACTCTGCAACAAAAAAAAAATAAAAAATGTTCCAATTCAGATTTGGCTTCCACCAACAACTCGATCTGAAGATAAAAATGTTTAGATGGCCCTGGGATCAAATATATTATTCTTATGCATGCGCATTCCATTTTAAATAGAATGAGAAAGGTGCAACAAATTATTAGTGTTAATAAAGTATTTAGGTATGCAAGTATAATTTTAATGACGTGTCAATATATTTATGATATTCTGGTGGTCCAAGTTAAAAATGTGTTTTAATTTTATTTGTAAGGTTAAATTTTGGTTAATGTCTCTTGTGTTAATTATTTTTTATGTAAAAATGTTCTTAATTCAAGGTATTTCTCTTATTTCATTAAATGGTTCACACTGAGAAAATTATAAAAAATAGATTTGAAAAAATACAAATTTAAGATAAATTTAATACTTTCAATTAAATTATTTAATTTCTTGAATCATTAAATTAATTAATTTCTCTAATCTTAGTGAGGCAGTTACTTGAATGTTATGACAAGAATTAAGAGTAATTTTATTAAGTAAACTCCTTTCGTACTAAATATATGATTTGTAAAGGTAAAAATTTGTTCTATATTATATGTCACTTTAAAAAATCAATGAAATATTAGTTATTTTGTTCTAAGCATATCCTTAATTAACATCAAGAATGTTAACCTTAATTGATTATTCAACTGAAATGAGAGAAAGAATATATTAGAAAATTACATTAATATTTATATAAAATTTAAAATAGTAATTACATTTCTTAATATTTTAAAAAACTTTAAACATCATGTAATTTAAAACGGGTGGCATAATTTGTTAGTTACTATTATAAATATAAAATTGAAAAATGTAAGATTAAGTGTACCATTGAAAGGGTTTGTGACTTATTTTTGGAAACAGGGTTTGTTACTTATTACGTTATGTCAAAAATATTTCTGCGCATCAAAATAAAAAAAACCTTATTGATGAGATCTCAAAAAATTAAAAAGTTTCCATGTTATTTTCGTATAATTATGCGGTTGCCTAAAAATTTGAGCATTTTGAACTCTAATAATTTACCTGTTTCAATTTCAAGTCCTCATCATTAATTTGGCTCATTGACTTTAAGGTAATGTCTGTTTTGGTAATTGGCAGGCCTGACGATTTTTATCATGAGAGATGTTTTGATGAATTAAGGAAAGATTTAGTTGGTCAATTACTATTGATCTCAGTTTTTTGCGGCCTACATGTATGTGCGACCAATTCCGGCAGCAAAATAGGAAAACAAAGGGAGACTTTCGGTGCAAACACTGTTCTAGCATGCAAAAGTTGAAATTAGTTTTTCGATGCAAAACACTTTTGGTGCAACTTGCAAATTTAAAATTTGCTACAGTACAATTTTTTCTCCTATAAAAGGAGAAGGCATCCCACAATTGCATAATCAGAAAAACATACAGCAATCCTCACAAGAGAGTGTGAGAGAAAAAATAGGGAAATCCTTAGAGAGTGTGTTTTCTAAGAGAGAAAAATTAGTAAGTCAATTTGTGAGTGTTATCCACAAATTGAAGATACAATTGTTATTGTATTTGTATTCCCATTATTGTTATAGTGGAGATTTAAGAGGCCTACGGGTCCCGTGGTTTTTACCTTATTGAGAAGGTTTTCCACGCTAAAATTTTCTGGCGTTGTTATTATATTTTTCGCTTCCGCGTAGTGCCTATTTTTGAGTTCATAGAGGAGGGAAATTGTGACGGTATTTCCCAACAGTGGTATCAGAGCTCGTTAGAGTTCTGAGATACTAAGTGCTAGAGAAAAATTCTTAGTATGCTCTGTGGTTGCAGCATTGTCTGATCTTCCACATCAGAAAAGAATAATTCTTATTGCTGAAAATAACGTGTGGTGGTGTGAAAGTGTTGTCCAAGAAAGTTCTGGCTAAGGAAAGACTTGGTATTTAAGCGTGTCCATTTGTGACCCACCTCTCTTTCCTGGGAACATATCTGGAGCACTGTTTGCATACTACAGTTATTATACGCCATACGGTATAGCACTGTTCATACGTACGGTATAGTACTATTCATACGTACGGTATAGCACTGTTCATACGTACAATATAGCACTATTCATACGTACGGTATTTCCTGTGTAACTCAAGATGGAAGGAGCTGTCACTCATGATGGAGATATATTCAAGCTAACTGCAGATAATTACTCCTATTGGAAGCCGATGATGGAAGACCATTTATACTGTAAAGATTTACATGAGCCAATCACTCAACAGAATAAACCGGAGGAGATGAAGGACAAAGAATGGGAGCTCCAAAATCGGAAAGCAGTAGCTGTGATCCGAAAACATATTGACAGAAGCCTGTTCGAGCATGTATCAACTTATACAAACGCGTATGAGTTGTGGATGAAACTTGAATCCTTGATTCAAAAGAAGACGCCCAGAAACAAAGTTCACCTTGTCAGACGACTGGTGAAGTTGGAGTATTCGAATGGTCAAAATATGATCGAACATTTGAATACCTTCAAAGGTATAGTGAATCAACTAGCAAAGACAGATCTGAAGTTAGATGATGAACTACAAACTCTTCTACTCCTTAGCTCTCTGCCTGAGAGTTGGGACACCCTAGTTGTCACTCTTAGCAATTCTGCTCCAGATGGAAAGCTAAGCATGGATTCTGTCGCAGACAGTTTGCTTAATGAAGAATCAAGACGGAGAGAAAGGGGCTTGAACAATCAGTTTGAAGCCAACGTTGTTGATAACAGAGGAAGGAGTAAGAATCATGGAAAAGGAGGTAGTGGAAAGACACAAGGTAGATCTAAATCTCGCATTAGACTAAGTTGTTACTATTGTGGCAAACCAGGCCACATAAGGTCTGAGTGCAGATTCTTGAAGAGAGACCAGCAGGCTGGAACCGTCCATGCTGATCAAATAAATCCAAAGAAGAAGAAGGAAGAAGGATCTACTACTGCAGTGGCCTCAAATGATGAAAACATATTTCTTGTTGAAGAAGAAAATTATCTAAATATTGCATCTGATGATTGCATATGGATAATTGACTCAGGGGCATCCTTTCACGTCACACCTCACGAAAAAATTTTCTCATCATACCAAAAAGGAGACTTTGGTACGGTGAAGATGGGTAACCATGTCACTAGTAAAATAGTTGGCATAGGTGAAGTAAGCTTGATCACTGAAAATGGAAACAAGCTTTTGCTGAAGGAGGTAAGACATGTTCCACAGATGCGCTTTGAACCTTATCTCAAGCAGAAAGCTAGATGAAGCGGAATGATAAACCGGTTTGGTGCCTAGATGGAAACTCAAATGAGGAAGCATGATTATTGCTCATGAGAAAGGAAGGCTCTCGTATATTATGCGGAAAGACATGCAAATGGGAGATGAATGTTGCTCAAGATTCATCTAAAGAATTATGGCACAAACGACTAGGTCATATGAGCGAGAAAGGCTTAGAGATTCTCGCAAAAGATCATCTTCCAAACATAAAGGGCAGCCACTTGAATCCCGTGGAAGATCGCTCTAGCAGGGCAAACAACACAGAGTATCTTTCAAAAGATCAAATGATGCTAGAAGAAGAAAGCACATTTTAGATCTTGTTCACTCAGATGTTTGTTCGACATCTGAAAGGTCCCTTGGCGGTGCCCAATATTTTGTTACCTTCATTGATGATCACTCCAGGAAAGTGTGAGTGTATCTATTGAAGACGAAAGATCAAGTTCTTCAAACTTTCAAGGAGTTTCATGCTTCTGTAGAACGAGCATCCGGTAGAAAGCAAATGTTTGAGAACCGACAATGGTGGAGAGTACGAGAGGTCCATTTGAGGACTATTGCAAGACTCATGGATAAGACATGAGAAAGTACCTCCCAAGACACCTCGATGAATGGACTAGCTGAGAGAATGAACAGAACGATTGCAGAGAAAGTCAGGAGCATGCTCTCTCATGCAAAACTTCCCAAGTCATTCTGGGGAGAAGCAGTAAAGACTGCAATTGATCTGATAAATTTGTCTCCTTCAAGACCTTTAAATGGAGAGATTCCAGAAGAAGTATGGTCTGGAAAGAAAGCCTCCTATGGTCATTTGAGAGTCTTTGGGTGTAGGGCATTTGTCCATATTCCTAAAGATGAAAGAGCAAAGCTTGATGCCAAAACGAAGGAGTGCATATACCTTGGTTCACCAAGAGATGAACTTGGCTTCAGACATTATGGGATCCTGTAAACAAGAAGATTGTTCAAGCGAGATGTGGTATTCTATGAAGATCAAACAATCCATGATCTTCAGCAATCAAAGAAGCCAAAGACCATTGTGGTACACAATTCAGGGGGAGAGATTTCTCAAAGGAATGAGCAACCTGATCGATATAAAATCTGACCTCATCGGGTAGAGAAACCAGATGAGACGAACAACTCACCAAATCGAACAAAGTCGAAATGCGGGAAGAACAAATGGAGACGATCGAGATAGAAGAAGAACCTCAAGTGAGAAGATCAACAAGAGTCAGACAACCATCAAGAAAGTATATCTCAGATGATTATGTCATTCTTACTGATGAAGGAGAACCTCAAAGCTTTATGGAAGCCATTGAGATGAATGATAAAGATAAATGGATGCAAGCCATGCAAGAAGAAATAATGTCTCTGAATGAAAATCAGACATATGACCTGGTGAAATTACCAGAAGGCAGAAGGGCATTGAAAAACAAGTGGGTGTTCAAGCTCAAGAATGAAGAGAACAACCCAAACCCTAGGTACAAAGCAAGAATTGTTGTAAAGGGGTGTAATCAAGAAAGGCATAGATTTTGAAGAAATCTTCACCAATGGTGAAGATGACATCCATTAGAGCGATCCTTGGTCTAGCCGCAAAACTAGACTTGGAGATAGAACAACTTGATGTTAAAACAAAGATTCTTACATGGAGACTTAGAGGAAGAAATCTATATGGAGCAACCAAGGTTTCGAAGAACCAGGCAAAGAACACTTAGTGTGTCGTCCAAGAAAAGTCTCTATGGTCCGAAGCAAGCTCCAAGGCAATGGTACAAGAAGTTTGAACTTTTCATGACCCAACACAACTTTAAGAAGACATCCGCAGACCATTGTGTGTTTGTGAAGAACTATGACAATGGTGAATCCATTATACTATTGTTGTATGTTGATGATATGTTGATAGTTGGGAAAGATAAGACAAAGATAGTCGCTTTAAGAAGGCACTTGAGCAAATCATTTGTCATGAAAGATCTGAGTCTGCGATAAAAAGATCCTTGGAATGAAGATCATCGAGATCGTTCCAAAAGAATGTTGTGGTTGTCACAAGAAGACTATATCAAGAAAGTTCTTGAAAGATTCAACATGCACAATGCCAGACCTGTACATGTTCCATTACCTGGTCATTTCAAACTGAGCAAGTCACAATGTCCAGGAAATGAAGAAGAAAAAGAAGAAATGAGCAAGGTACCATATTCTTCTCATTGGTAGCCTTATGTATACAATGGTGTGTACAAGACCAGGACATTGCTTATGTTGTAGGAGTTGTGAGTAGATTCCTATCAAATCCTGGAAATGAGCATTGGAATGTTTGTAAAATGGATACTAAGGTATCGAAAGGAACCGCCAAAAGTTGCTTGTGTTTTGGCAATGGAAGTCTAATGCTCGGTGGGTATTCGGATGCGATATGGTCGGAGATGTGGATTCAAGGAAGTCTACATCGGGATATCCGATTACTTTTGCGGGGGAGCTATTTCATGGCAATCACGACTACAAAAGTGTATTACTTTAAGCACCACAGAAGCTGAATTTATCGCAATCACTGAAGGTTGCAAGGAGATATTGTGGATGAAGAAATTTCTACAAGAATTGGGTCATAGTCAAGAAAGCTATGTTCTCTATTGCGACAGTCAAAGCGCAATACATCTCAGTAAGAACTCGACATTTCATTCAAGGTCGAAACACATCGACGTAAGGTATCACTGGATTCGTGATGTGTTAGAAGATAAACTACTGAAGATTGAGAAAATACACGCCAAGGATAATGGGGCAGATATGATGACAAAACCTCTACCAAAAGAGAAGATAGGAGTCTGTAAAGAAATTGTAGGCTTAGCATTAACCCCAAACTAATCCAAATATATTCCTTTTTTGGCTGGAGGGGGAGAACTGTGGGACCAATTCCAGCAGCAAAATAGGAAAACAAAGGGAAACTTTCGGTGCAAACACTGTTCCAGCATGCAAAAGTTGAAATTGGTTTTTCGATGCAAAACACTTTCGGTGCAACTTGCAAATTTAAAATTTGCTACAGTACAATTTTTTCTCCTATAAAAGGAGAAGGCATCCCACAATTGCAGAATCAGAAAAACATACAGCAATCCTCACAAGAGGAGTGTGAGAGAAAAAATAGGGAAATCCTTAGAGAGTGTGTTTTCTAAGAGAGAAAAATTAGTAAGCCAATTTGTGAGTGTTATCCACAAATTGAAGATACAATTGTTATTGTATTTGTATTCCCATTATTGTTATAGTGGAGATTTAAGAGGCCTACGGGTCCCGTGGTTTTTACCTTATTGAGAAGGTTTTCCACGCTAAAATTTTCTGGCGTTGTTATTATATTTTTCGCTTCCGCGTAGTGCCTATTTTTGAGTTCATAGAGGAGGGAAATTGTGACGGTATTTCCCAACAATGTATAGCCTAGATCTTCCTTAAAGCATCAATGTTCCGACTTTAAATCCTTTGCATCGTTAGATTCACTATATTCAAAGTAATGCCGGTTTTGGCTCACATGATTTGGTCTTTATGAGTTGCATTAAGAATGAAAAGTGTTTATAAACTATTGTCAATCCCTATTCTTAATCTAAGTGTAACTTTTTTTGGTTTGCTGGAATATTACTCAATGTCACATGCATAGGAAATACCTAAGGGCAATGTTGTCACGATAGAACGTTAGTTCACGAACTATGTGATCCTTATGTGTATTGGATATATGAATTTATGCGAGATGAATAGTCATTTTTCTTGCCATGAGAACACTGCAAAGAATGAAGCTCTACCATCAGCATTTCATTGAGATTTGCATAGGGCAGAGTTCTGGCCAATTAAAGTATATGAGGAAGAGTATGCAACTCGAGTGTTTATGGGTTAGAAACTCATGACCATCACTGCATCTGTATGTTATGTTTAACATGAATACGTGAAATGCTATGTCTGATGAACATCTTTAGCAGAGGCAGTCTTTTATATATTGTTTCATTTTTTATCTTCTCATAGATTGGTATTTGAAACTGTGATAGCACTTCCCAAGTCTAAAATTTTAGTTTACTGAACAACTGTCAGTTTTGTAGCTATGCATCTATGCTGTTCTTTTTTACATGTTATATTTTAGCGAGATCCTCACAATAGCTCTCATAGAATATGAAATGGATTAATAATATATACAATTATAAGGTATCCTTCAAATTCATGAATTCAGTTCCATGCATAAAGATGTTTATTCTCAACTTTGAAACCACTTGGGGATAATTAAAGAAATGATAATAATAAAAAGTTACATTAATTTTCAGGCTAGATTACATTACATGGGATTTATGGTCAGAAGCTTATTGCCACAAAATGAAGCATGGTTGCATCTTCAACAAAATGCTGCAAGACAGATCTCTTGTGTGAACAGCATCTAAGCAGCGATTCATCACTCTTTTAGCTGCTCCCAATTATTTCGTTATATGTTTCTTTTACCTTTCTTACAAAAGCTTCCCTGTAACCGTAACAAAATTATTGAAATTAAAACATTAATCATGAGGTTAATTCATTGAACCAAACTACAGTAAATTTTTGAACAGAATTCAGCTCTACCTGTCCGGCTTGAAAGCTAGGTTCTTGTAAGCAAACCACTGCAAAAAAAGACAAAGAAGAAGAATAAATAGATGCTCCTAAACTCCGGGAAAACAAGGAATCCATATTAAAACAAAAATTTAACCACTACTAATCATCAGCATAAACCATGCAACTGATACCAACAGAGTAAAATTTAGTGGATTTACCCCAGTGTAGCCAATGCCTACGACCTCAAGAACCCCGGGAATTAAAGGAAGCCTATCAATGGCCTGTTATAAGTGACAGTCATTCTTAGCTTACGACAACTTAATTGTATCAAATGATAAATTATCACAAAGTATTGTCATTTGTGTTACGAAACAGTTATAATTAATTATAATACGATGATCAGAGAATGCAAAATTCAGCAATTAAAAGTAACATACTGAGATCATCCCAGCAGAGCCAACCAATGCAACCACACCAGCTACGGCCAGTGAACTCACTGCATATTTATCTTCAACTTTGTCCCACTACGTACCAAACATGATTAGTCATGTCAGCATTAACAACATCAACAGAGAGATACATTATTTGAAACAATTTAAGATCCTTACAGCTTCTTGAATAGTCTTCACAATCTCTGGTGTCTCAGCATAAGTGATCTCAGTAGTGGCAACTTCTGCTGTAGGAGCCTCTCTTGTGGTAGCCAATGCCATAACATTGCGAGCAATCTTGCGACCTGAAAAATATCAAGCTACAAAAATTGCATTCTCCTAGATAACACCAAGTAAGCACTAGCTACAGATAAGAAACATCTGTAAGTTAGCTGTTATGAGATTTGACAAAGATGTTGTAATTGACTTACAGAAGGCAGCAGTTTTGGAAGGACGAGTCTGAGACTGCACAGGTGGAGGGGGAAGATTGGGAAGGCTCACACATTGTGGAGAAGAAGAAGAAGAAGATGATTGTCTTGGAGCCTTGGCATCGACAAGGGTGGATGAAGAGGAAATAGAGAGAGTGGAAGAGGCCATTGCTACTGAATCCCTGCAACTTGTACTTTTACTGTCCTGTGAATTAAAGGATATAATTCTGAGGCCACAAGGGAAAGAATATAGATTATGTTGTTGAGATATTTCCTGTTTTTCTAATTTTTCTTGGCATATCAGTCAATGTCATTGGTGTTTGATAATCTGCCAAAGTAGTGTGGAGATCCTTTTGCCACAGGTTCAACTGCTCAACCACTCATTTCTTTTCATTATGGATAGTGTGATGACATGGCTACAAAGATAGGGATTTTATGGTCTTTCATGGGATAGGAGGTTACTGGTTGCCCTTCCTGAAATAAACAAATTTCGTCCTTTCCCAATGGTAATATTTCTTACAAGGTTCAACTCATGCAAAACTATCTTCTTTTAAAAGACTTGAATTCATTTTTGTTGCTATTTTCTGAGTTATAAACGGCAGCACAAAATATCTCATTTACGGTCAATTTGTTATGGTTCAAAAGCGTCTTGGAATGACTTGGGAGAGAAATAAAAAATTCCCCAATTATTTTTTATAATTGATAGGTAATTACTAATTACCACCAACCATTGAACTATGCTTCTGGAACCCTTATTTTTTCACCTATATTCCATATAAATATATTTCAGAACTCGGATTCTAAAATGTAACGATAATGTGTACGTAGAAAAAATTATGCGTGTAGGAAGATATTTTCCCAACCATTTTGTTTGATATGGTATAAGAAATCCGTAAATGGCTAAGATATACTGCCGTTGTAGTCCTTTCTCTGATAACGCAAAACAAAAATTTTAAAATAAAAACGGATAATGGCCGAAGATGCTATGATTTAACACTTGGAACAAACCCCAAGATAAGACTGCAGTTTATGGACCCAAGAGAAGGAGTGTTATTGGGTACGTTGCTGGGCCTACAACTTGCACTGTGTCGATAGAAAATCCCTTGCTCTAGTCTAGGTACTTGGACAAGGTAAAGGCACCAAAGAGAAGAAATGAATTTGACCCAAATTGACAACGGCTTTGTTGTAACTCTCCAATTTTACCCGAGTGGGACAGGAATGTGTGTTTGTGTGCATATGTTATCCTTTTCTTATTGATCTAAAATCAAACATTCTTCATCCTATTTTATTCCTGCATGTTTTCAAAATAAAGAGTCGAGACTATGTTTTGTTAAAGTATATGGTTAGACATTTATTAGGATCAATTGAGAGTTTTTATGCCTTTAATACTTTGAAAGAAAAGTGAGATGAATGCCCAATTGATGATAAATTAATATCAAGCGAGATGATTGGAGAGTGGAAATTGGGCACGATGCATATGATGAGTGCCCAACTAGGACAGACCTTGGAGTCACAAAAGAAAAGTAAAAAGCAGATCAAGAAGTCAACAACAAAGGAAAATAAGTACACTATTACAGTAGCAACTACAGAGGGTGGATTTGTACCTCTGTCATTTTGCACATGGGGATCACTTCATTCTATTTTTTTATTTTTTTTTTCTATTTTGTTGCCCTCTTTCTCTCTCACCTTGTTCTGCACTTGTGAGAGAGACAAATATAACAGGACATTTCTCTCAAGACTATGGAGATGTGGTGTGATATTTGAGCTTCCTCTTCATCATTGAATTTGACTTTCTTGTCAAGTTCCTTTCGCTAATAAAATTTCAACACTTTCTTCTTCTTTTTTTATATCAGACTTGGTACCCGTCAATGATACTATGGCAATAAAAGATAAAAAGGAGCATTCTGTGTCTCATTATTTTCAGAGTAAATTACACCATTTTCTTGTGTGGTTTCCCGTCATCAAACTCACACGTGGATCCCGTAGAAGCAAATAGTATTAACTTCTCTGTCAATTTCACAATTTGGACTTGGAAAGAAGTAAGTTAATTACATGTGTTATAAAATTACAATCAGACATATACTAGATTGAAATAAACATTTTACTCTAGTTAATATAATATTATTTGTGTTTTACGAGATGTACATACGATGACCAATGTAACATACTAAATTACGCTCTTCTAAATTAAGATGTGTGAATATTATATTACTTATTTTCTCTTGTATTAAAATTTAGAATATATTACATTAATAATATTAGAGTTTCTCAATAACACTCTTCATTTATTTTACATAAACTTTATTAATTATTTAAAAAAATATTATATTAACCTTTCTTTATATATTACTCTCATTAGTTTTAAAAATATTATTATTTTCGTGAATCTTATGTTGACTAATCTTGTTTATTCTTGGTATAGCTTTTGAACCTCTACCTACTTCAAACTGGAAGCTTACCCCTCATAAATCCATAGTTTCTCTAACCAAGTATTTGATGAAACATACAAATACCAGGTATCAATGAAATTCATTCTTTAGTTTATTATGTTATTAAAAAAAGTTGATTATAAATAGTAAAATTTCTTTACATATTTAATACAATTATATATTCTATACATTTTATATGATTTATTAAATCAGAACAACCTGATATTAGGTCATCGTCGTGTTCAGTTATAGCAAACGTTTCATTAGTTTTAAAGTTGTATAGAAGTTATTTAAACAAATATAAAAAAATGAATAATTGAATGTAATTGGGATATATATTAACTAACATGTGTTATTCAGATCACTAAAACATGTGTTAGGATCTGAGTATTTTCAATCTGGTCTACTCCAGGCTTTGAAGATCTTCCTTGTTTAATTTTCTCTTACATATTATTTAGATAGAGTCCATCATCAAATTGAAATCATGGTGCCGTGAACTCAAGGCCGAAAAGAAGCAACCAGAAAGTGTGCACAAATATAATGACGGTTGATGATTGATGAAACCATTCATATTATAAGGACATCACCATTCACCAATGTCGAACATCTATGAGAAGAGGAGCATCATTCCCTTATATGTAATAATGAGAATCCCACATTTTCTAAAGTGGGACTTCTTTCTCTGCAAGACATGCTAGGTCCCCACGCTAAATATCTCAATCATATCATATCATTTATCAACCTCTAACCCAAGGTCCAACAATACAGCTAAGATAAATAAATGAATAAATAGATAAATAAATAAGCACGTACATTTTATGCAACAATATTGTTAAGTAATCTAATCAAAGTGACAACTAACTTGAGCAGCGAGCAAATACTCATATCACTTATCTCTTTTTCTCCTGAGCCAACTACATCATCACATGGATATGGAGCCAATAACTGATTGCCCTGTGTTCCCCGTTTCCCATCCATTTTGCCATATGTCTTGCAAACTTTGTGGCTTTCTTCATGTGCTAACCCCCCAGGTTCAACCCATTGACCATTAGCTATTATTAATGGATCTAAATATATCATCAACTGCTTCTGCAATTTCACTTGCTGAATCTACTTTACTGTCTTCTTCAATCTACATCACCATGCAACGTTTTAGCGCCTTAGAATTTAAAAAACACCATCCATTAAACATTATGAGAAGGAGAAAAATCTCAACTATACACTTTCTGATACATTGTTATAATTTAATTCTCTATTATTTACTAAGTTTATTAGAAATAAAAAAATATATAAGAAGGTTATATACAGCATCACGATCGAATATATATCCTAGACTATTGTTTTGCATAGGTTGCAAGTCAGAAGAAAAGTACACTGACTTAATTCCACTTTGGCGATTTGAGACATTTGACCACAGAAAAAAAAAAAACATGAAGTGAAAAGACAAAGCAATACCTTGAGATTGAAAGTGTAGAAAACTATGGCCTCTGAGGTTGTGATGTTGAGATGCAGAATAGTTAGCCTAAGGTCCTCCAAGGCAACAATAGCTTTTATCAATTGCCCATGTCTTCTTTGGCACTGAATTTTCAAATTCACATGGCCTTGTATCACAGTGACCTCTACGGCTAATACATCCGTCTTCTTCTCTGCTTTAACATCATTCCCGCAGTTTGCTTGTTCAAACAACCCGCTGAAGCCAAACTCTTGGTTCTTTCTCACCCTCTTTTGTGCCTCCAGGGATTGAAATAACTGCTCCAGTTCCTTCACAAAATCTATTGCACCTCCAATGATTGACGCATGGTCACCCTATCCCGTGGAAAAGTTCAAACATCAGCATAACTAAAGCGGAAAAAGGGTAATATGGATTTCACGAAACTTCATCTTTTTAATTATTCATTTTTCTCATTCTTTTTCTAGTCATCCCACAATTTATTGTGAAGGTAACACATAGTGAAACATTAGTCTTTAAATATTTTATTTACGTGATTTAGTCTTCAAATCCGTAAATATCTATAATTTTTGTATCTTAATATCTTTATCTTTTAGTCTTTTTATCAGGACAATTTATTTAAACAATTTAATCACTAAATTGATAAAAAAAAAAAAAAAAAAAAAAGTGTTCTTCAATCATTTCCTTCTATAAAAAATTTGTGAAAGAACCTCCTAAAAAGTAGTATTAGTGCATGTTAGGTTTAAAATTTACTAACTTAAGTTTGAATTAACTTAATTTTATAAACCGAGTTTGCAAATATGACTTCTTTTTTTTTCATTTCAAACTTAACAAAATTTATTATCTAACCCAACTGAAAATGAAACACGGGGAATACATCCTCTCCACTGACATGAAACAAGAAACTTTTTCAAAGTTTTACTCTTGAAACGGGTGTTAACCTTACTTACAGTAAAAAAAAATGGAGCCTGTGCTGTAAAGATTGGATTTTTGACATGAATAAAGTTAAAGAGTTGGATTTGAGGAAATGGGATTGCCTCTATTTGTGTACCTACATACCCTCTGAATATAGGAAGGGGGCATCATGGATTTGAGCACACTAAGATGGTCATTCATTTGGCGTCGCCTGTTGCGTTCCACTGCAATGTGAGTCATGCGTTGGTTCTCAATTTGTTCCTTGTTCTTTATTTTTCTCGTTCTCGTTCTAGTTCTAGTTCTCGTTCTGTTTCGTCGTTCCCTTGTACCAACCTGAGTTTTAGACCCTCTATGCCAACCTACATAAGAATCTGCAATAGCATCTTTATCACACTCTTCAGGTTGATTGCACCCGTAACTCACTTTCTCAACACCCGAAGCTGAACACAGATTTTCAAGTCCATTGCTTTCTGACTTCAGTGGTGACTGCATTTCCACCAAGTCATGCGTGACGCAGCTCTCAACCAGTGTCTCCAAGCTTGGTTCTTTGAAAGGGATAAATTGTGGGGATTCTACACTCTGAAGCATCTGCAGGAACGGCGTGCTATCCTCTAATGTTGATATCATAGATTGTTCATCCTCCTCAAGTTTCAACCTCTCTGCACCAAGGAACTGCAAGCCAGAAAAAATAAATAGGAAGAGAGAGCAGTATTTCATTAATTAGGTGGACATTTGGCTTTAACAACCCAACCTTTCCTAAATCAAGTAACAGAGATATGGTTCCGTTAATAACGAAGAAAAGTGGGAAATAAAGGAGGAACGGGAATAGAATGTGGACAGAGGGGAACCAGGGAAGATTTATGCATGTATTTGCAGGAAATTAATAAATAACACAACGCATTTAATGCATGGAAAGAGTGGCTTTGAAACAAGGACAGTTTAATAATATATACTATAGTAAGTGAGAACTACATACAGAGGAACTGATGAGGGGCCCTTGAAACCTCTCCATAATATTCAAGTTGAGCAGTGATCCAAATATATCTTAAATTCTCTCTCTAAACTACTCTGCAAGTGTGATCAACATTCCGTGTAGTGCCATTCTTACTACTAACAAAGGAATAGTGATAAATGTAATTCCCAAGAAGAAACAGAAAGACATCACATATCCATCCAAGCTATATATTCTTTTGTTTACTAGTATCACTTAAGAGTTAAGATGCTCTCCTTCTCTTATATAGAGTGTAACAAATGCTAGCCCTTTGATTGGAGAGAAGGAGAGAGAGAAGAGGGTGGTTCAAAGTTCAAACAAACAGGTGAGTTAGTAAATTAGTTAACACAGTAGTAAACAATACATAAGGAGAATTGAAATGGGAGAGGGAGGGATGTGGTAAGAAATGAAAGGTGGAAAATTGCCAAGTGGGTTAGAAGAAGATGATGGAGAACTGGAGATGCTGATAGTGTAAAGTGTGAGAGAGAGTTGGTGCACTTGTGGCAGGGAGAGAAAAACAAGGGTATGATTGTCTGGTTTGCTTACAGGGTCCCAACCATTATTGACGGTGGCAGTTTTGTCCAGAACCAGGGAACACACTTTCTCTCATCTAAAAGTGAGTACGGCATAGCAAGCAAGAAAAAGGTTTCTATGGTTTGTGTCAACTCTAATGGTCTCATGATAGGTCACTGATCACTCATATCTCAAAACAAAACTTAAAATTTAGTTTTATTTTTATTCAGACGCCATTACTTATTTACCCTTGACAATTTACAATTACATTTTAGAACGCACATGGGCTGCAGCACACAGGTACAAACCCAAGCTCCAGTACAAGAACAAGATAAGAGTGTTGTTCAACTGTTTGATACCATTGCAGCAATAGCAAGCAAGATGACAGCATCATTATGATCAATTATTATCCCTCCAACATGATTGATTAATGATTATAGCCTTATTACCTCGTCAATAGCCAAACTAAGTCTGAACTTGTTTTTTTTTTATTAATGTAATTTACTGTGTCAACTACTCAATTTCATTATCATTTTGACGGTGCTGTGACTAAACTCTGAAACCAAGTAAATTGCAAGTGGAAAGTAGTTGATAGAAAATAAATTATATATGTTTTTTTAATATTCTCAAATGGCTAAGATATGTACCAATTGAACACTGTAGCCTTAATATGAAAAATTTTGAACTAATTTGCTTATTGCGTTCGTTGGAACTAGTGGAAATTAGCAGGAAAAAAATAAATGGGAGAAAATTGCGGGTAAAATGTAATATTGAGGTTGAGTAAAAGACTTTTCGACCATCTTGATTTTTCAATGCTTGTAAAATGGAATATTTTTATTCTTCCTTTCTAAGAAGACAATAAACATCGCTTGGCATGTTTAAAACCAATGTATCGCATACCGACAACACTAAACATCTGCAAATTATTCAGAGAAATTGCATTTTCACAGTCTTTTCGTACATTAAAAAAAAGGGAAGTAATAAAGTTTCTATTATCACGTTAAATTCTATCTTAAAGCTAATTCACATTAATTTATCCAATGAATACGTGGCTAAGCAATGATTATCGTGGAATGTGTTTCAGCCAGCAACTTCATTTTTGTTGGAATCGATCGATGGGCCAGCAATTTCATTAAAATAGACTCATTTCGATAAATACTTATATGAAAGGCTTAGTTTGGTGTTTTTGCCGAGTTAATTCTTTGTAACTCTAACCCAGTTGGGCAATAATCGGAAAAATATTCACAATTTTCATAAAAAACTGTGCACAACCATACTGTGAACTTATAAGGCTAAGCTACCGCGGAGCTGAAGTCAGAACAGTGAACAATTTCTTCTTCCAGTTGATGGGAAGATCAGGTTAAAATATATAAGTTTACTATATTTGTTGTAAGAAAGATCCCTGTAATTGTAACTCTGCGCCAATAACTTGAAGTATAAGGAAATGTGTTTAGAAGCTTTACGTTTTGAAATGGCTGAGACACAGAATTTGTGAATAATATATAGAATCCAAAACTCAGTGGCAGAGTGGCAGTTGCATGCTGGTGATCAACTGGTTGGTAGGAACCTATTTTGTGTCCCACTTCTTGCATGCCCAACTAAATAAGTAACTCAGCATATGCGTATATATGCCGTGACATTACAAACAAAAGTTGCATATCATGGCTTATACATATTTATGAGTGTAATTCTGATTAATTCACATATACACCGTAATTCAATCATTCAATATTCATCATATAATTTTTAATGAAATTTCATAAAAGTTTACTGTGTATTGTATAATTCATTTTCTTTATAAGCTGGAAGTAAACACTTCAAAAACATAAACATAATCATAACTTTTTTGTGATCAATAATCATAACCTTTAATCAATCACTCTCTCTCTCTCTCTCTCTCTCTTCTTTTTGTGCGTCTCCTCTTCTCACATAACTTCTTGGGCTTTACAGTTTCGTTCCCCAGCCCATTGGACAGTGTGTTGTGAAAAAGCCTATATAAAGAATACTTTATTTCGCGCATAAAGATATAAACTCAATGTATTGTTCTGTATTCTTAATCTTGCAAATCCTAATAATAAAATATTTGAATAATATTTTATAATCATGTTTAACAGTTACATATTTTATTTATAATATATTTTCATCTCACTTGTATTAATAATATTAGCACCATGTCTTTAGATTTTTGTAAAATATATAAGGTAGCATATTAAATACACTATAGTTAGTGCAAGATGTGATTACGTTTTTATCAAATCATTAAGTATTCAATTGAGGTAAATTGTTTTATTATATAAAATAATAATCATGTAATAAGAAAACCCAGTAAATTTGAAATATTAAAAAATATATATATATAAAAATTAGAATACACAAGTCACAACTTAAAAAATAAGACTTTGATGTCTTAACATTCTTAATCTCCTCAACACAGTCGTGTGTTTCTTTTTGGTTTTTCCCATGACCTGTAAAAGAATTAACAAAAAAAAAAAATCTACTTTTGATTTAACAAAATTTACCTACTATATTCCGAGTTAATATCTGATTATATTTATGTAAAATACAACGTAATTATGCCTGTAAAACTACTAATAAAAACAATTAAACATGATCTAAAGAAAATAATGAATTTAACGTAATAGGTGTGCTAAAAATTAAACCTTGGCTTCCTTGTGTATTCTTGACACATTTTGACTCTCTAATAACAATTCTGTGTAGCATTCTTTCTTTTTCTTTGGCATTTTTAAGTGAGAGCTGTGTTTACGATTACATCCAAAAGTGATTCCCTTTATCTACTACTTCAGGTTCTTCATTCCACTAAACACTGATCAATCAAATCCACAGGCATCACAAAAGAAAAGAAAAAAAAGAAAAAGGAATCGAATACCTTGAACACAAGCTTCACTCTGAAAACAAACTCCCACAAAGAAGAAACTTCAAAGATGCGATGCCCACCACTGAGTGTCTTGTAATTTGTGCCACTGTTGATTGATCTGTTTATTTTTTAATCATTTTTCTTTATTTATTCATTTAAAATTTTGAGGTAATTTTAATTGTTGTTATATTTTTATCTGTACATTTATTTTATCCATTTTTCCGTTTCTTTTTATTTATAACTTTTAAAAATATCTAGTTGCTGTCATTTCAAAAATTTTAGATAATATTAATTATTAGTTTCTTAATTATATCTTATGAAAAGACAGAAATAATATTTTATAAAATATTAAAAAAATAAGAGGATATGATATTAAGGAACTATTAATAATTTTAATATAATATAAATGAAATAAATCATCTTTCTGAATATGTGCGCTATATAACCTTAACAACAAATGAAAAGAGAAAGAGAAAATAATCGTTAAATTTTTTAGAAGGTTAAATTTTTTTAAAATAAACAAAGATATTAATCATATATCTTAATTGGGATACTATAGTGGATAAATAGAAAAACAAAAGAATTGTTCGTCAATTAATTATTTGATAATTTCATAAGCCATGAACCCAAATTCCAATTTCTAAATCACCACTTTGCCGTTTATCCTTTTTTTCTTAATTAGGATCAACCACATCTAAACAACAGAGCGTAATTCATCAGTGGAACTACTTTACTGCATTAGCTTAAGGACCAAATGTGGGGCTATGGAGAGAAATTAAATGTAAGCACCGCAAAACAAAAGATAAAAAAAAACGTTTACTTTTGTTTTTTTAAAATGGATGAAAGTAAGAGTGATTAGCTTAACAATGATGAATGTATGAAATCCTGTTCGCCTAAACCTGTCTCAATTATTGAAATCCTGTCTTGCAAACATACAAAGAGAGGAGTCAAATAGGGATATAACTTTGCGCATTTCTTTGGCTTTACAAAAGCATATAATACCACTTTATTTAGATGACTTTACCTGATGCCTTTGCTGCACCAATTTCCATTGCTCAACAGTGAACGCACTTGCTAGCTAACAATAATACCAAACTCAAACAAAGAAAATAAACTGTACTAGTTGAAAACTCCACTCTCTACACCAAAATGCACAGTCACAAAGAGAATTTGAAGTTAGAGAACAAATCAGGGACCCTTTTTTCATTCTGCTTCCTCTAAATTCACAATACTAACATATAACCTTATACAGTGTAAGTTGGAAATTGTTTCAATCCATCTCTACCACACACCAAATTTCAAAAAACCAAATCACTTAAAAAAAAAATAATAAATAAGCTCCTATTTATAATTGTTGTTTATAAAAGGAATAAATTAACAAAAAAGAAAAAACTAAAGAGAAAGAGAAGCACATAAAGTGCACATTATTACACTGAATTGTAGACAGAGAAACGATAATCAGACATCAACGTGGCAGGTTGTAACTCCGGGGAGCAACGGAACTTCACCAAAAAGACCTTTCTTGAAACCGATTACTAAGTCACAAGTCACGTAAAGTCCATAATGTGCGGTTTTGATTGCCCCAGCCTTCCACCTCACTCTGCCTTGAAATATCAACCTCAGACCAACCACCCCATAAGCCTCGTCCACCACCAACCCGTTCGATACCTCCACCGACACCGGCACCGGCGTTCCTCCTAACACCGGCGACACCGACACGGAGCTGTGCTTCTCCTGGTGCAGCGGCGGCAGCAATACCTGCGGCGTTATGGCCTGGTTCCTGTACGCTACAAAAGCGGTGAACCTGTCGTAGTAAATGGAGACACGCTTGTTTGGGTTCCTTATGAGCACGGAGAACTGCAAGGTGGTGGACATGAGTGGCGGTGTGGTGGTGTTTAGGCCGTAGATGGCGGCGCCGATGACCGTGAACCGTGGCTTGTGAGGACGATAGACAAGCCAGAGAACCAATAGCGTGATGCCGGCTAATAAGAGGAAGATGGTGAGCCCTGTGCACACTGCACGTCGTGGATCACCGGAATTTTTGTCCTTTGACATTTTTTCTGATATGGGTGTGCCTCTCTGTATCTGAGTAACTCAGTTTGGAGTTTAGACTCAAGAGAGCAATGAAAAGAAGATGGAGAAATGGAAAAGGTACATATAGGATAGGAATCTATGACAAAACAATTGTCTATATAATTTTACTTTATATTTTCCTATCACATTTTTACATATATACACGTGTGTGTCTGAGTCGCATTTTATATACATATATGTATAACATTCCTTTATATGAGCAAGTCTCGATTCTTTATTCTTTTATATTTTGACAACTTTAATCGTGTTATTTTTAAGTAACACTGACTAAAGAGTACAGTGGCAGTAATCAAAAGTTGCAAAAGAGAGTTTGAATTGGGACACTTGATATTAGCGCACAGGACAAAACAGTTATAATGCTTTTATATTTCTTTCGCCTAATTTTTTTTATTCTCTTCTTATTACGTTTCACATCTCTTTTAATGTTCTCTTTGCCTTTTCTATTTATATAAATTTTTTGTTTATGATTTTTAATCGAATCAATCATCACTCCTTTGGCAGGCAATGTGTTTTAACTATCCTCCCCAACTCAACTCTCGTAAGTCGTAACTTGATTTTCTCAGTTTATTCTCCCACATTTCAGCTTTTTCTTGGACTTGTTATTGTCATGGGGTGATGAATGAACATGTACACTAATAATGAAGATAAAACAAATAAAAAAAACAAGAAGGAAAGAGGTTGCATTTCAAAATAATTTTACACTAGATTTTAAATTGCGGTTGAATAATAAAAAAATAATTAATTATAAGCTAATAAAATTCATGCAAATGCAATTGTTGTTGCTGAGACTTCCAAAACTTTAATATTATAGTGTGCATGGCTTAGTAGGACTAGCTAGAGTTTGAAAGCTTGCGATGAATTTGCATCTAGCATGCACTTTAAGTGCAACCAGGGTTGTCTTTCCGGTAAAGATGAAATTCCACAGTGATTCCCATATAAAAAGTGAATAGAAATTATTTACAATGTTTTACGTGAAATTTCTTCAATAGCAAAAGTATAAAAAAAAGATTTTTATCATGCTATGCTATAACTAGTTATCCCCCAAACGAAAGATAAACCAATACTAATTCATTAGTGAGAAATACTGAAAATCTCAAGGTGCCTCATTTAATTTCTTCGCAGGTAAGCTACATAATTTCCTTTCAGAAATGCTGCTTATGTCATCTGATACCAGTAATTCAAACCTATAATGAAAATCAAATGTGGAACCAACAAAGTGCACCGCTTTTATATGCAGTTTGTATTTAAAAACTAAAAGAGAATGACTTGCTTTTTTTTTATTTATTTTAGTATATGGGGCAGGTGGTTGTGCTTTTAATTTTTGTTCTGAAAATTAAATGAATGACCAAAAGAGAACAAAAGTAGAGGAGAAGGGGGAACGGAAACAAGAGCAAAAGGAGATGTGGCTCAATTTGACTCCTTTAGCCGACATGTGGATAAGCTCAGACTTAGAAAATGAACAGTTTCTGCATGCAATGAAAAAGAGATGAGATAACAAGCGATTATGTGTTTTCACTTCAATTTTACACACGTTTGGTTCTGCTTCAACCATGCGCCCATCAGATTCTACAGCAAACTCAACATGGTGTGTCCCACATGCGTCACAAACAATTTATACACATCACACATGCTGACTATTTATGCTTTGGGGGAATAGCACTGGTCCTGTTTTCATATAGATTTACTCTCCTATGTGTTCAACACAGGATGGAGTTCAAATTTAAAATTTAATTATTAGCGGTTAATAAATCAATCCTTTTCTCTTCTTTCACGTTATTTAATTTGTTACTTATTTTGCAGTTAATAAATTCAAGATCCAACTTCGGAATGTCTATTTCAGGATCGAATAACAATCCAGGTAGTTCTGGAAATGGACCTTCTTTTTTTTTTATCTCACTGAAGATTTGAGATATGGGTGTATTTGCAAGCGGTGCCAAGTCTTCTCCAAGTTCCAACGAGCCAAGAAAATGCTTTCGAGAGTACATCTAACCAACACTCTTCCTTCTGTTAACAAACTTGGTGATCATTTCAAATGGAATTAATGAAACACGTAGAAAGAGACGAATCTGGAAAATAAAAGTGAAGTACATGAACAAAGAATTGCTTTTGCAAATCATAAGGAGGCTTCAGAGGCCAATAGCTCCCACGTTCAATGTTCCAGGAGTCTTAAGTGGTGACTACTGCAAATCTCAAACAAATTTACCAATGTATCAATGTCAATTAGATTACACTTGATAGTGCAACCACGAATCTGATTTTAAAAGGACCCTCAAATGATCAATGTAAAGATTAAAGAAAGATCGTTTGATTGTAAAACCATAGATGAAAGGTATTTCCACCTTTTAAGACAGAAGCGTACTGTCTATATAACGATAGCCCTATATTAATATTCAATCAAGAAAACATATACGCTAGGTAAAATCAAAACTTTAGATCAATCCTACTAAATAATTACAATCCTGCATTCTCAGAGACAGCCGATATAACAAGCCAGAAGAAAATACTAACAATGCTAAGATAAAACATATTTCACCAGACACACTACACCCTACAGTTAGTTGTTGCTCATCGAGGCAAATCAGTTTTGGAAGTCATATTGTAATTCTGCGACGAAGGTAATCTGAAACAAAACAATTCAGGAATCACCGCCCGCATCTGCTACTGGATGATCATTTTGTAGTTGCCGAACAAATTGCCCTTTCACCCTAGGGCGCTGCTCTGCCAATCTCTTACGGCTTTGATATCGCACCTGCACAAGAAACTTGAGTAATAAGGATCTTCCAAATAATGTCAGTCTAAGCAACTTAAACAAAAAATAATAATCAGCATCAAGAATGGTGGGATTTTTGGTTAAAATGTGATATAGGAGTTTCCAAATTGACTTAAATCACCGGTAGCATCGATGATAATTTATTGAAGTTTCAAATCCTAAATTCTGGTAATTTCAGGAAAACATGGCAAATTGGCAAGTATTGCATGATGCCCCAATTGTACATTTACCATAAATATTTTTAGAATAGTTCTTTTCTGAAGCAGTAATAGCATGGTTGCACTACCTTTTTCTCATAGCATCTGTCCTTCCGCTTCAAGCGGAACTTTGTTAGAGCTGCTTCACGTTGGCTGGTACGATGAGAATCTGTTGCTATGGATCCATCACAAGTACGATGACCACTATCAATAAAACTTTCATGGCTGTCCTTCGCTACCTTATCTGAAGTAGCATTTCCATCACTTCTGCAGCCTATGCTTCTGTATACACCACTACAAGTATGACTTGTTGTATCATGGTAAAAACTAGCGGCAACACTCTGACCCGCAACAGAAGAGTCATGAGTCTCACAATTCAAATTGCTTTGATCATTTACATTTTGATCAGAAGCATGGGTTGCGTCATCTGACCAGAGATGATGTTCTGAGTTGTGACTTTGAGGATTGGACCGAGAGGAAGTACTTGTGGGAAATGGAGAACTCTCTTTCTCGCACACTGATTTTGGAGTACATACAGGGTGGACTCCTGATAGCGCAGAAGGGAAAACATTACCATTTCCGGTAGATTTGTGATGAGAAGTAGCCCCAGAAGCAGGACATGATTCAAATTGACACTCTGGTAATTCTGGGTCAACTTGTCCAGACTGATCAATGACCAGAGTAGTGATTTTCTCTTGATTTAGATTTTCTCCCCCATATAGATGAGAAGTATATGCATTTTCAGATAATTTATGGAATTCATGAGAACTCTCACAGGCATTTGTTAATTTAACAGAGATAGTTGATGGTGTTGGTAAAAGGTGCTGCAACAACTTGCCACTACTATACCTGCAGAAAATAATTTTATCGAAAATCATAAAAAACTCTCTAATGTATTTTTGAAGACTCAATGGGAAATATGCTTTGGAATGCACAAATTGATATTGATTTCTTGACCAACAAAAATGGTCCAATTATGTGCATGTCTACTTCCCCCAACCCAATATATATATATATATATATATATATATATATATATATATATATATATATATAGCTTTCAAATGTTGGGAGTATTATTCAAATTGCTGATGACTGAGGATAAAACACTATCTGACGTCAATTTAGAAGCTTGGCCAAATTTACCATCACTTGGCACCTGCTCTCAAAATTGTTTTAGTCCAAATATGATATCATCATTTACTCACCTTTTAACACCATTAGTCCTACATGTAGAACAGCATAAACAAATCTGGGAAAGGAAGTTAAAAGAACATGTATAAAGCAAAATTATATAAACCAAAGATAAACTTCTTTTCGCTGAATAAAATTTGCTATTGTTAAAACAGGGAAAGCTTTATACGACACCTATCTCTGGTACTTGTTTAAGAATTAAAAATAACACATCCAAATAGTTAACTCACCGAGAAAAGGCGGAAGCATTTGAATGATTCAATATTTGCCTTTCCTCAGATGCAGCTTTACATGAGCTGCCAAGGAAATCTCTTCTTAAAGAAAGGTCCAATTGTGTATCAAAATCAAATTTGGCAGTGTTATCACTGCTGAAACTACATTTTTCATCAGTGCTCTTTGGAAGATTCTTGAATGTAGCAATCAAGTCAATAGCCCCAGTAGACAGATCTACCAGTTCATCATTGCATCCATGAATATCTGTATTAATCTGACAATTGGCTTTGATCAACTCAACTCTTAGAACTTCATCTTGATTTTTCGTTTCATGACAATCATAGCCCTGACCTAGTCTTAGACCTGCTGGTTTAAAAGTTTAAGTAACAAATAAGAACCAAAAATTTGAACAAAGGTACAAAATAAATGAAAGTTGTATCACATACCTTCAGCTTCATCATTATGCTTATCTGATCCCCGTTCACATTTAGTGGAGTTTTCATGATTCACTGCATCAATATTGCTCAAATTTGAAGAGCTCTTCAGCTGTGATATATCCTGCATATTTTCCATGTATGTACTCTCAGCTTCCAACAAAACAAGTGCTCTGCACAGGTGTTGGCAAAACATGCAGTTTCTACGTGAAATTTCATGAAGCCAGCCTAATCTAGAACAGAAACTTCCCATGTTGGGTGAAGAGTGGCTTCACATATGCATTGTAGAAGGGATAAGAAGTTTCTGTCTTTCTATGTTACTCAAGCCAGGCAAAGAAAGTGTAGATGGAACTTCAGAAATGAAATCAACGTACGTAAAAGTTTACAGCAGTTTCACACCTATCACACTGAAATCAGAGAATTGACATATCTAACAATCATAATAAAGCATATTATTTTTCAGTGGGGTGGGGGAGAAAAGCCTTACTTGAGCCTCACTTGTGTTCTCACTGCATTCATTATCTTTTGGTGTAGAAGCCACAGAACCACTAGAATCATTGCTTGTAGCAGCAACACCAAATTCAATCTGTGGCAGTGTCGAATTTTGAGGAGGCCTGCTAATCTGTATGAAATTAAAAAATGAAACAGGAAAAGCAAAGTAAATATAAGTCAAATAAGTAGGCCCAAACTAATAGAAAAAGAAATATCAAATGCTTCCAGCATAAAATTGAAGAATACAACTTACAGAATGCCTTCTCCATACATGCTGCCACAAGTTTCTTAGCTCATTCTTGCGAACAGGTTTTATAAGAAAATCGGCCGCACCTTTTAACATGCATTTGAACACCATGCTAACTGAATCATGAGAAGACATCACTGCAAAACCATGAGGAGTTGAGAACAAATGAGAGTCCATTGGCCATATCTAACTATTAATAATTAAGGCCACAAAGTACCAAGCCAACACATACTTATGACAGGAATGTTTTTGCAAGTATCATGCTCCATGATTAAAGTAAGAAGTGAAAATCCAGATATTGATGGCAAATCCACTTCTGTTAATATGAGATCTATGTCAGATGCTTTGTCCTTCAATGTCTCCCATGCCTTTAAGCCATCGCGAACTGCGGCAACTGCATGTAAAAATTACCATTAGGAAGCTCATAAGCATCTAGAGCTTAAAGGTAATTCATAGACTAACTAGGAAGGAATTAACTTAGACAGTGCCTACACTACACAATACACATATCAAACAACACACTTTCACACAATAAAGCTACCCATTATATATAATTTGTAAAAATAACCATTATTTAGTGCATGTACGTCGTGATCAGTTCAAATTTGCACTTAATTGAGCTTCTAAGCCAAAAGCTCTTTTACTGAGCATTTTGAAGATTAATTTTGCTATAACAAAGTGAAGATGGATCATGCTGTAAAACAACCAGATGAAGCTGTTAGATCAGAGCTCTAGGACTGTAAGTTAAGAAACCCGTGTCAAAACCAGCAAGCCACTCTAGTCATGCGGGCCTTTCCCCTGACAAAGGAATGTTGTTATCCTGATCCTTGTTGGGTTTTCAACTTTTGGTGTTGTTAATAGTTGTGATTAAGGAATTTGACGACGTTGGAGATACATGCCTCAATGCTTTTCTCCACAATTCTACTTAACATGCATGCATAACAAAAAAGTAGTTCAATGTGGTACGACCTCAACCAGGAATTTCTACCTTGTATGTCCAAAGAACGGTGAATTTTTAAAAACATTAATAATAATGAATCATCCATTCGTGCCCGTATTAGTTATTAACATTTCGACATTAACATGTTTAAGGAGGAAAGAAAAGTATTATTATTATCTTCAGAAACATAATTGAAACAATAATTCTTTAAAAAAAAAAGAAAAACCTTTGTAACTGCATTTACGAAGAAGCGCAGCAATGATCTGGCGTGTAGAATCATCAGCTTCGACAAGCAACACTCTGAGCGTCATTCGAGGCAGAAACCGCTCCCAACGTACAGTGGAGGCATTGTTGCTCTGTTCCTCCTGCGTTTGTTTCACAGTAGTCTTCTCAGCCACCACTTCACCCATTCTCAAACAAACAGATACTTCTGCATTAATCAAGTAAAGACGACAGGAAAAACCATATCACACGCCAAAGCCCTAATTAGACGCCAAAAAGAGAAAAAGAAGAAGTAGAAGTAGAAGAAGAAGAAGAAAAATCCACCTCATGCTTAGTCTTAAGTTAAGCAGTGAAAATATCTTAAAAGTCCTCTAAACTGAGTGGAGGTAAAGAGAGAGAGAGAAATTGGCAATTTTCAAACCGCCTTCAATACAAGTAAGCTTGCCTCACAACCGCGAAAATCTTACAAAATATCTTCTCTTGGCACTGCCAGATACGTGCATACCTACGATGCATGTGGATGTGAATATCATCACTCTCAACTTTCATTCAATAATAAACGTCTCTTGTCCTTCCCATGATGACGTGTCCCATTCTCCACCATCCGCTTTTGATTTTCCCCAACCCTAGTGGGATCCACCCATTAGACACGTGCCTCTTTCTCTTTCGTATTCCCTCCAACTAGTACCACACTTGATTCACAAAAAATAAAAAGAAAACAAGAAAACTATTAATATATTTATTTAGATCGTATGGTAGCGGGTGACACATCAACACAATCACATGAGACATGACTTTAACAACGTTACTCTACGAGATATTTTTTTGAGACGAATGCCACGTCAGTGATGCGCTACCACATTTCGGAGCTCCTGGTGGCCACTGTGACACGTGGAACTTTCCTGATTCAGTGGCTCTCTCTCTCTCTCATATTGTTTCTTCTAAACTCACCCACCACAAGAGCACCGCATCTTTTTCTTCAATGATGCTCAATTATTCCATTCTCTCACTCTCTTTACTTTTACATTTGTCTCTGCTACCACTCGTTTTCTTTATTAATTAACATTTTCTTCTTTTCTTTTCCGCAACTACCTAACCATTCTGCTTCTTGTATTTGACGAAACCTGTTGAAATTGACTCACTCCATATACAAATGTGCCAAAGTTTCATTGGTATTTGGTGGTCCCGTTATGGTTTTTTGCATGAGACAAATTGTTTGGTAAAAAACTGCTTGGATATAGCAAATTAAAGAAAGATACTCTTAAATTTCTTAATTAAATTTAAATATTTGGAATTTAAAGAATGTTGATTTTATGTGTTTTATAGTGAATTTTATTAACATTATTAAAATTATATTAGTTACTTAATTATTTGCATATTTACGTATAAAATCCTTCTCTTTTTTTTTTTTTGGAATGAAATTCACTAGTAAAGACCATGTTTGAGTGACTTACTGATCTTGGGTACTTTTTTAGACAATATCAGAAGCCAATGGTTGTGAGAGTTTTCTCCACTCCCGAGTTTCATATCCACCTAAGTGGTTTCTAGGATATTGTTTATTTTCTTATCTATGATTTTCGGGTGATTGGAATTACATTTAATCATTCTTTATCTAAATATGATAATCTTTTAGAAAATTCCTGATTTTCTACCTTGATTTGTTCTCTCTTCACGAATTATTGATTTTCTTCCCGAGATGGATTCTAATACTCAAACCAATGGATGGATTAATAAGAGTTAAAGAATAATTTTAAAGTTAGAAATTACCTAGCTAGTACCCCTTTATTTATAATATAAGAGTTTATCGGTTAATAGGATAAGTGATTATATATCAGTTATGAGTTATTTTATTGGACACTACATTTTTCCTTCATGTCCTTTAAGGATTACACCAAATCTAATACTGCTTATAGATTTTGTCGCTGCATTCAAGTTTGCTTAAACTTTCCTCACTTTCCCTTTCTTTGTTTTTATACAAATTGCAGATAGAAATAGAAAGGAGACAAGTGAAATAGAAAAAAATCGGTTTACGTTAGCTAAGACAATTTTAACATTATTATTTTTTCTACACTTTACAAAATATACATATATTAAAGATAAATATGACCTTACAATTAAACTTTTTTCTCTTCGTTTTCTTTCTTTCAATTAAACAGGTGAAGAAAAATTACACTTTTCCTTTTCTTTTACTACTCTCTTACCTTTTTTTCCTCTCCACTTCTCAGTGCCGGTTATCACTGGCAATTCTCATTTCAAGAAAGCTCTTGTCAAATTCTTCTTGTTGAAGACAAACAAAGTTGGCTTTATAAAGGAACTTGATGCAGCATGCTGATTCCTGCTATATGCTCTCGTGTCATTCCTTCTTTAATGTTTTTGTGAATGCTAAAATGACATACAAAGTAGCTAGATTCTTTAATGCACTGAATGACGGGAGTGCAAGAAGCACGTTTCCACAACATAGACTGTGTCAAAATCAATATCCTTTCTCACCATTTGCACCCATGTTGAAGTTCCCTCCTCTTCCATCCATAGCCTTTTGTTTGAAATTTTTTTAGAATATTTATAGCCTCCCCAATTTAACGGATTGAAAGAAAGATTCTCCTATTGCACTCGTTTGATTATCTATGAGGTCAGATACCATCATAGTCCCTAACATCATTGCAATTACACTGCAAACCATCATGTAAAGTGGGAATCCACTTGTATTCCCGCATTCTCGCTTTTCTTCCATCACCAAATCTACAAATGTAACACATTCCTCAACCAACCACTTTTGAGAACAAATATTTTTCCAAGTGTAACATTGCTTATAGCTTTTGGTTGCCACAAAAGCTAAAAGTGGGAAAATATCTAGCTTTTAAAATTTTAACCACGAGAAAATCCTCAAAATGAATTATTCTCCACCACAGGAAAAAGGGCATAGTTGAAAAAGCTGTACTCAACATTTCCTCCATAAATTTTCCAATAAGAACTAGTAAGTGAACAATGGGACAATTCAAAACAACGCATTTACGCATACATAACACATGTGCACATAGATTGGAGCACAAATTTAATCAAGTCCTCTGTCATTTTAGACAAAACTTTTTCCTTCCACTCATAATTTTTTTTCCAGATAAAATAACAAAGTTAAAAACATTGTTTAAAAAAAAAAAAAAAAAAAACCTAGACATTTTCCTTGACTCTCCCCTGTATTTCAATAAGCATCTAGTATAGGCATGTTAATCTATGGGAAAATAAATTATTTTAGCCATGATGAATTGATTAAATCCTAATTATTTTAGGATTAATGTTATTTTTAATACATTATATACGTTAAGTTTTAAAAGTTTCATTCTAAATACTTGAATGTTTTAAAATTTTCATTTTAATCTTTTTAACAAGAAACATTAAAACTTGTGTGATATGTCGTGTAAATATTCTAAAAAAAAATTATTCTAATACATTAAGTAAATGATTTCGTTTCAATCTATTAGGTTTATCAAAATATACCTAATATTACTATAAATTCACAAGACTTGTAAGACCAAAACTATAAAATTAATTAAAAAAATCAACCAATGTAAGTACATGGCAAAATGACAAAATCTTTTTCTTTTTTTCTGACATTACACAGAAGAGTCTCTTTGGAAATTATTTATCTACGTGGGTCTCTTTTTCACGCCAACGTGGGGTGGAACATTCATCACGCCAACGGCTTCGTTTTTCACCCATAAGAAGAATGTGACACAGTTGTTTGAAAGAAGAAAAGAAAATGAGAGCACACAGAAGCACAACATGTTAAGAGGAAAAGATAAAGAATATAGAAGAATGTATGGAGTGGAAAATAGTTGTTGGGAGTCCTAACAATTAGAAGGGGAGAGTGAAAAAAATAATAAATTTTAGGGAGGGAAACTTAAAATTTCAATCTTGATTATTATGAGAGTTTCTAACTTAATTATTATGATAATTTCGTCCTATATAATCTTTTATCACTATGAATTAATCTCAACAAATTTTGTCAATATAGATGTTGGAAGTGATAGGTAAATTTGTCGACAATTTTACACTTTCAAAGATAAAATTTTAATTTTCATCTTTCTAAAACTTATACGTCAAATTTGTATATTTCGGGATGAAAATGAGTGTTTAACTAAAATTTTACGTAAAAGAATGTAATAAAATAATGATTATTGACTTAGTTATTGTCGAATAATATAGCGAAATTGTTGAGTGGTTTTGTAAATTTAAGAAAAATAATGATATGTCATATTTTACGCAACTAATCCTTAATTTTTTTGAGTTAAGAGGCAATTTTTTTAGGAAGAATTTCTTTCAAATCATGTATGGATATAAATTATCTAATAAATACTATAATTAGTAATTGAGTAAATTACATAAACATCTCTTGGACTAAATATTTCTTATTTTTTAATGTTATTTTTATCATTTTTAATAGAGGATTTTGGTTGCATTTTTTTCAATAAATGAAGAAATATTACTGCAATATACAGCGGAGTGTTAATATAATATTTTTTGAATAATTAAAAAAAATGTGTAAAAAATAAAAAAGCTTAAAATTTGTTCTATATTTAATATCTAAATGAGATTGAATTCAATTTATGAAATGAGATGGAATTTAATTCATCAACCACTTCATTCGAAAGCACATACTACCATCACTTACACTGTCATGCATTAATAAGGAGGTGTTATTTAATGTGGCAAATTTATACATGTATATTTCTAATTGGGTACAATGGGAGCACTTATACCTATCCGAAAATTGTTCCTAATTTGTATTTTTTTTAATGATTACTGCTACTTAAATGATTTCTTTAAAAATATTTTGCGTCCTTTTTTATAAAACTCTTTTTAGTTTCTTCGATTAATTATTTTTGACAAAAATATCCTAAACTACTTATATATATATTCTCCAAAATTCTAAAGATAACCGATAAAAATAAATAATTTTAAAGAAAATATTAATAAAATAATCAACTTTATATCAAAATTAAGTAAGAAAATCTAATATTTAAGTATGAGATAATACTAAATTGTATTATATAAAATAGAATGAAAACAAAAACATTTATTTTATTTTGAGTAAAAAAGTTACAATCAGGTTTCTTGTATTCATTTTTTTTTTTTATAAAAAAAAACACTATACTTAAAACCCTTTTATTTTTTAACATTATTTTTCTCTTTTATAAAAGGTTTTATTGTAATTTTATGTTAAAGTTAAGTAGAGTGTAATGTAATGTGTAAACAAATTTCTATGTAAAGTTTTTCAAAGAGAGAGTATTAGGATAATTTATTATTTTTATTATTTAGCTAGTAATTTGTGAGATGAAATGAAAAGACCAAAAGTAAAATTAAGCTAACGATAGAGTGCAATTCACACATAAACACAAACGTCCAGTTTCTTACAGTTGGTGTTTGAGATCTAACCTGATCTGAATCTGAATAGCTTCCGATTGATGGTGTGAGAAACATGGGCACTACTCCTGAGGCTAACGGGAGTGCAGCAGATGAAGAAAACGCCACCGTCCTCAATGGCTCAATCGATTTCGGCACGGCGGAGGCCGTCGAATACGTGCGTACGCTCACCGACGTCGGCGCAATGACGCGGCTCCTCCACGAATGCATCGCTCACCAGAGAGCCGTCGACGTCGAACTCGACGAGCTTCTGTCGCAGCGCAGTGACCTCGACCGCCACCTCCTCCAACTCCAGCGCTCCTCCGACGTACTCGACATCGTCAACTCCGATGCCGAATACATGCTCTCCAACGTCGCATCCACCTCCGACCTCGCTGACCAAGTCAGCCGCAAGGTCCGCGAACTCGACCTCGCTCAGTCGCGCGTCCAGGCCACGCTCCTCCGCATCGACGCCATCGTTGACCGCGCCAACTCCCTCGAAGGCGTCCACCGCGCCCTCGAATCCGAGGATTATGAATCCGCCGCACGATATGTCCAGACCTTCCTCCAGATCGATGCTCAGTACAAGGATTCTGGCTCCGATCAGCTTCAGAGGGATCGCTTGTTGGCAGCGAAGAAGCAATTGGAAGGAGTTGTAAGGAAGAAGCTCTCTGCAGCCGTGGATCAGCGCGATCACCCCGCCATTCTCAGGTTCAGTCACCAAACCCTAAACATTTACTACATTTCAAATCGTGGCAGCAATTTATAATTGTACATATGCATTATAGATAGATTGGTTTTTTTCACTATATTTCAAATTATGGAAGCAATTTTTATTATGCATATACATTATAGATGTGAGTAAATAGTATATGTCTAGTGTACAGCATGTCTTATGCTGTTATTTGGTAACATTGTTATGAGTGATAAGTTTGATTATCTTTACAATGATCACATTATTTAGAAGTCATACATAGTATGGATTCTGATGGGTTGACAGTATAGATTTTTTTCAAATATAATGACGATGCATATGAATTAAACTTGATATTATATTATATTAAGAAAAGTTTAAAAAAAAAAAAAAAAAAAAAAAAAAACTTGTGCCACAATGCTCAAATTGGATCTATCATTGGTCAGGTTCATTCGGCTCTTCACCCCTCTTGGAGTGGAGGAGGAGGGTTTGCAGGTTTACGTTGGGTATTTGAAGAAGGTGATTGCTATGAGGTCAAGGATGGAGTTTGAGCAGTTGGTGGATATGATGGATCAGCGGAATGTGAATTTTGTTGGGTGTTTGACCAATTTGTTTAAGGACATTGTAATGGCAATTGAGGAGAATAGTGAGATCTTGAGTGGTCTTTGTGGGGAGGATGGTATTGTGTATGCCATCTGTGAGCTTCAGGAGGAGTGTGATTCTCGTGGTTCTGTGATTTTGAACAAGTATATGGAGTATAGAAAGTTGGCTAAGTTGTCCTCTGAAATAAATGCGCACAACAACAATTTGCTTGCTGTTGGAGGAGGTCCTGAAGGTCCTGACCCGCGTGAGGTTGAGTTGTACTTGGAGGAGATTCTCTCCTTGATGCAGCTTGGTGAGGATTACACTGAGTTCATGATTTCCAAGATCAAAGGGCTCACTTCCGTTGACCCCGAGTTGCTCCCTCGCGCTACCAAAGCTTTTCGAAGTGGCAATTTCAGCAAGGTTGCGCAAGATTTGACCGGCTTTTATGTCATTTTGGAAGGTTTTTTCATGGTGGAGAATGTCAGGAAAGCGATAAGGATCGATGAACAGGTTCCTGACAGCCTGACCACTTCTATGGTGGATGATGTGTTCTATGTTTTGCAAAGTTGCCTGCGGAGGGCAATATCCACCTCCAATATCAGTTCTGTTGTTGCAGTTTTGAGTGGTGCTAGTAGTTTGCTTGGTAATGAATATCATGAAGCCTTGCAGCACAAAATAAGAGAGCCAAACCTTGGTGCAAAGTTGTTCTTTGGTGGTGTTGGTGTGCAAAAGACGGGAACAGAAATTGCAACAGCTTTGAATAATATGGATGTTAGCAGTGAATATGTTTTGAAGCTAAAGCACGAAATTGAAGAACAGTGTGCTGAGGTGAGTGCTATATTACCTTACAATTATACTTTATGATGAAATTTGTTAAAGCAATAAGTATGTTTAGTCACCATTGCCTTATGCACGGTGTGCCTGGGGTTCCATTACTAGGTAATTGAGATTCCTAGAGTGGGAATCAATCAAAAGAGAATTTGATTTTTATTGAAAACCATGATGAAAATATATAGAGGAATATTTTTGGGGATAAGCATGTGTATGGAGTTTCTGTGTCGGTTAATTAATTATCTCAGGATATAGTTCTGAAATTGTAGTGACGTGGGGTAAAATTCTGTCATGTATAAATAAGTCTGGAATAAATATACAGTCAGCAGTATAGAACACAACAATTTTAAGATTTGTATTTTGGCAACTCCAAAGTCACAGTTTGGCGATGTTAACGTTCCTTGAATGTTGTGATAAAGTCATGCTCCAATGTAGCAACTCTTTTGTTAAAATGGATCTGGAGATGATTGATTGGAGGAATGTGCTCAAAGTTTGCTTTAGAGATGGTTGTATTGATGATTTTAACTTTAGAACTATGTACGAACATGCTTACTGCCCTGATTATTTTGTGACCCCAGAAAGAACTTTGATTTATCTCATTATGAAATCTTTAGTTCTATCTATCCATATAGCCAAGAACTGTGTTTTTCTGGGTGCTGACAGAGATTAATGTAATCTTGAAATCTTGATGTGACTGGGAAGGATTCTTCCTATTATTGTACACTGGATGTTTCTCCACTAGTACAATTTTGCTAATTAAATGACTTATTTCTCCCAATGTTGCTGACATGGAGTTACAGATTATTTTTTTTCAGAACTGCGACTCAATCGATATAGCTTTGTTGGTTTGTCCTCTATGAGTTCATAAAGTACATGTCATTTTTTATTTACGGCAGTTTTCTTTATGCAGGTGTTTCCTGCACCGGCTGACCGAGAAAAGGTAAAATCTTGCTTGACTGAGTTAGCAGATAGCAGCAATGCTTTCAAGCAAGCTTTGAATGCTGGCATAGAACAACTTGTGGCAACCATTACACCTCGAATACGACCAGTATTAGACAGTGTAGGAACAATCAGCTATGAACTTTCAGAGGCTGAGTATGCAGATAATGAAGTGAATGATCCATGGGTTCAGAGACTACTACATGCTGTTGAGACTAATGTAGCATGGCTGCAGCCACTAATGACTGCTAACAACTACGACACATTTGTCCATTTGGTTATTGACTTCATTGTGAAAAGGCTAGAAGTCATTATGATGCAGAAAAGATTTAGTCAGCTGGGTGGTCTTCAGCTCGACAGAGATGCTAGAGCTTTGGTAAGCCATTTCAGTGTCATGACACAGAGAACTGTTAGAGACAAGTTTGCACGGCTTACTCAAATGGCAACGATTCTTAATTTAGAAAAGGTATCTGAGATTCTAGATTTCTGGGGTGAGAATTCTGGACCTATGACCTGGAGATTAACTCCAGCAGAGGTTCGGCGCGTATTGGGTCTGCGAGTTGATTTTAAACCAGAAGCAATAGCTGCTCTGAAGTTGTAATATCCGACTTCATGGTTTCTTCACATTCTTTTTTTTTTAAATTTCATCTGATAAGTATTACATCTTCATTCTTCTTGTTACTATTTTTGGTGTTTAAGAAGGTAACATTATGCTATTTGCCTTGCTAGCTTCAACAGCAAAAGGTGGCCTAGATAGTCCACTTATATATACAGAGCATCTTGTGTGAAACGGTCACTGTTCCTCATTAACCACCTTCCTATTTTGAATTTTTTATTTTTTATTTTTTTTAAAATTTTGTAAATCATTTTTGAGACTATTAGTTCATGTTTCAAATCCATGAAGATCGTTGTTTGGTGTAGTTCGTTCATACCTTTTTTATTTCCAAACTCCTTTATCAGCTCATTGGCAGAAATTATAATTAATATCCGCAGTTATTTGGATGATTAATTTTTGTTTAAACAATGGCAATGGCAAGGTCCAAATGTAACTTGCATGGCAACCCCGCTCTACCTAATAACTTATAGCACATCAGGCATGCCGCAAAGCTTGTTAGAAACCCTACTAAATATTAAAGTTAAAATTGATGATATACAAACATTCTCTATAACTCTTTCTATCATATAATGTTGTCTATTATTTTAATAATTTGAAGGCAGGGTAGTGGCACACATTTTTTTCAATACACACTACGAATTCAATTAATCCCACTTGAATGTTATTCTACTAAATCAAAAGATAACAACAACTTGTAAAAAGTATATACTAGTTTCCGTTGCTAGAAATTTATTCTACATTCAAATATTCAGATTCAGATTATCAGGAGCTCATGCCTCATGGATCTCTATCAAAATCTTCTAAGCAAAGATCGTCATTTGAAATGTAGAAAGGCCTAGATTCTCATTTGAAAAATAATGCAGAAGTTCACTGGAAGCATGGATTGTTCTCATATTTGCAACAAATCAATTAAAAGGCAGGACTAAAATTTTACAGTGCATAGAAGATATCAGATCGGAAAACCAAGGGGGTCAACCTTTGGATCATTGTTAGCACTAGTTCCATGAGAAATAATAAATATAAGAGAAGAAAAACAAAATTTCAACTAAACAATAAATCCTCCTTATATGTTATGAAGAGAATTTGTCTGTGTCTATAACTTTGATTAATCTCCTGAAGTATAAGAATAAGAACATGAATCCAAAACTGAGACCTCCAAGCAGATAGATATGAGACTTAAAAAGCTTTAGACATGAGCAGTGCCTTCAGTGAATTTTGGGTCCTCACATCGGTACTTGCCATCAGGTCCAATTCCAAAACCTTTTGGATCAGCAAAGACATTCTCCAGAAGCTGGCTGCGTGGTGGAAAAGGGCTCTCCTCTGCAAACTCAACAGCTTCCTCAAGAAGCTCATCAATCTTCTTTTCTATGGTCTTCAACTCCTGTTCACTGGCCAATTTGTTCTCAATTATGTATTTCTTCAGGGCAGAAATGGGATCCCTACCAGCATAATGTGCCTTCTCAGCTGCCAAAGCACAAGCAGACGATGGTGAATAATTATAAATTTCTATTGAACTCATTTGATCATGGAACAAAATATCCTGACTTTTGAAATTAGTAAAGCAGTTGTGAAAATCATAATACCATTGCTGTAAGATTAACGTGGTTATATGCATAGAAAACAAAGTTTTATAGATTTTGCAGGACATTTCAAAAGGATGAAAAACCATGTCAGATTTATCAACCAGCCTAGTAATTAAGCAAACTAAACCTCCACAGGGTAATTGAATTAAGTCAACATGGTTTGAATAATTAAATTGTTATTCATATTATTTAAAACATTGACAGGCAAAGAAAAAAAATGGCTAAAACATCTTTAGTTTATGATGACTGTTTATAAATATTAACCAAATTATTGGCATTTATCCTCATTTCCATATTTCAACAGGGATGTCAATCAGGCACCATGATGTTTTGTACAGATAGCACTTGCTGTCAAAAATGCTTGAAAAAGTTACTTTTCAGAAAAACAAAATCAAAAAAGTGTTGTACTACAGTGTAGGTAAGGGATCAACATGTCTCATAGTGAACCAACTTTCAACCACTTTTTTCTCTTGAATCATTCCAAACATGAGGTTAAGAAATTTGTAATTTAGGCTTGAGAAATCTTCATGTAGTGATTATACTCTGATGTCTGTATGATGATTGTTATGATCATTAATTTCAATGTGTTACATCTTTACACCATTATCGGGTTTAGAGTGCACAACTAGAGATCAATTCCTTCAACATGTAACATCGAGAGAAAATTTCTCCTAAAGCTAACTACAAAGTTATAGCACAGTCAACTATATAGCAGAATAAATGTATAAGGACTATGCATAGTGCCATTGAAGATAACATTAGAACTGCAAAGGAATAGCAACATAATTCACAGCAAAATCAACAACATAATTGAAGTAAATTCAAGTAAAGAAAACATAATGTAAACACTCACCAGGGTCACGAAGCTCATCAGGATCAGCCAATGAATGTCCTCTAAACCTATAGGTCTCGCATTCTACTAAGGTTGGACCCTCTCCTCGTCTGGCTCTTTCAATAGCCTCCTTGGCCACCTCTCTAACCTTCAAAACATCCATACCATCAACATGAACCCCAGGCATTCCAAATGCAGGCCCTTTCTTCCATATCTGAGGATCTGAAGTTGCCCTGAGATGTGACATCCCAATAGCCCACAAATTGTTTTCCACCACAAACACAATAGGCAATTTCCATAAAGCTGCCATGTTTAGACATTCATAGAACTGTCCATTGTTGCATGTTCCATCTCCAAAAAAAGCCAATGTCACATGATCACAATCTGCCTCTTTCAACACCTCCCTTCTATACTTGCTGGAAAATGCTGTCCCAGTGGCAATAGGGATTCCTTCAGCAATGAAAGCAAACCCACCAACCAAATTATGCTCCTTTGAGAACATATGCATAGATCCACCTTGACCTCGGGAGCATCCAGTGGCCTTCCCAAAGAGCTCACTCATTACAGCACGTGCCGGTACCCCCTTACTCAGTGCATGAACATGGTCCCTATATGTGCTCACTACAGAGTCTTCTCTCTTAAGAAGCTTGATGAACCCAGTTGACACAGCTTCTTGGCCATTGTACAAGTGGACAAAACCAAACATTTTACCTCTATAATACATCTGTGCACACATGTCTTCAAAGGACCTGCCTAATACCATGTCTTCATAGAGCACCAAGCCTTCCTCTTTCGTAATAAGCTGCAGACACAAATACAGACATAAACAATCGCCTCAAACACTCATTTCCAAACGACATCAACATATTTTCTAGAATCTGAAGCTAATTGGACAGTTTGCATAACAAGATCTCTTCTTTCCTTAAGGTTACAAAATCTACACCATCAAATTGTGAAGTATCTACACATTTGAAATAAATATAATAACAGAATCATGCAAATGGTTGATATTTTACAAGGTAAGTGGATATATATTTACACAAAAACTAATTGGGTAGGTTGAATTAAGAGAAAAAGTTACTTTTTTATTTAATTTTTCATAAACCCATCATGCAGGATCCATGGCTATAGTTACTAGTGGAAAGGGAGAGATTATTTTATCAAAAAAAAAAAAAAAAAAAAAAAAAAAAAAAAAAAAAAAAAAAGGTGTACCAGATTGGTGGCTGATTTGCGCTTCTTGTCCTTGACAACATCGGAGACAGAGACAACAGTGGAACGAGAACGAGGATTGAGCTTAATGGGGGCAATGAAGCTAAGTTTGTGAGTGGATCCAAGGAAGGGACTGAATGCGTTGAAAGACATTGGACTGCCATTGGATCTATGATGAAGAGGGAAAGGTTGAGCAAACTTGGGTGCCGAGAGAGACATTATTATTGTATTGTGACTTGTGAATGAAAAAAGAAAGAGGTTATTATTAAGATTCAGGAAATGCAAAGAGAGAAAAAAAAAATGAGAAGTGGTGCGCGGAGGAAACAAGAGAGGGAATTAGTGAGTGAGAGTTTGAAATGAGGTAGTTGGGTTTAATGCTATATTTCTGAATCAACAATCACTATTTTCCCTTTCAACTATAATCACATTCACAGAGACTTGAGAGGGTGGCCACCAATACACAACCAACTTTTCCTACAAATGCCATTTTTTCTTCTTTTATAATATAAATATTCAAATAATTGTTCAACCAATTCAACCGCCGTATAACTTCAATCCCCTTGTTGCTCCAACAAAATTATTCAGATCGCAATTTTGTTTAATTTCACGTGTACCTCTTTTCCCAAAATTTTCGCATGCTACAGTCAATTAGTCAAATAAATCCTCAGGAATTGTTTGGATGGTGAAGTGAAAAGTAAATATGGATGATAAGAAGTACAGAGATGAAAATAGTTTTTAGTAAATGATACTTTTTAAGATATTTAAATTATATTATTTTGTTTTCTTGAGTTTTACTCTTTTTTGTTTAAGAAATTAATCTTTTTCTCCTTACGAATCTTAATCAACGTTTTGACAATTAGAATAATTATTGAATTAAAAAAATATTAATCCATAATTTATTGGTTAAAGTTGGAATAATTTGTAGTCATGACATAATAATTAAATATAAATTTAAAATATATATCATGTTAAAAAATAAGCTAGTAAAATTTAAAAAATAAAATTAACATGACAGAAGTAGTAACGGTTTATATCTTTTAATGAAGTGACGGATGAATCAAATTTTAACCAGCTTGATATAGGATAAATTAGAGCGAGGAGGTAAATATCCATGTGTTTGTAGATTACAGCGATGGAGAAAATTTTGCATAAGTTCCCATCATAGATTAGGGTGAGAGGAGAATACTCATTTTAAGGTGGGAGGGGAATACTCAAGATTTTGATAAAATTTGTTCTAGTACAAAATAAAAAAGTTAACATAAGAAAACAATCTTACACTTTTTACAAAATAAAAAATTCTAATAGATAATTAAATGATGAAATATGTAATCAAGCTTTATTTAATTAAAAACAGTTTTGACTAAACACTAAAAGAAATATTTTCAAAAACATCAATTCAAAATGATTTTCTAATACCTACTTTTACATATACTTCACAAGCTTCGGAATACGTTACATGAAGTAGTTGGCTCTCGATTTAGATAAATTTCATGTTCTTTTACTGTCTAAAATTAAATAAATTCCCTCTCGCCTCACAAAAATATAAAATAAATTAAGTTTCGTATTCTTTTTTTCGTCTGAAATGTACAAATAATGTTAGTCAATGTTTAATGGTATGACACAATAAAAAATTATAAATATAGATAAAACTATTATTTTTATAAATAACAAATTGGGTCCATAGCTCAGTGGTAGAGCATTTGACTGCAGATCAAGAGGTCACCGGTTCGAACCCGGTTGGGCCCTTTTTTATTTTTTTTTATTTAAAAGTCTTTTTTTTTTCTATTTAAAACTTCTTTTTTTTTTCTATTTAAAAATCTTTTTTCTTTTTTTTTTATTTAAAAGTATTTTTTTTCTGTTTAAAACTTTTTTTTTTTTGAATTTAAAAATCTTTTTTCTTTTTTTTTCTATTTAAAAGTCTTTTCTTTTTTTTTTTAAATGTATCCCAATGAAAAATTACAAATATTTTACTTAGTCATTCGTTTATCTGAAGATATTGTGGTGATTTTTTCGCAGCGGAGAAGAATATTGTCCTATTCAAATTTTCCCTTCATTTTATTTTGCAATTAGATTAATAACTTCTGTTTGAGCCTAAATAATGACATTTCTTGATAATTTTCACGTCTTTTCGTTTCATTTCTTTATACATATGGGAGGATTTTATATAAAACATTTCATTCTATAGAAAACATATATCTTGATTGTACTTGTCGGTAATCGTTGGTTTCTATAAATTGTTGTAAATTACTATAAATTGTTGTAAATTACTAACTATCCTAGTTAATATAATAAGAATAGTGACTTGAACATCTAGTTTATCCCAATTATATAATCAATATAATAATCAATCATCTATAATATCAAATAAATCATTATCTTTGATAAATAGTAATCCTCCTATTTAACTACTTCAATCATTTTCCAAACACCTCATAGTATTTTCAGATATGGCACCCTAAAGGCTTATCCCATTTATATAATCAATTAGAAATGAGTACTTACTTCTTTAAGCAGGCTATACTTTTACTGTTTTACATAAATAAGGTTCACAGCACTACATATGAATATCAGCCTAAAAACCAATATTATTTTCTCCTCAGAATGCTTTTATACATGCAGATAATTAAACAGATTGTACAGATCGACGAACTAGGAGAAGAATATATTGGTCGAAGTTTAAGTAAAAGTTAAAATTGTGTTTTTCCCAATTCCACCGCACAATTATATATTCTATTGCAAAGAATTATTGCTTTAGGGTAAAATAAACAGGATGTGCACACATGGGTGCAACCGTTGAGCATTACAACAATGCGCTATTGCCAGTCGAAACGTTACTAAGTTCCAGATTTTGTATGAAACTTTGAAGCAAACATGGCACACCCAAGAACGTATAAGTACATAGAAAGAAGAAGAAGAAAAAAAAAAAAAAAAAAAAAACATTCTCGTGCTTATCAGGCAATTGCTCATTCTTTCCGGTAAGAGTGACGCTTTTAACAAGAATACTAGATCGTTTAAATCGGTTTCAAAAAAAGAACACCGAAATGGGTAGTTGCATATTGCAACAATCTATGTGCAATCATCTTAAATCTAATTCTTCACTAAAACTAAACTATGACAGGCATGACTACTTGACAAACAGGTGTACAATACAATTTGATCAAGCAACGGGCAGAGATTAAATGACCCAGCATATTTCAGCAAACATCTATTCAATCCATGTCAAAAACCAAGTGTCATCTGTTTAATTCGAAAATAACGGGTGTTTTATGAGAAATTAAAACTTGGTTTTATGCATTAGGTTTTAGTATACACATCCAATGTCCACAAACAAACTATTTCATCAATAATCTTGGTCTTGACGAACCATCAAATGTCAGTTCAGAATCGGTGCAGTGTAAGACAGTATCACAACAGTGGAGAAGTAAACATAATAGATAAAACACAAAATATAAAGAAAACATTTCTCCCATCCAATTTCTCAAATAAGATGCACTACAAAATCAAGTCGTATACAAATATAAATAACCAGCAGAAAAAGAAAAACTAAGATAGACTTCAGAGAAACACAAAAATTAAAACACATGGAGAAGATCCCTAATCAAACAAGCCGAAACCCATATCATCATCACTCTCTTCTTCGGGCTCTTCCTATAAAATTGCAACAAAAAGATACAAATTAGATAACTGAGTCAGCATAAAGCAGAATTGAAACACATCAGCTGCTAAAATAATTTCACCAAAGGATTACCTTCTTTTTCTCCTCAGCAGCTGGGGCAGCGGCGGCACCACCACCACCACCTGCGGCAACTGGGGCAGCGGCAACTGCAGCTGGTGCACCTCCTCCGCCTGCGGCATTTGCTATCAAATCGCCAAGACTCTTCTTCTCAGCAAGTTTAGCAAATAAGCTGGGCCAATAAGAAGCAACATCGTTGACCTTTGCAGTTTTCAACAAGGTGGCGATCTTGTCAGCCTATTGACACAACTTAAGGAGAAACACCTCATACAAAAACATTCATATGTCATAAACATTAGACCAATGATCTAACCCAACTCCTAGTATTTGAATTGAAAACAAATGAGTCCCAATAAAAAAACCTAGGTTAGATATACCCATATTTTTTCAAATATGATTACAGTAACAGAATCATCAGACCTATATCTTCCAAAAGAGAGGGAATTTTCTTCGTCTCGTTTTAATCCAAATTGCCCGGTACTTTATTTGATTAAAATTTTAAGACAATAATAAATAAAAAATAAGCCGAAACAAATAAATTATTCCTCAATCATCTCACAACTCATAACACAAATAATAAGGGCACACAAAAGGATACGGTAACTTCGATTCCATCATCGTGAAGGATGAGAGCTGCGTATGAACAAGCAATTTCTCCAACCGACATTTTCACACTGAAAACCAAATAATTACCGGAAAAAAAAAATCAAAAGGACATAAAGAAGAAGAACATTTAAACGAAGTAGAAAAAATATTCAGATAAAATAATCAAAGATTTCACAAAAATGCAGTCCCTGCACACGGGTTACCTCAAGAGAAAGCAGATCGGAGACAAGTGGAGAATAATAGTGCTTCTGCGCCGCGAATGGAAACTAGTCTAGGGTTTCAGGGTTTAAAAAGGGTAAACAAATAGTTCATGGGCTTAATTGTTTTGCGGCCCATAGAATTGGTAGGCCTTAGATGAGTTTTTAATATGTTATCACACAATATACCACTGATTATCAAAGTTTTGTTTTCTTCATAAATAAATTAAAAAGTATTTTGTACATTTTCAAGTTTTATTTTCCTCATATATACATACTTAATTTAAGTTAAATTTATGTAAATTTTTATTTATATATATATAATACACTAAAAATATTAAGTCATTTTAAAAGAATGACTCTAATACTGTTTCAAATAAAATAATTATTCTAATTTAATTTGTAAGTGTTAAGAAAATGATATATTCTGAAGATAATAAAAATCTAATTTAAAATGAAAATAACAAATAATTTCAAAACGTATACAGATAACTAAAATAAAACAGTATATTGAGAATATAAACAATCAAAATTTAAAGAGCGTATAATAACAATTTTTTAAAAAGAAAACAATTTGAAAAGTTTTTAAATAGAACAAAATCTTGAAAGAGAAAGAAGATGCAGGACTGCATTTACAAACTTTTAAGATTTTGGCATTAAAATTTATCAACTCATGTTTAGGATGAATACAGTCAATAAGAATTGTTACCATAATCAATAACATTTTACATACTAGAATATTTTCTTATTCATGTTACTAGTATAATAACTCATGATACACATAAGTATTATGCTTAAAATTTATATTTATTATTATCTTTAATGTAATTTTCAATTATTTTTAAATTTTCCAAAAAAAAAAATAAGTATATATGTATATGAACATACATAAACGTATATACAAATAACTATTAATATTCATATATTTTTTAAAAGTTTTATATTTCTAAATATATTGTATTAGTCTAATTTATATAAATGTGTTGGAATGTTAAGTATTTATTTTCTGGTAAAAGATCAAAATTATTTTATACAACCTATGCCAAGATTTTCTTTAATCAATACTGCATGACACAAGTACAAATCACAATTATTTCTTTCCCCTTTTTGTCATTTTTTCTACAATCCTTTTTTTGTTCTTTTACCTGCACAAATCAATTGGGCTAATTAACAAAATAACATAACCTAACCATATTAATCCGACCACTGATCTGTTAACTTGACTATTTTAATTTATCATTCATCTATTTATATTTCTAATATACAAACAGATATTCTAAATAATTAAGATCTTCACTGAAATCTCAAATGGTGGACAATTTTAAATTTGTTTTAAGTCTGTGATTTTTTTTTTCAAATTTTAATTGAATAAGACCTTTTCTAATCTATTTATTGCTGCTGTTATATTAACATTCTTACTTTGGATTTTATTTTTTCCATTCATCTAATTTTTTTCTTTGTTGAGAAATAAAAGAATTACTAATTAATGGACAAGTTGTTATTATTGTTGTCAGTAAATTTATTTTCCAAAGACTTAAAACTGAAGCAGTCAATTTATACCACTCAGAATTCCGAAACATATTACATTGAGTTCATTTGTTGCAAGAACAAGAAATTTAGGGTGTATGCTTGTAGGTTATAGATAAACACAAACATACCACAAGATTGATAAAATGGTAAAGAGGATATATAGTACACGAAACCATGCCGGTGCATCAATGATGTCTTAAAAATTAGCTAGCTAGTAGTTGCATCATACACATTGGCTTACATGCTTCTACCCACCATTTGTTGAAAATAACCACGGTACCACATGCATATCACTAGCTTTTTCTTCAAACTTATAGGTTATAAACAGCTCTATCATTCTGCGACTAATGCTGCAACTAAATATATTTTTAAAAATAAATTGAAATTTTGAATTAAAATCTTTAAATTTTCATTAAAAAAGTTAATACAACTTTTCTTTCATATAAAACCACTTGAACAATTACAAGTTAAAAAGAATTTAAGAGAAGGGGTGGGGAATTGTTTCATGTATATGGTCAACCAATCTAAATAAGCTTATGCAATTTTTGATTTTTTTTAAAAAAACTAATATAATTGAACATTTAACTAGCCAAATTAAAATGTTAAAACTAATAAAACATAGTTGTGATAAGTTAACGACAAATGGATTAAGGGGCTAAAATATATAATGGAGTTCTTTCATCTGAAGGAAAAAGCAATACATGTTTATTTATGGGATATATATTATATCTGTACATTTTCTGCTTTTGGTATGTTATAGCTCTCATCCGATCATCAAATTAAGACACAAAGTAATTATCTTAGTGATAATAATTCAAATAGAAAAAGATATACAATCTCTCTGTTTCATTCTGCTGAAATCAAAACTCACTGTAAGGCTTTCAGAAACTTTTACATAAGTATATGGTATATTGGTATTCATCATTCATCGTTGTTTTCTTGAATTGGACTTAAACCAGAACCCCTTGAATACATGTTAGCCCTCAGTGAACCATTTCCATCAGTATCAGCAACGACACGGGCATGAAACCTTCCCTTTGAGCATTCTTGAATGATCAAACGGCCTAACATTTCTGAAGAATTGTCGTTGCTCATGTCTACCTTCTCTGTCAAATCGTGAAGTTGGGCTTTGGTCATTCGCACCTTCATTGTCACTCCTTGAACCACAGGGTGCACCACTGCCTTTGTGTTCCTCTTCTTCCCAAACCAAGTGTTACCCATTATTGTGTCTCTTCTAGCTACCTCGGTGTTTGCCTCAACTTGCAATTTAAGCTCCTTGTCGCAAATTTTTGCGAGGTATTCTAGAGTTACACATGGAAAGCACACCGTCCTCTTTAAATAAGAAAACAGTTTGTGTCAACAGAAAGTTAGTAACGTGTGATGGTAAGACATTGTGGTTGACAATTAGTCATAAAGAGCCATTGGATGGAACCATGCATGGACCAACAGGACCATTCAACAACATAGATTTCTTCACTGTCCTTATTTATTGCTCACTTTTGCGTCAGCAAGTTAATTTCTCTGTCAAAGCTTAATTTATTTGCCTTCTGTTGTTAGACGGGAGAATAGAAAATTTTTGTTCATATGTACCTCACAATTTGAGGGACCCATGGTTGAAACGTGTGAAGGTGATATTGACTTTTTATGAATTATTTGTTGTTTATTTTCATAAATATATTTAACAACTGCATCTTTGGCTTATTTATTAATTAAAGTTTTTAATGTAAGCTCTTATGTCACAAATTTAGTGTGATTGAGTAACAATAGGTGCTTGTTTAATATATAACTTGTCATATTAGAGCATTCATAAAATTTAATATGAAAATTACTAAAATATACCAATGAGAGAATATTTAATTTAACATGTTGCATGTTGTACCCCTGTGGGCGTTGGTGCTATTTCTTTAAAAAAAAATGTGTAAAATAGTCTTTAATTATTGTTTGCGTAACTTGTGCATTTTATTGTAATCTAAAAATTTATCTCAAAAATCAATACAGGTTAAGTCTAGAAAAAAAAAAGACTAATTTTTCATAACCTGACAAATTAAAGCTTGCATTCTTATTTGGAAATATGAGAAAAAAAAACTATTATGATCTTTAACACTTCCATTATTGTAAGGCGTAGCATTTATCTATTACTTTTTTAACAACTAGAGCAATGATCCCGTGCCATGCATGAGCAACATAAAAATCAAAAAGAAAAAAAAAAAACAAAGTGAAAAGAGAAAAGAGAAATAATAGACTCCAATGTATTGTCAAACTAATACGTGGCAATGAGTTCTAATAAGTTCCACATGAGTTATTGTGCATCTGAATATATATATAAGAGAATTAATATGTATAAATGAAATTTCATTCATATGATTCACATACACAAATCAAAAAGTATCTAAGTAAAATGCAACTGGCTCATTAGTATGGCCCATGTAATTAAGTCTAATTTAATTGTTTTTAATTACTACTAAACACTTTATGTTAACAAGATTTTGTTTGGTCTTAAAAGTTGAGGAAGACTAGAACATGTATAAGTAGACTTTACAAAAGTATTTCTCGTGTTTCGCACACTTAGGCGTGCATCGTATATGGTAGTTAATTTCCCTAGCTTGTAATTGTTAATCACGTACTTGTTATTGTTTTTGTTCCCACTGGTAATGCCTAGATGTCGTGGTCATGTTGTGAAAGTTTAAAGCTACGTTCCATTTTATTGAACCAACGTGGGATATTATGAGTCAATATATACAGGTTTCCACGTTGGCAAAATTGTGTCTGCAAGACAAAGGAAACGTGATTAGTACGATGCAATCCAACAACATCTGTTTTTAGTACTGTTATGAATTTTGAACCTAAATTCATTCATAAAAAGTCTTTTGTACATGTCATGGAAAATTATCCCTTATTTAGATATACATTACGAATATATATATATAATAATTGAGAACAATATCATTACGCCACTCATGCTCTGACCTATTTTTCTTTTTCTTTTTTTTTTTCGAACTCCCCCATGTATGCACTGGTATATATACACGATCTTATCTTCTACATGGTCACTTACTGATTTTACGGGCCGGGTTAACATTGTTTCAAGTGTAAAATAAGAAAAAGAAAAAGAATCCGTTAAAAGTAACTTTGAGATTTAAAACAAAAACTATGATAAGCGATTAGGAAAAGGAAGTAGAGCTTTGTCCATTTGCAGACCAATATTGGATCGAACCGTTACAATGATATTATAAAAGAAGTTTAGCAAATGATGATTAAATCCAACCCGTGAGTTGCCATCTGAAATTGAAGTTAATCCAATTCTTCATCATCTCTTTGCTGTTTTAATTTGGCCAGTAATTCTATTAAGCTTTAAATATGATTTTTCCCCAAATATAACGTCTTTTAATGTATAAAAAAATTAATTTTTAGAGTAATTTAATTAATGACTTAAACTATTCTCTCTTGAAAAATATTTAATTTTAACTAATTATTTCTTATATATTTTTTAAAATTGTATTTTTTTATAGTTCTCATTTAAAATTAAGTGCATGTTACTATTGTTTGGGTAAATTTATATGTAGTTTATAGTATATGTTAGTATGTGTTGAATCACTCTCACATGCAAAAAGTAAAAGCAGTGTTCACCAAAAACAAAAGGAAAAAAAAAAAATAGTCCATGATTATAAATGAAGCGTCAAATTGTGATCAAGTATGGGAAGGGACATGTTGCCCCATTACTAATATAAGCCGGCCACAAATCAACACGATATGTGGCTTCTACGCTGCCCTACCCATCAACTCGTTAGACACAAGGACAATGATTTTTTTACTCTATAATTTAATTTGCTAAAATAGAACCCTCACTAACAATATTGCAGCTTCATGTTGAAGCTTCTACGTACCCATTCCTCTTTTTATGGCAGTCGAAGTGACATGCTCCCCTCCCTCTTTCCATGAATCCATTATACGGTTCGTTGACTATGATCTACCATATGTTCACAATTGAAATATTATGCTTCTTAGACTATGCTTTCTGTGTCATGTTTCTGGGCTCCTTTTTCAGAGATTGTTCCAACTTTTAAAGGATTAAGTTCTAACTTATTAAATAAAATAAACAGATTTCCTTGTTAAATATATATACTACTATTTTATGAAATATTTTAATTACTTAAAAAGTATGTGTAATGTTTTACATTTTAATAATTGTTTTATTCTTACTAATACCATCTGGTGTATATAAATTAACTAACGACAATTATTATAATTTAACTATTGATTTGAAGTTCAAAATCTTGAACGTATATATAATTAGTGAAATACCATTTGAAAAGAAAATGTTCTTATTCATAATATGTAATTCTACTTAACTTAAACAACATTGTTTCTCAATGTTAATTTATTCACATTAATATAAAATGTTGGATATGTTATATATTATTATAAGAAATTTTAGGGCTTAAACCCTAATCTGTGTATACATAAATATCAATAATCAGTCATTGACTTCAGCTATGAATATCATTAGATAAAAAAAGTGGTCAGTATTAATGGTTAATAAAAATCATAATAATGATGTAATCTTACTTTGCTGATAATACAAATAAAGTGGGTCCGCCCTGGTAAATTAAAAAGGCAACGAACCACAGAAAGATAACCCGAAAGGTTCGCAAAGTAAGAAGAAAAGAATTAGAATTTGATGCTTTATGTGTCGGCTAGTGATCCTCCAAAACCTCCCATGATAATATCAAAAAACAAAGAAACCTTGTAAGTTGTCACCGTTCACATCCATACATTGTAACAAAGAAAAACATAACCACAGATTAATCCATCAATGGGAAGCTGCGTGTTCAAAGGAATCATCAGCACAAACGAGGGTAGTATGTTGGATGACAAAATGGTGAAGGTGATGACCTCAAACGGAGGCATCATGGAACTCTCCACACCCATAACTGCGGCGTGCATAACCAACGAGTTTTCCGGTCACGGAATATTCCGAAGCCGCCGAGACGTGTTCTCGGAGGCGCTCGGCGACGACGAAGAGCTTCACGCGGGGGAACTGTACCACCTGCTTCCTCTGGACAGGTTTACCAGACAAGTGTCGAACGGTGGTGGAGGTGGCAGTGCCACCTTAACGCCTTACAGGATGTGTACCTACGAAGCAGGTGAAGTTGTTCCGAGGAAAGGAGCGTGGAAGGTGAAGTTGGTGATAAGCCCGGAGCAGCTGTCGGAGATTTTGTCGCATGAATCGAGGACCGAGGCCTTCGTAGAAAGCTTGAGGACAGTGGCCAAGTGCGGCAGTGGGGTGCCGCCGGTCGCTAGTTCCGATCACTGGAGTGTATCCACCACTTTGTAAGGATCTGTGACTCATAATCATAAGTTCTTTTATTGTTTAATGTTTAGTATGTCATCATTTCACAGTGTTAGTCTTTTACTCTTCTTTTCTTTCTTTATAAGATTGTTGCTACGGTATTTAATTTAGAGAAAAGATCGTAGTTTATAAAAATAAATAAATAATTGCACTATGTATTATGTAATCATAAATTATGATGAGTTCATTACCTCTTTATTATTATTATAGATGATAAAATTAAAGTGCTAACGAAAGAAATAAAATTAAAAAAATTAATATTAATGACAAATGAAATAAAATCTTACCATTTGATTTAGATTAATAATTCGAATTTTGATTATTGTATACGAAGAAAATTATGTTGGGAGAAGATAAGTTACCAATCAAGTGCTAACAAAATTTTTGTGAGAGGTTAAAATCTTGGTAACGTGTAATGTTGCTACGCATCAAGATAGGTGATGGCATGACAAAGATGACTTCGATCCTAAGATTGGTAAAACAAATTATAAATAAGAGTGGTAAAACGAGTTAGTGGACTGATATAACCCACCTTGTCATTAACATGTAAAAATCCAATCATAACAGGCTGTTCAGCTTAAATGTATAGATTAGAAAAAATATAGATCACCTTGTAAAAATGTCTATAATAAAAGAAAATGAAATATAATAAAAATATTTAAATTTAAATAAAATGTAAAATGACGAGATCAACGCTAACTTTTCAAAATTTTCTAAATTCATTACAGATTCAAACCTTCCCGCTAATCACAGCCTTTTGCTGGTTAAAAAAAAAAAAGAAAAACAATTCATTTATTTTAACCAAGCTTTTTATATTTCGCTTATTTAAAAGGGCCCAATTTGAACAACATTTTCAAGCCCTTGTATAATCGATATAAATTGGACCAATGCTCTTAGGAAATGGACCATGTAGTTGGTTAAGAAAAAGTTCGAAATACTTGTCTATAAATTAAAAAAATAAAAGGCAATATGTATATATATTTTGATTTGGTGTTTAATGTCTCAAGGTACTATAACTGTATTAGTTATCACAGTACTGTTTAAATCAGTGAATTATTGCCCACAAATACATAAAAAGATTTGGCTGAATCTTTGTCGTGACTTTTTTTGGAAAGTTTAACATTTTCGTTACACAAAATGAGTCCCAGTTTTTTTCTCTAACCCAGAGTGTTAAGGATGCAAAAATATTATTCCGCAAAAAAAAAAATAATAATGTAAGAATATTGATTCACAGTTTTCTCTTTCTTTAAAAAATATCATTACTAAACTGAAAATGGACACAAAAAAAACTACAAAAAATTTAATTTGCTTCAATGACATTCCATGATGCCATTGACATGCCCATGGCGCAATCCATTGATGATTCTTCCACTACAAAAAGAAAGTCCCCTTTGGCATTAGCTATCTCCTTCATTATAATATTAACTAGATTATCAATTCCATTCATGTTCGCTTCTTTCAGCAACCTTCTAAATTCGATCAAGGCACCTAGCTCACTAGCTAGAATGAATACGCAATCATCGGTGAAAAAAGAAAGTGAGACTTTTTTTATTTAATCTTATTTCGCGATCAATTTTAATAGACATTTACTCGATTTACTCATTATATATAAACTGCTTTTGCTATTAATCTTCTATTTTTTTATTTTTTTCATATTTTATAATTAATTATTTATGTATTAGAAATGTCTATCAATTATTTTTCTTCTTTATTACTCGTGATCTTGCGGCCGGATAATACAGTTTGTCCGTGAGTTTAAGCTCCGTAAAAAGTTTATCACCCATTTTCCCCTGGCTTTAGGATTAGAAACTAAAAAGAGGATTTTTCCTTTTCCAAATACTTAAATCATTATTTTATAACAATGATTTAAAGTACAATTTAACATAGTTTATAACTTTATATAATGTCACAATCAAATAATGATATAACTTTATAGCATATCATCTACACCGATGGAAGCACCGATCTGTTATCCACTATAAAAAGGGAAAGAGAAAAAATAAATATAAAAAATCTCTAAGTAGAACTTACAGACGAACAGCAACAAGATGGCACATGCATTCTATGGCTTTTGATTATGATATGAGATGAGATGTATAGGATAGAAAAATTTTCATGCTGAGTGGACTGATGTAATTGATTTTTGAATTCCATTCAGATAAAATAGTCCTATTTTCTCTTCGAAAAATCAATGGTAACTATAATATGTTTATGAGAAGAATGGATTTTTATGTACGTGTATTAATATTATAAGAAAAATTTACTATTAATAATTATTACAAATTTAATACCTACAAATCAATACTAAAATATGGCTAAAAATGATGATTATTTAAACTATTAACTAGAATAAATTTATTTTATATAAGTATAGAGATTAGGTGTGCTCAACTCAGCATCTGTCAACATAACATATTATTTGCTTTTAATATCAGTAAAAACTCATTAATAAAATATATTAACCATTAGATTTAATTAAAATAAACATTTAATGTAAAATATTTTTTATATATTCTTTAATAATATGTTATTTATTATCAATTTACAAAAATTTATCTTCAATTTAATCATAAATCATTGGATATATTAAAATCAGTAAATTTTGTAATATTTTTAAAAAATATTATCTATAAATTATTTGAAACTAGTTGACAATATAAAATTAATTAATATATGATAGAAAATTATGTAAAAAATTTATTTATTCATAAAATTTGTACAGAATTAATATATTAAATCAAATTTATTAAAAGAGATATCGTGTAATCAAAAATCGATCTTTAATGTATACATAAACATAAAACATCTGCTCAGAAATATCTATTCCTTGCATAAATTTTATAATCTTAATAAATTAATTATTAACTCTTAGTTAAAGGATATTTTGGATTAAAAATATATTAAAATACTCTTCAATACACATATTGCACACATTACTATATATTAGAAAAATCGACATCGCAAAATTGGAAAGATTTGAACACAAATCGTCAATCAGCTAATATTAATGATTACTGATTAGAGCCAAGGAATTTTGAGCATAATGAAAATGACTATTGTTCTGACCTGTAGAAATTAATTTCTTAATATACTAAAAAGTAATTTCATTTACTAAAAAATTAATTAAGTACGTTTTTGTCAAAGCTTCTATTTTAACTTCATGCTGTAATCAAAAGTGCATACTACATTACTACTATTTATATTTTATTACATCAACTTGATTCAATTTGGCTGAAAAAAATGGAATAAAGTCAAACTACTTCTGTTCCTATGTAAGCAAGCTACAAAATTACTTCACCCGTGAAGCATGCCTCACGATATATACATACTTTAATTAATATTTTTTTGTTTGTTTTTAAGAAAAATTGTAAGAAATAATAATTTTGCTCTTTAAAATCTAAGCCTATATCCCTCTTAGTAAGTACTTGAAAGAACTTAATCATTTAAAGTTGAATCAAATTACAAAATTTATTATTAATAATAATTATTATTTTAATAAAAAGGTTTAGACATATATATTATCTATCTGCCTGTCTCTTTTATTCTTTGTTTTTAAATCTGGTTCCTCGATCGACTTCTAAATGAATGTAATGAGATTAGGAAAAGTTAGAAACGCGTGACTAATTGAATATTATACACAGTAATTAATATATCCCACTAACAATCTTAAAATGGCATCCAATGAAAATGACATTTTTAAATCTAGTTTAGGTAATGTTTCATGCGGGACAATTTCTTCCATATTTTATAACAGCGGAACATACAACCTTTGTCGGAATTTGTTTGGTGGAGTTCTATAAATTACATAGTGCACGCCAAGACGACAATGACAGTTGTGAATCTTCTCAACAAATGAATTGTTTGTTGTAAAGAAAACAAATTAGTTGTTTCACTTATTATATTATATTTGATATATTTTGTTTTTGTCGCTGACAGAACTTGATTAAATTTTTTTGGAGGGTTTAACATATTTAATGTATAATATTTTTATGTTAAAATTATTTCTATCAAAATTGTAAGATAAGTTAAGTTATTCATTAAAGTAGATTTTTAAAATATTTTGGAGGAAAAATTGTAAGAAAATCATAAAATTCATAAAAAATACATAAAAAAACCCTAAAAAAATTCTGCAAGCAAGAAATATTTTAAATATTCAAATTATATTGTATAAAGTTTCCCATGTAGAATGAAAATATAAAAATCATAAAATTTTTATTTTAAGTGGTGTGTGTGTATGTATTAAAATATTTTATGATCGAAAAGTATTAATTTATCAAAATAAGCAAAAAATACATACATAAAATTTGTTACATACCATTAATTAATGAAAACGTGTTTCTTATAATATTTTATCGAAGGTGAGTATTGTAGTAGTGGGTATGTAATTTGTTTCTTTACTATAGTTTATAATTTTTTAAGAATCTGTTCTCTTATTTTCAATAAATTAATATACAAGATGTTAGCAATATATTTTCTAACATATTTTTTTTTATATTCACTGTGATTGATCAAAAATTATTAAAATCTATAACATTAAGAAAAATAATTATTTAGAAATAAATGAAAAAAATATAAAAAATATTTAATTTTAATAATTTCACTAAATTAAAAAAAGTATATTTAAAAGAAATACAAAAAAAAATGTCTTACTAGTATTTCTTTTATATATATAAATATAAATATAAGTAAAAGTTATAGAAAGTTTGGGGAGCCACGGCTCCCCCATCCCTGAAAGATCCACAACTGGTTCTTCTCATGTATTTTTCATGAAGAAAATTTTGTTCAATACGTTGTTAGAATTTAAAAATAAATACTTTTTTTAGAGTATGCTCAGATTGGTGGTAAAAAATGAAAAAGGAACGGATCAATGATATGTTGGAACAATAAAAGTGATAAATTATATTGTGCTTTGTAATTTAGGTCTGTTGTTAATGAAATTATTTATAAGCTGACAATTTAGTAGGATAAATTTGTTAATAGATTGATACTTTAGGTTTTTTTAGGAAAAAAAGAAGTAATTAGTTGCTAATAAAAAAAATCAATAATTAATATTTTAATACATTCATAATTTATTATGTATGTAACATCCGGTTGGTTTTCTTTTCAATTATTGAAATTTGTTATTTATCATCTCATATAAAGAAACGATATATGTCCTCACTTTTAAGGACAAATTTTGTAAATGTATAGTTCCGTCAAATAAATTAACACATTATTATTATTTAATTATGTATTAAGTCTAAAAAATTATTAAATCACGTCTTAATTAAGAAAAACACATAAATGAATAATTTGGCGAAAATGGACAGTTAAAAAAAAAATATACTAATATGTAGCTATTGGCATCATGTAATCATGTTCATCCATCACATATTTCTGTGGTTCCAAATTTCGAATTTCCAAGCCTATGGTTTTCTCCCTGTCTTTTTGTTGTTATTGTTGCTGCTGCCAAACAGGAGAGAAAAAGAGTCTGAACTTGCTGGCTTATCTCTGGCCTAAACTGTAGAGATATAGAAAGGAAGAAGGCCATGGCAAGACATTAGACATGGTCCATGGTTGTTTATTTTATATGTTCCGTAGAGAATTTAAGGTCGGGGGTCGTAGTTGTGCATGTGGTCCTGAGAGCCCTCACTCTCCAACTTGCCCACAATGTCAATCATTATGGGTTCCTCCAGTCCCACCTGTATACTCGTGGGCCCTTATAAACAGTATCTATCTCTCTTTGTTTATATTTTTTTTGGTACGGTGCTTCTTGCGTAATAGTAATCTAACCTCACTTCATTTTATTATGACTAATTCGTGACCCCTCCTTGACTTCTTCAACATTTTTTCAACTTAATTAATTTGATGTCATTTTTAAATAGTGTATTTGAAAAAAGTTATAGATCTCATTTCCGATCTTCTAATAGTTTTTCCTGTTTCAAGTTGTGAGCACGAAATGCCTATAAACCATTGTATTCTATTAATATTTTGTATGGAGTTAAATACATAAAGCGCAACTTATATATTAGATGGATAGAAATTTTTAACATGTTGACAAAGTTTCATATGAATTAATGATTTAATTCTGAGAGATACCTTAATTAAACAAAGACTCAAGGAGAAAAAGATACCGAATACATGGATGTTCTTCGTTATTAAATGTAACAGAATAAAACCAAAGGAGCCATGACTCTCATTCATGACTTCAGAGGGTAATTAATTCATGCTTTTCCATTTTCATTTAAGATATTATTAGTATATTTGTAAGAGTTAAATCTACACCAACGTGTACACTAAATCAATTATATTTGATATAATAATATTATAAATAAAGTTTTATATAATTCATATTTAACACCCACTCAACTAAATGAAATTTAAATGTTACATTTCCTCACACGTTTATAATTTATACTTTTACTATGTATGATTATAACTGACCCACCAAAATTTTACTTTGCCAGGCATGTAAGACGTAAAACGACGTGTGAGACAATGATACGTGATAAGTGTTACCATCAAATTTAAAATACACTATTGATTTGTCGCCTAAAACGTTGTAATATTAGTTTTTAATATTAATTTTTAAATTTTCTTATATTTTTAAATTTATTATTGTTTTAGTCCTTATTATTTACAAATTTATTATTATTATTATTATTATTATTATTATTATTTTTAGTTTTTTAAATATTTTTTAGTTGAATATATATTAAAATGATAATAAAAAATAAAAAAACAAAATTATATATTATTTTTAAATATTATAAAATAATATAATAATATATTATATATTTAGGAACTAATTTAATAATTTACTGATTTCTTTACTTGTTAATTATTTTGTCTTTTTAGTTAAATCACACAAACAACATAAAAGTATTATTATACAATTTATTATATAAAATATTATATATGGAACGCATCTCTATAAAAAATAGTTTTTATATTAAATTATAACATTTTGTCGCCTAATTATTATTTTTTAATATTGAAATATTATTTCAAATTAAAAATGAAAACAAGAACGAAGGCTAATAGGATATCGTACAGGTCCTCGACGTATAACCAATTAGATGGTGACTTGTTTATTTATTTATATTTGTTGAAAATGTTACTGAATTACTGGTGTCTACAGTGAGCTTTTATGTGATAAAGCAAACAGTTTTCTTAGCTTCTTTATCCTGAGAGAAAAATTGTTGTATCAATAGTGACCCACTAAACACCATTTGCTTATATATATATATGGAAGGTTAAGTTTTCGTTTACGCAGCAAATTGTGAACACACACACACACCTGTTAATTATGTTGGGATTCCTTTATAGATAGAACCTGATGTTTACTTCCAACTTTGAATTTGAATGTATAGTCATTGCCAAATGGGTCCATGGAAAATGTACATCCACTAGATAGCTTCGGTTCTAGCTCTTCCTGTACTATATCATCATCACTTTTGACTTGTTAATTAATTAATCAGTTGAATGCGATGAGCATATCTGTGAATGGAGAATCTCAAGTCCCACCAGGCTTCCGGTTTCACCCAACCGAAGAGGAGTTGTTGCAGTACTATTTGAGGAAGAAGATATGTAACGAGAAGATCGACCTTGATGTTATTCGCGACGTTGATCTCAACAAGCTCGAGCCATGGGACATACAAGGTGAGATACATGAGTGTATAATTTATATATGAGTATACTATTTGATGAGATGAAGACATGTGTTATTATTAATTATGCAGAGAAATGCAAAATAGGAAGCACACCACAAAACGATTGGTACCTATTCAGCCACAAAGACAAGAAGTATCCGACAGGAACACGTACGAACCGCGCCACAACGGTTGGGTTCTGGAAGGCCACAGGGCGCGACAAGGTAATACATAGCAACGGCAGCAAGAGGATTGGAATGAGAAAAACTTTGGTTTTCTACACAGGCCGTGTTCCCAACGCTAAAAAATCCGACTGGATTATGCATGAATACAGGCTAGACGACAACATGAGCATCAGTTACAGTTACAGTAGCAATACTCAGGAGGAAGTAGGGTGGGTTGTGTGTAGAGTATTCAAGAAAAAGAGCCGTCTCAAAAGCATTGAAAAGCCTTCAACCTCGTCCACTGGTAGGGGCTACAAAGAAGAGAAACTCCCAAGCCTAGATAGCCCAAAATACATAACCATGAGCAAGGATCCCATTATTCCAGTAGATATGGCCACAGATAGCGATGGATTATTCATAATGGGAGGATCATCAATGATAAACTTGGAGACCCTTGATCGGTTGGTGGCGTCACAACTTAATAGCCAAACTGAGGCATACAGTGAACTGTGTTGTTTCGGTAATGACCCCACCGTAGGATACTGCATAACATGTTCATCATCATCATCACCACCGATGGAATCATCCTCAATTGCAACAACTACATACACCATGCTGCCTGCTAAGGATTACACCACCCATGACATTGACCTGTGGAACTTTGTATCATCTACAACTTCACCACCTCTCACTGTGCCACCTGTCAACACTTCAAATGTAACACTGTAAAACCATCCTTTTCTTCCCTCAGATCGTTCAATGCAGATTGTTAAATGTCATCATGTTTCTTTAAGTAGTTTTATATATGGAATCATGTTGGTAGTTAAGATTGATTTAAATTCACAACTTACTTATTTTTATACTCCAATGTTTTTTTAATCTCAATATTCTTGTATCTAGAATTAATGATTAATCCTTTGAAATATAAATATATATCTATTTTAAAAACTGATTTATTTCACAGATTATATATATATATATATATATATATATATATATATATATATATATATATATATATATATATATAACTCCTGTACGTACACATTCATATATAAACCAAAATATTTAATTTTGCACGAACTAAGAAATGTAATTAAATACATCTAATTATTATTTTTTTTTTGTTTCATGTAAATACTAAATTGCATTTTTTAAACCACCCTCAATCAATACTTATTGGAAATAATGTATATGTTAAAAAATTGAATTAATTTAAGGATTCTTTTGGAAAGAATAATAAATACAGTTGATTTGGTTGAATTTTATCTACTTAATCGAATTCAATTAATTAAATGCAGGCTCTAAGAAAGTTAATTTACACATAATTTATTTTTCCTAATTTCAATTGTAAATAATTTTTTTCCCTGTGTTACCCTTCATTGAATATTGTACCAAGAATAAAGAAATGGATCATTAAAAATAAAACATCAATTAAATGAAGGATATTCCTAAAACATTATTATTAAATGGAATTAAGTTAGTTAATATTTACTTATATTTAGATTTAAAATTATTTTTTTATATATAGATTTGGAACAGTGTATTTGAGTAAAAAAACTTATTACTGTATTATTTTTATTTTTCTTTTATTTTTTACATAAAATGAGTTGAGAGAGTGTATCTAATCAGAAAAGAAAATATTGGATGAATTTCATATTTTTAAATTTTTCATTTATGTACGCCCTTGAAGCACGTGGAAAAATCATACTTGTCATAAATTAATAAGAAAAGGGTCGGGGGGATCTTAGTTTTGTGATGGGATGGCATTGTCAACTACAACTACAGGTCCTTTTGTTTAATCACGATGTCTACCATCGTTTTCATTATGGAGATTATTCGCCATGATTACACGATTTGAAAAATCTTTGTTCACTGTGTAACTTGATAATCCCCTCCCCAGTTCTCCCCAATCACAACTTGGCTCCTTAAATTTAAATTTAAGGAGGTGATGAATTCGTGACGTTAGACGTTATATATAAATTAAGATGAGAAAAAGTTTTTCTTATATAGCTAATGGGGAAAATGTTAAGCATTAGAAGTAGTGTTAGATTAATCTGATAATTTAAATAAAATACAATTTTTATGGGTGTTAAAAATATATATCACTTAACCGTAATAGATATTGAAATTCCATGTTTACTTGACAGGTAGAATAACTTTTATAATGTTATGTTAAAAATTAATAAATTTATTATATATGACAACTTGTTGACCAATGATAGCGTAAAATTTCATCACAATTTTCCTATTATTACATTGATTATTTATTTTTATTTTGTTAATATCGTTTAAAAGTTATATATTAATATTGTAAAATAATTTTATATGATTAACTAATCATAAATTAATTTTTTAATAATTTTTGAAAATTTTGTTATTAATTTCAATAAATTCACCATAAATAGCATACTGCGATTGATCGTGTATTTATATTGATCAGAATGTATTATCTTTTTACTTTTTTAATATTTGAAAATATTTTACCTGTCCTCCTCGACAACTTGGAAAAAATAAAGTTTTATGAAAAGTTAATAAGAGAATATATTTTTTAATTAAAAGAGAAGTTTATAAAAGTTATTTAAGTCAATCAATTTCTTTAATTAACTAGCTAGCTCGACCATTAAAAAATAGATAGTACAATTTCAATAAAAAAGAAATGTTACATTTGATTTATTTTATTTGAGTTTTTTATTTGTAAAAATTGAACTTATATAATAAAAAATCAATGACAACTTATGCATTATTTGATCAACTAAATTAGATCATATCTCCTTGATTACATATTAATTGTGTTTGACAAACTCTTAAAAATTTACCCTTTTTTTACTCTTATAGATTATAATCGTATAATTAAATGCTTATTTAATTTAACGAATTCTAAATAAGTTATTACTTTTTAAAATTTGTAGAAGAGTTTTATAAAACTTATTTTTCTAAATTGTTTTCAACCCAAGATATAGACAAATTCTACAGTAAACTCGTATGTTTTGACTTTGATAATACAAGTACATGCTTGTTAATTTCTTTTTAACATGCCGTAACATGGATCATATATAGTATCTCATCGTCTGCGTCAAGTGGTTTTTTCGAGGAAGGTGCAGGAGGCCCCATGACTTGGTTAGTCGTATCTCTTAATTACCAAAAGAGATTACAGCAGTAATTAAGGACAGATGTAAATGCAAAGCAATATTTTAAGATTCATCATTTTGAGTTAAAACACTCAACCAAGAATTCATCTCAAATAACTCTCATATATAGGTAAGCTTCACGTATTGGTTTCGTCGTTAATCCGCGCAAAACGTAAAGGGAAAATCAAGACAAATTTTGCTGTGGCTTTAGTGTGTTTTCAAGGTTATGCTCAACGGCCTAATTTTTACTAAAGCTTAAAAATAAACTAATACTTAATTTCTAGTTTTTCTAAATTCAATTTTCTTTACTTTGTATTAGACATCAATATTAAATTGAGAAAAATAAAAGTGAATAAAACCAAAAGTTTGATAAAAAAAGAAGAAGAAGCTAATAACCAAGTTGAATGTTAAAAAACTAATGTTTAAATAAAATCTATTAAATTTGTTTATTAAATTAAAAATATTTGATAAAATTAGATATGAAATAAATAATAAATAGAAAATGGCTTAAAAATCAATATTTATAATATATATATATATATTAAATAAAATATATTTTCATATACTTATAATTTTTTTTCATCTAAAAACAGATCGATACTTAAGTTCTTAGAAATTTATAAAATATTTACTTGAAATTTTTTAAATTGTCTCATATTTCTAAATCACTACAAATCCCAAATATTTGAACAAAAATGTAAATTATATTATAAAAAAATTAATAATATTTGACAAGTTATAAAAAATAGCGAAATAATAAAAGAATAAAAAATGCGCACAGTATAAATTGATGAAAAAGAACTTGGTGTATAATCAAATTTTATTAATCTTAATTGCACTATTCTTTCAATTAATTAAAAATGATTCGAGAACGAGCTCTGCAGAATAAAATCTGAATTCAAATTCTCATGCATGATCACCACTTCTTTTGTCATCCTCAAAATTCCTCTCTAAAGATTCCGTCATTCCATCATCTGTGAATCCTTCCTTCATTTTTTTTTTATGGTTTAATTTAATTTTTCTGCTTAAGAGGAGGACATTATCCATTTTGGTGTTAAACCAAACTCATCATCTCAACTAAACAACCATATAATTAGTGTAATTCTTCATTGTTATATAGTTTGATGAAAGAATTTTTTTTCAGATAAATAAAATGAAATTTCTGTTTAATTAACCATATAACCCAATTGACAAGTGGTATACAGAAATTTTGTTTCACGTAGTTCTTTTTCCATTTTTATGTTTGAAAATATATTTAAAAATTTAAATAAAAAAAGTAAAATGAAAATTACAATGTAATTGGAAATCATTTTTTTTTTGGTATTCCATACAAATATCACATCCATCCACTCATCATCAAAAAAAATAAAAAATATATAAACATGGATATATTACCTTCTAATAAAATAAATATTCAGTATTATATTCCCCGAAATAGAAAACTTTAACAGGAAACAATCCTACCTTGAGACACACTCGACAAAGATCATGATCATCCCTCGTAAATCCGTTCCCTTTAAAATTACCAGACCTCATAAATGTTGTGAACCTTTTTTCTTTATCCTTACTCAAATCTGTTTACACTTAACGGAAAAACCAAGTGTCTAAGAGATTATAAACCGTCACAAAAAAAAATTCCTACAGCCATGCCATTGTTGTTTAAAGAGTGTTATGAGTGAATTTAGTTAGTTGATACTGATTAGACATTGCACTACTATAAATGCATGCATGTTGTTCCCTATTGTACTATAATCTTTTATTCAATCAATTACTTTGATATGTCAAAGCTAGCCTTCACATTCACATTGTTCCTATTTTTCGATGTGGGACTCCCTGCTCCGGAGGATCCCATAAAGTGCTTCTCAAACAACACAAACTGCACCATCACAAACTCCTATGGAGTATTCCCCGATCGAAGTATTTGCCAAGCAGAACAAGTTTTTTACCCAACAAATGAAGAAGAGCTGGTGAAAGTGCTTGCATCAGCGAGCAAAAACAAAAGGAAGGTGAAAGTGGCCACACGTTTCTCCCACAGCATACCCAAGTGGGTGTGCCCTGAAGGCGAAAATGGGTGGCTTATAAGCACCAAATATCTGAACCGGGTATTGGAAATTGACACTAAAAAAAGGACAATAACGGTGCAGAGTGGGGTGACATTGAAGCAACTCATAGATGAGGCTGCAAAGGAAGGCTTGGCATTGCCATATACACCGTATTGGTGGGGTTTGACAATTGGTGGCATTATAGGAACAGGGGCTCATGGAAGCTCATTGTGGGGGAAAGGAAGTTCGGTTCATGAACATGTGCTGGATCTTAGAATTGTTAGGCCCGCGGGTCCTGAACATTCCTATTCTAAGGTTCAAAGTCTTAGCCAACAAGATGAGGATCTCAATGCAGCAAAAGTTTCACTTGGCTTATTGGGTGTCATTTCACAGGTATATGCATGCTCCATCATCAATATTGATCTCCTTCAACGTACTATTTCTCTTAGTTTCAAATTGATTTTTAATATATTTTCAACTTATTATTATTTAACAAGTAATTGTTCATTTATCAATGAATGTTTCAGAAAGACTAGTCAACAAAATTTGAAGTGTTGAACTCTAGTAAACAAGACCGAATCTTCTGATAATTATGACTTGTTATTGAAACGGTTTAATATGTGTTTCTGATGCTGATTGATATTTTGGTTTTCATTAAGCAAATTAGGTTCTCAGGGACAGCAAATTATCTCATAATAATATAAGGGCATTAATAATATTTAGAACGAGCTATAAATCGATTACGAAAATAATTGAAATATATACGGAGCAAGGCAATTTGATGTTACCCGATAGCCAGTACTTCATTCAGAAATTTCTGTGCATGTCTTGTGCTGGTGTTGCATCATCCTTCCCAGAATACAACCAGCACGTAACGAACAAGAAAATTAATTAGTACATTAACGCGTGAGAAAAACATATGGGTCACCAGTGGTTTCACATTTAACTGTTTAGGATTTCTTTGGTACGGTGCAAATGGGACATGAGTTAATTATTTGAAATTGTTTTAACTTAAATCATTTTTAAACGTAAAATCAATTCTTCAACTTAAAATTAAAAATGTAAAAATTTGCATAAAACTATAGTAATTGGTATTTTAAAATGACTGTGAAGAATTTAAATCAAATATATAGTTTTTGATATTGCAATTTTAAGGTTAAAATTTTAATTTATTTATATTATAATTTGACACCTGTCATACAAAAATTTCAATGTTGAAATTTGTCACATTTTATTTGATGTATAATAAAATTACGACTTAAAATCTTGTGCATATTATTCAAACATTCAAATCATTGTCTAGTTTTCAAATTTAGCATGGTTAATGTTTGGAGTATTCTGTAACTAAAAAAAAAGTTACATATTCTATAAGAACATACATTTGATAACTAGCTTGTTGGTGGTATAATAAAACTTAAAAAGAGTCTTTACAATTGTCTATGAATTAGCAGATTACTTTGAAACTGGAACCTCTTTTCAAGCGATCAATTACCTATTTGACAAAAAACGATTCGGATTTGGGGAATCAAGCCGCAGCATTTGGACAGAAACATGAGTTTGCAGATATAATTTGGTACCCAAATCAACACAAGGCTGTGTACCGTGTTGATGATCGTGTCCCAGTGAACACATCAGGCAATGGTGTCTATGATTTCATCCCTTTCCGTTCCACTCCTTCACTTGAATTAGCACTCGTCAGAACCACAGGTCAGTTTTGCTTTACTGCTAGAAAATATAAACTATACATTTTGTTTATTTAAATAAGAAGTGAGTTTGCTTCAGTATATGGAAATTATAAATGTAAAAAATTGAAGGCTGGATTTTAATTAAAATTTTTATTTGATCACTTTTTCCAAAGTTCAACCAACCAAACCTTAACATGATCTGGTATAAATATTACTAGAAATTGAACACTTGTGAAAATGAATTGTTATGTTCTTTGCACTTTTTTGCTTCTGGGTACGGACTACGGAGTGCAGAGGATGTTCAAGAATCTATAGGTCATGCTGATGGGAAGTGCCTACTCTCAAAGACAGCAACAAATACTCTTATGGCCGCTGCTTATGGACTGACTAACAATGGTGCTGAATTTTCTCATGCATTTTAGTCAAATGAGATATATTAGAAGCATTTTTCTTTTCTCCTCCATTAGTCAAAGAAGCGGAGTCATTTGTTTTATATTCGGTATTTTGCAGGTGAAATCTTCACCGGATTCCCTGTAGTTGGATTCCAAAACCACCTTCAGGCTTCTGGGTCATGCCTAGGCAGTGATATGAATGCAAAAATCAAATCATGTCCTTGGGACTTGAGGGTTAAAGGAGAGTTCTTTCACCAAACAGCATTTAGCATTGGCTTGTCTGTGGTAAACAATTTCATTGAAGATGTGAAAAAACTAGTTGAATTGGAACCAAAGGGATTTTGTGGCATAGAGATGTACAATGGAATTCTAATGCGTTATGTGAAGGCTTCAAGTGCCTACTTGGGGAAACAGGAGGATGCCATAGACTTTGATATCACATACTACCGAAGCAAAGATCCAATGACTCCTAGGCTTTATGAAGACATCATTGAAGAGATTGAGCAATTAGGGATTTTCAAATATGGAGGTCTACCCCATTGGGGTAAGAACAGAAATCTAGCATTTGAAGGAGTCATCAATAAGTACAAGAATGCAGGGAAATTTTTTAAGGTAAAAGATGAGTATGATTCACAAGGGCTATTCTCTAGTGAGTGGACAGACCAAGTGCTTGGTCTAAAAGAAGGGGCGACAATATCAAAGGATGGGTGCGCATTGGAAGGTTTGTGTATATGTTCGCAGGACAACCATTGTGCACCAAGCAAAGGCTACTTTTGCAAACCAGGTAAAGTTTATAAAGAAGCAAGGATTTGTACTCGTCTTTAATCTTAACATGTGTATCGATTTTCCTATGTATTTTTGGGATAACACAAGATCTATCATCTATGTCTTTCCTTTTATGATAAGTTACAAATAAATGGAGCCACATAGATAGATAATTGTATAATGATGCATGGGTGTTCATTTATAAGATGTGTATTTTAGATGCTAGCAATTTCTATTGATACTAATGAAAACCAACTCTTGATGTCATGAGCAATTTCTATCACGAGCAATTCTTAGGTTAGGCGTTAAGAAGGAATCAATCTGATTCTAATAAGAACCAACTCTTGGTACAACGCGTGTAGAAAGGATTTTGGGAATAAATACCATACACTTTTATTGATAACATACGGGAGAATATATACAGACAAGCATCCTATTTTTTAGCTACAATATCTCCGTAACTTCTATAACTTATGGAGATTAGAAATATAAATAAATAAACAAAAGAATAAATCATAACCTTAATTACAACAAATCATAACCTTAATTTTCTTTCGGACACCATTATTCGGTGCTACTAATTAAGGAAAGCTTGCAGAGCCACCATTTATGAATGTGATCACATGATAAAATAGCATATTCATGACACTATATTATACATTTCAACTCCATTTTTTGGTCATATCATATTGAGACAAATATTTTTTCGGTGTAAGGTTCCCCTAATATTATGTCTCTAGATGATAAAGTAGGACGAGTCTAGTAAATTGGCCTGTTCTAAATTGGTGAAGTAGATTAGCATTTTGAACCTGTCCTCTTTATATATTTTAAGCTAGCATGTCACTCGTAAATATTAATTAGATTATACATATATATTATTTATCAATATATTATATTATTATAAATTGAAATAAAAATTATAATATTGTGCAAAAGATTTATGTTTTATTTCATTAGTGTAATTTTAGACTATTGGATTTTTGGTTAATCATTTCTTATCTTTAATATTTTGTGTAATTTGAAATTTATTAGGAAATTATATTTCAATTTAAAATTAGTTTAACTTATATTGTAAACTTGACATTTTGAAACTTATGTTTATGTTTCAGTGGTCTCAATTGTATATAGACTAATTTTTTTTTAAGTTATGTTGAGAGTTCACGAGTTAATCTATTAACCCAGTTATATTGTGTTTCATTTTGTATATATGCAAAATGTCAGCATATTTAAATATCTTAATATTTCAAATCACATCTACATTCCTTGTTTTTCCCTCTCTTAGCTGTTACATCAAATATACATTGTATTTATTATCTGTTCTTTTATTTCTTCAATCAACATTTTCCTTTAATTTACCTACTAAAATACTAAATTTGATTAGTTCAATTCGATTAAAATACTAATCAATTAAATTTTTTTATACCTTTCAAATTTACTATATCCACCATTTCGGGTATGTAAAAAGCCTCCACAAAATTTTTTAAAATACCCTTACTATTACTTAAAATTTATTAAAATTATAAAATTACGCAAAAAAACCTCGTTAAAAAAGAAGTAGAATTAAAAAATTTGTAACTTTCTATTAATTAATGTTAGGGAATATATTTGCAAGGTAAAGAGTATGCTAAAGAAAATATTCAAAAGATTTAACGGATGATAGTGTGATTTTTTTATATATCATTGATTAATTATAAAATATTATCTCTTACTTTTTCATCTAATTTTTTTAAAAAATCATGAAATTATGATTAGTTAATTATGAAAAATTACGTGTGACTATTACACTTATGTTTAAAGTAATGGATCGTTTTTATTTGAGTTTTTCACTAATTAACTAAAAGAGAAATAGAAATGAAAAAAAAATATACGTTAAAAAATAAAGTATAGTAATAATTATTAACTAAGTAATAAATAATTTTTATAATTAATTATAAATTATATACATCTAATTATATTATAAAAATCTCAATTACACTTATGTTAAGAGTCAGATCCCTTATAAGTTATAAATAAAAATCCGTGGAATTAACAGTTAATAACGTGATTTTATTGTATGCTTACTATTATTTAATGTAAAAACGCGACAACTATGAGAGACGTGGAAAGTAAGGATTGGAGGAAGGTGCGGGTACAAATTTGTGAAGTGAGACTGACTGTGTGTGATTATTGCCTGTGAATTAGGGGCATCTGAAAGAGGAGGGTTTCGCCTGATAAACACACAAAGTCTCTCAAGAATTGAGCACTCAACAAAGAAAGAAGGGGACGAAGAAGAAGAATCACAGAACCGAACCCTCTCTGAAGCAAATCTGAAAACCCCTCATTTTATACTACTGGTACGCTATTAAAAATCCCTCCTTTTTTTCTTTTCCATCGATGAAAAAATATGCCTCTTTTTCTTCGCCCCACTTGTTCTCTCGATCCAATTCTAACCATTCCCATAACGCCAATTTCGCCACCCAATCTACCCACAAAACACCTTTCTCTTTGGTATGTCACATTTATCTACTCTCTATTCGTTTTCTTCTTCCACTCACATCATAGGGTTTAACTCTAACCTTTCAGGGTTTTCTTTTTCTCTCTCTCCCAGATTCGCATGTCCCTTTCGTAGTTTTTTTCCTAGGTTATTTTTAATATCTTGATGTGTTGATATTCCTTTATTCTGCATTGAACAAACACTAAATTTTGTCTGCTCACAGCTCCGGATGATAATATTAAACATGCCCTATTTCCTCGATTTAATTGTGTAGAACTTGAATAGGTCAAAACAAAATGATCAATTAGGTTCTAGGGTGAAAGCCTGAAAGGAAATGAAGGAGAAGCCCTCACCCTCACCCTCACCCTTGTTTGGATGTCTTTGATTTACATTTGTCTGTGTTCACCAGCACAACCCTCCCTTATTTTCCCATCTCAGGAAACCACCTTTGTTTCGAAGACCACTCTAAGAGTGGGAAACTATGTCATGTTCACGGCTACACCTACACTTTGCTGGTGCCAGTGCTTCTGCTGCTGCCTCTGCTGGTTTGTCAGCAACGCCAGTGGTGAGAGACAAGGTTGATGTTCCCGGTGCTGAGAAGATGAACAGGGATGAGGGAGAGCTAGGGTTTCTACAACTCGTATATGAATCAAAGAGAGCATGGATTTAAAGTCGAAATTTTACAAAAGTTGGCCAAGATAAATGAGTGTTTCGATTAATTATTCTATAACCCTTTCCCCTCAAGTTGGGGGGAGCTAGGGTTTTGAACAGTTCTGAAAAATCCCCAAACCCTTTCCCCCATTTTAGAAACTCCTAAACAATGTTAACCCTCCTTAAATGCCTTTGTCTTACCACCCAAATTCCACTCTCAAACATAACCCTTAGGGTCCCAGTCCCAATTCAGTCACCTACTTGGTCAAATGGGGCATTTAGTGATGTTACTGGGTTATTTATGTGGCACCACTAGCAAGGCAGTATGCCATTCTTATGCATCTTTCACCCACTTGAAAAAGCAATTACCTTAAAACCTAGTGGCCTGAAAATCCTACTGTTTTGTACAGATTTTGTGATTAATGTGTGAACCTGCAGGTATTCAGCTGTTTATGAGAAAAGCCTGAACCAATCATGTCAGAAGGTGCAGAAATTGATGAGTGTGTGGACCTCGATGAGGAAAATTATATGGAAGAGATGGATGATGATGTTGAAGAACAGATAGATGACGATGGAGTGGATGGAGGTGAAGATGAAAATGCTGAAGGTAGTGTTGAAGAGCATGAATACGAGGACTCAGCAGTGGAGGCTGGTGGAAAAGACCAATTGCCTGAAGCAGAAAAAGGTGACATTGCCACTGAATTTGGGGATGATGAGCAAAAGTTGTCTTACATTGATGAAGATGAGAAAGAGAAGCATGATGAACTTCTTGCACTTCCACCTCATGGTTCTGAAGTCTTTATTGGTGGACTTCCTCGGGATGTATGTGAAGATGATTTAAGGGAATTGTGTGAGCCGTTGGGTGATATTCTTGAGGTAAGAGCTCTGATGATATTATAAACTTGTCCTTTTCTGAAGGTCCAGGGAAATTGGGATTATTAGTAAGATTTTTATATGTTTTTACTTTTTAGGTGCGACTAATGAAAGACAGAGACACTGGAGAAAACAAGGGTTATGCTTTTGTGGCTTTTAAAACAAAAGAGGTAGCACAAAAGGCTATTGAGGAGATACATAGCAAGGAATTTAAGGTATTTTACAGTGCTTTCCTAAAATTCTTTTTCATGATATTTAAGATAAATTTCAATTAAGAATCTTATTTTGGTGGTTAGTTTTAACATTTTGCATGCTTTCAGGGAAAAACTTTGAGGTGTTCACTTTCTGAAACCAAACACAGATTATTCATTGGTAATGTTCCAAAAACTTGGACGGAAGATGACTTTAGGAAAGTTGTTGAAGGTGTTGGTCCTGGAGTTGAGAACATTGAGCTCATAAAGGTGCAGTCTTGAATAACTGTGCTATTACCCTATTAAACTGTTGTCAGGCCGACCTTTTTATTCCCACTCAATTTTTTGTTTATCAGGACCCTCAAAATCCAAGTAGGAATCGTGGTTTCGCTTTTGTTTTGTATTACAATAATGCGTGTGCTGATTATTCACGGCAAAAGATGGCAAGTGCAAGCTTTAAGCTGGATGGCAATACCCCAACTGTCACATGGGCGGATCCAAAGAACTCACCTGACCATTCTGCTTCTTCACAGGTAATTTCCTGAATTAAATGGAATGCAGATGAGAACTTTCTAATTGATTTTTCTTATCATTGAATTAAGTGTTTGGTTGGACATTTTTAGGTGATAATCCTTGTTCACCTTTTCTGAAAATTCCCCTCTTCCTTTTATTCTTTTCCTTCTCACCCTGCTGAGCCCTAGCCATTGGGTATTTGCAAGTTTCTTTATGCTTTTGATATGGATGTCAGCAAATAAGGAAAGACTGTTTGCTTTGAGAGAAACTTATTGTGATTTAGGTGCTGTGATAGTGGTCAGGGCATATCACCATTTACAAGTCATGCCAAAGAGTTTAAGGCTTTTAGGTCAAGTGGCGCTAGTTCCTGTGTTACTGTCAAAATCTTCAGAATCATCTGCATATCTTTTTATATTCAGTTTCAGTATTGCTTTGCAACTGCCTTAGGTTGTTGAACTTGGACTTTAGCTTCTGCTTTTGGTTATTAAGCCTCTGCCTCAGTTTGGCACAAGATATTGTTATCAGTTCTTTCATTTAGGATTGTTGAGCATTTTATTGTGACGTTATTTTGTGGAACAAAGAATTCTAATCTGCTTTTAATAAGTGTCAAGGTGACATTAGAATATCAAGTGTGTCTATGGACTGGTTGAAGACTTCTTAGAGCTACACACCTTTCTCATTGCTGATTCCATTCTCATTTATTTTCTGATTTTCTTCCCTTATCCAATGTCCTTACAGCATGGCTTGTGTTTTTCAATTAGTATTTGTTGGTTGAGTCGAGTTGTTTTATTCATCCCTAGGTGGGAATGCTTAGTGCTCATTATTTAGCTTGATAGGAGCTATTATCACATGTTTAATTGGTCAGTTTGGTTGTTATTAGATTGGTTGTTGTTAGCTCATAATTGTATTGTGCAAACATAGCTTTTACCCATTCAATAAATTTTAGTTTCTTCTCACATCCCTTCTATCTCAATTTTTTCTGGTTTCTGCCTTGTTTCTGAATTTTTCCTTGGCATGGAAATGGACTGAACTCAGAAACATCAAGTGTCTTTAGATTTTGGACTATTGTATGGGTGAAATTACTATCATTGAGACTTTGACAGAATGCTGGTTTTGTTCAAGAAAGGTTGTTTAAAAGCATCATAAATGTGGACCTGTGGTGTTTATATTAGGCCTATTTTAGGTTGTATAAGAAACTAATTAGTTAATTGATGGTTTTCTTTCAAACTATTTTTCTTTTTGCGATTTTCAGGTTAAAGCTCTATATGTCAAAAACATACCAGAGAATGTTACGACTGAACAACTGAAGGATTTATTCCGCCGTCATGGAGAAGTAACAAAAGTGGTCATGCCACCAGGCAAATCTGGAGGGAAACGCGATTTTGGTTTCATTCATTATGCTGAGAGGTCAAGTGCATTGAAAGCTGTAAAAGATACAGAGAAATATGAAATTGATGGTACTTGTTTTATACTCTCTGAAGTTATTAACCAATTTTTCCATGCAAGTTTGTTGGTCCTTTTCTCTATATTTTCTTTTTAATTGAAGTCCTATGCAAAAAATAACGATAGGGAGAATCCAACTTATCTATGCATAAAATTCTGTAAGTGGCACTGGTGTTACCACTTATCAGTGAAAGATGTTCTTCTTTGAATATATTCAGTATGTTCACTTAAATATGTTTAATGGATTTGAACTGCAGGCCAAATGCTTGAAGTTGTTCTTGCCAAGCCTCAATCTGATAAAAAACCTGATGGAGGTTATGGCTACAATCCCGGAATTCATCCAAACCATCTTCCACATCCTGGATATGGTAACTTTTCCGGAAATCCTTATGGCTCTCTAGGGGCTGGATATGGTGTTGCTGCTGGTTATCAACAGGTATTTAGTGAGTTGCAACATATATTTATAATTGATGTGTTTCATTCTTCTTTTATTCTTTGGTTCTAATCTGTTAGGAACTTGTGGGTTCTTATGTATGCTTGAACAGCCAATGATATATGGTAGGGGTCCAATGCCAGCAGGAATGCAAATGGTTCCAATGATGTTACCAGATGGTCGAATTGGCTATGTCCTGTAAGTGGTTCCAACCCATGTACATAGTTTCATTTCCTTATTTTATATGATACCTTAACCTTCATAGTGGTGATATGCTGCAGTCAACAACCTGGTGTACAGGTGCCACCTACCCGACCCCGCCGAATTGATCGGAGCAATGGTCCTAGTGGACAGCCAGGGCGAGGAGGAGGTAGTGGCAATGATGACGGTAATCGTAATAGAAGGTATCGACCCTATTAGGGATTGAAGGCTGATAAATGTGATTTGATGTGGCTTTTGCCCCCCAGCTGTCTTGGTGGTGAGGGGACTTTGGGAACCAGGAACGTGTAATTCATTTCCTATACATTGACAGAAAATTCCCTTCACAATCCCTTTCTATCCTATAAAAAAGGGGGAAAAAGAAAAAAATTATAAAGAGAAAGCTAGGATTAGGACCAGTGATATTTTATTAACTGTTTAATGTTGATGTCTACTGCTGTTAGATGAGTTACGGCACAGTAATTGCCATAGTTTCTGCTTGTAATGCTTGGCATTTTTATTGACAACCAGTAGAGAATTGTGTTAATTTGCATTTGAGCAGTTTCTGGTTTTTCTCATTTTTAATGCTCTAAATGGCGCATATCCTGTTAGTGGCAATTTTGTCTTGTGTGCTTTGATAGAGTAGTAATTTATGCATACAGTCAAAATTATATAAAATGAATGGAGAAATAAATTATTGCAGCAATACAACTAATTCAAAGCGTAACACAAGAAGAATAAAAGATTCATGTACTCGGTGGTTGGTTCGTTTTTGAGATTGTGAATTGATCACGGCTGAAATTGAAGTAATATCTTATTTATATATAGTTTCGGTGAAGGGCAAAAGTCGTCGGCATAACTTGAAGATGAAGACGATGGAGGAAATGGCAATTATTGTTCCCTTCAATAGAATGCAATTACAGAAAATATAAATAAAGATTTACATTTCAATCACAGGAAGGTGGAAATGAAGGATTACGAAGGAGTCAATTTCAGGATTTTATGGTGAGCTGATCAAAAGGTGTTCCTAATCTACTTTGCATTTTTCCTTTGAACACAAGAATACAAGAATAAATTTGATCACAGAGGAAGACATCAACAAAACAGATATCAGCCTTCCAAAAATAACAATCAAAAACACAGAAAGCAGTAAAACCCCATTGTGTATGCTTGCGAATGTGTGATTCACTGATTTGTGACTCGTGATATTGTCGGATATTATTTGGATTCAAATACGGTACGAACATATTTAAATTAAAAATGGATTGAAATTCTGTCACCCACTACAACTTGCAAAACAGTAATGCATCCTGTCATGTCTGTATTAATAAAATTCTTGAGGATGAACCGTTGCTTTCTTAACAGAAACAAGTCTTGATAACCCAATAAGCAATCCCGTTCACTATACAAGATACACTTTAACTAGAATTAGCTGTCCATTAGATTTGAAAGCGAAACCACTTTTTTCATCCTCCCATGTGCTAATATCTTGTGGAAAGAGTTAAACAGACAACTCAAAAAGATGAGATTGCTCTCATGCCCCCACCAGAACAATGCCATTTAATGAAATTTCACTATTAATCTTGGTTCAGTATCGAACATGTATCACTCTTTAAGGGAATCATGAATCAATACTGGATTGCTCACAATTTGCAATTGAGACTACTTTCCAAGTTTACTAATGCAATTTCTAAGCTTATAAAAACAAATGCAAGCATGAAAAATCAAACCCAACCTTGTCATCTTCTGCTTTTAATTTATCAACATGCAATTTAAATATGCAAATATTAATATTCGATAAAACTACACATATAATTTGCAGAGAAAATAAAATTCTTCCAACTTAGCAGAATAATATTGAACCCAAGTTTCAAGCAAAAGCACACTTATCATATGACATCGAGAATTGAAGAAAAAAAATAAAATCCCACTATAACAATCAAGTGACACAAAATCAAGCAATTATTTTTTTTTCCCAAAAGATGACTTTCTATACTAAATTATTATTATTTTTTAAAAAAACCATTGATGTGTAAAAAAAAAGATCAAAGCTGAAATAAAATCAAATGTTATCTGAAAGCTCACGAAGACGTTTATCCAAGTCATCTAATTTAGCGACCCAATTTGCGTTTATGCGAAGTGGCGGAACATTGGTGTAGTCCACACCTGTTTCTTCGGTGGGAGTGGCCAAAGAGGATGAGTCTCTCCGATGCTCCTTCTTATTCTTCTTCTTCTTCTTACGACTCGCACTTGCTCTCTGCAGTGCCCAAAGTATATCTGACCCACTTATCTCACCTTCTTGTTGCGCTTTTGGAATTGGACTTAAATTCGATTCCACCGTCGCCATAAGACTCTCACCCAATTTCCCACCTTGTTTGAAGGCGTTGGCGGAGACGCCGTGGCGCCGCCGCCATGAGGTGCCGGAGACGGAGGGAACAACAGCCTTGTTAAACGGCGTCGCGTTATTCGGTAACACGACTTCACAACACCACATCTTTTTTCTCTTTTCTCTTCTACGCTTCTGAAATATATAAATAATATATATATATATATATATATATATATATATATATATATATATATATATATATATATATATATATATTAGGTTTTCAAATATAAAATAAATTTCTATTATTTATAGATTTTAATATTGCTTTAATCAAGTAGACTTTGTTGACATTTACAATATCTCATTCACCCAAACTATGGTGAACAACATGTGAAATTATCGGATTGAAGGGTTCCATCTCCATGTCATGTCTTTCATTTTTTTCTTGGACGTGAAAGAATTCTTGGATTTGTACATGGCATTTTTGTGGTATACAATATGACAAATGTCTAATAATCTTTAGTTCATAATAATAAGACATCCATCGTAACGAAAAAAAATTCCAACGGTTTAATTACCCAGATATTCAATAATAATTTACCTTGTTGCAAAATCATACTTTGGTATAAAATATTGTGGCAACAAGGTGGATTCTTATTTGATTTGTGTGTGTAAAACTGTTTTATAATAATGGTGCATATAAATTGAATTGGTATTTTGATTAAAAAATAAATCAAGACACTACTATTTTTTTTATGGAGATGTCTCGTAGAAATTCATTAAGCCTTGTTCTGTTTAATATTTTAAATATTTATATTAAAATGAAACAAAAATTATACGTTATTATATTTTAATTTATTTATTAAAGATAGATATAGACCTGTCTCTTCCACACTAAACTACACCGTCCACTTAGCCTTGGATTAAAGGATTAATATATGCCACGCGTCCACACGAGGTCTTGGGACCAAGACTTACTTTTATCGAATAATAATTTCGATAAATTTGAAACGTACATGGTTATACTTATCGTGTATTAAAGAGGAAGACTTTGATGAAGTTACTAGATCATTTTTAATTTTTTTTTTTAATTAGAAAAAATATGGTTATATGCATGTTAGCCCTTTGCATTGATAAGGAAAAATGTCACGGGATTGTCGGATTGAGGAAAGTAGGTTATAGAACATTATTTTGATAAAGACGATAATTCTGCATCAGCATCACAGAGGTTGATGTTAGCAGTGTAGCATTTTGAATTTGTTGAAATTGGCAGGAACGTGAGTTAGTTCAATTTGAATCATGGATGCAGGATTGATGTATGAAGTTTATATATAAACCAATTTGACTATAAACAAGACTTTCATTAGCTTTCCATTGATAAACATAATGAACAAGTTTCTAGTTGGATGCAACAAAATGAAGCTAAAAAACATTAAACAGTAGCTAGTTGACAAGAATAAACAACAGGGGAGAAGTATAACAATAAATTTGGAGAAACAATTTAAGATATTAAGCAGTGGGGACATGAACGGGGTAGTTTTGAACGGAATCATCCCAGGGGTTGCCACCCCAGTCTTTCAATTGGGGCATATCCTTAACGGCCTTCCAAACGGCGCTGTTACACTTAAAACCCGACCCGAAAGCGATCTGCCAGACCCGGTCCCCCTTGGAGACCCGACCCTTTGCTTCAGTGTAAGCCAGTTCATACCAGAGAGAACTACTGGAAGTGTTTCCAAAACGGTGAAGGGTCATCCTAGACGGTTCCATGTGCCACTCACTGAGTTCAAGATTCTTCTGCAACTCGTCCAGCACGGCTCTCCCTCCAGCGTGGATGCAGAAGTGTTCAAACGCAAGCTTAAAATCAGGAATGTACGGTTTTACCCCGGAGATCTTGAGGATTTTCCTACGAACAAGGGAGATAAAGAACATAAACTGTTCGGAATAAGGGAGAACCAAAGGGCCGAGAGTGGTTATGTTAGTTTTCAAAGCATCACCAGCAACAGCCATTAACTCTCTGGCCAAACACACCCCTATTTTGCCGGTATCGTCTTCTCTTTGGTAGACGCAGTTAAAGTTCTTATCATCAGCCCCTTTGTGGGTTCGGACCGTGTGGAGCAGCTCGTACTTGGACCGGGCCCGGTCTGAGGCTTTGTTGGAAAGCAAAACCGCGGCCCCGCCCATTCGGAAAATGCAGTTACACAAAAGCATGCTTCGGTCATTACCGAAGTACCAATTGAGGGTTATATTCTCTGTGCTCACAACCACCGCATAGGAGTTGGGGTTTGCTTTCAAAAGATCCTTAGCGAGATCGATTGAAATAAGTCCCGCACTGCAACCCATGCCACCAAGGTTGTAACTCTTTATGTTACTCCTAAGCTTATAGTGGTTCACAATCATGGCTGAGAGCGATGGTGTAGGGTTGAATAAACTACAATTCACCACAAGAATATCAATTTCTTTAGGATCAACGCCAGTTTTTGCCAAAAGCGCGTCCAACGCACCAAACATCACAGCCTCTGCCTCCAAACGCGCTTCGCTCATGCACAGTTTCGGCGGTCGACTAGTGATTCCTCTCGGAAGATAAGTCTCGTCACCCAAACCCGCTCTTGTGCAGATTTTTCTCTGGAATTGAAGTGACTCTTCCGTGAACCCTCTAGTTTCCTCCGTCATCTTGAGGAAATTCTCCACCGAGATTTTCCGCTCTTTCTCCGGTTTGTAACACGCGAAATCCACCAGGTACACCTTTTGGGAGCGCTTCCACGAATAGAAAGCGGCGACGGAGAGGAGCGCGGCGGAAGCCGCCGCGACGGTGTCGGTGTCGAGGTGGTAAGAGCGGATTTTGGAGAGTTTGAGACCGGTGATGGAGAGGAAAAGAGGGAGTGTGATAACTAACATGACAATGTTGGTGAGTGCGTTGCATGAGTAACCGTATCCCAATCCCAATTTAACGTACTTGAGTTTCACCGACTGAAGAAAATCCGGCAGGCGGCGCCGGATTCTGATGACGATGGAGGATGAGTCTTTGAAGTCCATCTCCGCCGTTAATCTCTCACTGTCCATGTCTATGCTATTGCGACCCATTGTTTTATGTTATTGGCACTGAGTTATATAGTGTTTGTGCTTAATTTGCTAGGTAATTGAATTCTCTCTGTGAGGGAGGTTGTATTGTAGTTCTAGAGATTGTGATGTTTGGAAAAGAGTTGAGTTTTGGTTGGCTTATAAAGGGAGACACTCGAGGATGTTCAAGTTTGGGGGAAGCTGAACCATAATTATGGTCTTAGGAAAAAAACAAAAAACTAATGCTCAAACTCAAATCCAAGGAATAGGCATGCTAGTTACCCTTTTTTTTTAACCTTTCACGTTGAACATTCGTTTAAGATCACATTCACCGCAAGGAGTCTCATTAGTTGGTGTTATTCGTCATGTTAATTAATCTTGCCGTGGAGGAAGTAGTTTCGGAAGGGTTAGATATATAGCTCAACTACTTTAGGAAAACCAAACTTTTAAAAACGAATATATCGCGTGTGTGAGTGTGTGTGTGTGTGAGTGATGTGCAGGTGATTTTAACTTGATCCTGGGTTTTTGTAATTAATATTGTTAATTGTAAAGTGCAATCATAGTGGATGGAAAAATTGACTTGGTGACATCTTCTCTTATTATTAAGGAGGGGCGTCTTGTGTTTTGCGTGTTTGCTTGTACCACTTTTCCATATGCGTTATTAATTTTTGGCGTATGTTTTTTAAACAAAAATTTAGTTACGGGCAAGCAAATTGTAAGCCAAAAAAAGAAAAAAGAAGAAGAAAATAAGAGAAAAAGAAAATGGTTTCTATTTGGGGGGTAAATATCGTGTAGCAGCCAGAAAGATGGAAAAGGGAGATAGAGAAATTTAGGAAGATTGATGGAAAACCGGTAGACGTTGGTGGATGGTCATCAAGGAACAATTAATGGTCTTTTTGCATTTGTGCTAACTTGTCAAAACCTTAACCCGATTTCATTATCCGAAAATAAATATTATATCACTTCGATAATCAATCTCGTACCATTTACTATAGGTTTATCTTTATTTTTTGTCGGTGGCTTTAGCATAGGATTAATTACTCAATTTTTATAATTTTGTAATTTTTCTCCTTAGTTTCTATAGTTTAGAAATATTATTTTTTTAATTTTATATTTTATATTTTAATTATTTTTTAATCTTGCTGTCAAAATTTTTATAACAATATTAAATTATTTTGTGATATGTTTTTTTTATTAATTATTTGAATAAAAAGAAATTATCAAAATTGTTACATATTTTTTATAATGAATATTAAAAGGGAATTAAATATAGAAAAAAAATATAATCACAATGAAAATTAAAATGTAAAATAAATTAGTTAAAAGTATCTCTATTAAACTATAAAATTAAAAAAATAATTAAATCTTTGCTATATATTCATTTTTATTTTTATTTTCTCTTTGAGTTAAGGCCAATGTCTTTTCAGGCGGGGCTACAAAGTTAAGGGTTATGTATGTGTGTAAGTTTGTTACAGAGTGGTTCGCATGACTGGTCAATTTCTTTGTAGTGCACGCTTTTTCTTAAAAAAGAATGTATTCCAATCTTCGAAAATAATAAACAACAGAAAAGAGAAAATTGGGAAACAGGAATAGGAAATGTAAGTAGATGATCTAAAATATTCAGCTGTTGGGCTGAAAACAGAAATGCGGGTTATAAGTTTGGTGATGGATGGTGGAATTCAGAAACTGTTTGACTTTTTCGGGTAAAGTTATGTATATTACAGATGCAATTGGATTGAATTGAACAGAGGTGTGTATATCTAAGTTGGTGGAGAAGTGGTTAAGGCCAACAAATTGAAATTTAAATGATATAATCAGCCCATAACTGTAAAGTTTTGCGATACAACTCAAAGATACTAATGCGTTCCTACAGTGAAAGTTTAGTTGGGTCGTTTCTATGATGTTCATTTTTAGTAGTTTGATTTTACTGTGATTGAAATTTGAGACATGATGAGTGCGTTACGTTTGATGGAAGTCATAATAAAATTGGCCCCAATAACACATTCACCGATCATTTAGGATATTGACGATGGTTTTGAGTATTTATCCTTAAACGTGTTAATGAAATACTTTTGAAGAGCACCCACAACAACACGTGGATTATATGCTGGAACCATATAGTATGGGCATGTAGTTCACCGACCTAGTTCAACTATTTTTTAACGTTAAATTTTTGGTTGACCACAAAGGAGATACTTTTCGGTCACGGTCAACGGATCAGGATGTAAAACCAGTGTCTCAGTAAATGTCTAATTAATGACCCAACCTTCGTTCAGCCATAATGACCAATAAAGTTAATCTATATTAGTCTAAACTTTTGATTTTTTTTCTTATTATATTTCAATTGAGACTCTTATGAGGTCAAGCAATTAATCAATCAAATGTTGAAATGAAATTTTTTAGCATATGAGATTCCAATACAAAAGGATAAAAATGAATTGTACGCCTAGTTCAAATCTCTGTGTTTTTAAGGTTAAAAAGAGTCATAATGATATATTTGCAATATATCAGATGATCACGCATCCTTTAACGTATATTACCATGATTACAAGTGCAATGCATCTTTTGAATCAGTTACAAGTTACAAACATATTTCTGATCTTCTTTTTGCAATTATCAACTCACACTTTATGAGTTATGATGTAAACTTTAACTTAATTGCAGGCTTCAACTGAAATGCTATACTAGTATTTAGCATGTGAGAGATGGGTGAAGAATATGAAGATGAAGGTTGTAATTGGTTTCCAATTGAAATTATGTTAAATAATTTTTTTCACTTTCCAATTCAATAATGAAAAATTAACTCTACTGTTACTTTAAAATAGAAGCAAATTACGTTTATTGTGTGTTTGTTCAAATCTCCATGTTTACGGTAAAAGCTACCTTAACGGTGAATTTCGTGATGAAGCAAGTTATCAAACATTTGCTTAATTAGAGGTACATGTGTAGTCACTGTTTTGATAAGATGGAGAGGACCAAGTAAATAATGTATGTTCTTTTCCGGTAAATCTTAATTGATATAATTTCCCAGTTTTACTTTTTACTTGAATAAGCCAACTCAATATAAACATATATATTTTTTTCTTCACATTTATAATTTATTGTTTGATTATTAATATATGCAGTTTTTCTGTTAAATATTTTTCATAATTTTTATTCAGCAGCTTCACTCCTCTCAAATCCTATTTTCTCATCGGGTTCGACAAGCAAAGCAAACGAGAATCAATTAAGACGCTGCATATCATATAAAGAAAAAGATCCCATGATCCTGAACCGATTTTATCTGAGATCACAAATTCCAAATTTGTCTATAAAGAACAGATCTAATTATATTAGTGTCTATAATGAATATTTTTTTTAATAATACTAATCGATTGGAGTTTTTTTAGGCATTATTTTAGCTTATATCTAGATTGATTATAATGTTTTGTTTAAGTAAGTTTGATTGCAATTAGTGCAAATAGAAGGAAGTGCAAGATTGGAATTGAATGGACATGAAATTATAACAAGAATCGAGAGAGAGGACGAGGAGTGTGAATTGAACAACGATGGAGTAGGACCCTATGAGTTGGGCAAGTAGATAACGGTCCCTTATACATGACAAATGAGATAGAGAAGCATATAAGCATAGAGCACTCCATTTATGTACTACTTTACTGATCAGTTAGGAAGTGAGATTAAAAGTTTTGGGTCCCTTTCTCGTGTGTATGCAGTGACAATGCGACGTAGACTTCACTCTAAACTGCTGGATTTGATTCATAGATCAATCTTGGTTCTCCAACAAGAAACTAATTCAATCAATCAATCAATCAATGTTTTTACAATATACAATGCCATTCATTCATAATCATGGGCTCCACACGTCTCTTTTGAACCAATTAACCCACGTGCAAACTTAATTAATCTTAGCCTATCATTCTTAAAAATTCTAAATTATTATTTGTGACATTTATCGATTTTTACAGAAAGATCTTAAAAAACACATGAATCATAAGTTCTTATTAGATTTTACATTAAGAGTAAGTAATGATTAAACTCTAATTGCAATAGTCATTCATTTGTTTTGGAGTACTCTCCGGTTCAAATATAGAAAAAAAAAAAGGTTATGTTTTCAATGATTTTTTTTCTTAATTATTTTTTATTGAGAGTTGATATCATTAAAAAAAGGTTGTTGAAAATAAAATTGTAATTAAATAAAAATCAGTTTAGTAATTATATAATTAAATGTAATAAATCACTACGAATCATACTAAATGTGATTATTTATGATTAGATAGTTATATAAAATTACATAGACTTAATGATTAGATAAATCTGAATTTTTACATTTTTCATTTTGTTACTATATTAAAAAAATAGCACCATTATAACTTTAATGCAGTAAGAATTAATTAATTCGTTAAATTTTTTATGTAATAATCAAATTCTATAGCTTTTTACATAAAGATTAAAAATAAAAATAAAATGTGGAAGGCAATGATTAAATTTAACATTTATCCTTTTTCTCAAAATTTCTTAAAGATATATAGTTTTTTTCTAAAAAAAAATACTGTAAAAGACAAATCACAAGAAGGGGGGTTGAATTGTGATCTCTAAAAAAAATTTTCTTTCGTATGTACCTTTCGTCTGTGGGTTTTGTCTGTGAGTTCAAAGCTTGTTCAGACGAAACAGTGTTTATCTTGAAAGATTGATTTTAATATATAAACGTTAAAGTATATTTATCCCCGTTAGTTAACTAGCAGATAAAATAAATGCACAGATATTTTTATACTGGTTCGTCTATACAAGACTACGTCCAGTTACCCAGCAACTACTGAGTTTTCACTACAAACCGTGAAATGGTTTACAAGTATTTTTTGAACCCAGCCACTTCTAGCTATTACAGATATTCTTTGTGTAACATCCCAAAAATTTAAATATAGTTTAAGAGAGGATTTTATAACAGAGAGAAATATAAAAATAATTAAAAATTATGAATTTTTGAAATTTCTGTAGTAAATAGTAAATTACTGTGTAAATAGTAAATTACTGTGCAAATAGTAATTTACTGTGCAAATATTAATTTACTGTGTAAATAGTAAAATACTGTGCAAATAGTAATTTACTGTGTAAATAGTAAATTACTGTGCAAATAGTAAATTACTGTGTAAATAGTAAAAAACTATATATTCACGTGTAAATTTACTGTGCAAATAGTAAAAGTTACTGTGTAAATAGTAAAAAACTATATAATCACGGATCATATTCTTGTGCAAATAGTAACCAAATTATCAGTGCAAATAGTAACTTCAAATCCTATAAATAGGGCCTAAGGGTTTCAGTTATAATCACAAAATCAAGAACATTCTCTTAAACTCTCTCTTAGAAATCTCTCCAAATTAGATAGGAGCAAGTAAGTAGGGAAGGAATAGAGAAGCTAGGAGAAACAGAATTAAGGGGAGTTGTCCTTATCTTACTTTACTATTCACGTATATTGTATTTTACTATTCATGTATACCGTATTTTACTATTCACGTATGCCGTATTTTACTATTCATGTATACGTTATTTTACTATTCATGTATACAATATTTTACTATTCATGTATACCGTATTTTACTATTCATGTATGCCGTATTTTACTATTCATGTATACGTTATTATTCATGTATACAATATTTACTATTCATGTATATGGTACTATTCATGTATTCTTAGTATGCTCTTTCGTGGTTGCGGTTTTGTCCGATCTTCCACATCGTAACGAATTATTATTGTTGTTATGCTAAAGTGTTAAGAATATTCTTAGTATGCTCTGTGGTTGCGGTTTTGTCCGATCTTCCACATCGAAAAGAACTATTCTTGTTGTTAGGAAAAAGGGTGGTAGTGTGGAAGTGCATGTCTAGGAAAGTTACGCTAAGGAAAGACCTGGTTATTAAGGGAATCCATTTGTGATTTCACCTCTCTTTCCTGGAACTTACCTGGTGTACTATTCACGGACTACGTTCACTTATACGTTACTATTCACGTATACGGTACTATTCACGTATACGGTACTATTCACGTATACGATCTTGTTCACGTATATACGATCTTTTCACGTATACGATGCTTGTTCACGTATACGTTACTTTTGATGGGTGTTTTCTTGGTGTTCCTTGATTTCCTGGTTTCATGATGTTTATTGGTATTTCTTGGTGTTGATTTCATATCGAAATATGTCGATTTTGAGTTGGATATGAATAAGTGGTGACATGCATGGTTGCATGAAATTGGTGATGGACTTGAATTGCTTAATGACCGATTTGAAATGCCTAGTGGAGAGGCAATATTCTAAGATTGCTTGGTGAATAGGCAATGCTTAGAAGGTTTTGAAATGAATATGACCTAGTAAAGAGGTCAAGATTTAAAATGTGATAAAGGTCATTATACAATTCAAAGTCCTAGAACATGTTGCATGATGACCGGATAGTAGTAGACCAAGTCCAGTAAGTTACGGATTCCGTTCTGCAGTGTGAGTGGAATACCGTGGACTAGAGGGGTTCTCTTGGTGGGGAAATTGCCCTGCTCATGATGATCACATGTTGCGGGGGAGGTCCTGCCGGACACTGAGGGAACTCGACAATTACGGAGTGTCTACCACTGGTGGGTCTGGAGGATGTGAGGACCAGATGCCCCAGGCTATTTTCAGTGGATGGCGCCACATTGCATGTTGAGTAAATAGGGAAAGTACATCGTGAGGATACATGCATCATATAGGAATAAGAGCATGCAATAGTGATTATGTGTTTTGATTGAATACATGATTATTATGATGAATTACGATTCGTTTTATGGTTGATTGGTGGTTTTACCTTGTGAATTGAATGAATGGTTTAGGTTTTATATCAATAAGTTACCAATTTTTAAAGAAATTGAAGAATATTATATATGATATGTATTTTTATTAAGATATTGGAACTCACCCTTGCATGTTTGTGTCTGTGGTTTGACACCTGTGATGATCCTAAATTTTTATTTGGGGGAGCAGATTAACAGGATAAATCTATTGGAGATGTGAACGAAGGATAAGCAAACATGAGGATTTTTGTGAATAATGTGTATATAATAATTATCACAATATTATGTACTATGTGACATTTTGTAAATAACTTTTGATGTATGGTTATGATGTGTTTTATTTTTGGTAACGTTTTTGTTAGCAAGAAAAATTATATTAAGATTTTATTTAAAGAAATCTAAAGTAAGGGAAACAATTTCAAATAATAATAATAAATGACGAGAAGGAAAATATTTTGGTAATGAAAAATAGCGGGGCGTTTCAGTTGGTATCAGAGCAGGTTGAAATGACAGATGGCGAATTCGAAACCATGATCGGGGCGTTTCAGTTGGTATCAGAGCAGGTCGAACCAGTTTGACTTGTGAGTTATGTGCTTGCTATGTTTTTGCTGTGTGTGAATGATTGTTTGTTTATTTCCTTGAGCGTTTGTTTGTTATGTGCTCTATATTTTTGTTTGATTGTTAGTTGGTGTGCTTAGAGATTTTCTTTTCTCTAATAATAGATGGCTGGAACAAATGATAAGGCAATTGCTGAGGCACTTGAAAATCTTGCCCAAGCAATTGGAAACCAAAGTAGAAACAACAATGAACAAACTGAATATCGCGGCCTACAGCGTTTTCAGAGGAATAATCCGCCTACTTTTGGAGGTAGATATGACCCTGAAGGTGCTCAACGATGGCTAAGGGAGATTGAGAAAATCTTTCGGGTAATGGGATGTTGCGAAGATAAAAAGGTAATTTTCGCAACTCACATGTTAGTGGAAGAAGCGAGTATTGGTGGGAAAATACACATGTCGGTATGTGGCAACCGAAGGAGAAACAATAAAATGGGAAGAATTTAAAGAATTATTTCTAGAAAAATATTTTCCTGAAGATATAAGGAATAAAAAAGAAATGGAGTTTTTAGAATTAAAACAAGGGAACTTAACAGTTGCTGAATATGCGGTCAGGTTTGAGGATCTAGTCAGATATTCCGCACACTACCATGGAAAAGATGGTGAAAGATCTAAATGTGTTAAATTCTTAAATGGCCTACGTCCTGAAATAAAACAGGCCATAAATTATCAAGGTATTCACCAATTTCCAGTACTTGTGAATATGTGTAGAATATATGATGAAGACTCTAGAGCTAAAGCAGCTTATTATAAAGGCAAGAATAATGGGGGACCCATAAGAAACAAGGAACAAGGACAGAAGGGAAAGCCGTATACCCATCCTAAAGCGATAATGGGCAACAAAGTAAGAAATAGTGGCAACTTTCCAAATTTCCCCAACCAAATGTTTCAAATGTGGGGAGCCTGGGCATATCTCCCCTCAATGTCCCAAATCGGACATTACCTGCTACAAGTGCAACCAAAAAGGACACATCAAAAGGAACTGCCCACAACTAAAAGAAGAAACCAATGGAAGCGCTAAAGGCACCAATAACAATCAATAAGGTAAACCAAAGGCTGTGGGAAGAGTATTCACCCTCAATGGAGCCAAGGCCTCCAATACCAATAATCTAGTACAAGGTACATGCTCCATACATGGAATTATTTTACCTAAATAATTGACTATGGTGCCACTCATTCCTTTATACCGTTTGATTGTGCTAAAAGGTTACAACTTCCACTATTTTTCTAGACATTGATTTAATAATAACTACCTCTACCCATGAGTCTGGTATAACCACCCATATCCGTTTAGATTGTCCTATAAAACTAAGTAACAAAACCTTCATAGTTAACCTAGTTTGCCTACCTTTAAACCAAATTAATATTATCCTTGGAATGGACTAATTATCTTCCAACTATGTCCCGATAAACTGTTTTAATAAAACCTTAATCTTTTTCGAATCGAAGTAAGAAAGGATATTGAGATAATTTCTACCAACTAAGTGAAATAGGACATGAAGAAATCCAATCGGGTATATATGATCCTTTCTAACCTAGAAGTAGAACAAAAGGTCACCTTCCATAATATACATATACCTAGTACGGATTTCTCTCAAGTATTCTCCGAAGAGATAAATCAACTACCATCGAAAGGGAAGTTGAATTTTCTATAGACGATATTTGGGACTGGACCAATTTCTATTGCGCCCTATAGGATGTCACCCTTAGAACTAGCGAGCTAAAGAAACAAATAGAAAAAAAAAAAACTATTGAAGAAACAGGTTTATTAGACCTAGTGTATCACCTTGGAGAGCACCCGTACTCTAGTAAAGAAGAAAGACGGAACTATGAGACTTTGTGTAGATTATAGACGACTAAATAAGGTAACCATTAAGAATAAGATATGTAACAAGAATGGAAATTTCGAGGACGAAATTTTTTTTTTTTTTAAAAAGGAGGAGTATTGTAACATCCCAAAAATTTAAATATAGTTTAAGAGAGGATTTTATAACAGAGAGAAATATAAAAATAATTAAAAATTATGAATTTTTGAAATTTACGTAGTAAATAGTAAATTATTGTGTAAATAGTAAATTACTTGTGCAAATAGTAATTTATCTTGTGCAAATATTAATTTACTTGTGTAAATAGTAAAATATCTTGTGCAAATAGTAATTTCTTGTGTAAATAGTAAATTCTTGTGCAAATAGTAAATTACTTGTGTAAATAGTAAAAAACTATATATTCACGTGTAAATTTACTGTGCAAATAGTAAAAATTCTTGTGTAAATAGTAAAAAACTATATAATCACGGATCATATTCTTTGTGCAAATAGTAACCAAATTATTGTGCAAATAGTAACTTCCAAATCCTATAAATAGGGCCTAAGGGTTTCGATTATAATCACAAAATCAAGAACATTCTCTTAAACTCTCTCTTAGAAATCTCTCCAAATTAGATAGGAGCAAGTAAGTAGGGAAGGAATAGAGAAGCTAGGAGAAACAGCAGTAAGGGGAGTTGTCCTTATCTTACTTTACTATTCACGTATATTGTATTTTACTATTCATGTATACCGTATTTTACTATTCACGTATGCCGTATTTTACTATTCATGTATACGTTATTTTACTATTCATGTATACAATATTTTACTATTCATGTATACCGTATTTTACTATTCATGTATGCCGTATTTTACTATTCATGTATACGTTATTATTCATGTATACAATATTTACTATTCATGTATATGGTACTATTCATGTATTCTTAGTATGCTCTGTGGTTGCGGTTTTGTCCGATCTTCCACATCAGAACAGAATTATTATTGTTGTTATGCTAAAGTGTTAAGAATATTCTTAGTATGCTCTGTGGTTGCGGTTTTGTCCGATCTTCCACATCAGAAAAGAACTATTCTTGTTGTTAGGAAAAAGGGTGGTAGTGTGGAAGTGCATGTCTAGGAAAGTTCTGGCTAAGGAAAGACCTGGTTATTAAGGAATCCATTTGTGATTTCACCTCTTCCTGGGAACTTACCTGGTGTACTATTCACGGACTACGTTCACTTATACGTTACTATTCACGTATACGGTACTATTCACGTATACGATCTTGTTCACGTATATCGATCTTGTTCACGTATATCTGATCTCTTGTTCACGTATACTTTTTTCACGATATATCGTTACTTTTGATGGGTGTTTTCTTGGTGTTCCTTGATTTCCTGGTTTCATGATGTTTATTGGTATTTCTTGGTGTTGATTTCATATCGAAATATGTCGATTTTGAGTTGGATATGAATAAGTGGTGACATGCATGGTTGCATGAAATTGGTGATGGACTTGAATTGCTTAATGACCGATTTGAAATGCCTAGTGGAGAGGCAATATTCTAAGATTGCTTGGTGAATAGGCAATGCTTAGAAGGTTTTGAAATGAATATGACCTAGTAAAGAGGTCAAGATTTAAAATGTGATAAAGGTCATTATACAATTCAAAGTCCTAGAACATGTTGCATGATGACTGGATAGTAGTAGACCAAGTCCGTAGTTCACGGATTCCGTGCGTGTGAGTGGAATACCGTGGACTAGAGGGGGTTCTCTTGGTGGGGAAATTGCCCCGCTCATGATGATCACATGTTGCGGGGAGGTCTGCTCGGACACCGAGGGAACTCGACAATTACGGAGTGTCTACCACCGGTGGGTCCTGGAGGATGTGAGGACCGGATGCCCAGGCTATTTTCGGTGGATGGCGCCACATTGCATGTTGAGTAAATAGGGAAAGTACATCGTGAGGATACATGCATCATATAGGAATAAGAGCATGCAATAGTGATTATGTGTTTTGATTGAATACATGATTATTATGATGAATTACTGATTCGTTTTATGGTTGATTGGTGGTTTTACCTTGTGAATTGAATGAATGGTTTAGGTTTTATATCAATAAGTTACCAATTTTTAAAGAAATTGAAGAATATTATATATGATATGTATTTTTATTAAGATATTGGAACTCACCCTTGCATGTTTGTGTCTGTGGTTTGACACCTGTGATGATCCTAAATTTTTATTTGGGGGAGCAGATTAACAGGATAAATCTATTGGAGATGTGAACGAAGGATAAGCAAACATGAGGATTTTTGTGAATAATGTGTATATAATAATTATCACAATATTATGTACTATGTGACATTTTGTAAATAACTTTTGATGTATGGTTATGATGTGTTTTATTTTTGGTAACGTTTTTGTTAGCAAGAAAAATTATATTAAGATTTTATTTAAAGAAATCTAAAGTAAGGGAAACAATTTCAAATAATAATAATAAATGACGAGAAGGAAAATATTTTGGTAATGAAAAATAGCGGGGCGTTTCACTTTGATCCCAGCTTTCTCAGGCTAAACCAACAAGGTATTCTTTGAACCCAGCCTCCACAGGCTAATACAAAGGTATTCTTTGAAACACAGCCTCCTCAGGCTAAAATGCCACACAATGTGGACTTTTTAAGAGATGTAGAAAAACAAAGTTTTTCCTCTACGCAGAGAGGTGTTTTCAATAACAGAGCTTGGCAGTAAGCGAATTCTTAAAGATAGCAGATAAGCGTATTCGCCAACTTGTTCTGGTCGTGGTGAAGTCCTTTTATAGACATCTTCTTCAAATAGCCGTTAGACTCATTTGAATGCCGTTGAGAGTCGTTGGAGATCTTCTTGAGAACTTTCCAAAAAGGTTGTCAGTTGTCCTTGATTGATAGATGAGAGTTGCAGCGGATATCTCGGACTGAATTGCGTGCTTGCCTTTTATCGATTTCTTACGAGATGTGACAAAAAGGTAGAGACCTTTTTGACTTTGGATGTGAAAGCGCATATCCCATACAGATCTTGGATTCTTCTCATGATGACTCCTTTAGATTTTAAATCTTGGCGCGAGACTTCAATGAACTTCACTTTTGGATAGACGAAATGAGTCTTCAAACTTCTTTGTTTCGTCTCATCCTTTTTGTCTTAAGCTTCACTCTTGGACGAATGACGAAGGTCTTCAACTTGAGTAGTCTTCTTTAAATTGCATGCCGATATCGTCGATGGCTTGGCTCTTGGACATACGTAACACTTCAAATTTTGAAGGATCATGTTCCGTCTGTTGCCTGTTTCGTCTTGTCAAGTCTTGATGGCTTGTTTCGTCTGTTCTGTAATTAGTCAAAACTTAGGGACATTCTTGATCTAACATTTTCCTCCTTGATCATCTTGATCTAACATTCTCCCCTTTTTGATGATTCTGAGACCATACCACGAAAATCTGCATAAGACATAGTTGAAGCGAAAACAACGAGTTTAATGAGCGGTTTTACATCAAGGCGATGTTTTTGAATAATACCTCTTTATGATTTATTGTTACATCAATGTGATGTAATCAGAGTCGAATATTACAATGATATTACAAAGCTGAAAATAATAAAGGATTACAATGTATATTTGAGCAAAAAAAAATTTACAATAATACAACAGTTTAATTTCCTAGGACGATACTCCTTGTTCTTGTTTCTCCCCCTCAGACAAGCTTTTCTTCCTTGCTCCCCTTCAGACTTTGCTTTGTACCATTCTTCTTTCCCTTGGGTTAGGCTCTCCCCTTGGATTATGCTTTCTTTTCTCTCCCCTTGGGTGTGATCATCAAAACTCGATCAAGAAGAAGGTTTTGGCTTTTTGTTCAGCAGGGTCATGACAACGTCTGTAAGCTGCTACACTTGAGACGATAGAGAAGCGTGATTTTCTTCAAGTTCTCTGTTCTTTGCTTTCAAGTGCTCACAATCTTCTTCCAAAGGCTCATATTTGCGCTTCAGAGTCTTATACTCCTCAGCTTCTTCAATATCAGCTGCCTTAGGCATCTCTCTCGGCCTCGACCTCGAACCTCCACCACATCATCAATTGGCACTTGCGGTGTTTGAGGCTCTCCCAAAGGTATAGTGTCATCAATGATGACCACTGCAGTGATTTCTTGACGCATTGTGAAAAGAGGAAGATCGAGGTAGAGCCGTGAAGTTACAGTTCCATTGATAGGTATACCACTTGGTTGGAATGGATACTTCAGAAGTGGTTGTTCTGAGAATATACAAATGCAGCGCCGGGGAACACTTTGCCACATACGGAGGAGTCCTTCTCATCAAAGATGGTTCCAGAGCAATGTTTGGCAGTGGTTTCAGACGAATACTTCTTTTCCTTCCCCTTAGCCAAATATTTTACTAAGCATGGCCTCTTTCGGTTTAAGACGATATAATATTTGGTTTCGTCTATCACCAGTGAGGAAAACTAAGATCCCACCATGAGAGGATAGTGTCTCAGATCCTTCAGCATGTCGCTCAAATGTAAGTGAGAGACTTTCTGTCTTTGGTTTCTTGTCTATAGGCATTAGCCATTGCTTTGAAAGTTAGACTTGAGTCTTCAGGGAGAGCATGAGCAAAATCTTTGGGGTCTTCATACTCATTTAGGAGGATGGGGTAGCGAGGGCTGATCCCGGAGCAGTGGGGCCTCGTCCATGGGAGCACAATTCCTAGAGTGTGGCCTAAACCAACATACTCTGTTTGATTGAGTGGAATTGTGAACTTCAAAGGATCATGGCTAGTTAGACCGTCAAGATGCAAATGTGTGCAATCTTTTGGCTCATAACGGTTGGATTCATTGTCTCCAAATCTACAGTGATGGAGAACTGGAGCGTTTATTTCGAGCTGAACCTTCCATCTTGGATTCTTTCTTTGTGGGATGTGAGGTTAAGCCAAATCTTGGTCCTTCAATCTCAAACGCACAAGATGATCCTTGTATTCTTTTATTTTCTCTAGTCCCTTAATATTTAGTGATGCCGGTTGTCCCCGGCGGCGACGCTTCAACCAATTGTGTTGCTCCTCTGGTGAATAGACAAAATCTTCATTAAAATCTACTGGCTTCAGGAACTTATTGTAGAGAGTGGGGTTTTCAGATCTCCTTAATGAAAAACCCTTCTTTCCTCTATACAAGTATGGTTTTTCAGTTCAATGTAAGGAGTACCCCTTATGTATGGGTCTTCATCGTCTGTCAAGGCTACAACAGACTCAGACGATTCAGCTTTATTGGAGACTTCATTAGTTTTCTCTCCAATTATCCAATCTGGTTTGATTGGTCTTTCTGCACAAGAGTTTTCAGCATATCTTCTTGTGACTAATTCATTTAAAAATGAATAGTCTATCTTGTGCTTTGGAGGTAGATCCTTTGGATTAATCACTTCAGCGTGTGATCTCCTCCTGGATGCATCCACTCTAGTTGTTTCAGAGATTTCTTCATCGGACGAAGAACTTGCATCTTCAACTAGTATGATATCTTCAGATGGAATCTCCATCGTCTGTGTGTGGGATGCTTCCTCAGACGCAGCAGGTAACGTTTGTGCAAGGTGAGCAGCATTCAGCGGAGACGCAACTATAGGGCTTTCCCTAAGTTCATTTTGGAGTAAAGGTGAAGGAGAGACCTCCATTGTGGAGACTTCCTCACTCAGCATGGTTTCCAATTCCTCCGCAAGCTGGGCATTATCTTTCTGGATCTGGGCTGTCTCTTCACTGTTCATGCCCTCTGAGATTGCTTGAGCAGATGCTCCCTCAGATGATCCAATGCCTTGAATGCTCTCGAGAAAAATCCTTTCTCTCTCAGCTTGAAGCAAAATAGAGATTCTCTTGGCCTCTTTCAGCATTTTTTCTTCGTTTGTCTCACCAACTATAACAGACGCAAGTTTTTGCTTCATTTTCTCCTTGCCTTTAGTAGCCTTTTCAAGAGCAATTCTTCTTGCTTCAGCTTTCTCTTCAGCTGCTTTTCTCTGCTTTTCTTCGTCTGTTAGTATCTTCACAGACGGAACTTTCTCAGACGGTATAGTATCCCTTTCATCTTCACTTGGGGATACCGTCTGTGTCTTTGTTTTAGCACCAATGTGCTTGATTCTGATAGTCCTTTTCTTTTTCCTAAGGGGTTCCTCAAGAACATCCTCAAAAGGCATCTCAGATACAGTTACAGATGGAAGAGAATGAGGCGGAAGTGTTTGGGTTTAGGTTTTGGTTTGTGTTTGGGGTTATGTTTCAGACGGTGTTTGGGCTTGTGTTTGAGGTTTAGCGCGCTTGATACGGGCTCTGTGTGGTTCTTTGGTGATGGGTGATAGTGGGGTGTCCTCATTTGGTGAACGAAGGAGAAAGCTTGGAGTGAGGTGCATCTTAGCAAAGGTGCTAGCCTTCACTTCTTTTCCCTCAGGGTGCCATGTGACTCCAGTGGCATCGAAACCCTTGTTGATGATGATGGTGGAGAAGAGAGTGGCATAGGGGATGCTACTCTTCCTACGAATGTTCCGATTCTTCAACGCACTCACCCAGTGGTCGAGAATAAGGTGAGGAAGACTCATTCTTTCCTTCCTTAGGCAGTAATAAATGCAGAATTTGTCTCTGAAACTGACATTATCACGAGACCCTGTCCTTGGTGTGAAGATATTGAACAGCAAGTTGTGGATGATTCGTGTTGAGGTACATAGATTTCCTGCTCTGAAATCTTTGGGGTCTTCAGATTTAGGAATCTTCCTGTAGATACATTTGTTGACATGCTCCTCATTCTCGTTCTTCATCCAGTTTAGGGAGTAGAAGCGCCCTTCAGCCTTGCAGTTTTCGGCCTCAGCGATGGTATCAACAGTGATGATGTATTCTTTGTTGTCAATAATGCCAACAATGCCATCATCAAATTCCTTCGCGTCGCTCCAGAACTCAGCGTATGCCTCCATCAGCCATGGGCCTTTCGTCTCAGCGAAGCCCATCCAACCAGTGTGGTCAAAGATTTTCAAAACTCTTTCAGAGACACTCTGTAAGGTCTCTCTTGAGATCCACTTGCTTGGCAAGAACAAGTCTTGTGCGAAAAAAGTCGCTTCAGCAGCTTTGGTGGCTTTGGTGTTCTTGGCGGCCATTGTTGAGATATGAAAAGAGGGAATGAAAGCTTAGCAAGTATTTAGGTTTCAGAGAGTTCAAACAGTTTCAAATTGCAGTAAAGAGTAAAAGAGTTATGTTTCAAGAGTATTTATAAGTAAAGAATAAAAACTGTTACAATTCATCAGACGAAATAGATTTTGAAATTCTCCCCTGATTTGACGTGTCCACATCATTGCCTTTTCAATGATTGATTTGACCTCTACAATTCACGGCGCGTGCTTATCATTGTCCTAGAATAGTGCAATAAATGACAGACACATTTATTGCTCTCTTTAATTTGTCCCTGCACACTTGAGATAAACTTATTAAAAAGTAACAGTTGCGTTTGTTGAATTTTACCACAGTAACTATTCAACTTGATCAGACGCAATGTTTCGTCTTAACACGAAGTAATGTACAGACGGAACAAATTTGATAGCTCAGACGGAACAATTTTCAATCTTCTAAGGAGATAATCCCAAGATTTTCCTTAATGAAATTGAAACGTGTTTCGTCTAATGCCTTTGTGAAAATATCTGCCCATTGAAAATCAGTTTGTACAAACTGTATATCGAAAATACCTTTTTGGACATAATCTCTTATGAAATGAAAACGAATTTCAATATGTTTAACTTTAGAATGTTGAATAAGATTTTTGCTGAGATTGATTGCACTTGTGTTATCACAAAATACTGGTATATGATTCTCAAACCTGGAATAATCCTCAAGTTGATGTTTGATCCATAGTAGTTGTGAACAACACCTGCCAGCGCAGACAATGTATTCTCGCTTGAGTTGTTGAGAGTGCAATGGAGTTTTGTTTCTTGCTTGACCAAGATATTAGTGATGATCCAAGATATTGGCATCCACTTACTTGTGCTTTTCTCTCCACTTTATCTCCAACATAATCAGCATCACAAAAGCCTCTTAAACTGAAATCACTATTTCTCTTATAAAAAGCAGAGAGAGAGATTAGTTGTTCCAACAAGATATCTAAGAATTCTCTTTCTGACTTGTAAATGAGATTTTTGGGATCAGATTGAAAACGCCATAGCACATAGACAAACGCTAAACATAATGTCGGATCTGCTCGCGATTAAATAAAGGAGTGAGCCAATCATACCTCGTATCTTGTCGATCAATAGACTTACCGACTCATCCTTGTTGAGATTTGCTTGACGAATGCATTGAGGTCTTCATAGGCTTGGAATTTTCCATCTTGAACTTCTTGATAAGTTCCTTTGTGTACTTGTTGATGGATGTAGATTCCTTCTTTAAATGCTTTTGATTTGAAGTCCTAGAAAGAACTTCAATTCTCCCATCATACTCATTTCAAACTCGTCCCGCATTAGCTTTGAAAAATCCTTGCAAAGAGAGTTGTTAGTAGCTCCAAAACTATATCGTCTACATAAATCGGACTATAATAAAGTCCTTTGAAACGCTTTTCTTGAAGAGAGTTGTATCAACCTCTCCTCTTGAAAAACCATTTTTAAGAAGGAAAAATCTTGAGTCTGTCATACCAAGCTCGAGGAGCTTGTTTAAGACCATCTGATTGCTTTCTTGAGTTTGAAAACATGATCTGTTTGAGACAAACTTTCAAAGCCAGGTGGTTGTTTTACATATACTTCCTCTTTAATAAAACCGTTTAAAAAGGCATTTTTTACATCCATTTGATATAGAACGATATTCTTGTGAAGCAAAAAGCAAGTAATATTCTAATAGCTTCTAATCTAGCTACGGTGCAAAGGTTTCAAGTAAAATCAATACCTTCTTGTTGATTGTACCCTTGTCTACTAACCTTGCTTTGTTTCTTACCACTTTTCCAGCTTCATCAAGCTTGTTTCTGAACACCCATCTGGTTCCGATGATGCTTTTGTTCTTTGGTCTTTCAACAAGAGTCCATACATCATTTCTTGTGAACTGATTGAGTTCTTCTTCCATAGCCAAAATCCAATCGTTGTCTTGAAGAGCATCTTCAATGTTATTTGGCTCCAAAGTTGATACAAGAGCATAACTTGAAATATACTTCACTTTAGATCTTGTTTGAACACCTTGAGATCTATCTTCAATGATGAGATCTTCTGTATGGTTAGATGCAAACTTCCATGTTTTTGCAGGGGCTTGATCTCCCTGTTGATGAGTATCAGACGAAGAGAGTTCGTCTGTCCTTGTATCGTCTGACCCTGTATCGTCTGACCCTTGTTTATCATCTTGTCTTGAATTCTGACTAGAAGGGTTAATCTGCAAATTATCAAACAAATTTTCTAGGTCTAATATTTCTTTATCAGCCTTTGAGGACGAAAAATTGTGAAATATACCATTTTCAAAACAAAAGGCTTTGAACTCAGAATTCTCAAACTCTGTTCCATGATCGCTTCTCACAGACGCAATACATATTCCTTTTTCTTTTTGAACACGTTTGCAGAATATTTCAAAGACTTTGAATGACTCATGTTTATGAGCTAGGAAATATACCCATGTGAATCTAGTATAGTCATCTACAATGACAAATCCATATCTCTTCCCTCCAAGACTTTCAGTCTGAGTGGGTCTAAAGAGATCAATATGTAACAGTTCTAATGGTCTTGTCGTGGAAACAACATTTTTAGATTTGAAAGAAGCTTTGAGTTGTTTCCCATGCTGACAAGATTCACACAGACGATTGGTTTTCCAAGATATTTTTGGCAAACCTTTTACGAGATCTTTCTTAGAAATTTTTGAAATATACTTGAGACTTAAATGTCCAAGCTTTTTATGCCAAATCTCTCGTTCATCGTCTGCTGAAATCAAACATGTTACATTCTGATCACTTAGGTCAGAAAGGCAAATCTCATAAAGGTTGTTCTTTCTTTTCCCAACAAAAAGAATGGATTTATCTTTGTTCTTCACTATACACTCATCAGAGTTAAAAGCTACTTCATATCCACTATCACAAAATTGACTTATGCTAAGTAGATTGAAGTTAAGACCTTTAGCGTATGATACGTTACGGATAAGGGTATTGGGTGTCTTACCAACATCCCCATGCCAAGAATTTTACCTTTACCGAGCCGTATGAGATAGACCCTACTTGGTCAGAGTCTTGGAACATAGACAGTCTCCGTCATGTGTCGTGAGCATCCACTTGTCCAGGTACCGGCAAGTCTTGTCTCTTCCCATTGAGGATATCTCTGTTGAGACATGATCTCCGGCCATGAGGCATATATTTCTTGTTTCTTCTTCTTGAGGGATTCCTCCGAGCTTTCCTTGTCCAAGATCTTCCCGTGTCGGTAAGCTCTTCTTTCCTTTATCTCTTCAGAGCTCCACCTCTTTTTCAATGCGGGACATTCGATCTCATGTGTCCGGTTTTACGCACTTATAACACACAATCTACGTATTATCTTCTTTGGTTGATGACTTTTCGGGAGCTTCTTCTCCTTTTTCTTGAAGAAGCGTTGGCATCTTCCACTTCTTCATCATCATTCTTTTGAATCGTCGGCATGAGAGAGACTTCATCTTCGAACGAACCATCGAGACGATCGATTCAATTGAATCAGCCTTCAAAATCTTTGCTTTCTTTTTACTGTCCTTCTTGACAGATTCTTCTTTAGGAGCGTTGTTGACATACGGAAGAGCTATAGGCTCTTGAACCTTGATCTTCTCCCTTTTACATAAAACTTCATGTACCATAAGGCTCCAATTAACTCATCTAGAGTTAATGTCTTCATATCTCTTCCAAGCTGAGATGGTTTGTGGACATAGCTTCCCAAAGAGGTGGGAGACTATCCAAAATCTTCATGTTGTTACGTGCCTTTGTGAAGGTGATTCCCGAGCGATAAGTCCATTTAATATGGTTTGAAATCTTCCAAACATCATATCAATTGACTCTCCTTTCTTCATAGAGAACATTTCATATTCTCTTTGAAAGGTGGCGACCTTCCTCATTCTTACGTCTTCGATGCCTTCATATGAGATTTTGAGAGCATCCCCATAATTCTTTAGCGATTTTGTAGGCACGAGAATCTTTGTACTACGTTACGGAGAGAGCACACATAAGACATATCTTGTTTTATTGTTCAGCTCCATCATAGAGTATTCTTCATTTCCCCATTCTCCTTCAGGCTTTACAATGGGGATATCTCCTGTGGAGATAATGTTCCATAATCTGTATTGGGTTGATTTGATGTACATCTCCATCCTATCGGCCCCGGTAGGGATAATCATCTCGAAAACGGGAGGTTTGTTCATGGAGGCTCCTCCTGATAAGAATGATGGTCCTTGTGAGTCCATGATGGATCTTTTCCTCTAGCATTTGTTAGCGCTCAACCATAGAGGCTGAGCTCTGATACCAAACTGTAAAAGATAAAACACAAGAAGGGGGGATTGAATTGTGTTAATTAAAAATTTTATCCCTTTCGTCTGTGGGTTTCAAAGCTGTTCAGATGAAACAAAATTTATGTTGAAAGATTGATTTTAATGAACAGACGTTATAGAGTGATTATCCCCTGTTAGTTGATTAGACGAAACAAAAATAAACGCAGTTATTTTTATACTGGTTCGTCTATTCAAGACTACGTCCAGTTACTCAGCAACCACTAAGTTTTCACTACCAACCGTGAAAGGGTTACAAGTATTCTTTGATCCCAGCCACTTCTGGCTATACACAGATATTCTTTGCTCCCAGCCTTCTCAGGCTAAACTAACAAGGTATTCTTTGAACCCAGCCTATTACAAAAGGTATTCTTTGGAACACAGCCTCCTCAGGCTAAAATGCCACACAAGTGGACTTTGAAAGATGTTTTAGAAAAGCAAAGTTCTCCTCTACGCAGAGAGGTGTTTACAATAAAGCACTATCACAGATTTGAGCGAATTCTTAAGAGATGGATGAAGATAAGCGTATTCGCCAACTTGTTCTGGTCGTAGTGAAGTCCTTTTATAGGCATCTTCTTCAAATAGTCGTTAGACTCATTAGAATGCCGTTGAGAGTCGTTGGAGATCTTCTAGAGAACTTTCCAAAAAGGTTGTCAGTTGTCCTTGATTGATAGATGAAAGTTGCAGCGGATATCTCGGACTGAATTGCGTCGCGTTCAGCAGTTCCTTTTTGACTTGTACAGAGATGTGACAAAAAGGTAGAGACCTTTTTGACTTTGGATGTGAAAGCGCAGATCCCCATATAGATCTTGGATTTTTCTCATGATGACTCCTTTAGATTTTAAATCTTGGCGTGAGACTTCAACTGAACTTCACTTTTGGATAGACGAAATGAATCTTCAAACTTCTTTCTTTCGTCTCATCCTTTTGTCTTAAGCTTCACTCTTGGATAGACGGAGGTCTTCAACTTGAGTAGTCATCTTTCGTCTGTGCCAGTATCGTCTGATGGCTTGGCTTTTGGAAAGACGTAACACTTCAAATTGAATAGACTTCTTTCGTCTGTGCGGATTCCGTCTGAAGTCTTGGCTTGTGGACAGACGCAACACTTCAAACTTTGAAGGGTCATCTTCCGTCTGAGCTGGTTTCGTCTTAGCAGGTCTTGATAGCTTGATTTCGTCTGTCTTATAATAATCAAAATCTTGAGGTGTTAATCTTCCTTGATCTAACGATCTTTTCCTCTAGCAACTGTTAAGCGCTCAACCCTTAGAGGCTGAGCTCTGATACCAAACTGTAAAAGACAAATCACAAGAAGGGGGGTTGAATTGTGATCTCTAAAAAAAAATTTCTTTCGTCTGTACCTTTTGTCTGTGGGTTTCGTCTGTGAGTTCAAAGCTTGTTCAGACGAAACAGTGTTTATCTTGAAAGATTGATTTTAATATATAAACGTTAAAGTATATTTATCCCCGTTAGTTAACTAGCAGATAAAATAAATGCACAGATATTTTTATACTGGTTCATCTATACAAGACTACGTCCAGTTACCCAGCACCTACTGAGTTTTCACTACAAACCGTGAAATGGTTTACAAGTATTCTTTGAACCCGGCCACTTCCTCTGCTATTACGATATTCTTTGATCCCGGCCTTTCTCAGGCTAAACCAACAACAAGGTATTCTTTGAACCCCGGCCTCCACGGGCTAATACAAAGGTATTCTTTGAAACACAAATTCCTCTCGAGGCTAAAATGCCACACAATGTGGACTTTTTAAGAGATGTAGAAAAACAAAGTTTTTCCTCTACGCTACAGAAAGGTGTTTTCAATAACGAGAGCTTGACGATGAGCGAATTCTTAAAGATAACGGATAAGCGTATTCGCCAACTTGTTACGAGTCGTGGTGAAGTCCTTTTATAGGCATCTTCTTCAAATAATTTAGACTCATTTGAATGCCGTTGAGAGTCGTTGGAGATCTTCTTGAGAACTTTCCAAAAAGGTTGTCGGTTGTCCTTGATTGATAGATGAGAGTTGCGCGGATATCTCGACCAATTGCGTGCGCACTTCCTTTTACTGACTCGTACAGATATGTGACAAAAAGGTAGAGACCTTTTTGACTTTGGATGTGAAAGCGCAGATCCCCATACAGATCTTGGATTCTTCTCATGATGACTCTTTTAGATTTTAAATCTTGGCGCGAGACTTCAACTGAACTTCACTTTTGGATACACGAAATGAGTCTTCAAACTTCTTTGTTTCGTCTCATCCTTTTGTCTTAAGCTTCACTCTTGGACAGACGAAGGTCTTCAACTTGAGTAGTCTTCTTTCGTCTGTGCCAGTATCGTCTGATGGCTTGGCTCTTGGACAGACATAACACTTCAAATTTTGAAGGATCATGTTCCGTCTGTTGCCTGTTTCGTCTTGTCAAGTCTTGATGGCTTGTTTCGTCTGGTTCGTAATTAGTCAAAACTTAGGGACATTCTTAATCTAACATTTTCCCCCTTAATCATCTTGATCTAACAAATACTTCACTGCAAAGTTACATGTTATAACCAGTTAGCCACAACTAATTTTACCAATCAATCATGCAAAATCAAGTTTATACATAAAAAATTGAGTAAACCCTTATACCTAAGTCTTTATTTTAGGTGGAACTGAAAAGTAATTACACCAAGCCTAATTTATGGTTAAGTTTTGGCTTGATTTGTATTTTGCTCAATAAGTTAAGGAATTTTTTCATTTAATTTTTGTAATTTTTTTATAAAAATTTTATCTTTAATCTTTTGTGACATTTCATTTTCATTTCTTATATTTAATTTTTTTTTCATTTTTTTGTACTGGTAATTTTTTTTCTCAAATTTAATCCTTCTAAATTATTATTTATTATTTTAATATTTTTTGAAAAATTGATTTATAAGGATTAAATATGAAAAAAGTTATAAAGACTAAATTTAAAAGGAAAATAAATTATAAAAATGATAATCAAAAAATAAAATACAAAAATTAAAAAAAAATCATCAAAAGGTCACACATAAAACAGTAAAAAAATAAATTCCCAGGGACTATATATATATATAAACAAAACACTAAATGACATTAACTAAATATATGCTTAGCATTAAGTTTTTATTATGACAAAAACTATTTTCTTACCCCCCATTCAAATTCAAGAAGAGTACAAGAAATCAAAGACAAAAAAGAAAAACACAATCCTTTAATCTTGTGGGGTCTATTTTTGTCTCATATCAACACCCAACCAGACACATGCAAAGTTTCAGATTAAGAAAAGCACCGGGGCCTTCCATTAACATACCCAACAATGAAATGACACAATAATTGAAAAAAAAGTGACCCTATTATGATTGCTTTCCCTGCAGCTTGTTTTGGACAAAATTGTACATTATCTAAACGTTCTCTTCGGGGAAACATAGGAAGATGACACCTTAATTCTTCATTTCTTTCCTTCACTATGCCACACTATGTCTTGCAACCCTTATGAAAATATTTTGTAGAACTGCGTATAAACCAAAAAAATGGGGTAACATTCAATCACAAAGAACTTGTATCCGAGGAGATGATGCCATTGTAATTTACTAGCAAAACATACAGAAAAAAAATGTATTTTTTAACAGAACTAGAAAACCAAGTGAATTAAATTTGAATTTAAAATTTCTAAATAGGATTCTTGTATTTTTTTGGATCAGAAACAAAAACTAGAGATTTTGACACGCCTTTTGAGATTGAAGGGAACACAAGGAACTCTACGTTTAGAAGATCACATACCCATTGTCAATCTTATTACCTTCATCATTCCCAATGATAAATTGTACAGTTCCACATTCTACTTTCATCGTGAATTAGGGTATGGGTTTAGAAGGATTAATGTATGATTGTGCTCCAATTTGATTCTATATGGGATAGGAGCATGTGGTTAGGCACAATTATTATTTGTTAGAAAACCTAACATTTCCTGTCACCATGCAACTTCATCTGCATTATTTAAATCTACGTAAGTTACAGTACTCTATACTCTATATCATTACAACTTACAACTGAAGTTACACAAAAGACAACTCTTATGATATAGACAACACAGGCCAATGTGTTAGCATAGTAAAGTTGAAGAGATACATTTTCACCTTATAATTTTGCTCGTGTAAATTAAATCCCAAAGGCTTGGCTGCTTCCAACATAATTTCATTTGCTGGGCATTGTGAAGTAAAATGGGTTCCACTCTATACTTGATCCTACAGAGTTGAGTTTACATAAAACAGAGAAACAATATGAATCGATCAGAAGGAATAAATAGAGTTATCAACATTTTATTGTCCACTTGACAGACTGAACAATCTGTTAGCTTGAACTTGTATCTGATTAAGAAATTGAACAAAACATAGAAAAATAAAAAAGAGTAAGAAGTGCGAAAAAAAAATAAAAATAAACATTAACATTAACATGATCAAAGAACAAGATAATTTTACATACCGTTTCCTTCTCAAATAAACTGTCAACAATGAAACTTTGTGACCTAGGAATAAGCTCAAAAGCATTCATGAAGACATGTTTCTCTTTTCTCTCCGTCACTAGATTTTCCTACCAATCAAGGTGAATGAATAAACAACAGAATTTCCAACAATGGATGTAAGAAGTTGAATGCAAATATTGCCTAAAAATCAGTACATTAAACTCATCAAAAGCAACGACTACATCATCTACACTTTTGAGGTTCTCATCCTCAATAAATGATGCTGGCTTGTATCCTTTTTTGAACCATTCATCTTCTAATAGCTCAGGAATTTTTATCCTCTACAGAATGCAAATAAAATATCTTGAAGGGTAAATTACAGGATTAAAAATATAACAACTAGCAACAAACAGAAACAGAAAAATACAATAGTAAGGGGCCATAGGAAATGAGGATAAAGGAATGGTCAATAATTCAAGCATGCATTCAAAACACACCGTTAGAGGGTTTGGATTAGAATGCGTTTCGGCAGTTTCTTTGCCATTGGAGGAAACCATGATGGACAAGAGTATTGTGCTCTGCCAATCTGAAATACAATAGTATTTATAGATTTTCAATTCCAAATATGATAAAGGAAACTTTTAGTTATCAATTTTAATAATCTAAAATGACTTACTTTCTTGTACAGAGCCATATGAGTTGGCTCATCAAAAGGCAAGTAGCCAGCCATAAGTACAAAGAGAATGACTCCATAAGTACAAAGAGAATGACTCCATAAGACCAGATATCAGATGTAGAACCAACATAACCTATATCCTTAAGCACCTGATACAAATGGCACACAACATACCATTTACTACAAGTTTGAGGGACTAGAGTAGTTTACATTGTCATTCATCATGTTAAGAGTTAAGACCTAAAGTAGTTACCTCAGGAGCAACATAATTTGGGGTTCCACATGCAAGTGCGGAGCAGTTCATCCTCCTGCATTATATGAGGGTTTGGAAATGTGATTCCTAAGGTTATATTATATGCAACTGAATTTCCCCTAAACTAGATAGTTGAAATCAAAAGTAATATCAGACATTTTCGAAGCACCAAAAGCTATCTAATAAAATAGTTATCTTAGTATCAAAACCTGAAAACTTACAATGAAATAAGATCTAAGATACAATAAAAAAATCGAGTCCAATGACAATGAATTTCACCTTGTAACTATCTCAAACTAATTAGCTGCAAACAGATATGATTTACACACAAATCATTAGATGTACGCAAGTTCTAATAGAAACAAGTCATCATTCATGGATTGACATATACTCTAGATGAATTTTAGAAAGATTTCTTTTGTATCAGCTAAATTTTAACTCAAGGCAGAAATCTGATAATATGAAGCATGTAACAATATGGCAGAAGTTATCTTACTTTCTGTGAGTAGGTACTCAATCCAAAATCTGAAATTTTAAGAACACTATTCGAGTTCAGAAGAAGATTCTCAAGCTGAAAAATACATTGAAGATGATCATAAAATAATTGAATTTCGATCAACTCTATCAAATCTAAATTTAATAGTTATGGTGCAGGGGAGAGAATATTAAGGAAGTTGAAAGACCTTCAAATCTGCGATACACGTCTCTGCTATGGCAGTAGTCAATAGCATTGATAAGTTGTTGGAAACAATTTCTTGCTTCATCTTCTTAAGTCTCCTATTTGCAGCCTAGAAATCAAAGAAGCAATCCAAGAATTTTGTGTGCTGAGAATATTATAAAACTAAATAAAAAATTCATATATTGTACATGGAATATCTGTGTGTATGTATATGTAATAAGTAAATGAGACTGACTATTTTGTCATACAATGCCTCACCATCAACAAACCCAGGACAACGTAAATCTTTGTTTTGCTAGCCATCACCTATCCTTTAATAAAGAGAAAGAAATTATTAGTTACATATATCCAAAATTTGCAGCTGATATGTAATCTAGGCTTATTCTAATACATTCTCCATTTTAAAACTATTGATGTTTATGAGTAGTACTCATAGATTAATAAGCATCTAAAAAGATTAAGTTGTTAATTTATTTAGCTTAAGGTATCCTAATTTTATATAAGATGTAAATGAAGTTTGTTGTCTGATGAAATATTAATTTTTAAATGATTGTAAACGTGGTATTTCTCTTAAAAATCAAATCTAATTATTTTAAATGAGTTTTTTGTGAAAATAATGATGAATAAGTCTTCAAATTTGTAAAACATCATTAGTTTAGGATTAAAAGGGAAAACTAAAATATCACTGTTGAAATGAAAAGAATATCAATGATAACATGCATTATCCCTGGTAACAAAAATAAGAAAAAATATGAGCCAACTCTCTTCTCAATAACATCCGTATAAAATTTACTCAAAAACAGCGTCAAAAGAACAAAGAAATCTCAGTTGCTAACATTTTTTATTATTCTGTCTTTTCCACGTGTTGACATACTTCACATGCTAAAATCTTAACAATTTAAAAACTAAATCGAATACAAAACAGTATCACGTGTAAATTCCTCATACTGCTCGAGTTTCAGGGGGTGGTGTGATGCAGTTTGTTTTTTTCGTAGGAGATGATATATTTGCATAATTTAATATAATATATACTGATTATTTTGTTTTTTACAGTACATGTGATCTTCGGTGGTCACCATATTGATAAATTATTAAGGTTCTCTTTAGTCTGAACATAAAAATTCTAACGTTTGATATTTAAAAACAAAACAAAATAAAATATGCTACACGTTTTAAGAACAGGAAAAACTCTACCTACTAATATATAGCAGAGTGGTGTATAACATCTAATTATAAAAAATATAAGTGAGGCCAATATTCAGAGTAAAAATTAAACTTGGATTTCTGAAGTAAAGGTTTTACAAATGAAAGAGTACATTTGCAGGTCCCACATTGTTTGCGTTTCCATGGCTAAAAAATATAACAAAATAAAACAAAACAAAACAAACATTGTTACATTACTTCCAAAAGACAAAAACTCAGGCGATTACACGTATGAGGCATCAATTTCATAAAAAAAATAACAGGTGTCCACCAAAGTTACACATTTTGCTTCCAAACCCTCCAAGTGTTTAAGAAATACTTGCACATACAGAGATAGGATAGGAAAAGGGAGAGATAAGTGATTGATAACAAGAGTGTTAGTGGCTTATTTATAATTTTTTGTGTTCAAAAATCAGCACTCATTCAATTATTATATACTTGTCAAATATTGCAATAGCTTTTACTATTTTTTGTCCATGGCTTCAAAAATTATTTTTTTATCAATTAATTTTTCAAGTACTTAATTTTATATCCAATAAAATAAGTATGACGTGTCTTCAATGTAATAAATTTTCTATAATAAATTTTTCTATTTAATTTTTTTATTTCTTTTTGATTAAGCCATGTAAAAGAACTGCCAATTAGGATTAGGCAAAAAATTCACTGAAATTGGGAACCATAATTATGAATCAAATATGCATAAGAAGGTGTTCACGTTACTAGTAGTTATATAAAATTATGGACCAATTTAATTAGTCTTTTGAGGTATATGACGTTGACTGTTTTTTTAACTGGACAATGATTTGCTTCAATTTTGATTAAAAAATGGCTTGGTTGCACTTTGCTCCCACGTTATTCAGGTGGATCAAAGCAAAAGACAAAGAAAACATTATTTTTTTAGTTAACTAAATTTTTAGTCCTCACATTTTATAAAATTATGTTTTTAACCCTTTAAATATTTTTTCTTGTTTTAATCTTATAATTTTTTTTATAAGTTAGCAAAAGACTTGCAGATATTTTACAAGAATTATAATCAGAAAAAATATTTAATAAACTAAAATTATAATTTCATGTAAAATAAAAGATTGAAAATTTAATTAACTATTTTTTAAATACTGATTTTTTTAAAAAAAAAAAATTGTCTCAATATTATTGATCTTAAAATAATATATAGTCTGTTAAATTATTAATAGCTGATTCTACTAATTTGATACTAAGTTACTAACAAAAAATAATTACAATCATTTATTCTAAATTTGAGTTATTAATTTAGATCTTATTTTATAAATAAAGTTCAACTTGATGACACGTACACGGTCATAAATTCATGGTACGCTAATATCGCTCTCTCAACTACTTTCTTTTTAGCATTTTCTTGGGTTCAGATTTATTGAAAATCAGGGTCTCTCATTTCATTTAATGATTCTCTCATAACTTATATGTGAGAGTCATCAAAATTTATAATTTTTAGTAATTTTAACCAATCATGAAAAAGATGTCAAAAAAATATATTTAAGAATGTGACATCAATATTTCTCGTAATTTTAGAAAAGTTATATTTTCAATAAATTCTCACAATATTTTTACATTTCATTTTTTTTTATTTTCTTGATCATGTTATTATTTTATTTTATATTCTATTAAAAAATTATTTTGAAAAATTGTGAACTTAAAATAGATTGTGGAATAACAGATGTCAAATGTGCTTGCCCTTTTATTTTTATAAACTACTGACAAGATCATAATTATTTTACAGAGTGAGCCATACCTTCAACTATGACTATGACAAAATTTATGACTTCATTTTTTGATTTTGTGGGACCATTTAGGAAGGGTAAGCCAATCAAAAGTGTACAACAAACAAACAAGCTATCCAAATACCCATCAAAACTTTGAACAATTTATACACAGGTTAAATTCCATTCATTTTACAACAACAGAAAAAAAATACACAGTCCCTATTTTCAGTAGAATTGTTAACCTTATATACAGGATTATATAAGTCCCAGACAAGTTCCCCAATGAAAAACATCTACGTAACCAATTGCCCCTTAAATTTTACTCTCTATAATGGAATAGATGTTAAAAAGTTTAATCCCCAGATAAGTTCTACCCTACTCAATACCCACCCTCATTTTTTTCTGTGCATTCACAATTCCCCTTCCCGTAAAATGGTCATAGTTTCTTTGTAGAAAGAAACTCGGGAACAAGTTAAGTTTAGCTGATATAGGAACTTACCTGTTTGACTCGTACAGTACAGAAGCAAAATCCCCTCATTGATGTACTTATTTGCCGTCCCTGTCCCCTACACCCACCAACCTACTTAATCCTATTATTCCACCCTTTACTACTTGCAGGTATGTTTTCTAGCTTCTGATCCCTTTTATAAAGAAATGAAATCATAAATGAGTATTTGTTAACTCTTTTCAATTTCAGATGGGATCAAATGAGGGAGAGCAAAACTGGGGGTACAAGGAAAGTAGTAGGTGGATATCAACAAAAGCATGCTTTTTTATTTTATTAGTGTCTTTGTTGATAAGCATAGCACTAGCAGGAGGTTTCATGCTTGGATGGTGGCTACACAAATATCATCCTAAAAACAGGCAACTCTGGATGGTTCCCTTTGGATTTGTTCTCTTTCTTACCCCTCTCTTTATCTGCCTCTCTGTAACACTTCCTGACCTCTGTGTTGCCAAAACCACAAGTGAAGATCAAGATGAAACTTTTAAGAAGAATCTGCAAACTATTGATCCAGAAGTGGCTCACTCACTTTCTCAACTCAACAAATGATGTTCTTCACATCTATCTATACAATAATAAGCTTCTTTTATATTACTTCTCTTCTCTCCTGCATTTTAACTCCATGTTTTCTTGTTTGTATACAACAGTTCAGAATGCTCCACAGTGAATGCTGTAGACTAAGCTCTCTTCATTAATTCATCAAAATGAGTTTCACTAATTTTTTCCTAGTTTTTATGAAGGACACAGCACCACCATTTTCCAGTATTTGAGTTTAAGTTTAACTTAACATAAAAATTTAGTTTATTATTTCGATTATATCACTGTTTAAAATGCTAGATTTAGTATTCTTTATTGGAATTCTGGTTTACAGCTAAAGTATCAATTATCTTAGAACATGACGGGTAGTAGATATCTGGGACCAAATTTTTTAGTAGAATTATTGTGACATGTTTTATGATTAAAAAAGAAGGTTGGAGGCAATATCTATGAGTATGAATGTGACATGGAAGCGGCATGTAATGGCATTGGAAAGCAGTGTGCTGGGGTAGGGTAGTCACAGATGTTCCCTTCCCCAGATTCTACAATCCAATTGGAAAAAGACTAGGCCACATATAGGTGAGAGTCTTGTAAGCTAACCGTAGCTTTCAAGAAAAGCAATTTTTCTAACACCGTCCCTAATTCATCATCTATTACTTTCCAATGCATGACGTTGCTTTCCAATAATACAACCATTTTAAATACCAAATATTTAGAGCCACCACAATTCATCTAATTTTCCGTAAAGAAGCCCTTTTCAATACAAATTTCTTAACAAATCCAAAAAATCTTCCTTTTTTTATTATTTTCTGTACACCAAAACGTTATTATTAGTTGAAAATTTATTCATCTCCAGCCCAAAAAATTATATCTTAATAGAATATTTCTTAAGTCATTTCATGAGTAACATGTTTCATAACTAACTAAATTCTAAAAATGACCTGAGATTTCATTAATTGAATTTTCTTCCACTTAGTCCGTCGTCATCTCCAAGATACTTTTAAGTTTCCATTTTTATCTATCAAGACCCTAAAATAATAGAGTCGGAAATCTTTAACTATTAAACAATAAAATAGTAATTGTAGATAAGAAGGGAATACATAATTTTGTGGTTGGTGTGAAATTTAAAACGTGGCTGAACAACAATCATTTTTCTTTAATTAAATAATAAAACAGTGATTGTAGACATTATTTTATCTTTACTGTAGTTGCCACTTAACGGCAATTTGCTTTACGCCTTATATTTTATTCAAGATCAATGTCATTTAGGCACCTAAAATTATTTACTAACTCCTTCATAACATTATCGTGGAAGTATGTACCCAACTTATGCTACCATGGATGAACACTTCTATGCATATAAACTTTATTTTCACTAAATTATTTTATATTTTAAGATAGATTGATTTGGATCCCTGGTACAATTTCACAAGCCTAATATTTGGATGAACTCTTATATTCCTTTTACAATTAATATCAACGAGTACAACAAAGAAATCAAACTAATAATGCATAAACAGATAAAACTAAAAGTGAAAGTTCCACTTTGATCAATCAATTCCACAAACAGACCTACAACAGCAATTCACCACAACAGTGCAATAATCAGGTCAAACACTTAGAATTAATTTTATCCTTCAAAGCAAATCTACATTTTGTCCCCTTCAGATGAATAATCGATACAACCTGAATCAAAGATTACATATATACATCTACTGGACCATTCTGTAATTTCAAACCTCTGTAATCAAGAAGAGATTAATATTTTCATGCCCTATGCTGCACTGTCATGAAGTAAGCATAAAATGCATCCTTTACTGAAAAAAAGGTTCAAACCTATAGGCTAACCAGGCTTCATACATCAACATCTGAACGTGTGGGGAACTCAAGGCCCCTTAGCGCAGGTATGTTGTCTAAATCCTCTTTTGAAAACAATGGGAACAACCATAGGGCCTTCTTAGTGCCAAAAACCTTGAAAGTAAGGAGAAATGAATAAAAGACCAAAAAAGAGTATGATATTCACAAGTTATTGGCTCGATCAAAGATCATGAAACCACTATTACAATATCTTTTCTATGTTGATAGAAAATATTACATGGTATATTCCTCAATAGAAGACTTCATTTTATGTCAAATTACATTAAAACCATTACAACATTTCAGATTATATATTTTGGACATCAAGAGAAATTATAGTCTGTTAGTTTAATTACAGATCATGAGACAAGCAATTTCTCAGCAGAATGTTACACTTCATTTAATCATCACATCATTAAAACTACTCTTTGGTCACTTTGGGAAGAAGGTGGGTTGGGTGGGTTGAGAAGTCCTTGCACCATCCTGAAGAAAGAAATTTCCTACTCCTACTCCAGGAAGGATCTTTTCTATCCATTTTTACACCACTTCTTGTCTATTTGTTATTGTTTAAAAGCAATGGTTAGAGAGCAATCCTAGTAAGAATTTTCTTATGCCATGGGGTTGTAATTTTATTTACTTTTTTGTTAGGGGAGAGGGAGAGGGGAGAGGAGGACTGAAAGGTGTAAGGAAAAACATTTTATAAAAATATAAATTTTTTCTCACAAATAAACTCTCTTTTTATGAATTATCAACTCAGGAATCATTTGCATAATTTTTACTTCCTAAATTTCTGAGCTTAAAAACATGTTTGTTTCGTTTTTCTAATATCATCTTGCTACTTGATATTAGATATTACCTGCTCAAAATTCCTCTTCCAGCCAAGGTCGTACCTCCACCTAACTCCTTTTTTCTTTTCATGAACCTAAAACATCATTTTCCAAATAATATTTTAGATAAAAGAAGGCACAATGCTGCATGAAGATTCAAGGATAAACAATGCCAAGTTAATGTCGAATTTGTCTGGCAGTTAATGAACCAGGCTTTCATCTAGTTTAAGGTCAATGAGACAATCATGAATAGATAGATAGCTGAATCAGTAACTCGTTGAAACAAAAATATCCCCCAAGAACATAACCATCTTTCAGAACCAAATATGACCTAATGAAATGAATCTCATGATTCTGTTGTCTATGGACAACAGAATATGCTGGGTTTCAGACACAAGAATAGCCTCATGAATATCTGACAGCAGCATTACCATATATACCAGTTCAAACAGGGTAAAATGAGAAAGAAACAATGTATCAATTACCTCTACCGAAGTTGTGTTGCTTAACAGAAGAGATACATGCATAACAACGAAACAGAGAAGACTGAGCGCAAAGGCTAAATTAAGAACTGCATCAAGGCACACAATCTGTAAGAAGCATTAACAGTTATGAGAATGCAACAAAAGCTAGTCATAGTAAAACTTAATTCCATACAAGCAGAACATATATACATACTAGAAGCCAAAAAGATGACAGCAAATCCCCCGGGAGACAATGAATGATTCTTGTGTCCACCAAAGAATCTTATAAAACTCGGCACCAGCGCTAAGCAATCCAACGTTGTCTCAAGAAATGTATACAACTATAAGCAGAAGAGTAGAAACAAAAAATCAAAGTCAGACAAAAAAAAATACTACAAGCAGCATAGGTGGAATGAACAAAGAGCAACGAATGTATTTATTTACCAAGAAGAGGAGAAAATACTTGTAGTTACGTGCCCCAACACAATTCACCACCCAAATACAATGATGATCCATCTTCAGAACACACCTTTGGCCTAAAAAAAAAACATTTTTTTTAGTAGAGAACTGAAATATTCATTAAGAGAGAAGAAAAAGAGTTGGAACTTACAAATAGAGCAGTGATGGCAACGGGGTGGTTTGGGATTTTGGCATCGAGAGCAATAAACGGGGGAGGGAGTTGTTGGAGGGTCCAAATGAGAGTGAAGTTGTTGTTGGTGGGAAATCCAATTATGAGGAACAGAACCAGGATCGTTGAGAACAACCATGAGGTAGGACCAGGTTAAGAGTATGAGTAGAATGTGAAATAGAACAAGAACGAAAAAGGCAAGGAAGAAAGAGGGAAGGTGAAGAGGGGAACGAAAGAGAAGAGGACCCCAAGTGATTAAAACGACGGCGTAGTAAGTGAGAGCGACGATTGCAGCAAACAAAAGGATCATCAAGTAACCTAGTACTCTCAGACCAGAACACAGCTTAAAGAGGTTTATATTTGTTCCCATTCTTAAAGATGGTATGTTTGAGACAGGAATTGACAACGACCTGTTTCTTCTTGATGGGAATAAGCGTTTCCAGATATCGGAAGCCAGGATTGGAATTCGAATTGAAATTCCTCTTCTTTGGGGTTTGCAGAAGCGACTTGCGACCAAGATACCTCACAACATTCTCTCTCTCACATATCCAACTTTATTTCAATTTCATTTCACTGCTCAAATCCGGGTTGCTCCGGATCCTATTCACCAAAAATCTATACCCGGATTTTTAAACATATTAATAGAGATTTTATTGCAAATTATATATAAAAAATATTCAGTTACTCTTATTTCTTTTCTTCTTCTTTTCTTTTTGAATAAACTAACTTTCAACTGAGAGTGTGTTTAGAAAGTATTATTTCCTCACTTTTTTTACTATTTTTCCCATAATTTTTATGTTTGGGACCGAACCTTACATTTTTAAAATCTTTTCTTTTGAGAAAATAAGATTAGTTTATGATTCTTTTTTAATAATTTATGTTTCCTTTTAGTTATTTTTGCGCTCCTTTTTTATGTAAAATAAAATTATTATTTTTCTGATAACTTTTCAGCAAAACTATTTAAATAGAAATTAATATTTATTATAATTAATTAAATATATAACCAATTACTTAAATATTTTAATTGTTCTAACTTTCTTAAATACAGGGTTACTTATGGTGAATATCAAAACTTGTGTAAATTATAAGTGAAATATTTTTATTGGATGATAGATATTGAGTTAATAGTACATATGATTAATGTAAAAGTTAATAAGTTTATTATATATGATAGTGTATGATTAGATGATATTATAAAATATATTTTTAGTGTATAACTTATTTTTTCATAAATATTTATATTGATGAAAAGACTTCTATTTATAGTTGTTTATATATTTTCTTAAGAATTTATGTTAATAAAACTATTAAATTATTAACATATTTTTATGTTTTTTTATTAATAAGATTGAAGGATATTGGTTGGAATATTTCTATATTTTTTAACAAAAACTAATATTTATATTAAAAAAAAGCGACATCAAATATTTCTATATTATGTTGTAAAAAAAGTTAGTAATACACCTAGTAAAAATCATTAACAACATTAAAAATTATTATTAATTGTCAAAGTAAAATGCTAACTCACTTAAAATTGAAAAGCCAAAAACTAAATAACGTTATGAACTCGTTATTCAAAGATGAATTTCCACACACACATTTTTTATAAATATTTTTAGAAATTAAGTTATGTATAAATAAATAAAAGCTCTATGATATTAATTAATTTATCAAAAACTTATTTTTAATCATTAATGTTCTCAGTTCTTAATTATTTAAAATGCATATACTGCGCGGGATGCAGCTAACTGTCTAACTGAAAAGTTCTAGAAGAAGATGTTTGATTACAAATTCAGAATTTCTGCAACATGAGAACACGGGGATCATCTTACCTTTAAAGAATCAACTGTATTCATGTTCTTGTTTTTCACATTGTCTTGAATTCCAGAAACATACTCAAATACAACATTTGAAACATATTGATTAGAGAATCTCATTCCTTGACTCACGTCAATTAAGTCTTCTTTCTCTCCAAGTTCTTGTCTTTTCCCTAAAGAGGTTTGTCAAAAAATTCTTGCATTATTTGTTGTTTATTCTTGTTTTCTAGAAATTTGAGTTTGTGATCTTTATTCATTTCAGTGAGCACAGCAAGCCGATTAAGATGTATCCGCGAAGAAAAATAACCACCGAGGAGGTTCAAGGGGTATACTTTTTAATGTTTTAATAGTAATAATGTTCAAACTACGTAAGTGAAATGTTATTCGACTTTTACAATTTATCTTTTGCGTCTTTAATTTGTAGTTTCTCTCGTTCCTTGGAAGAATTCGTAGCCGTAGGTTCTTGAAATGAGTTTTATATGTGAATTACTTGAAATAACCATGTGTACGTGTGTGGGGAACTGGGGACAATGTGATCAAGAATAAAAGATGGCCTTGCATTAAAACGCATTTCAGCATTCATGCATTTAAATAATGTTATTTGCGAGTTGGAAAGTGAATGAAAACGGTTTTTCAGAATTTTTCATAGTTTTGGCTTGAAGTTTGTTCGCTTCTAATAATTATGAGTTTTAGACATGCACTTTTACTTGACATACTGGATTCATCAAGGAATGTATGTCGTGAAATTGTTCATTTGTCCTTTATGTTTTAGGCCTATTGCGAATGGCCTGTAATGATCTACATGTTTTATACCCACATAGACATTAACACTTAAGAGTCACGATTCTTCTTTTTAATTTGAATGGCCTGTTATGGGACATGATGCAGTTTGTTGATGAGAACGAGAGGCTATTCACTGAAATAATGGAAAAGATAAAGCTTGGGAAACTTGCTGAATGTGCCGAGTAAGTGACCTATCAGTTGTATCTGCATATTTTATTTGTGCTGACTTTTGCTCTGAATTTAGTTAGTGGTATTTGAGTAGTAGACAGACTATATCATCTCCCTGAGCGCTGACAGTTTGCATATCTAGAGTTTATGACCTTTGTGTAAATGAAAAAAAGTACTTTGTAAGTTCAAGGTACAGTTGTTTTTCATCCTTTTGATGATACCCGAGGAGTCATATTTGTAGTATTTTAAATCACTCACTATAGTAGGCACTTGACGTATTACTGGCTTGACAGAGACATTCATCCTATAATTTTTATTGTTAGTTGGATTTTAACCTTGTTGGTGTGTTAATTCAAGTTTCTTTCGGTTGATATTTAATCTTATTAGGCAGTTCAGAGATATATATGACAGAAGGATAGTTTGTGCTGAAGTTAATAATTCTTTTTATAAACAGCATGAGACTATCATTTCTTTGTCCACTACCAAGTCTGTCTAGAAATCTTTCTGCAAGGCTGGTCGTTATCACATTCTTGCTTTTGTGTTTTATTGACTGCATTCCCCAGAGGTTTTATATAATGGTTGTGGTTGTGGGATGCTTTCATGTCTTAGGCACCAAGAGCGGATTCAACAGAATTTGATGTATCTAGCTGCAATTGCTGATTGGCAACAGCCACTCATGCCTCCAGAGAGGACCCTACCCGTTGATTTGCAAGAGGCTGTAGCAAAGGCTGAGGAACACGGAATTTCGCCCCAAGATGTGGCATTGCAATTTGATAATCCACAGCATCAGCAACACCAGCAGGCTCAGGAACAAGGAATTTTACCCCCTAATATGTCATTGAAATTTGATAATCCACAGGTTCAGCTAAACCAGCAGGCTCAGGAACAAGGAATTTCCCCACCAAATACGCTACTGCGAATTCATTATAAACTGCTTCGGCTAAACCAGCAGCTTCAGGAACAAGGAACTCCCCCCCCTAATATGTCATTGAAATTTGATAATCCACAGGTTCAGCTAAACCAGCAGGCTCAGGAACAAGGAATTTCCCCAGCAAATACGCCACTGCGAATTCATTATAAACTGCTTCGGCTAAACCATCAGCTTCAGGAACAAGGAACTCCCCCCCTTAATATGTCATTGAAATTTGATAATCCACAGGTTCAGCTAAACCAGCAGGCTCAGGAACAAGGAATTTCCCCACCAAATATGCCACTGCGATTTCGTAATCAACTGCATCAGCTACACCAGCAGGCTCAGGAACAAGGAATTTCCCCACCAAATATGCTACTGCGATTTTGTAATCAACTGCATCAGCTACACCAGCAGGCTCAGGAACAAGGAATTTCCCCACCAAATATGCCACTGCGATTTCGTAATCAACAGCATCAGCTACACCAGCAGCTTCAGGAACAAGGAATTTTCCCCCCTTATATGTCATTGAAATTTCATAATCCACAGGTTCAGCTAAACCAGCAGGCTCAGGAACAAGGAATTTCCCCACCAAATATGCCACTGCGATTTCATAATCAACTGCAACAGCTACACCAGCAGGCTCAGGAACAAGGAATTTCCGCCCCTAATATGTCATTGAAATTTGATAATCCACAGGTTCAGCTAAACCAGCGGGCTCAGGAACAAGGAATTTCCCCACCAAATATGTCACTGCGATTTCGTAATCAACTGCATCAGCTACACCAGCAGATTCAGGAACAAGGAATTTTCCCCCGTAATATGTCATTGAAATTTGATAATCCACAGGTTCAGCTAAACCAGCAGGCTCAGGAACAAGGAATTTCCCCACCAAATATGCCACTGCGATTTCGTAATCAACTGCATCAGCTACACCAGCAGGCTCAGGAACAAGGAATTTCCCCACCAAATATGCCACCGCGATTTCGTAATCAACTGCATCAGCTACACCAGCAGGTTCAGGAACAAGGAATTTTCCCCCCTAATATGTCATTGAAATTTGATAATCCACAGGTTCAGCTAAACCAGCGGGCTCAGGAACAAGGAATTTCCCCACCAAATATGCCACTGCGATTTCGTAATCAACTGCATCAGCTACACCAGCAGATTCAGGAACAAGGAATTTTCCCCCCTAATATGTCATTGAAATTTGATAATCCACAGGTTCAGCTAAACCAGCGGGCTCAGGAACAAGGAATTTCCCCACCAAATATGCCACTGCGATTTCGTAATCAACTGCATCAGCTACACCAGCAAGTTCAGGAACAAGGAATTTTCCCCCCTAATATGTCATTGAAATTTGATAATCCACAGGTTCAGCTAAACCAGCAGGCTCAGGAACAAGGAATTTTCCTCCCAAAATATGGCATGTATCCAATGCATAGTGAGTCCGCTTTTGGAGCTGGCAGCAGTGATAGCGAATCTTCAACTGCTGGTTCAAATGTTGCACTTGGCGGAAGCGTGCAAGGTACTTCTGAGGGTGGGGATGGTCAGGGCAACTCAGCTGCTGTGCATGACCATGGAAATATTGTACCATCTTTTCTGAAGGACTAAGTGACATACTTTCATTTTGCTTTCATTAAATACATATAACTGTTGATAATAGGCTTCTGTTAAACACAGGACTAGGGTGAGCTGATGCCCTGTGATAGGTCAGGCAAAGAACAAAGTGCTTATCATTTTTTTTGTAGATCATGAATGAAATTTTGTTGGTAGGGTCTTTGCATGTAGCCAATTTTTTGTAATGGTGCTGGTGGCACAGCTTAATGAAATGTCCAGGGTAAGAGATGAAATTGTTTGTTAGGGTCGTGGCCTTAATTGCATGCTGGTTTTCCACAGTTTTTGCTTAGGTTCGTTGGTATAAATAATAATTTTTGCATTTATTGAAAATGTATCTGATACTAACCGAAGGTCTGAATTCTGTTCAGGATTTTAATTTTTCACTTGCACCGGAACTTAACAATTTGAAGCCAATGCGTTATTATAATCAATTTCAGTTAATTAGTAAAGGAGGTGGAATGAAGGATATATGTATTAATGTAAGGAATTTAAGAGAGTAGATTTGGTAATAATGTGTTCCGCGCTCTTTGTACGTTGTGTCTGTGTTCTCATAGGTCAGTGTGATCCAAAGAGTATAACTGGATCATGTAGTTGACAAATGGTACAGTAATTATTATAGAGAATAGAAGAGTTAGGATTATTGTTGGATAATAGGACTGGTTGGTGTAACAGAGGGGACTTGTGGGGGATATGTTTTTGTGAATATTTAAAAAAATAGTTGGGACATATTGTTCATATGTATGTCACCATAGTTACTAAATTTATTCTTTATGTGTTTCAAAAAAATCAAAAATCAATCAAATGGATAAGAAATCAAAATACTAACACTTAAGTATTTTGAAGCCTATCATGTCACGTTATAAATGTAGAAAAAACTCTCATACAGTCGCGCTGTTCAACGGGAAAGAAAAAGACAAACGTGATTAATGGATTTCAGGCCGGAGAGGATCAAGTCTTGTAAATGTAGGGTCACAGAGTGCGACAATAAGAATATGAAGTTGTACTCCGACTAATAAGTATATCACTAGGTGATGTGTAGAGTTAAATACAAAGTACTTGATCCAACAAAATTCTTTATATGAGTAATCATTGGTACGAAGCTTTGTAAACTCCTTAAAACATCTCAACGAACTGCATTCTACTAAGAAAACAAAAGCAGCAATTACAACTAAAGCTATGCTACAAACAATCTCTCTCCAGCAAACATATACATGTGAATGATACAAGCCATAAAACCAAAGCACGCATGCAGTAGTTGTTTTAGGCCCAAGCCTCTCCACCTCCTTCTCTAGTATTTACATTAGCAAACTTGCAGGCTTCTTAGTGGGCTTGCTCAGTTGAAACACGGGGTGTCTGCATAGCCTTCGCACTCCTTTTCTCAATTTCACCCAATGTTCACTCTCATATATACCTCTATACCTATTCTCTAATGCACCATTATTCTCATACCTAGAAGGTGAGCTACTTCTCGAAACAGATTCAATTTCCCCACCTCCATTTCCCTTTTCCTCAGGTCTCCAAAGTTTCTGTTCAATACACCATTCTATTCTTCCCAAGGTAGAAGTCCTCGAGAACTTGCTTTTCACAGGTAGCTTTGTGGCCCAAGTACCCTCGGTTTGCTCACAAGATTCTTCCTCTTCCCTGTTATTAACTTCCAAAGGAGGGGAATCACCTTTGCAAGAGGGAGAATCTAAGAGTGATGAAAGCTGTCTCTCCTTCACAATTGATTCATCTCTTTCTCGAATGGTCTTCAGAATCAATGTCTTGAGGAAGTTCATCACTTGCACTGCATGGATCAATGCAGTTAAAGGGTCTGCCATCTGCATAGAACAATGAGACAAACATTTAAAAATGGTCTAGCATAAATAACATGCATGTTCATACAAAAAATACTAACAAGAAACGAGGAACAGAATCATGCGTCTTTACTTGTAATGTTAACTAACCTGTGTCATGTTGGGCGCAAAAACCATGGCAATATTACGCGCATTCATTTTATTGAACTGTTCTTGCTCAACAACGTCCGCCATCAAATTGATCGCCCAGTCAAGAAGTGCAGCTTCGGTTGAAGGAAGCAACTTCATAAGATTGGTGCAATCCTCTTCTGTGTTGCAATGCATCACCTGTTCCGGGGTGAGGGAATCAAGTACCCCAGTTGGAAGCTCTCTAAACCAAGCCTGAAATGCATGAATTAAAATTTCAAAAAAAACGGGCAGAAGACCTTGTTAACATTAGTAACACTAAACAGTTCACTAATGTGGTCACTTCGTTGGTTATAACTTTTAAGAAAGAATCCCTTAATAATGCACATTAATCTATAAAATGTGACATGAACAATGTTGAATTAAGATCTTGGTAGATACCTTTATTAAACCAGATAAACAATGAACGTCTATTCCAAGTGGCACCAGACCTCTGTTTAGTTTATCACGCACAAACTCTTCTTGGCTATTATCAGCATTAATTCGGAATATTCCTTCCGCCTTCAGGCACAGCAAGAATGAAATGAGGCCCCAAAATTTATTTGAAAGTAAAGGGAATTTATTCAAAACATGAATTAGGTTGTCAAATTTATTAATGATCCATTGTATTTAATGAATTTATTAAACATTTATAGCTACATACACCAAAAAAGCAATAAAGGTTTGATAATTCAGCCACCATACCCTTTATCCTGTCTGTGGGTAAAGAGCAATTACGGAAAGTAAAACTAATTAAATGCTTTCAAAAACTTATTCTAGAAAAAGCAAACAGAACATACTTTAAGGCCTCCCTCTGAATACAATCGCTTTTGCATCATCAGTAGAATTGTTGGGACACTGTTCCCCCTTTCATCATAAGAACACTGCATTGACTTTGCAGAAACTCCAAATACCTTTGCACTGCAAGATCATGTAAACTCAATCAGAAATGGATTTAAAAAAGAAAATAGAAGAAAACGGCAGTATACATGAAATTGCAAGGTAAACCAAACAACTCCCAGCATGGTTACTTTTTCCTTTCTCTTGCCTCTCATAGTAATTAAATTCACTCCTCACTCAGCAGGGAAGAGGCAATGAAGAGACTACAACCAACAATAATAAATCCAGACCTACCTTTTTCTCCCCTGCAGTAAGTGAACAAAGCTTTTCTTTTATCAAACATAAATGTGACTATGATTTTCAAGCTAACCAACATTGAAACTTGAAACTTGTGATGCGATCAAAACCGAATGAAAGAGAGGTGGATTCATAGTTATCAAGTAAATTAATTGAAAAGCATTCGATAGTAAAACTTTGAACACATGTCAACCAAGGGACAAAGTCTTCCATACAGTTTCCAGGCCATCTGAACTTTAGAAACTAAGTTACCAAGACTTTGCAACTTTAACATGAAACTAGTATCTTCTCCATGGTTTCAGAACACCCCGAATGGATGCAAAATTACTAACATTTCTGCATAAACCAACAAACAAAGATGCAGTCCTAATAGAGGCCATTAGGTTGTCTAGTTGATTAGAAATGCCTTATTTGAATAAAAACTTAACTTTTGTGAAAACTGAAATGTATAAGTTGATTTTAATTTATTAGAGAAATTTAAATTACTTTAAGTTCTTACTTTTTCCTACTACATGTCTTAATAGAGAAGTTCATCTAAAATGACCACAATTTACAAACTTATTCATGCACTGAAAAAACAAAGGCATCTAATGCTAAGCAAATTGTACATGAAAACGCTCTGACCTGCACCGAAAAAAATCTCAACAAAATTGAATCTTGAGCATTACTTCAATTACCCAATTCCATGTTCTGTAACAGCCTAATTAACTAGACAAAGATTGGTTAAGAAGAAAGAGAAAGAGAGAGAGAGAGAGAGATGAAAGTTGACCTGGCACTAGGGACCCTTTTTGGAACCTCTGGCTCAAACTCAGAGGGCAAACCGAGAAAGCCATTGAACCTATCAAAGGTAACATGCGAGACATGTCTCACCTCCGTTGGCCAGCTAATATCCAACGAAGAAACATCTTCTCTCTCCACACTGCAAGTTACCAGTGACTTCTTCAACGCACTCACCACAATATCCAATATCGCAAACTGATTCGATTGGCACCCACCATGCCCACCACGCCAACCTTTGTTATCCACTTTTGACCCTGAATTTATGAACGGCGTTGACACCGGGTTGCTCGAAACATCTTCATCATCATCATCATCATCATCACTGTCCAATTCTTCCTCTTCCTCTTCTTCTTCTTCTTCATCTTCTTCTTCTTCTTCTTCAGTTTCTTCGTCCCCATTTTTCACATCATAGAAAAGTGGACTTGGCGGAGCAGAGTCGAACTCGACTAGTCCGCAAGATTTGGATCGAAATAGCCGAGTCATTGCCGTAATTAACGAGAATGCAATAATGGGGCGGTGTTAAAAGGATACCAAGGAGTGAGAAAGTGAGAGAGAAAAAGAGTATTAAAATATTTGCGGTAAAACTAAAATCTAAAAGGGAATACTTTTAAAGGCAATTTGAGAAACATGATGAGATGGGTTTGGTTAAATGGTGAAAAGGAGAGAGGAACGAAGCAAGGAGGGATGAATCAAAGATCCTGTTCATTGATATGGTATGCTGGTAAGGTTGATCGAGACAATTTGCTTTTCTTTTTGTTTGTTAGTATTGTGTTGGTGGTCCCTTTTTTTTTCAATTGTTTGGGGCTATTATGTTGGTGGTACTTGCTTGAGGTTGAGAGTAACACGAGGAAACAAAAACACGGGTTAATGAGAAAAATGCCATAGAGTTAAAGTGAACAAAATCATCAAGTGGACGTGAGAGAGTGAAATGGAGGCTTTCACGGTAGTTAATGAAGCTAAGACTATTTTTGTAATGTTCTGTCACAATTTTCTAATATTTGTTTGATATTTTATACTCTTGTATTTCTTTCTGTCTTCAGATGATATCTTACTACGTGTAAGATGAAAATTTTATTACTTCTTTCTTAAAATAATAAAATTCCAAACATTTTGATGGGGTATAGTATAGGTTTATGCCCGATAAAAAAGGTATCTTTCATCCCCACATCATGAAAGATACTAAACCTTGAAACAGGGAGAAAACAGGGTGTCAATAAAAAGCAGAACAGAGTAGAAACTTTCGGAAATGAGATGAACTAATTACGCCGTTTTTCCATGCTTTACTTAATAGGTTCGATAATTGAGCTTCCAAAAGGAGAAATTTTCTCAACCTTGTTAATGGATTCTCTACAGCTAGAAAGTACTGCCCCCCCCCCCCCCCCAATGCTTTGGCTTTGGCTTATAAATTTTGCTTACGAAGTCCCACAGCCAAGTCACATGGGTACATGTTCCTTCCTTGTCCGAAGCTGCAAAACTTTCCTCACCGCGATTAAAAAATTGGATTTTTATATAAGTGAAGTGGAAAGTGAATTAAATTATTTTGTGGGGGTATGAAATGGGGCTATGAAATCCATAAATAAAGATGGTAGAAAAGAAATGGTGGGGGCAATGGAACATGTCTATGCACACATCATGCCTCTCATGCAAATGCACCTACCTGTCCTGTCATTACTATGCCACCTTCGCGTGATGTTATCTACCCGTGGGCTTTTCGTTGGTCCCCATTCCATGCATCACGTGTATTGTTTGCTAGCCTGTGTATCATATTACAACTTACGAGTAACAATTAGGTATAGCTACAGATTAAATCATTTTTTTAATTACTTTCATTTTCTAATCCCAATTGAGTCATAGGTTTCAGTATTCGTCTTTTTCATTTAAAATATCGTTTTCAGTTTTTTGTTTTATTGAACTTTCTGAGAGTTGAATTACGTGTACTGTGTTCAACTAAAATATAATTAATCATGTAATCGAAATATTATATGGTCTTCGGGAAGCAAAGTTTGGAACTTCTATGTATCACTTGAGAGTCAAGGACTTTGTATTTATATATGGATTAGAGACTTATTATTGGAGTATTTTGACAATGTTCTAATTGCTGACACGGGTGTCTTTTTGTTTTTGTTAGCATTTTACTTTGTTTTTAAAGAGTTCAGAACTCTGAGTTCTTGGGAGGGTAAAAAAGGGTTAAGGGAACGTCCAAAGTGGGGTTTTCTACTTAGAAGCTGCAGAAACCAAGAACCATTTGTAGCATGAAAATAATGCAGCACTAGTTGGCATATTAAATGACAGTCAGTACTATGTAGGCAACCTCACTTTCCTAGGAAGATAAGTTCCGTTCGGATTTACTTAGACATAAAATTTAGCGTTTAATTTGACGCGTGACTACGGTCAAAATTGTTGTATGTCATACCCTATGTCCAGTCTCGTGTAGTACTTTTTACTTACAAGACAGTGAAAGGTTTATACTTTTTACACAGAGGATTCTAATTCAAGTTTAACTATTTATATATATTATGTTGTGTTGAGCATTTTAATATCTCACTTCTTTTTTTGTCGTGTCGCTGTGTAGTCTCGTATAATAACAAATTTTCATCTGTAAAACGGATTTTTCTGTCTTGCCTTGTAGATTGGTTTTAGAAGTTGAACTTGGCAAGGAAAAAAAATTAACTCCTGTTTAAGCAAAGATGGTTCAGATGACAAGTGGCCTATTGGTTTTTTGTGCAAGTAGAAACAATCCTAAAGGGAATTTATCTTTTGGAGAAGTTTTATAGTTGAATATGAAGAGTTTGCCATATATGGGACCTAAATCCAAGACCTTGACAATGTTAGACCACCAAATAACATGGTGCTTCTAAGTTGCAATTGACACAATAAGACAGAAATAGTATAAGAAAAATTGGAACGAGGAAATTAAGTCATTCTCTAATTTCATACATTGGCCTAATCAGTGATATTTATTATGTCATTATACATTTCTTTATACATGCATGACTAATTTTTCTAAAATACTCCTAGTTCTCTCCTTTTTTTCATTGAATACTCACCCCAATACTCTTGCTCGTATATACTCCTAGAATAGCACAAAAATTAAATGAATTTCGAAATAAAATTTATTCCCAAGAATATATACTCTATTTGGATTCACAAAAAAAAATCTATTTGGGATATTTTAGCTATCTTTAATTAACAATAAAAGGGTGAAAAATCATAAAACATAAGTAAAAGAATGTATTAAATATTTTTAATTTATATTTAAGAGCACTAATTTCTATTAGTCTTATTCGTTTGTAGGACTGAATATTTTGTTAACTAAGTTATAAAACTTAAATAATTTTATGTGCTTAATTACTATATATTATTTTAACGTTTGATTTTAATTTCAACATGAATTATTAGAATAAAGGGTTTTATGATACCAACAATTAAAAATTACTTTAAATATAATAAGGGATTCATTTTTATATTATAAATTAGAATACACAATTGAGAGAGTAAAATTTTCAATATTATCTTTTTAGATGTATATTTCATTCACCATTTTCGTAATTAGTCAAAAATTTCCTTAACCGTTTCAAATTCTTCTTTATATCCTAATATGTATGTTTAATCTTCTTAAGCATTTCTTTATTCCGATCTATTCTCTTTTATCTCTTCTTTTAGTTGAATTTCAATATTTTAAAAAATTAATGATAATTAAAATTTTATATCACAATTTAAATTATTTATGATAACTTTAAAATAAAATTTAAAGATTTTTATTTATTATAAATTTTAATTTTGAATATAATAAATTTATATATTAAAAATATTTGTTTTGTATAATGCGTAGACTAATTAAAATACTAATTATCATAAATATTAGTAATTTTATCATATATAATTAGATAGCATGTACCTGTTATAAATTTCCCAAGATATCTGTTATCGATTCCTCGTATAAAAATTGACAATATTTAGTATATGTGTCTGAGTTAAAAATTTATATGTTGATGAGAAATTGTCTAATTCCAGATACACTCGTGCAATCTGTAATTGATGAAAGAAGAAACGATAATACAAATGGAAAGAAATAAGCCAAAGTCACACAGCCACACAATTAAAATCGCTTTTGAACACCTTCATTCAAAGGGGAAAATTCCAACCTTGTATTTGAAATGTGTTCAAGTCAGACAATTTTTTTATCACGAAATTAAAGATTATTACTAGAATTCAGTCAGAAACAATTATTTAGTTTGTAAAAATCTCTTAATGTTTTTAATACATAATTAATGAGATTATATTAACTTATCTATAAATTCAAGTGTTACAAACCTTAAGTAAACACATTTTTTTATGTCAATCATATGATTATGATTGATTAAAATCATGATTGAAGTGATCATCACATAGCACCTAATAATTTTTTCTATTGATAAACATTTACTTTGGGAAATCAATATATAATTATTGTTTGGGGCAGCATAAAAACACAATCAGATTCATGGGTCTTGACTCTTGATCGATCGTAAAAGTAAGTTGAAAGTCATCTTTCTGCAGACATTCCTTCATATGATTGGTGTTTGAATATATCTCAATCATCATTAATTGTGTTATCCATTTTAAAACACATACCATCATTTAAAACTGTTTGAGTCATTATCACGTGGTTGCCTTCATTGAAGAACATGCACTACCAATTCCATGCATATATATTCTACACTAGTCTTGATTAATTTGGTTAGGAGTTACTTTTAAGCTACTCCATAACGTGCTTCGGAGTTCAAAGCACCACCACAAAGGGCGTTTTCTCTGGAAGATGAGAATGAAGAAATTAGGTGAAGGTGTGCGTGTGTGCAACAGTTTAACTAAACCCCACCAACTAGAATAAAACTTCTTAACGAACAAAAAGTGTGATCTCTAAGATATTGAATTCTCAAACAATAATTGAGTATATATGGGTAGGCATATCCAAGTGAAAATTTTGGAGGAAATGTCAATGTTATTACTTATTTGTCTCTTGTAAATTTTTTAGTACTTTTTAGGAACGTACGTACTAGTATATCTTTGCATAATATATATTCAAGACAAAATATAATTTAACCAAATTTTATGGAAGTTGACAATGACTTGACCTAGAATCTTATCTTTTTGGTTTTATCGATCTCTTATATTTTTGACAGATAACTCATCATTTAAAATCTCAATTTATTACAATTAATTTGCTTTCCTTAAACTTACTTTTCGGTGTTCATTATAAACAAATGTCCATGGTCATGGTACTTTTTAATATTTTATTCATACCCACATATATGCATACATGTACGACAATACACTATTGTACAAGTTTCTTTGCAATTTATATCTAATACACTCGTTTAAATATTGGATATTTTCTTTAACTTCACTCAAAAAGTTAGTACCTCATATTAATTATGAGTGATTATGTATCAATGTATCATCACTTATATTGAAATGCAATAATTTCCTTTAACGACTTAGAGAAGGTTGAAAAGTGAAGTTTAATATATATAAAAAAAAAAAAAAAGGTGAAGCTTATTGTATTGGTTGGTCCGTTTTGGCATCATCTTCCTCTGCAACATAAACTTTGTAAATATTTAATTCACAGAAGAATAAAGTTATATATAAAATTCAAGGTTTAGTATAAAATTAATGCCCCTAAATCAAATAGTAAAAATCATTAACAAAATTAATAAGATATGAATTAAGTTTTTGTTTGAATATGAGGAATGCATGAAGAATTTGATTGGTGATCATAAATATATAAAAAAAATAAAATTAATCAAATATATTTAATAACCTCCGAAACTATAGGATTAACGTGAAAATTGATGAATAATATTGTATGTTATATTATATTTGAAACAAATTTAAGTTCAATAAAAAGAGTTTGCTTGATGTTCTAAACTTTTCAAACACGACCCTGGTGTGTCCACCAGTTAAGATATTTATTAGCTATAATTTGGACGTTTAAAAATTTAATAGATGGTGTGTCAGACTTGTGGACCACTAATAGATATGGATAGTGAACTCTTGAATTGGGCTGACGATGCCTCTGGGCTTTGGCCCAATAATAACCAATACATGGACAGCATCAAAATTTAGGCCCAGAGTTTTACAGACTATTAAACCTTAACTCTTAGTAAGCTAATAAAATTTATTTCATCATTTGTTTTGGAAGAAGGACAATAATGATCAAAATTTAAAAGAAGAAAAATGAAAATGAAACTTTTAAAAGATAAGAAATTTAAAATAAAACATAGGAAAAACTACTTTAAAACTTTTAATAAACCAAATGGGTCAAAATTTTAATTTACCCTAAAATAAAATATCTCTCCATCCTTATTATAATACATATGCTTTTTTAAAATAATAATTGTGATTTTGACAATAATCTCTGTATAATATGGACCATGTGATTTTCCTTTTTAGTTAAATGGTTGTAGCATCCAAAGGTGGCAGAATCAAACTGTTTCCCTACTCCGTCCATTTATTCCAAAGAAATATAAGGATTCAGCCGCATTCATATTTCAAGCAAAAATTGTCCACACCCTAGCTATACGTGTAACCTTTCTCCATGCAGAGACCCCCTTTTCATTTTACGGTTCATATTCGTGTCGTGTCCATCATATGCACATGTGCAAGACTTTATTGAATAAGACTGTTCCAAAGCAATTCTTGGAGTAATATTTTTGTACCTAAATAAATTCTCTTCAAAAGTATAGGAAATTTTAGACACTCTTATATCAGGAAAATAACCATAAGAGTACTGATTAAAGTCAAAAATCAGACGATCAAAAAACGAAAAGAAACAACAATAACTGAGACAAATTTCAGACCGTCTAAAAAATAACCGAACACAGGGGAAAAGGTAGAAGAAACAACGTCAGAGGAGTTACTTCTACCATTAATTTCCACTATACGGTACGGTACGGTACATTCATTCAGTGACTCAGGAAAAGAAAAACACGATCAAACCCGTTTATAAATTTGACCCTACATGCGGTCAATTAGTTCTTTTCAATACTTCCACTGCCATTAAATGGCCACAAATCCTTTTAGAAAGAAACTTAAAGGAAAAGCATCTCTTTTTCACCACAAAAGTGTAACAAGCCAAGGAAACTACATTAATTGGAACAAGTAACATTCTGTGTCTTCGTCGTCATCACTATCATCACCTCTAAGCTAACAAATTAAAGAGGCTAAAAACTAAAACTAAGAATTTACAAGATAGTCGAAATCATTAATTAGTACCTTCAAGTAACCCGAGATTACAATTTTGGGTCAAGGAGGTTTTTTTTAAAAAAAAACAAAATTCCTTGATGAGAATTCAGAAGCCAAAGCAACGAACGTGATGGAGGGACTTTTCCCTATCAATGATGCCTCGAACGTTTCTAAAGTGTTCAACATGACAAGGGATGGTTATGGTTCCTTTTTGATCGAAACCGTACTCTTCCTCTGCTTCCTTTAGAAGCTGCATGAAGAGAGGGTGATTGAAGTACATAACTGGCACCACAAACCTTTGTTGTTCTTCTCCTTGACCCACTTTTATTGCCAAACACCCTTTCGGAACACCTCTGAACCCTTGCTTCTTCCCTTGCTGCTGTGCACCATGCGAATTAAAGCTCTTCAAACTCTTCTCCCCACCACCCATCGCTGCAAAACAAAACCGAAAAAAAAAAAAAAAAAAAACTAACCTAGTTTGTATTATATACTATATTTTGTCTGTGTGTGTGTGGGAGTGTGTGATTCTCGATAACAAACACCTCAAAAGAAAACATGGAAAAAAAGCCAGGAATATATGGCTGTGATTGCGTTTTGGAAGCGGGTAAGACATGAATATCTGAGGGAGGTTGGAGCGCTAGTCATGGCTGACACACAACACAGCACAAAACAACAAATAAGAGAGAACGCTCGCATTCGGTACACATAGCCTTGACGGATATATACGACACTGCGTGTGTGTGTGTACGTGTGAGTTACTTGGTTAGACTTTGCACTGGGTTTGATTTCTGCACCGTTCGATCTTTGTGAGTATCGTGATCAACGGATCTCTTTTGGACTGACCCATCTATTACGGAGAGTAGAAAAAGCAGGTCAGAATCAGATGCATCGCTGACATTTCCTAAGTCACTTTTACGCCCGTACGATCAAGGACAGTTGTGCTAATCAGGCTTGCCCAGGAATTTCTTAAACTCAAAAACAAGCAAATATGGCTAGTATCTTTCAATTAATTAATGGCTAGAATCTTCCAATTATTTAATGGCTAGTAGTATCTTCCAACTAATTAATGCCTACTATCTCCCAAATAATTAAGAATTTTATATTTTTTTATTTAAATTAAATTATATTATATTAGCCTCATTTAATGGTTTATATATTATATTAGCCTCATTTAATTGTTTAGAAATATTATATTTACATTTTTATAAAAAATAATAATAAATGTTAAAAAATGTATAATTTGATAAAATATGATGAGATATGAGTCTAATTTATTCTTTTATTTAAAATGATATAAATCTATAATGTTATATAGGACCTTTTCTTTAAAATTTTAAGAAGTCATTTTAAAAAATAGAAAATTGTTATCTATTTACTTAGAAACAAAATATAAAATACCTCAAAAAAATTAAGTGAGTATTCTTTTTGAGAACCAAAGTACTATGTAAGGGAAACAAAACTAAACAAACAACCCATTAATTACATTGTTATTTAAGGGTTTTGAATATGGTAATAATTATTTAAAAGGTCAATTTGGTATTGTTACTGACTGTATCTGGTCGTGTAGGAACATTCAATTTGATAACTTAGAGCATTTTTTGATAAATTTTAATTTTAGATTCTGTGCTATTTTTTATTTTATTTTATTATGTTACTTGCAATTATAAGATCTTATTCTATTTTAATTATAGTAGTAGATTTCATTTTGATCTTGTGATTAATTTTTGGGATTTTCTTAGATTCTATATTTTATTTTTTAAAATATTAATTTAAATAAATGAGTAAATAATTTTTTGTTACAAAATTAGAATAAAAATTAATGAAAAATTAATTATTTAAATAAATTTAAATTTTAAATTAATATTGATTAGAAAAATACAAATATTTATAATTAAAATAAAAAAATAAATCTCATTACTGTTACAACTAAAACTCATCATTATTTAAATTTTCTTTTTTTTTAATTTTTCTTAATTTTGTTGCTCCCCTCCACAGTTAGTTAGAAAAGTGCAGAGATGTCCAACAAAATCTCAATCTCGATATCTTAGTTACAAATTTAATAGAAAACCTCTAGTATACAAGATCTTACGCATAAAATCTTTAAGATCTTGTTAAAGATGTTCTTATAGTCATAATTTGCTTTTATTACGCAGCAATAACTTTAATATACATTATATTAAGAATATATTTAATTATTTTATGTTAAAAATATCCTTAATTAACATTAATCTTAATTATTATTATTTTTAATATTATATATATTTACATTAATTATTATTGGAACTAAGGTAGAAATAAATTTATTTACATTAAAAATACTCAAAATGAAATCAAAATCTTACGTATCAAAATTAAAATTGTAAATGTTTATTCAATTTAAATTTAGTGTCATTATTATAATGATAGGCTATATTAAATTGACCAAATTAATTATTTTTATTGAGAAGGTGAAATTTATTTAATAGGAGTATAATTTATTAACTCGAGTCGGATGAAGTCATTGGGTATAAATTTTGTTATTTTATTTTAAATTAATTACAAAAAAATAAAATAAATTTTGACACGTAGAAGATCAATTTTAGATAACATATATGTTTATATTATTATTTTAAAAAATATTCATAATAAAGGTATTTTCCAAAGGCTGAATTTCACATATTTGAGTGCGGGACCACGTTTATGACCGAGTAATACCTTTTTGTTTAATTTATACGTGATTTAATTAATCTTCTTATCTTTTGCATTTGTTTGGATCGTTGTAGTTAACAACTAAACATGATTAAAGCATCAAGGTTAGACCTGAGACAGTGTGATCACCCGAGTATGTACTTGGATATATTATTTTTTATATTGAAGCATTTAAACATTTTCTTTTTCTGAAAGCAACAGCATTTGAACATTAAAAAAGGAAAAGAATAAATTATTAAAAACAGATACAGATTGGTTGGGTTCAAATTTAGGATAAAACAAAATTCAAATTGTTCACTTTTAATTATATTAATTTAGTTTATTTTAAAAAAATTTAAACCAATATAAATCACACAAAGAATTTTTAAGTTATATGAACTTTTATATACTTAATTTTATCTTTCTATTCTTTTGAAACCCCTAATTTTAATCCCTTATTTTTTTAATCCAAGCATTTAGTCTCTAATTTTTTTTAATATATATATATATATATATATATATATATATATATATATATATATAATCCCTTTCTTTTCTAACTTAGACATTTCAGTTGCTTTATACATTTTAAAAAATCACAATTTTAATTATTATGTTTGATAGAATATAATTTTAGTTCTTCCATGAACACTAAATTACAATTTTATATTATGTTTAATAAAATTACGTATTATTATTATCATCGTTAGGTAACTTGACAATTGATATTTAACAAATGAGAAAAAGAAATAAAATTATAATATTTTAAAAAAATGAATTAGATGTCCGAAGTAAAAAAAATGCGATAAAAGTCGTGATTTTCTAAAAGAAAATTAATGGAGTGACTGGATATATGAAATAAAAAATAGAGAAACTAAATTTACAAATTTAATAAAGTCGATTTTGATTGTGGAAAGTTGAGACAATTAATATGATAAAACATATGCGAAGAACAATCCAATGAATTGATAAAGGCGAGTTTGGATTTAGAATAAATAAATAAATAAATCCCCCGACAATCTATAAATTGATCGAATTTATAGCATTTAAAGAAAGTTTGAATTTTCTCAGTTGTACGCAAATAAAGGTGACAATTCAAACTGAGAATGTCCAAAAGAAAAAAGAAGTCAGTTGTCTCAAGCAAATTATGTTTGTGGATTTGAATGTGAATTATGGATGCGATTATGTTTTAAACTATATTCTTTACGAAGATCTCGTTTTGTTTAGACAAATCACGAAAAATAAGAATTTCAAAGAACAAAGCTAAAAGTTAAAATCAATGGATTTGTATAAATTATAACTTTTACTGCATGTGATATATTCAAGGATTTATTTGTTTGATTATCATTTACATCAATCATAATATTTGTATCTCATTAATAAGATTAACTATGCTTGCAATCCTTAAAACAAAAACTCTTGTAATCATATAGTATATAATTTTTTATACGGATAACGAATGAAAATTAAATTTTATGAACATTAGTATGTTCGTGGAATTAATAAACGGTTTAATTTTAAATCAATTGGTTGAAAAATTAAATTATTTAAATTATATGCTAGTGTATAAATCAGTTATTGAAATTTTAATTAAAGCAATAATTATAAATTAAATTTCAAGTGATAATTTATCGATAAATCCTTATTCAATTACTTTTTCCATAATTATTCCTCCTACATGATATATATGAATCGAAAAGGAAATTGTGGATAGTTATAACCTATTAGAAGATCGTAACATTTTTGGAATAAAAAATACAGTGAATGATTAATAATAGTTCATTAAGAATCTATCTAATGATGAATCATGGAGATTGGTCAAAGGAACGAGGATTCCTCCTCCCTCTACCCATCTTTTTTATAAAGAAAATATTCGTTATCTGAGTCTCACTTTTAAACGTAAACCCATCGTGATTGATAGATTATTATTACAAATTAAAAGAAAACACTCACAACTTTCTCATTGCGAATACTTCATAGGATATCTTTATTTGCGTGATATAATATTCTCATTTTGAATTCCAAATAAAAATTTCCTTTTTTCTCTTTTATTCTCAATTCTTAACACGTGCTATGTTTTTGGCGTTCAATTGTTTTAATAAACAAATTTGCAAAATAATTATGTAACTCGATGCTGTATCTAATTCCCACTATATGGGATGGGCCTTTTCATTGTTTTTGGTTTAAAGAAGCCCAAGGCCCAAAAAACTCTACTTTATACTTGAATAGTTGATTGATTCTGATGATTGTGACTATTATATATGGTTGCGTTAACGTATAGCAGACACAAGAAAATGGTGAGGAATGAGGACAGATGCAAAGTCAAGAAAAAGTGAAATACCGTCCAATCTGGACGGAGGGAGATCATACGCAATACTAAAGTTGTACCTAGATCACAAAATCGTTTTTCACAAGTTATATTCTATTCTTTTTTTAGTTAGAAATTACTTACTTTATTCGAAATAGAAATTGTTCATCAACAGTAAAGCATTTCATTTTGATTTACAAGTAATGGTGTGGAATTAATTAACATAAAAATGAATTTTTTTATATTTTTTTTATTAAATTTCGGAATGATAAACGATCATGTAAATGCGATCTTTAATGAGTCCGTAATATGAGTGGTACGTTTACATCACCGTGTACTTCAGTTTATAAGAAGCAAAAGATATTTTGCATTTGTGGGTCAATTATATATCCATCAACCTGGAAATAACCACTTGTCTTTTTGCCGCAAGTTGTATATATTCATTCATTTTCCTCTCAATAAACAATGACGTTCCCACTAAATTCACTCTCAAAGAGGAAAAGGAAAAAAAAGTGAATAAAAGAATAGAATACAAAAAAAGAAAAGGATTCAGTGTTTATTTTGTTTTCACTTTTTAATTTTAAAAATTATTTTTCAGAACAATCCTTATTTTTTTTTTAAATATTTGATAGACAATTACAAAATATATATATATATATATATATATTAATATTATTTTGTTGACGATTGACTATTTTATTAGAGTTAAGAGTTGATTATAAAGGAAAATTGTATTATTTAATATTAAAAATTTCATCTCAAGTAAATACTTCAAAACTAAAAGTCAAAACACTGAATGGTTGAGGAATTGAAAAAGAAAAAAATAGAAAAACAGAATTGCACACAAGAAAGTTTCTATTGAAAATTTTCAAAGTCTACATGAATTGTAGAGCACTTAGATGAGCATAGGATGTATCCGGAGAAGAGAGAAATAGAGAATTTACATAAGCTATAAACTAAGTAGCAGCGATAGAGGTATGTGTATGTATAATATGTATGCGATTGTGATCATAAACGTTGTTTGAAAGGGTCAAGCCCTGAAGCAAGCAACGAGGTGGTGGTGTTGGTGGTGTTGTTGGAGGGATCTCTCTCTATGAATCAAATGTTGAACGTTCTTAAACTCCGCGACTTGACAAGGGATAGTTATGGTTCCCTTTTGTGCAAAACCGAACTCTTCCTCTGCCTCCTTAAGAAGTTCAACAAAGAGTGGGTGCGTTAGGTAATTCACGGGCACAGTTATTTTCTGTTGCTCTTCGCCTTGACCCACGTTTATTTTCAAGCACCCTTTTGGTATGTCTTTGCTCACAACATGCCTTCCCTGCTGTTGATATGTTTGCGGAACTAGTTTAAAACTTATGCCCAACATGTCTCAAGTAAACGCAAAAGACAAGGTACTAAATTTGTGTAATATCAAATTCTAGATCGGAATGGTTTAGGAAAGAAATAAAAGCATCAAGTATGTGCTACTTGCTAGGTAGATGGGAGAAGATGTTGATGAATTAAGGGATGTGAGGAGGGTTTATATTGAAGTAATGGATAGGAATGAACTTGGAACGCACCAATGAAGAAAAAGTAGTAATTGGTAAATGGCGGCCAATAGCGTCATAAATGGGAAAACCAGTCAATAGGGGTAAAGGTGGGGAAGGGTGGACTTGGTCACTTGGAAATAGTAATCTATTCATAAATTCAAGCCAGCACGACCATTTAATTCTTTGCAATTCTAACCTATCTTCTTAATAGTCAATAAAAATCTTTTATCTCAAGGATACTCGTTAATAACACTCTTGCTTTGTCAAAGTAAGAGATGTCATATATTTACCATAATTCATACAATAATCTTATATATTATTTTTGTTTTTATCTTTCTACTGGATCATTTATTATTATATATTTTAAAAAACTCTCTATTTTTTCTTTATCTTTCTCTTTCTTGTGAGATTTATTATAAAAAAAAAAAAATAATGTGTTTAGTATTATTTCTCTTAAACCAAAACCATGTGTCAACTTGGTTGTTTTACCCGCTGATACTATCCCTAGTTTTTCTGTTAGAACGGTAGCCCTAATTAATTTGTTGTATTTTTTCAGTAAAAAAGGAAGTGGTTATAGTTTTCTAGCTTTTTAATTATTTTTTTTTAACAAATATCATCTATTTTTTATTAGCATTTTCCGTATTTTATTTGAAAACAAAATTCCTTCATTTTTCTTACATGGATTCATGAGATTAAGTCTTCTGAGTGAAAAATAATTGTGAAAAAGGTTTGCCTTCTTAATAATTCACATGACTGAACCTCAAATAAATTGAATCTCATTGTAGTCTATGGACACCAAGAGTTTTGCAAAAGGAAAAGGGAGCAGATTGCAAAGTATTCTATAAAGAGTAATGATATTTTTTTTACAATACTCTTCTAAGAAACATTTTATAAGGACATTACTTGATAAAAACTAAACAATTTATCACGTTAAAAGTATACAGATCATTACTTATTTTATTTAATAATTAACATAATTATTAACATAAGTTTATAAAAAGAATTTGAATTGTTAGAATAGCCTACAATACCAAATTATTATTATATATCAGGAGTTAATTCCAATAAATGTTTCGTGAATTAGGAGACATATATAGTTATCTCGACCTTTTTCTTGTCTTGAATTTTCATATTTCCACAAATTAAAGATTAAATATACAATATTTCAATTATATATATGTATATCAGCTTGTTGAGTAAGGTGCGTGATTACTATAAACTCTCCACTCTCACTCATTAAAGAAAAATCAAAATTTGGATTAATGCAGAACATTTAACAAATAAATACGCATGATTTTACTTTATGTTATGGCTTATGTCTGTCATTCACTATCAACATCGGTTCTGGGAGACTGGGTCCTAATTGTTTTACCGGCATAGTTAGGTTGTCGAAATGGGCCAAACACCTAATGGGCTATATACGCTGTTTTAAGGCTTTCATGCAGACGCCCGAAAAAAGAAATTAGCACTATTTGCTATCTGTATCTCTTGTATAGTTCTATAGTCATTCTGCAATTAGGTTAAATTTATTTATAAATGACTTAGAATGTTATATTAATTTTCTTAAAAAAAAATTTAAAAATAAGTTTGGATAATTATATAATACTTTTAAATATAAATTATTCGAATAACAATAATAATATACCATAATAAAACTTAAAATATATTATTGTATGATTATATTGTGTTTTTGTGTGTTATAAGTTATAACTTAGATATAAATTTAATTTTATTATTTTATTTACAATTTAATTCGTAATAATATTTAAAAGACATTATTTTAGAAATAGACTTTTAAAAACGACAGATTGTACCTGAAAAAAAAAGTATGTATGAGATAATAGACTACATTCAAGCATTAGATTTTAAAAATGTCATCACATTGAGTCTTAATAAAGTATAACTCCTAACTCATTTTCATTCCTATCAACTATTCACGTCTAACTGAATTTTCTTCTGCGATCTTAAACTGATACGAAATTTTCTTTTATCAAACTTCATTTCATCAAATAAAAATTTCAAAAGAAGAAAAAAACCTCAACCTAGCAATTTTCAAAAAACTTGTTTGTGGAAGTCTTGTTTCATTTTAAAACTCAAGAATCGGTGTTAATTTGGATGAAGAAGACTGCGCTTCTGGTGAAAAAAATGGGGAAACGAACTTTAGAATAGAAGGAGCTAGACTTGAATTCTAGGTTAAGTCATTCGGTGGAGTTATTGGTCAATTCTGTTTATATACAAAAAATAATTATTATTTTGGCCCAATTATTTGGGGCCTCCTTTTGTTTAAATGCTTTATTTAGATATAAAAAGGGAAATAATTTCAGTTTTTTTATTAAGGATCAAAATCACAATGCTTTATTAAGGATCAAAATCACAATTTTTAAAATGCTGGTTAAGTTCATTTTGAACCAAGTTTTTAAGTGTAAAATCACATTTTACTCTTTTTTTTATTGTAAAAGTTGTTGTGCGAATATATGCTTGAAGTATCATTATTGGAAAATTTCTCTTCCTCTTCGACAAGATTTCTAAACTAGTCATGGAGGAGAAAGACAACATTCCTCTTTTGCTTTTAGAGAGTTGTCATTGCCATATCATGTACCGAAGAAGATAAGAAACATGAATTAATAATAATAGTCTAGATTTGAAAATGTATTGTTCAAAGCCAATATCTAGCCCTTTTTTATTATTTTTATAAATTTATTCTTTTACTCCTTCGAACAAGTCAAAGAGAAATTTATTTATTTTTTCTTACTTATCTTTATTTCATCCAAAAATATACCTATGTTACTATAATTTTTTCACTTTTTTTATTTTATTATATTTTTAATCTTTCTATTTCTTTCTAGAGTCAAAACAAAGTGTTAACAACTTTAATGGTCTTGTCTTTTCCTGCCTGTACCTATTCTTTCTTCTTCTACATTTTTTTTTTCCTCTTTCAAACTTTATTTTAAAATTTGCGATCCCGAACTTCCCATTGACTCTTCTTCCCTTTTGCATTTTGATTTTGTTCAAGATTTTCAAAGATTCCTGTCATGACCAATCAAATTATAACTAAGCATCAAAATAACGACCAATATATATGTTCCATGTCATATTACTTAAATTAATGAAACCTTCTATTCACACATACATTACATGGCAGCTCGCATGAAATTTGCTGAAAAGCTCACAAGAAAACCAATTCTCACATTTCATTCACAGATTTTAACATATTAAGTCACTAAATAGAACAACTTTTATATATACACACACATTAACATTTAATTTCTATGCACGATGTAGATATTTTAATCTGTCAACCAGTAAAAAAAAATTATGTTAATATAAATTTTAAAACAATTATTATATAACATGATTTAATTATTGATTAAGTGATATTATAAAAGACTTTCAATCTGAAAATGTATATATTATTCAATTACTTTTTGTTGTCATCTAGTACCAAAAAGAAACTAGTTAAAAAAACAGGAGCATATAACTAAGTAGCTTAAAAGAAAATTATTTAGCTCATTAATCTTTGTTGAGTGATTACACATGGAAGCCACAATGCGATTCCCGTCTAACCAGTAAACAACTTGCTAATATTTAACATAAGTTGTTCCTTTCATTCGTAGCAAATATATCCATATCTCAGTTAGTGTGTTAAGTTAACGTATTATGCCTTACAATATACTAATTAATTCTGACTGATATGATTGTTCAAATCTTGCATTATAAAAACTAGCTACTAAAAGAGTAATTTTGCGCCGGCGTATAAGTAAAACCAAAAAAAGAAAGGGACAATATACTAATCAAGTTGATTAGATATTCATATAACTAGCATGAAGAGGTAGTATTTGGGGTGTTTAAGAATTGGGAAGATTATATATACATATATAAAATAACTAGGGCAGGGAAGCTGAAACTAGCCAATTAGCACAAATGAAAAAGAAACATCTGTAATAAGATCCTGTGTGAATTGATGATGAATATTAAGCAAGCAAGTTGCATGATGTGTAATTTAATGATTTAAAATAGACGTTTAACGTTTTGCATCTCGAATCAAATCTGGAAAGGAAACAAGAATATTATGAACAATATGCTCATGTTTTTTATGCAGTTGATTGCACTTTGGTTATGCGCCATGCCTAAAGTAATAATCAGATACAAAGGTGATTCTTTCCTGGAGTAAGCACTCCTTTTTTGGTTTGGTTTTTAGTGGAGGAAGCGGCTTAAAAATTTCTTGAACATATTCAATTTTTAGTTGATCATCTTACTTTCCAGATAGTCCTTAAAAAAAATAAAAATTATATTTTAGTCCTAGGAAGATAATAAATTTTATTTCTTACAGTAAGTAACCGGAATTAGATAAATAAAATTAATGTCAATGAGACGTGTTAAGTTAAACAATTTTACTTCGAATAATACACAATCATCCAGTCAATTTATTCCAGAATATATATATATATATATTTCTCTTTCTTTATATTTTATAAAATATTTCTCTCAATTCATATTTTATAATAATTGTCAGTATTTTAATTTTCTGCTAAATATTTTTTTAAGTTAAATGTTACATCGAAATATATTTAGATCAATAACATGTTTTCAATACGGTGAATGATTAATTAACATGTATTTTTTGTTGAAACATTATAGGTATTAAAAGGAGGATCAAAATGAAAACTTTTGTTAAAATATCTGGTAATCTGTAGAGGACCTAATAGGAGGAACTCAGACATGGATGACTAAATTGAAAGAATTAAGAAAAGACGGGATGACATCCAAAAAACTAAAATGAATATTTAGGAGACTGATATAATTAATGTTGTTAATTCGTAATGAAAAAATGACCACTCACTTGCTATTAAGACCGAGGTGCAAGATTAAAGATTTATTACAGTTTCAAAACACCGGTCCTATAATCAACCAACAGTTGCACCAAGAGAAGAGGAAGAAGTTGAAGCAAAAAGAGAAGAAACACAGCCTAGTGTTTTGTTATTGATATATTTTAAGCTTTTAAGGAGAAGATCAAAACAATATCAAGAACAGGAGAAGAAACTAAGACTCTAATAAACACAGCCACTCATATCCATAAAAAAGAATTTCAGAGTCACAGGCCATAAAAAACATTTCGATTTTAATTTAATCTCCACCGTATCACCTATCAATCTCATGACACTTCAATTTGATCTTCTATGTTTACCACTATACTGCCATCCAACACACTCAATTAGGTCCACGTTGTTACTGGATCATTTACCAAACAATTTAGTTTTCTCTCCAACTTGACGCTAATATTTCAGAAATCAGAAGCAATGATATCCTTACTTTTTTAAAGGCATAACATTAAAATGATTACAATCTTTTACAAGCAATGATAGATATTATCTATAAAACGTAGGACCCAATTTTACATCTCGGAAATATTACCTCCTGCGACTTATGCTTTAAATATATTATGACTAGTTTTTTCTATCTAGTAAAAAGGAAAGTGGCATGCTATGCACAGGAGAAATTCTCTATCATCAATCCATTAGTGCAAGCCTTAAAATACCTTGAAAAAGTAAAGGACCACGGATCCCAATTATTGAATATATTCTTCACTAAAAGTCCCATTTCTGATGAAAGTATGCATGGGGAAAAAAAATCTTAAAAGAGTTTTATTTTTCATACCATGTTTTATTTTAGGGATGGGAAGGGAAAGAAAATATACACATTAAATTGTATATATCTTACTCATATATTATTTTTATTTACAAAATAATAATGATGCAATAAAAATAACGAGAGTAAGCAATTTGTTGGTCAAAGAATGTCTAGTCGTCTCTCACAAACCACATAAGTCGATCACTCACAAACAAAACATTTCATCGAATCCAATTAACCATAATCTAAAATGAGTTGTTTAGTGCCTAGTGGGTTATCCTTGGAAAAAAAAAAAAAAACAAACTAGTGGGTTGGATCCATTACAAGGGAGGCTCAACGAATTATGAATTTGTGTTAATTGAACATTAAATATTAAAGATCGAGGATGTAAAGGGGATTATAATGAGCTTGTTTTGTTTTAAAATGATATTAGTTAAAAAATGAAATTAAATTGATCTTGAATTTAATTTTAAATACTTTTGCTTCGAATTTACAAATTTGAAGGTACAGTTTTGATTTTTAGTTGCATAAATAATCTATTTATTTATCATGGAAATCATGAAACTATATTCATCATTGTAACCAAATCAATTGTTTTCATTACCAAAAATCATTAATTTTTTATCAATCAGATAATCATTATTTGATGTCAACTATTTAATAAGTTTTCTCCATTATATTTAACTACATATTTTATTTTCCTAACAAAATTTTTACTACTTGATTGATTTATTAACTTAAAATAAATTTTCTACACTCTACTTTTATCAAAACCCTATTAAATTTAAATTATACTATATAATAAATTTCTTAAATAAATAATAATTTAACATAATATTTATATAACTTAAATATTTATATCAAAATTAAAATAATACTTATAAAATTTGGATAAGATGAGACAAATGTATCACGAAACAACAGTAAAAAGAAATGAGTAATAGGAAAAGATAGAAAATGAAAGAAAGTGAAAAGAATAGGGGTGACCCATCTACTCTGTATTCTGACTGAGACCTTCCTCCGTAGCACGTTTATTATAAGGCGCGTCAACGAAAGAAAGAAAAGAAAAGCAAGTCCCAACTTCAATTAATTTATAACCGAAACTATTTCCGTAAATATTTTATAAAATAGTACATGCATCGATTCTTTGAAGTGGTGTCGTGTTCATGAAAGGTGGTGAGAGAGCATAATATTGTTAGTGTTTTGATACTGGAGAGGGCATTGGTACTACATGAATACTGATAGCACTGTCATATCATACATTATATGAGATTAGATTAGATGAGTGACAATGGAGCACTGAATTACTTGTAATACTGCACTCACTACTCATCACTCAGTACTTGCTCATTGTCAGAGTCTTAAATACGTCATCAGAAAATGTCGTACAACACGTGTCGGACAACCTAACCTCAAATTTACTGCCCCCACGTTATTCTGTCGTCCTATCAAATATGCCGAAATTTCTAACTGAAGTAGTTTATATGGATTATGAAAAACAATTAACTATTTATCTGTCTTAACATAAAAATTAAATCACATTTTTAAAACTGTTATTGATTGGTGTTTAGCAGAGATTGTCTCTATTATCAATTAATTAAACTAATTTAACGATACTTTTGAAATATAAAATATTAAATAGAATTGCTGATGTAATTGAACATTATTTATATTTAAACTAAAAATTTATTTATTTTTACTTATACATAAATTTAGAGAAAATATTAATACGCACAATACTCTATGTATATATATATATATAATATTTAATTTCTTATAAATTAAGAATAATAATTAAATATAATTAATTTTCATTTTTATATAAAACTAAATTACATTTTGTAAACTATCTTTAATCGTATTTTTTAAATATTGAATTATATTAAAAAATTTAACTAATTTAATTATATTTTTAAAATAAATATATTAAATATAGTTGCATTATTTAAATTTTATATATATCTAAATCTAAAAAAAGATACTTTTTGACTTATTAGTTTAAACGAAATAAATCAGTAATTTCGTTGAAGTACAACTATTATCTTTTAATGTTCTTTAAGCTTGAATTTATTATTTAGTAGAGAAGAAAATAAAAGAGATTAATTAAAAATAGGTAAAAATAAATAAACTTGTTTGATTAGAGAGAATTTCAAACATATATTAGAATTTTAAAATATCCAAAATTGTAAAATAAAAAATTAAAGTTAAAATACCTAATATTTTAAAATGGAGAGAAATTTTTTAAGTGCTTTTAAGTTAAAGTAGAAAAGAAATTTGGTTTACACACAATCATGATACTAGAATGGTAAATATGTAATATTGAGAATTTATTAAATAGTTTTATTATTTTCAAATTTACTTTAGAGAAGGAACCATACAAATCAATGATGAAATTAATGGTTTGTTCCTGACATACGTTAAATGAAATATTATGTGTTGTTTGGTAGTAAATAGAAAAGAAGTGACAAGAAGAGAAAGAAAATGAAGAAAGATGTACGGTTCGGTGTATTACTTGATGGGAGTGATGTTGAATGACGTTTTTGAAATTGATTAGGAATTAATTGCAAAGTATTTTGGTTAGTAAGATTTTATTCGGCGGAGGGAGTGAAAAAAGAGGAAATAATAATAAAAAGAACGTGTAAAACGAATAGAAATAGATCACTTGAAGAATACTAGAGGTTGATGCGAAATATTGCATGAATAATACCATGCTACTGTACATAAAGAGAGAAAAATAGAAGAAATATACAGATGATGTGATACGATATGCTAAGATGGAAAAAGAGAAAAATTATTAATGGAATATTTTGTAAAATAATAGTATTAACATATCTTGACTGAAAAATTAATATCTAATATTTGATATGTTTCATGTTGATCTCTAAAACTTATTTTATATATCTTAATTCTGTATAACTTCTGGATTCTGGTAAGAATCATGTAACATTATTTACTGTCTTTTAGGGATAATTGTTTTTTGGTCCTTAACGAGTGACTCTATAAATATGGAAACGAACTAAACCCAAGGCAACCCAAGCCATTCTGAAACACTTACAAAGCAGTAACCAGTATCGTTCTGTGAGCATGACGACCCACATTGAGGATAACCTGTGGATCATAGCTCTAGCCTCGAGATGCACCCAACAAAACCTTGCATGGACCTTTCTCATCATGGCCACACTCTGGTTAGCCATGACTTTCTATTACTTCTCACACCCAGGTGGTCCTGCCTGGGGCAAGTATTACTCCATCTCAACAATAACCAATACCAAAACCTCATCATCATCTTCCCTCGTAAAAAGCCCAATCATTCCCGGGCCCAGAGGCTGGCCTATTATTGGGAGCATGGGCCTGATGACGTCCCTGGCCCATCACCGTATTGCGGCCGCTGCCACCTCATGCAAAGCGAAGCGCCTCATGGCTTTCAGCCTCGGGGACACACGTGTCATCGTCACGTGCCAACCCGACGTGGCCAAGGAAATTCTCAACAGTTCCGTCTTCGCCGATCGTCCCGTTAAGGAATCCGCATACAGTTTGATGTTCAACCGCGCAATTGGTTTCGCCTCTTACGGCGTTTACTGGCGAACCCTAAGAAGAATCGCCGCTAACCACCTCTTCTGCCCAAAGCAAATCAAAGCCTCCGAATTCCAACGCTCTCAAATCGCAACACAAATGGTTGACATGCTAAGAAACAAGACCCACCAAACCTTACGTGTTCGGCAAGTGCTTAAAAATGCCTCCCTCAGTAACATGATGTGCTCCGTGTTTGGACAGGAGTATAAGCTGCACCAGCCAAACAGCAGATTCCAAGACCTTGCAAAGTTAGTGGACCAAGGTTATGACTTGTTGGGCCTCTTAAATTGGGCCGACCACCTTCCTTTTCTCTCGCATTTCGACGCCCAAAAAATCCGTTTCAGGTGCTCCAACTTGGTCCCCATGGTGAACCGCTTCGTCAGCACAATCATCACTGAACACCGAACCAATAAAACCCAAACCAATCGTGATTTCGTTGATGTCTTGCTCTCTCTCCCCGGACCCGATCAATTATCCGAATCTGATATGATTGCCGTACTTTGGGTAAGTGTTATCTATTTTATCCTAGACAAAATTCTTATTCTCTAAGATTAATTTCTTACGTAAGCATGTGTAATTCAAGTACGCGTAGCTAGTAGTAGTGTCACACTTTTAATTTCAGTGCACAAAATTAATTGAACCTTTTTGAGGATAATTTCATTGGACCAAGTGTGGCAATGAAAATGTTATTGAGAATAATTGATAATGCGCAAGTGGAGGCAGCACTAAAATGTTTTGTCATTTGTGCGAATTTTAATTGTGCAGGAAATGATATTTAGGGGAACGGATACGGTGGCGGTTTTGATCGAGTGGGTACTGGCGAGGATGGTGCTTCATCCTGATGTGCAGTCCAAAGTTCATGCGGAGTTGGACGCGGTGGTTGGGAAGTCACGCGCCGTCACGGAGGATGATGTGGCAGCGATGACGTACCTGCCTGCGGTGGTGAAGGAAGTTCTGAGGCTACACCCGCCAGGCCCACTTCTGTCGTGGGCCCGATTGTCCATAAGTGACACGACCATTGATGGGTATCACGTGCCTGCGGGGACCACTGCTATGGTGAACATGTGGGCTATCTGCAGGGACCCACATGTGTGGAGGGACCCACTCGAATTTATGCCTGAGAGGTTTGTCACTAATGGGGGAGATGCTGAGTTCTCGATTCTCGGGTCGGATCTAAGGCTCGCTCCATTCGGGTCGGGCAGGAGGGTCTGCCCCGGGAAGACACTTGGATTGGCTACGGTGTACTTTTGGGTGGCGTCGCTCTTGCACCAGTTTGAATGGTTACCGTCCGATGACAAAGGAGTTGATCTAACGGAAGTGCTGAGGCTCTCTTGCGAAATGGCTAACCCTCTCACCGTTAAGGTTATCCCAAGGCGTGGGTAATAATTTTAAAATAAAAGAAAAAAGTAAAAGAAAAAAATGAGAGCAAGAAAAATATAGAAATAAAAGACACGAGAACGTAAAGCTTATATCCACGTGGCAGGCAGGTTGGTAACAGATATGCAGTCATCGTACGGTCAAGGACGTCTTTTCTGGCGCTCTACTTTCCTTTTTCTATCATCCTGTATTTCATCAGAAAAAAATATATCAAATCTATTGCCGTTTTCTAGTGTAAATAAATAACAATAAACTTGATACGTTTCTAGTAGTAATTCGATCATAATTGTTAATTAACTCTACAAAATAAAAGGGAATATATATATATATATATATATATATATATATATATATATATATATATATATATATATTGTATCCGGTCGAGTTGGAGAGCTCACATCTCCCTCCTACTCGGACATCGGCCTGAATAATTGTTCCCTGAAAAAGAGGAACCTATGGGCTCATGGACTTATCTAATGGACTTATGTAATTACTTTGCGAGATCCATGGAGAAAATCCTAAAACGATCTTATAAATAACATGGACTAAGCTAAGGGAAAGGGCTAATGAATAATCAATAATAAAAATATATTAAAAAAGAGAGACGATTTTACCTACCAAGGGAGGATACCAATCCTCTCGTCACCTCATCTTAAAGAGGCCGAACTCACCTCGGCCCCTCCCAGATTTTACCAAGAACATTTGGCGTCCATCGTGGGGCAAGGTAATCTTTCATCCCATGATCACGAGACCAATGGTTCGCACTCGCAGCCATTCGAATCCAACCATGGACCCAACCATCAGAGACATGATCCAACAACACGTTGACGCTGCTTTAGCTACTTGCCCCCGCTAACGAGGCAATACGCTTCTGCAATGCGAAAAACCAAGAGATCACCAGAGAATTACAGACTACACAGGCGGATATGTGCCTACTCCGGCCCCAGAGAGATGAAGAAGTGTTGGAATTACAAGCCCTAAGAGAAAAAGTTCTCGCGAACGCTAACCAAGGTTCGCCTAGCCTACGCGAAGAAGAAAACCCTAGACGCACTGATCCCACTCGCATGTAGGAGGTTCTCACCGTCGATGCACAGGAGAGAATAACCCTGATGACCAATCTTCCCCTCGCCATCAACCGTCCCAAGCCCAACCCTTTTCGGATCTATGCTCGCCGCCGCGAGGCTGGGCTACCGACGCCTTGGTCGCCCTCACCCCATTCACTACAAACATCATGGATGTGAGCGTGCCCGAATCGTGGAGGTGGTCCTCCCACGATAAGTATGATGGCACAACCTGCCCGACCACCCATGTTCAGGCCTTCCTCACTCAAGCTCTGAACCGTACCAAAGACGACCGAGTCCTTTGCAGAATGTTCCCGGCAACCTTTAAAGGAACAGCCCTGAACTGGTACTACTCGATGCCCGTCAAGTCGATAAGCTCATTCGCGGCGTTTTGCGACCACTTTCAAGCACGGTTTGCCGATGCCAAACCGACCCCTGCAACCGCCGTTACCCTATATCATTTGGTCCAAAAGGAAAGAGAATCTCTGCGTGACTATATGTCACGATTTGCGGAAGCATGCCGAACGATTCCCGATCTTCACCCGGCGGTAGCGCTGCAAACCATTCAAGCCGGGCTTAGATCAGGCGACTTCTCGAAGTCATTATTTGCCGAGCCGCCCGTGGACATGAACGAACTAAGGAAGAGGGCGGCCAGATTTATGGCTATAGATGAGAACACGGAGGCTAAGCGTCGAGCCGAGGATCGAGATCGACGAGAGTCGGTCAAAACGAACGAGAGGTCTACCCGGAGATCCGATAACAACAAAACCCGATATACCTCGTATACCGCACTGAATTCACCCAGAGACAAAATCCTCCTAGAAGCCTACGCCCTGGACTTGGTACGACCACCCCCTTGCTCAAATGTTTGGCCGAAGATCAAGCCCAGTACGTTGTGACCGAGTTGCACAATGGTGTATGTGGAATGCACTCGGGCGCACGAAGTATGGCAGCAAGGATAATCCGAGCTGGATATTACTGGCCGACACTCAAAGAGGATGCTAAGCGCTTCACACGAGCTTGTAAGAAATGTCAGGAGCACAGCTCTCTTCCTTCTCTGCCACCGACCACCTTGCAGAGCATAGTCTCCCCATGGCCGTTCGCATTATGGGGGATGGACATCCTCGGCCCCTTTCCCCCAGCCATGAGACAAGCTAAATTTCTAATAGTCGTAGTGGATTACTTCACGAAATGGATTGAAGCGGAGCCAGTTGCCAAGATCTCAGCAAGGCAAATTCAACAGTTTACATGGAAGCATATTATTTGTCGGCACGGAATCCCTCATGCAATTGTGACGGACAACGGTCGACAGTTCATTGACAAGAACTTCCATTCCTTCTTGACCGATCTCGGTATCTTACATCGGACCTCGTCCGTCGAACACCCGCAAACAAACGGTCAGGCCGAGGCTGCTAATAAAGTCATCCTGAATGAGTTGAAAAGGAAAATCGGCCAAGCAAAGGGCTCCTGGGCCGAAGAAATACCGAGCATCTTATGGGGTTATCACTGTACCCCCCAGTCATCCACTTAAGAAACTCCCTTCTGTCTAACTTATGGGACCGACGCTATGATCCCCATCGAGGTAGGATAGCCGAGCATACGAAGGATATCCTATGACCAAGACCAGAACGAAGACTCTCTCAGAGATGAACTCGTCCTTATTGAAGAACTGCGCAATGAAGCTCAGGTACGGGACCTCGCCGCCAAAACAAGGGCAGCCAGACGTTATAACTCACGAGTTCATTACCGATCCTTTATCCCGGGAGACTTAGTTTGGAGAAAAACCGGAGAGGCCAAAAAAGATCGTGCATGTGGAAAGCTCGCCGCCAATTGGGAAGGGTCGTATCGCGTCTCTGACAGCCTAGGCAACGGCTCATACAGGCTGCAAGAATTGAGTGGCCGACCTTTACCCAATACTTGGAACGCCACATACTTGAAGACTTATTTCAGTTAATTTAAGTAGGAATTTGTAATTTGAATTTTTTAACCTTTATAATTGTAAGGCCGGTGCACTCTTTTTCCTCAGATCAGGTTTTTCCCCTAAGGAGGGTTTTACTGGCTGTGTTTTTAATGAGGCACCGCTGAAGGCCATCAATAAAGTTTGATTTTACTTAGTATCTGAAGGTAACAAAGAACTTCCAACTTCCCAAATTGGCACTCGGCCTCACCCGAGTTACGGTACTTCGAGTTCCTAAACTGGCACTCGGCCTCACCCGAGTTATGGAACTTCGAGTTCCCAGATTGTGCTTGGCCTCACCCGAGTTAGGGAACTTCGAGTTCCCAAACTGGCACTCAGCCTCACCCGAGTTAGGGAACTTCGAGTTCCCAGGATGGTGCTCGGCCTCATCCGAGTTAGGGAACTTCGAGTTCCCAAACTGGCACTCGACCTCACCCGAGTTAAGGAACTTCGAGTTCCCAGATTGGTGCTCGGCCTCACCCGAGTTACGGAACTTCGAGTTCCCAAACTGGCACTCGGCCCCACCCGAGTTAGGGAACTTCGAGTTCCCAGATTGGTGCTCGGCCTCACCCGAGTTACGGAACTTCGAGTTCCCCCCATGATCTTGGATCGACAATAATATAAGGACAACATACCGAGATAAACAGAAAATTGCAAAAAAGCATAAGCAACGATATATTGGTTCATGATTCTACAAATTACGAAGTAAATCAAAATTACAAAGCGAAAGATAACAAGGGGTACATAGCCCTCAATACAAGTCAAATCAATCTCGGTCTACCAGCTGACCGTCCTTCACATCCTTCAAATAGTCAAAGGAGCCTTCGGCGAGGTCGGGCATGAAGTACCGAGCTTGGCGCACAGCCGCGTCAAATCCACTATAGAAGCTTTCGGCCACTGCTCCTTGCAGAGCCTCGACCTCCCCTTCCTTGGCGGCAAGATTTGACTCGGCCTGGCCTAGGCGGTCACTTGTCAACTTCAGCTCCTTCTCCTTTACCTTGACCTTGTCTTCGGCCTCGTTAGCCCGAGCCCCGGTCATCTCGACCTTATCCTCCAGATGCTGCAGGGACAGACACATCTTCTCCATTTCAGCGCTCAAGGCCGCAACATTGAGCTTGGCCTCCTCCCTAGCCCGATTTGCTTGAGAAACCTCGGTGGTCATGGCTGATAATTGAGCATTTGCCTCGGTAGCGTGAGCAATCATGTCCACCTGTTGACGGAAGGCCCATTGTTTGGCATGGCGGGCTATGGCGAAAGCTCGGGCTAACATTACCTTCATCCCCTCGATACTCTTGTCGATCCCGACAGCGTTCAAAACGGCGGCATCATAGGGCCGAGGAAAGGGATCCCCTATGCGCACATCTCTAGCTCCGAAGTCGGGACCCCACATAGATTCTCCAGAGCCGACCTAAGCATTAATCCCTTCCACACGGACGTCGTCGCCTTCTGTTCCCACCCAACTTACCCCTGGGGGAAGATCTGCTCGGGCTAGCAGCACAAAGTTTGATTGTTGGGGTGGGGGTGGCGGAGGAGGACAAGATGGAGAAGGGGTCACGTCAGCAGCGTTTGAGAGGTCGGTCTCCATGGGGGTCGGAGAACTGGCCCGAGCCCTCTTGGCCGGTGAAGGTCGGGGTGGAGGAGGGGGAGGTTGAGGAATGTTGTTGGTAGGAGCGGCCGGCGCGCTCGGCCCTTCTGGAACAGGGACCCGTATGCGCCCACTCTCTCCAGGTCGTCCCTTAGCGAACTTAGGATTCTTTAGGATGGTCGTCAGATCGATGTTGCTGGCCATGTATTCTGCACAAAAAGTAAAAAGTTAGAAGACCGATGTATAATCACAGGAAAGCAAATTATTGATGATTACCTATAAATTTACCTTTTGAATCTTTGTCCCTAACAGAATGTATTAGGGCTCGGGTATTGAGTGGCCAAGGAAGCCGAGAAAGAACATTTATGATGTTTAAATCCACCGAGTTTAGCTCGGCTCGGGGAATGGAGTTATATTTACAGGGAAGGCACCAATGGAGAGGAAATTTAAGAGAGGCGTCTCCTTTATTATAAAACATGTTTCGGAGAGTCTCATCGGTGGTCGGAATCAACCAGAAATACCGATGCTTAAAATTTTTAAAGGACGAAGTATATAGACTCAGAAGGGACCCCCTGACCTGTGGGGAACTACTAAGAGAGGCCCAACCGACCTTGTTGCCATATTTTAGTTGAAAGAAATAGAGGAAGGACCTAGAGGTCGCCCTCATACCTAACAGCTGACAAATAAGCTGGAAAGCCCGAAGAAAAGCCCAACTATTGGGGTGGAGTTGACTAGGGACGATGTTTAAAAAAGAGAGCATTTCGCTCTCACACCTCGTTAATGGAAACTCTATGCTGAACTCGCCCACCATATATTCGTAGACGGAAACGGCGGGACGACGATTAACAAAGATTCTTTGGTACACTCGGTGAGAGGTCGTCGCGGCCCCGAACTCAACGACGTCCACATAACGTGAACGGACCATGTTATAGGACTCTATGACACGGCCTAACTTCTCGAGGTCGTCGTACATGGACGCCTGATTTGAAACTACAGCCGTTAACCAAGAGAAATCGGGCTCGGCTGCCCCCGAAGGATTGTGACGAGAATGACCTTCGTCGTCCCTTCCAGAGGTGCCCGCATGGCGCCGCCGAGGACTCTCGGTTGCTCTGGCAACGGGAATTCGGCTCTTTCCCTTACAAGAAGACGCCTCCACCTCGTGCTCGGCCTCCTCAGGGGAGGCCCTAACAGGCATAGGCACCGTGACAGTCTCCTCAGCAAAGAGAACGTCGCGAGAGGGCGACTCCGCTAAAGAAGCTGTAGACTCAACTGAAGCGGTCTCATGAGACGCTACAATCAAACTATCAGAACCGCGAGTCGCGGCGGAGAAAGATGAAGAGGACATACCTAAGAGTGGGGAAGCAAACGAGAAGTAAACGGAACGAATGCTGAGGAGGGACTGTGAAATATGGAAGGAGGGGAAGAACGAGAGGCGAGGCACTGGGAGCAGGGAAGCAAAAGACCAAGACAGTTCACAAGCAGCAAGAAATGAAGAGACAAAGGGGATTGGTATTTATAGAGCAAAAAACCGTTTCGGGCAGTTAAAGGGATTCAAGGGGAGGTGAAACGTCCATAACGCACTTACCCACGTGCAATCATGGCCTGTAACTGCCACTTATTTCAAAAATCGAGACGTGAATATCAACCTTTTCGCATACCTGATCGACCTCGGTCTTCGGCCAATAAAATGAACTCGAATCACAAGTCTGGGCTTCAAGCTCGGGGGGCTGGTGTACTAGGCCGAGTTGGAGAACTCACCTCTCCCTCCTGCTCGGACCTCGGCCTTCCCTGAAAAAGAGGAACTTATGAGCTCATGGACTTATTTAATGGACTTATGTAACTACCCTTGCGAGATCCATGGAGAAAACCCTAAAACGATCCTATAAATAACATGAACTAAGCTAAGGGAAATGGCTAATGAATAATCAATAATAAAAACATACTCAAAAAGAGAGACGATTTTACCTACCAAGGGAGGATACCAATCCTCTCGTCACCCCATCTTAAAGAGGCCGAGCTCACCTCGCCCTCCCAGATTTTTTTAAAGAACATATATATATATATATATATATATATATATATATATATATATATATATATATATATATATTTGACAGTCATCAACGTTGTAAAAGAAAGAATATAGTGCATACCCTTTATTGAGCCAAGACATGCAATTATGCAAACAGAACTCTGAATAAAATAGCTAGATGCTAAATCCTTTGATGTCCCAGCTAGCACCAAATGTTATCAGTTACGAATCTGAGGAGGCCTTCATTCAGAGGAATTTTCAATGTCCATATCCTTGGAATAGATAGGTGTGGGTATAAGAAAAAGAAAGGTATAAACAAAAACTGAAAAAGAATTTGTAATGAATGAAATGATGAAAAGAAAAATTACGGATATAGTATGTATGTATACGGATATAAATCCAAGGAAAAAATTATTCATATACACGTTTCATAGAAAGAAAAGAGATCACATATAGTATGTGGCAGAAAAAGAAATAAAAAAAAAAACATATGATTAATTATTTTTTGAAATTTCAAATTCTTTTAAAATATAAAAGTTTATATATACTTATTAATACTTGATTTACATGATAATAACGTAATATCATCCACCACAAAATTTCTTCTTTAAAAGATTCTAGAGTAATATTTTTTAAAACAGCTTAGCTTTATAGATACTTTCTATTTTTCTTTTTTTTGTTACATCGTAATCCTGTTAATTTGAAACAAATGTGCACATTACTTTTAGTTGAAAATTTTTTAACTTTGGATTGCATTGCAGAGAGACTAACTCTTTATTTTAAACCCAACCAGTTAGTTTTATTCCTTTATCTCTTAGTAGTATTGGGGTGTGATGGATGAAATTAAACATTTTTCTCAATCCAGTTGAGATGATCCTATGTGTATGAAGTAGGACCTATCATATTGGCAATTTGGCATTATGCAATTACGTAGAAAAACCTTGGCTGGATTTGCACTCCACAAAATATATGGTTCCTTAGATTTTCTATTTCATAGGCAAGGGTAAACAAAATGCATGTCCATAACATTGGGTGGGCGTGCTTCTTGTACTCTTCCTTCCACCTATGACGGCCTAAATTATTAGCTCTTTCTTTTTCAAAAATTGGACCACCATCATCTATATATTCTTTTTTTAAGGATCAAGATAATGGTCACAACTATATGTTATATATTGATTGATCTTAGCATTCATGACATGTTCCGAATAAATTCTCTTTAACCACTTGACCTGACTTATTGTGTTGATTGTATGTAAAATTTTCAAATATTTGTGAAGCTAAATTTCTCTTTCTTATTTTTCCTTTGATCATCTGCATTGGATTGTACATGCAACATTAGAGCCATTAATTCTTGAAGAACGAGACTCACTACAGAAGAGTCTGGCACGACCAAAAGGATTTTACTGTTGTATCGGGTTGGGAATGAGCACCGAGCTCATCCCCTGAACCCCGGGCTCACCTCACCGACCGTGCCGAGCTCTACATAAACGGAACAAATCTGGACAATATCTCTTCCCTGATATTTCGGAATTCTTGGGCCTGAAGCAACCTTCCCCACGAAATCCACGAACATGGAACCCTAATTGTGGTCCCTATAAATACTAATAGAGGACTCAATAATCTACACGAAATAAAACTTAAATCATTCCTACAAATCAACGAGGGGTCCAACCCCTCACGCCGCCGGATTTCTTAAAGCCGAGCTCAGCTCGGACCACCTCAAAATCTAGCGAGAACAACTGTTATATGGGAATTCCTATAATTAATTACTAGCGGTCAGTCCTATGGATAAAAACTAAAAATGTACATAATTTATCAAAACAAACACGTTTATGATTAACTGGGCCCAACCGTTTGCTTGCCTTGTTAACCATTAAATACTATATGTCTGTATGTCCTAACTTCTTCGGAAACAACATGAATATTGCAAAAGGACAACGCCAATTTTGTGGAGGACATAGAAAAAAAAACTCATGTTTTTGTCGTGTGATTTGTGTCTAGTAGCTTAGTTTTACCTTTCTTTTTTACTTTTAAATTGATAAAAATATTCCCCGTTTACTCTCCCCAGTATACCATGAATAGCGAATGTAATGAATTTTGATGTTTGGTTGATAAGAATCTCAAACTTTGAATTCTCTCGGTAGAATTGATTTATAAAGAAAGCTAGATCAAAGACGGTAAAATACTTTCCACTATCATTTACTTTATGCATACTCTATAAGCTCTTTATACTCATGTACTTGAAATAACTCCTATTTGGTATTGAGCCATTAATAATTGGCACAAAAAAAGTCACGAATTTCTAGTTTAACCGATTAGGTTGGGCACGTATATACCTGGATGAGTTGGAACTGAAAAAACAGTTATCAATTGAATTATATTATAAAAACTCATTTTCTACCATTTCGTGAAGTTGGTTTCCTGCTTTTTATCGTTTTCCTTGGAAAAAATAATATATACAGCGCACACACACACACATACTTATACGAACATTAATATTTGCTAATAATTGATGCGCTGTCACATCATCTTTCATTCAAAACCGTGATTAACCTTTTGCAACAACCAGATTTGCAGCTGAAAAAGGGTGCGTTTAGCAAGCGTCATCAGTTGTATAACAGTTAATTATGTTCTAAAAATTATTGTGAGAAGTTGTCTTTTCAGTTGCAGCTTCGTATTTCTGCTTCAAATAGTTGAAAATACCAAGTTATGTTTTGTTCTGCTTGCACCAGTTTACTCTGTCCATTGTTTTCATAACCGGTTTTGAGAAAAAGTATATTCAAAGTTCAAACCCATCTTTGTTATTCTCAGTTTTAAAATATTCCGAAAATACGCAGACCACTAGAAAAATATGTGTGTATATATATACACGTGTACGTGCATGTTATATAAGAGAAATGATTGGTTAAAGTTGTGTTGAGAAGGCTGCTTAGTTATCTATCGGTGAAAATAAAATCTCTTCCTTAATTGTATGCGTAATATTAATTAAGTGAAAACCTAATGACTAAGGGGACATATATTATAAGGAATGCTAACACACGCAAAAATTTATATAAAATCTATTAAATTGTATAGGTCTCACTTTGAGATTAGCATGAAACACCTGATAGTAAAAAGTGTGTTAAAAAATATATTAAATAATGTATTACAAGTATTTATTTTTAAAATTTAAGTAAACCCTGACATAAAAATTTAGTGTGCCATGCTAGCTTATATTGCTTTGCCCATTGGGACGATCATGTTATGTATTATGGAGCCCATGACAATGATCTAAACGAACAATTAGAGGTTTCCACGTTGTAAATTTGAAAAAGACTTGCCAACAATTCATTATGATAAATACATCAACTCAAAAACCTTATGATCTCCATTAGTTAAGGCTTGGCTAATATTTCACTATAGACAGAGACACTGACCCTAAAGCAAATCAGAGCAAAAGAATGAAAGGGTGAGTTCGCTTGTTTGGATAAGGAGAAGGAAAAGCAGCTTAAACTAACTTGGGTTTCGATATCCCATTAATTTCAAGTCTATTTCAATTACTCCTCTGGAAAGATGCCTAGTGCTTGTGTGCATTTACTATCTAGTTGCTTTGATAACGACATGTGTGGTAGTTGTTCGTTTTAATATAATGACAGTATCTAAAAAACTAAATAATGAATAAAGATTGTGTCTAACCCAGACGTTGAAAGATCATATTAATGTTCTTTCTGTATGGTTCTGACCTTGAAACAATACAAATATTTCATTTGGATTAGCTATTAAGCCTTAGGGTAATTATCCCAATATTTTCTTTTGTTTTGTTTTTATCTAGATGACACGTTCTGTAGATATTTCTATACGAATTCATTAAGACTACTTTGGAAGAAAAAACTCTTTTTCTAAATATTTAACATAACTATCTACTTAAGATTTAAAGTTAAGGCCAACAGTTAAATGGAAACAACTCTGTACTATGGTGATTATCCAATTCAAAATACAAACAAGCAGAGACAAATATATTATGAGCACAAAGGAAGTTATATAAATGTCGAGGAAATGAAGAAATTTTCCTTTGCCATTTAACAATAAGACTAGCTATAATGTACTAGACTGATGCAATGACGTGATTTCACTATAAACTTATGCATTAATTCTGGAGTTTCATTAATAATACAGGGTTTCATTTATGCACTTTGCCATTGCATAATGAGTTCAGAGATATTTTATTAACCAACCAGAAAGACAAACTATGGTCTAGATGGACCGTACCAAAGTTACCTTTGTTGATTTTGACATAACAGTCCCATGCCAACTTTACAACTTTCATTAGTGTGTCTGTTCGGTGAAGTTGATTACTCGTTGCACTTAATCTTATTAACCCTCCAACCAATTAATGTAGCATACCCCCAGAATCTCTCATATCTCAGACAAAATTAATGTAAACAAATCGACCAATCAAGTTCTTAGCAACGCCCTTTGGTACAATAATTTGGCTCCAGTTGATTCGAGGAGGACCACTTTGGCTAGAAGTTGTTTTTTCACACGCAAGAGGAACTAGCACAAACCCGACCAAGCACACAGACTAATTGTCTTTTCAATCTTTAGGATTATATATACATTCATGACTATAATTATTGATATTTACTTGTAATAACTAAAAAAGGACGAAAGTATTTCTATTATTCGTGACATAGCTGTATAAGACCATGCAAATGTAGCAATACAAAAATAGGTTTGCAGTTACTATAACATGAAAAAACAAATTTATTATATGTTAAAATTCTTTAAATAACGATACTCGCGAGACTTATAAAGTCACCTAATCATGCCGAGAACTAAATTTCTCGTACGTGAAAATATTGTATCGAGTGGTTCAACATTTTCATCAATCCTATAGATAGGTCTTGGGTGATGAGCCTAAGTCAACTTTACAAACTAGCTTGTAAGGTAAAATTTAACTTTACTTATATACATGCAACAAATCTCATCTCTAGATGACGTGAAATTTTCCAACATTATTTTATATATACATATAAAAAAGAGAAATTATGTAAACCACTGTCTATAAACACTTTTTTTAAAAAATAAAAAATAAACACTCATGATAAATGAAATATACTTGTGAAGGCTTGTGAAGGCTTAAGATAAATGAAATATACTTGTGAGATATTTATTTCTTTCCATGATTTATGATTAACATCATGACTTGTCGAGGTTAAGTAGTGGACTGATAGATCATGCTTTTCCATTACTTTTAAAGAGTGTCTTCCATTCTCTTTCGTTCTCATTTCATTTGGATTGTATCATCTTCCTTGTTTGTGCGTTTGCACAAAAATCTATTGATTATTTAAACCATAATTATATAAACCAGTCTCCATCAACACTTTTTGCATAAAATTAATGTTAAAGATATATAAACGCAAAGGTATATATGATCGAGATACTTTTTTTAATATAAATATCAAAGACTTAAAATAAATTTTCAATACTAACATGAAAATTTTTCATTTTGGTCATCATAAATAATTTTAAACATAACAGTTTAACGTACAAAAAATTGTTGATGTCAAAATCAAATAAAAAAAAAGTCAGATATAGTTTAATGTACAATTAGTGTAAATTTATATTATTATCTAATTTCATAATAACACTGTATTTAATAAGTTTCATTATATTAAAACTACATGAGATGTTAAATTTATTGAATGGTATGATAATGAATGAAAAAATCATCCCATTTATCGTTCATCATTTACATATAAAAGAAATATTTAAATTTGTAAGATACTCAATGACGAAAATGAAAATTGTGAGGTTGTATTACAATGCTTAGACCTACAATTATTTTTATAAAGTGGAGACAATAACGTGAGCACAAACTTTTAATTAATTGAATACAAAACAAAGGGAACAAATTCAATCGTGGGTTGTGAGTTGCAACGGTTTATCAAAACATTTATTTGGGCCGAAAGGAATTTGAGTGTGATTAAAATTGTCCTCTAGCTACAAAAGAAAGAGGGGTCCAACGATGTTAGCACCTAAATGGGACATATTCTGGTGGATATGCGTAAAACGGGGACCAAATCCTAAATAAAGCTTTGACATGTATTCTTGTATCTATATCAATAGTTGGGGACCAAACCACTCCATTTCTTTCAGAAACTTGAGATAAGAATTATGTAGCCCAACGCCTAATTTAAAACTGTTACTTGACAAATGTCAATGGAAACTATAAGCATCCTTTTCACTAGTTTGGTTTTAATTGGATAGTTTGAGCATGAAATCTTTCAGGATCTTCAGGTGATTTAACCCATTTGCTTTTTAAGAGGCAAAACTTGTTTGGCTCCTCGTAAGGTCAAGTCCTTTTGTTTCTATTTCGTCACGCTTGCTTCAAACTTGTTCAAGTCATTGGCTCAGAGAAGGACTTTATTGCATTCATCGCAGAAATTTGTATAGCAAATATTATGCATACTGTAGACATAATAGAAGAAAAATGTATTATCCACTTTTAGTAAAAATTTTAATTTAGGCTATATTCGGTTAGTTAATTTTGGTAATAAAATCTATGTATATTATATAAAATATGATTTGTGATTAATTAATCTTATAAAATCATTTTACGCAATTAATATATAATTTTTAAACTAAAAAATATGTAAAAGATATATATTCCTAAATGACATATCAAATATGACTTATAATTGATTAGTCTTATAAAATCGTTTTTTATTATTAATTTATAATCTTTGAATATTTATATATACATAAAGAGATATACGTTTGAATTTTTCTGAGATAAATGTATTAGGGAATCTAGAATGGACCGTTGACTCATTCAAAATGAATTATTGACTTGTTCAAAATATCTAATTCTTTTTATGTCGATCAACCCTTTAACATGACTAAGACCCTGTGAAAATAAAGATCCATAAAATTTACTTCAACTCCAAAAGTCAATAATCCGTGAAAATCGACTATATATTAAAGCTGTAGCATGTCATTATTTATAAGAGTACTTCAAGGCCCATGTTCTTCAGAGAAATAATACTCTATAATGGTGTATCACTAGGGCAATTTTACTCTAAGATGAGGTACTTAGCCGCAGACAACCATATTTTAAGCACCAACAGAATGGCATAGCCCTGGCTACAAACTTGCATTATCAGAAAGAAAAAATAATAAAAGAGGAGATTGAAGCTGTATTAATGGCGGGTATAGACACACTTCAAATTCGTTAACAACATTAGTATTTGGGACGGATACATTGCGAATACTTTTTAAATTGTCTTAGGTCATATCTTTCAACTGTTTCCCACTAACACAAGTTTAGGTGGAAAATGATTTTAATAAAATGATATTATTTAATTGAATCTAAATAACTTCAATTAACTTGTAACATACTAATCTTTTTATTCTAATGTATGTTTTATCTTTTTTTACTAATGTTATCTTCGTATATGTTGTATCTTAAACTGATATAATCTGGTGGATCATCAATTAGCCTTGTAGTTAGTATATGCCTTATGTAAGACTATGTGATAGCTGCCATAGCTCTCTTCTGTGGGAAGTTGGTTATCAGGCGTTTGCTGTAACTGACTTGGGAGGGTTAGTGCTTAGAATATATAAGTAATAGCATGGTGCTTCATTGCACATGATTTGTAATTGAGTGATTCGTGATCATTGTTTCCTGAGCGCAAGTGAGGAAGAGCAAGGCTCAAGCCTGAAACTCTTGTACTGTTTTTTATCACAATAGAAGTCCTCTTGTACCTCAGAATGGATTAAGGAGTAAATTGCTCTGAACCAAAAGAAACTGTGTCCTCTTGTTCATCTTAGTTTTTCTGTTGGTTGCTGTTTTTCTTTTTGGGTTCTTGCTCCTACAACATTGGCTCACAAGCCTGGGTTCTTTTCATGACATTAACTTTGAAGAATCGTGATTTTTAATATTTATCATCTCCAAACAATAAGCTAGGTGTGCATTCACCAAGAAAATAAAAATAAAAAATTATACCAGCCTTAAGTAAAATGTTCATCAATTAAGCATCTTATACTAACAAATTTATAGGCGTGAGTTGGAACCTGGCCAATTTGAGTGTATTTTAAAGAGGCTAGACGCAACATTCCAAGTCCCGTACTTTTGTCAGCATAGCCCAACGAAAGGGTATGATCTGCCAAATGGACCACCCACAATGCAGCAAGCTCCTTAGACTTGCCAAATTTCTTGGGGATTTTTCTTCCCATACCCTTTAAATTTCTATCCGTACCCTCTTTCGCATTTCGGAATAGGCATTACAGATGCAATTTACAACTGCATCCTGTGCATTCCAGAATACCAAATCCGGAATGTAAATTACAATCCGAAGTACTCATTTCAGCATGTGAAAAATGGATGCAAGTTGAGATTTAAAGGGTGTAGGAAAGAATGCTCTTTCTTAGATCTCATTCTTTTTCAGGACTGATTCACCCAGCCGGACAAAAATTAAGGCCATAAAGAACAGGCCCAATAACATTAAGCTTCATGAGAAGGGTTTGATTCGACCCTGCTGTCCTATAAATTCTAGAACCCCATGACCTTTAAAAAAATTAGAATTAAAAATCACTAAATCATTGACCGAAAAAATAGGGATCAATCAATTGCTTTAATAAAATCAATTTCAAAATGTTCAAACACGAGATCTTAACTCAAAAATTAATTGTCTAAATGAACGGCTAAAACATAAATGAGCAAAGACACCAGTGCATCATCAAACATAGCGTTGGGTGGGGCAATGGATTTAAGTGATTAAGAGACACAATATTGACTAAAGTCTATTACCACTTTGGCACTGCATTAATATAGGCCATGAATTAACAAACCTACTGAAACTTCAGCTCTAGCTCAAGTTCAGCTTTCATGAGGTGCAGTGGCATGCTTCTTTTTGCCATAGTGCATCAGAGCAAAGGCAAAGAGCAACATCAACATCGGCAACAGGAATTGCAAGCTCTTTACAAAAATTCCAGCAGATTGATTGCCAACGCCTTGCGCCTGTGTAGGTGGTGGTGGACTATGGTTAAGTTTGGCTGGAAGAGTGGAAGTGTCAACCTTCCCAATGAAGTACTTTTCCAACATTTCTATTGCAGAATCACTGTGGCCAACATCTTCAAAATCGACGGTGGCATCCTTCCCTGTAAAAAGACAAGGTTGAGATTCTTAGTCTCCTCCTCTTCTAGTTCTTCCACCGGCCAGGCCAGTGATGATAGTTTTTCACTTGCAGACAACTAACATGAACCAGCCAACAAGGAGAAATTCATTACCTGTTGATGTCAACAAAACTTCATCACCTCCAGGATGATCATCCAAAAATGGAGTGACATCATACACCTGCCACATTGAATGTATTTAATTTATCCATCTGATTGTCTAAGAGTTTAAGAAGGAATAATATAAACATCACTCTTTTACTGGCTATTCAATTCACAATCAGAAATTTCTTTCTCCACTGTGCCCTGTGAAGGCATCTAGAATCTAGACATTAGCAGCCCTTAACATTGTTATACTAACCATTGATGAATTCATATTTCTCTCTAGGAATAAAGACAATGTAGAATTTACAGGAAATATGATCATTCATTACTCATTATATACAGCATCCTCAGGTAAGTGATGTTATTCAAAGTTATTCAGATGAATTTGAAGATTAATCAGATTCCAACTTCAATCCTTTAGTAGATACGGCATTGTTACCGGACCAACTACACAGACGGACTTTGAAAAAAAAAATTTGAGCCAGTGGTACTGTGGAAGGTGCTATTAATAAGGGTGTCAACTATCAGGGAGATTCTTATCCAGTGGGTATAGCATAAGTATCAGCTTAGGTATCCAGGACACTGAACAGATCATGATTAACCAGGCAAGAGCTGTTTGTAAGGATGTTGATTTCATAGATGAGATTCTTTCATCTCCATTTTAAAGAACGAGTAAATCACTTCGCCATCAGGTTGAAAATCGTGTCTGTGTTGTTTCAGGTCTCAATACATAAAATTTACTAAAATACACATGATGGTACAGGTCTCATTCATCATAACCCTGTAAAATTCAGTAATCACCTTTTTTTTATTTCACTAAAGGAAAAAAGAAGCAAATTCCACTTGCTATGTAACAATATGTGATTCTAAGTCAAGCATGTCTGAGTTTCAAACTAGCCAAAAATTTCTCAACCATTTCAAACTACCTTGATTTGAACTCAATCTATATGCTTGATCTTTTTAATCATTTACTCGTTTTAATCTACCATCTTTTATCTTTGTAACAATTTAAAATGTCAATTTCCAATACAAATATTTTTTTTTATGGAAACCACATGTATCCTCCAGTGGACTCAGCTAGTAACTGAACTCGAACTCGAGACCACTGATTAAACTAGAACAACCCCACACCTCTTGATCTAAGCAGAGTTGAATTTTTGGTTCTACATTTTGATTACTTAACCTAATAACTCGTTAAGTTCAATGATTTATTATGCCGTTAATTTTATGAAAAAATGTTGTTGAATCCAAAATAGTTCACGGATGAAAAAAAAAAAAAACTGCATTGGATTCATTAACACTTGTTCCTAAATACAAAAAAACTCGATAAGGTTAATATATACACTCTGTTAGAGATTTAGAAGTATCACACCCTTTATAAGTCTTCAACCATCGTCACAATATCAGTGAAAGAATTTAGCACGCATCAAGTTCAACCAAAAAGCTAAAACAGATCAACAAAGAAAAATAGATCAAGAAGAAAGACGAAAAAGAACACCTTTCCATCGATAATAATCCAGCAATCCTTTTTGTGGTTGTGCTTAGCAACCTCCTCAAAAGTCAAAGTTTTGGAATTTGAAGCCATTGCTCTGTCTCTGACACACAAAATCAATCACAGCCACCCCTAGATTCATTATTCAGATCAGAAGAACAAGGGAAGAAAATTCAATGCAGTAAAGGAATACTTACAGATTGAAGCTGAAGAAACACTAAGAAAATTGAATGCAAAAATGGGAAAAAGTTGAAAGAAAAATTCTCACAGAAAAGAGGCGCACACCACAACTTTTTGCCCTTCGACTTCGCAGCGCCTCCTTATTCACTTATTATTTAATTTATACATCGGATCCGAGTGAAATTTTATTTTCGGTTTTTTTTTCGGTTTTTTTTTATTTAATTTATATTTTCAAATCTTACTAGTAATTCAAAATATTAGTTTGTTATTGGTAGTATTTGCTATTATTGTAAATAAAAAAAATAATGGAAAATGAAAAAGTAAGTGTTTTTTATTTATTTTATTATTTTGTTGTCTATTTTTTTTCCCGATGATTGGTATTTATTTTCTTAAGGTATTTATGAACATATGCTCAAACATTTATTTTTTCTTAGTTTATTATTTGCCTCTGATAGTTATTTTAGCCTATTTTTATTTTACTTTTATTTTATTCATCTTTGTTAGATAATATTTTCTTTTCGAGTTCACATCAATGGATCTATTCTATTCTCTAATAAAAAAAAAATAGTGTATTCAAGACCATGCGCTCCACGCGTTGGGTTTTTACTTTCTAGTAATATATTGGATGCATCACGAGTTAAAAAACGTGGATAATACGTAGAGGTGTTTGGTGATTAAGATTTCGGGGTAAAGAAATGAAATTTCTTAAAAAAAATTGAGTGTTCAACTAACTACTCTTTTATTCTCGCCTCAACAGAAAACCTTAAAAATAGTCAGGTTAATATTTCCAGTTTAGATCTTTTGCGCTGTCCCCGTGGCCGTTAACCATCTTCATATTTAATGGGAAAAAATATATATGCTGTTATATTTGTTCTTGTATCTTACCAAATACTAGTATTATATTTGCGAAATGAAAATAACCAGTAGGTGGTTGAGGTTCAAATTTGTTAAATTGGAACAGAAGAACCAAGAATTTGTTCATATATTATATTCTGTACATACACTTCTCTGTATTTGCGGTTTTGATGCCATTTTAAAAATCAAGCAAATGTTTTCATAATGCAACTACTTAGATAGAATTCTTTCCAACTTGCCTAATACATTGACTAAAAATACTTCTGTTTTATGCACTGCCCTCACGTCTCAATATTCTCTTTATTAAAAGAAGTAAATATTGTATACGATTCTTACAAAGAATAAACTGCTAAGTAAGCTTGCGGTGATAAAAACTCCTCTCTCCATAGAAAGAAAAAAACAATGAAATTATAAAACAAGTGTTGAACACGAAGTACGGTGTTGACTGTTGAGTATTACAGCAAAAAAAAAAGAGAGTAAAAACAGCTAGTAAGTAATTCAAATCAGGATCCAGTTAATTTAGTGATAACTTAATGAATTTTTTTTTATAATAAAATCCAAAGTGCTTGCATATTTAAAAGGGTATTGGTGCATTCCTTGAGTATACCAACAGATAATAAGCACATGTACTTGTAGCATTCATCTTACAGGTAGAATGAGTATTAAAGAATGTATGCTTGATAATATGGCTTAGTATATAACTGTTGTTTTTAATTGTTAAATAAACCCCTAACATATATAATTTTTGATAATGTGGCTTAGCATTTAGGATTTTGCTTAATTTTAGTAGTCACAAAAGTCATAGATCCCCCTCCCTTCTCTGTCCTCGTTGCAATATCATTCTTTTTGGAGAATGGTTACATATCATTCATCTAATAACTTCGAAGAATTAGAGTGACCTCATTGTTTTACATTGAGTCCAGCGATTAGGAGAATACCATTGTATGCTAAAAAATGTACTTTGAAATAATTTTCATCTGGAAATGTATACAAATATTTATGTATATTGCTATAATATCTACTATATTGCTAGTAGATTAACTAATGCTGGTCTTTCTTTTAAGATATGTAAATAAATAGCTGTAGGTCTCGAAATATTTTGTAAGTCAATACACTAACCATATTAGGCGACTAGGGGTAAGCAAAAGCAACATTGCTGCTACGCATGAATAGGTTGTCCTTTTATTTTTATTATTATCATTATTATAATTATTTTCACGTTTAAGTCAAATCCAACAGAAAAGACATTTAAAGATATAAGAGTTGAGGACTACATATTTGTGATGCCTCCACATCGCCGCCTGCAATGAAAAGCAGTAAAAAGTGCCACCACCTATATTTTGGATGCACAAATATACGATTTATAACACATGTTCTTTACTATCAAATTATTATGAGCATGTTGTATATATGTTGATAATCTGTATGAATCCATGCATATCTATATCATGCATCAATAGTTAGGTCGCTGAATAGAGACAAAGATGCCATTGTTGGTTTATGAATTTGTGAATAATGGCACCCTCTTTGACCGTATTCACAATGAAAACAGTGCACCAAATATACAGCTAAAGTTTCCAAGTTCGGAACCTCAAGGTTGATTTGGAATGATCAATGTCAGCTCAATTAACTGAAACGGGCACTGCCTTTTGACATGAAAAACTACAGCCAGAAAGTGATGCAATAATTAAATGCCGCGGAAGGAGATAATTGTTTTGGGGATTGCTCTTCCAGGCCAAGGATTTGACATGCACAGTCAATTCTTCTGCCCAAAATTTGGAGTCAAAGAGGTAAGTGGCTATGATGCTCTTGACAATGTCTCCTTAATCATGCAATAAACGAAGGCAGACAATTCAAAAAAGGTGTGGTTCAGTTTTTATCACTTCCACATCCACTAAACTAGACCTCAAATTCAAGACTCTTTAAAGAAATGAATCACGTACACTTACAGATTCCGACCAATCCAGATAAGAAGTTCAATATAAACACAAACTGCGCCAGCTCCCAAACTGGCTTGCACAATTTATATATAAACCCACCAAAATCAGCACCCTTGACACCCACCCACCATCACCACTACCAAACTGGCATCCTTGCTATGATGTTGGGCCCCCATTGTACAACCACAACACGAGATTGAAACCGCCCACAAACCACTCCATCGTGACACCAGCCCTTTTCCATCAACACAAAACCTTACATCTTATCAACCAGAAGCGGCAATTCCATTTTCCCTCATCCAAACCTTCACATGACTAGACTTAAACTTTTTGGGAGAGGTTATGTGAAGTGATGATTCACCCAACAACTGCTGGCAAACATGGACTACAAGAAATCTAAACCCAAATCCCACAGTTAAAACTCAAAAGCAGTTTTTCATGAACACAACACAGACAGAACAAGTCACCTTAGCCATCCCTCTATTCCTCAAGCCGGGGGAAAATTCAATAACTAATTGTATTCCACAAACACACACAGGGGATATAAAACCCAATCCATTATTCCAAAACACGGTAAAAAGAAAAGATAAATATAAGCATTATATTAACGTATTAGGTAGTATTCACACGATAAAGTAGTAAGAACACGAAGGAAAGGAAGGGCATCATAACAGAAACCCCTCAAAGCAAAGTTCAAACCACAATGTCTCTTACTAAACCGAATTCATTCAGCTAAATATACAGAAACATATATAATAATATGATAGAGCAATCTGCATTGAAAAAACGTTAATCGATTAACCTCTAGCCTTGAGTTCAGCAAGGCGACGAGATAAATCATCCTCATCAACCTTATCAGCTTCCTTGGCGGGAACGGCGTGTGCGGCGGGCTGAGGGAGGCCGACGGAGACTTCGAGGCCGTAATCGTCGGCGACTTGTTGCATGAGGCTGTTAACCTCACCCTCAGGGGTAGAGAGAGAAGTGGATCCAGCCATGGCGCTTTCCATGAACTCAGCCTGAACCTCCATGTTCACGAACTGTTTCTCGAACGAGTCCATCGTCTCCGACATCTTCTGAAGGTTCCCTGTCGCCAGCGATGACTCAAGCGATTTCACGATGTTTCCCATCGACTTGCTTATCGTTGTCATCTTCGCTTGCGTGTCCAGACGCGCCACCACCGCGTCTAGCCGCGACGCCAGACGAAGGTAGTTCATCTGCTCCGTACGCTTCCGGATCGCGTTTTCTGCGTAGATCCGTGCTCCGTCCATGTTCCCTTTCTCGATCGCCTTTTTCACCTTCAGCTTCTCCGATTTCTCCTCCTTCTCGCACTTACGCGCTTGACGCTGTAGCGACTTTGAGGTGAATTTCAATTCCATGATCTGATTCATTAGCTTCTCCGTGTTCCCCATCGTTGCCTTAACGGTTAGCTACTTAGGGTTTTTGAATAAATTTGGGATTTTCAGAAAGGAAAATAGAGAGAGAGAGATAGATAAAGAGAAACAGAGAAGGGAATTTCGAAATTTGAGTTGAGAGAGAAACGTTTCTTACGCGTGTTGTGGATTCCGTTACTTCTATTTGTCAACTCATTGGATTGGGCTAATGGGCTCCTTCCACGAACCATCTTTCCTACTTTCTCTTTCCGCTCTCCCCACACGGCCCAAACTCTCTCCCTAATTAAAGCTTTTTAATTCTTTTTATTATCGAAGGAGACTAAACCCATAACACGTCTGATAAAAGGTCATATTTAATTTTTTATTTTGTAAGTTTGAGTTTAATATTTCATATTTAATTTTTTATTTTATAAAATTGATTTTAACATTTAATATATAATAGATTATTTTTTTATTATATGATCTAGTCTGTTTAAAACATCTGATTTAATCTTTAGTTGAATAACGTTATATTTCTCCAAAAAAAAAAAAATTAACCTAACTTGTGACATAATAGGTTAAATTAGCATGTCTTTTCAGCTAAATTTATAATGATAATTCTATTTCCAATATCTGTTTATTTTAAAAATAAGTTATATTATTTTAGCCCAATATATTATAATGATAGATTTGTTTCCAATATATGTTATTATGTAAAACTTGTAAAGGCTCCACACGTGCCTCAGTCCCTCGTTCTTGAGCCTGCAAATCCCAAGTCCTACTCATAAGTTGCCTATTTGTGTTGAAAGTTAAGATCAGGCCTTTCGGATTTTATGTTATAGTTTATAATATTCCTGTGCTGACTTAAATTTCCAAAACAATTGAGGAATACAAAACTAGAACATAAGCTGAGAAGATGCCATCAAATCCAACATTAAAGTAGAACATAAATACTTTGGACAAGATGAATCCCAATTTTCAACTTTAAAATAGTGACTTATGAAAGAACGGTTCAGAGTGGTCTGACTTGTCAAAAAATCAGTATTCAATATGGTTAAGGAATCAGATTCAGGAACACGTCCATAAGTCATAATCCCAACTTCCCAATTGAATGATTTTATCCCACTAATGACAAATGTGAATATTATGTTGAAAAACGATAGTTCTTCACAATATAACTACATATACAACCAAGGCAACGCAACAATGTACAAGGTTATGGGCACTTAAGATTAAATTTTACTGCTCAAAACACAATTTAAATGAAACTACGTCCTTTCAGAATTTATACTTAACTTTTAAGATAACAAAAAAAATGTATCATGCTATCAACTAGTTTCCTTTTTATCGTGTTCACGCCTTTTTTTATGTTCACGTCTTTTGGAGTCTTAAAATAACTATTGGAACAAAAGAAAGATTGATACATTCTTTAAATCATCAAGGAAAAGCAGATGAAGTTAAGTTAAAAGGAGAACAAAAGCAAACTATGAAAAAAAAAACAAAAAACACCAATGCAGTGCTATTAATATGCAATTTTGAGTCATCACCGATAAAAACAAATAAATTAAGGAGAAAACTTTGATTAAGTACTTTAAAAAATTTTTTTGTTGTTATTCGATTAAGATGTGAGTTTTATCTCAATAACATATTAGGTAAAACTTATTGAAGAAATGTAAAAACAATACTAAAATAACATTTTACCTAAGATTTATCCATAAATTAAAGGACAAATGAAACGTCACGGTAATAATACTGGAATAATTAAATATACCAAATAGATGGACAGTTAACAATCTTAACATAATTTTATTTATTATTTTTAAAATTTAAGATAATATTAATCACGGAACAGAATAAAATAGAGAAGTTCACAACTATTTTATTAAGATAATGAAAAATTCTTGTGTTTCTTAGTTCCCACGTAAATTAAAGCATCCACAATTCATAATAAAAAAATGCTTACCGTTCTCTTTAATTTATTTTTATTCATATATTTTATTTTAATTTATAAGTAAACTTTAATTTATACATTAAAATTGATCATTAGTTAATAAAAAGTTCAAGATACAAATAGAAAATTTAAAATATATTTAAGTAATAATAAGTCAGTAATGTCACTGTTTAGAATAAAATAACCCTCATGTCTCTTAAACAAACTATAGAATTCGAAAAATATGATTGGCGGAAAAAATTTCACCTCAATTTGTTAATCAATTTGTTTGATAAAATTTAATCAAATAATGAATAATCTTTATTTTTATTAAAAAAAAATTATTCTTTTAATTATTTTCTTCTCCGTAATCTTTAGGAAATTAGGAAAGCAATCAGAAATTAAAAAAATTAGGTGGTTATTGAAATTTAGTAGCTAAGAATTGAAAAAACTAGCTTATGCAATTAAAAATGTTTGATAGAATGTCCAACTGACCAATTGAGTAACTACAATTGGAATTTTTTTTAAAAAAAAAAAAACCATTTACAGTTTTTTCTCGGAGGAAAAATTATTTATAGTTTATATTTGATTTATTGTTCCGGAAATTTGATTTATCATCAATATGCCATTAGCATCGATGTCCTATTTTGTGGAGTAGAATGTCGTTATCTTCTTATGTTTTTAAGGAAAAAATGCAATTGATAACTTTCCCCTCGAATCGTCGTCAAACCCCTTTCACATTAATGATATTGTTACGAGATTCCATCCCACGCCATATCTATTTTTATTTTTTTTTTCCTCTCTACAATTTTGGGTCATAGCCCTTACACTCGTTAAAATTCAATAATATTAATTAAAAACTCATCACACAAATTGTGCAAAGCAACAACACATTTGCAAGTGCAAGTGCTATCTGTATGAACAAACACCTGGCAAGTTGTGAAGTGGTGCTGAAATTAACATCCAAGATGAATAATTTTGTGGCTATCTTATAGTGTATAGTTCTTAGATGATTGTAACTTAGATGAATTAATTTATGAATTAAACTTAAATATAGTAATTATAGTGTTGTTTATATTGTTTTTCAAAATTATCAAAGTAAAATTTGAAATTTAATCTGATAACAATAAAAATAAAACATATATAAAAATGTACCTAATTGATCTCCATAATTTATGTATATATTTCCGTGATAGCAGATTATGAATTATCCCAATAGATTGTAATAACGAGACGAATCTCCACACCCTCATCCTTAACCTCTAAACGCGTAATTTTTTAAGCAAAAGCGATAACAATAACATAGTAGTAAACAAAGTTGTTGTGTTATTCTGTAGCAGCTAAACAACCTTGAGACGAGAAATGAGTTGAGTAGTAGTAGCTCCAATAAAAGAGGGTTAACCCAAACATGTTATATTGAGTCTTTTGTTTCTCACCGAAGAGCCATGATTATTTTGAATCCAATGTTTCTGATAACCCTTGCAGCCATCATCGTTTTTCTGACGCTGGTGCAAACGGGGTGCGCAAAGAGACTATGGAGAACCATAGAAGATTGGTTCCACGTGTACCAGTTTCTGAAAGTTCCAGAACTGAACGAAACGACACAGCAAAACCACCTCTACAGAAAAGTCTCCCTCTATTTGAATTCCTTACCTTCCATCGAAGACTCAGACTTCGCCAACCTCGTCACAGGGAAAAAGCAAAACGACATCGTTCTCTGCCTCGCCCCTAACCAAACCATCCAAGACCACTTTCTCGGAGCCACACTCTTCTGGTCAAACCGAACCGCTGAACCCAACCGAACTGGAACTGGAACCGGAACCGGAACCGTTGGAACCTTCGTTCTCAAGATCAGAAAAGTGGACAAGCGCCGAATCCTGCGTCCTTATCTTCAGCACATTCACGCCGTCGCCGACGAAATCGAACAGCAAGGGAAGCGCGACTTGCGCCTCTTCATGAACCAAGGTTCCGTTCCGTTATCGTTGGAACGGTGGAGATCCGTTCCGTTCACGCATCCTTCAACGTTCGACACCATCGCCATGGAACCGGATCTCAAAAACAAGGTCAAATCCGATCTCGAATCGTTCCTCAAAGCGAAACAGTACTACCACCGCCTCGGCCGCGTCTGGAAGCGGAGCTTCCTCCTCTACGGCCCCTCCGGTACCGGAAAATCGAGCTTCGTCGCTGCCATGGCCAATTTCCTCTCCTACGACGTCTACGACATCGACCTCTGCAAAACCCCTAGCGATTCCGATCTAAAATCGCTCCTCCTGCAAACCACGCCAAAATCGGTGGTGGTGATCGAGGACCTTGACCGGTTCCTCGCGGAGAAATCGACGCGCGTAAGCGCGTCGGGGATATTGAACTTCATGGACGGGGTTCTCACTTCGTGTTGCGCGGAAGAGAGAGTGATGGTGTTCACAATGAACACGAAGGAACATGTTGACCCGAACCTTCTTCGGCCGGGTCGGGTCGATGTTCATATCCATTTTCCGCTTTGTGATTTTTCGGCGTTTAAAACTCTGGCGAATAGTTACCTCGGGGTTAAGGAACACAAGTTGTTCCCTCAAGTGCAAGAGATTTTTCAAAACGGAGCGAGTTTGAGTCCCGCTGAAATCGGTGAGTTGATGATCGCGAACCGGAACTCACCGAGTCGGGCTATTAAATCTGTTATCACTGCTTTGCAAACGGACGGTGATGGCAGGGGGTGCGGGTTAATCGGACGGCAGACAGAGGGTGAAGAGTTGCGTGAACAACATGATGGGGTTTTATGCGGTGAGGGTCTCCATACGGTTAAGGATTTGCGGAAACTGTACGGTTTTTTCAGGTTCAGGAGTACTAGAAGATCTTCGTCGTCCATTGCTTCTTTGCCCCCGAGCCCATTGCCACAGTGAAAATTGAAGTGAATAATCACTTCCTTGGAAAAGAGAAGATTGTGTAATGTTGTTCTCGATTGCACTGCACCTTATTGAAACACGACAATTTGGGAACAAGCTAGCTTTTTTGTTCTTGGCCGAATTAGTCACGACTCACAACAATTATTCATTGGATGCAACATTGCAAGTCTTGGGAAAGTGTTGTTAAATGTCTTTTTTGGAACCATTTGAACATGGCTGTAAATCTTTAGAAATAGATTGATAAAATTGCATATAGGATAAGAAAAAAATCTGCATAGGTAAAAGAAAATTATCCTGGAGAGTTTGTTTCCCCATTTTGCTAAAGTGTCAATTCACTTTCGTGTATAGTTTTTTTTTTTTTTTTTTTTTTTTTTTTTTTTTTTTTTTTTTTTTTTTTTTTTTTTTGCTATGAAAAAAGAAAATTCCTTCATGCACAGTTGAAAATTGAAATGTTTCGAAATGTTTCTTCCCCTCCCTCCAACCCGAATAGAGTTCTGTCCTTCTGCCGTTAAAAATTGCACATGATAAGAATGATGTGTTGATCCATTTAGAACCTGTTTATAAACTGCGTTCAGTTTAACTAGAGAGGTAGAAATAATTAATATATTTTTAATAACTTTTTGAGAAAATTTTTAAAGAAAAAGTACTAGTTCTTGGATAAATTATTTCTAAATACAAACTAGTTTTCTGTCTTTCTTATTTGCGTGCATGATCGATGAACAGTATTACAGCGATTGATTGTTATTTTCATAAGAAATCCATTGCTAGTCATCTATCTTGCAACAGTTTTGTAATCTTGGATATTGTTGTCAGTAAAGGAGTGCAAATTGAAAGAAGAAAAAGTATTCAGCAGTCAATTTAATGCACATCTATTTCCAAGAATATAACAAGTACTGTGTTTCGCTATCATGAAGTAAACACAACATTGCCACTTAGATATTTAAGACAAGTGAAAATCTTTTTTACAAAGTAGCCAGCTTAGTTCCTCCTGGGCAACCTTGAAATATATCAAAAAAAATTAAAATATAGGTTATGAAAGTGGAAAATAAATTAAGAAAAACATTTAATAAATAATTTCAATATACAAACAATTAAACTAACTAGTTATAAAGTTTACATGTATATACACTGTGGTGGTCACTAAATTATATGCCACAATTTCTATTGCTTTAATTTTTGGCGAAACGACTTGTTTTCTTTCACACTGTGATCAAACTCCTCTATTTTTATTTTTCCAAACTACATATTCGGGTTTTTCTGTTGAATTTCACAATATTTAAGAGACTAATTTTACATGACTAAATTAGTAAAGTGGGCTCTTACTTTTCCATAAGGGCATCTTACATAGTTAATTATGTGACATGACAAAAACCATCAGAAAATCTCACTAGTGGTTCTTTTCGGAGCCTTTTAGTCACTAAATTAAATAGTGCTAAACTAATTCATGCCATGCAGTCATATTACGAAGAGTCACATGTATATATTATTCTTTGTTCCATCTCCTCTTTCTATATTCTGATTGGTGTCCACTATCTAGCATCTTTGGTGAATGCAGCAAGTTAATTACTAGCCAAGTATATAGTATATAATTTCGACTATTCTTTATTTATTTGATTTGGTCGCGTATTCTTTATTCCCCTGCCAAACTCAATCATTATAGTTTTGTGATCGAATATATAAATATATAAATAGGTCAGTGTCCGTGCGTATAGGAGTATTCTGAGTCACCATTTCTATTTACAAAAACTTTTTATGATTAACTTTTTATTCAAAATTTTGACGAGGAAAAGGGAAAGAAGTGTAATCAATTTTCACCCTTCAATGCCTCTCTGTATTCAGGGTGTGGTGGGTAAATGGTAATCAATAATTTCCTTGCACATGTAACAAACATACCTACAATATAAATCTGAAAATGCAAAATGATTGTAAGTAATGGAAGAGTCTTTCAGCTCTTCAATTTTGACAATGGCATTCATATCCATTTTGATGTATTTTTTGTAATCAAGCCACAGTATTTGAATCTCCAAAAGCAGTAATGGTTTTGGAGCAGTTTTCAACATCATGAGGTCAGGTGGAGTTGCTGTAAATTATTTTTGTAGAACCAGACTGAATTCAGTTCAAAACTAGTTTTAAAACTAAAATTGACTTTTAATTAATATCCCTTTTTAAAATGAAATAAATGTCGGGTAATCAGAGTATGTAAATGGAATATTACGCAGCTAAAATAGAGATGAAAAATTAGGAAATTGACACACAATATTTTACGTGGAAAACCCTTAACAGACAAGGGAAAAACCACGGGCAAGATCAGAGAAAATTTTTAATAAGTGGAAGAGAACTACAACCTCTCTCTAAACACAAGGAGAGAACAATCACACTCTCTCTTGAGATAGGAGAAGAAAACACAGCTTAAAAGTTTTTTTTTTTTTTTTTTTTCCCTCGTTGGTGTTTGATGTGTGTTAAATGCTGAAGCAAACCTTCTCCTTTTATAGGAGAAGGAAATTACTATTCTTCTTCAATCACCACCGAAAGTGGTTTGTTTCCATTCAATCACACCGAAAGTGGTTTGTTGCCATTCTGCAAATTATGGACAAGCTGGACCCTACTACTTTTCCAACAATCTCCCACTTGAAGACTGATTTTAATCTGTCTTCACACCTTGATCAATGCAACTTTAAATTTTCAAAACCTTTCTCTTCTTGCCAGTTCCATGTTGCTTATTTTTTTTGATAGACCATAAGAGGATCTACTCCATGTAAACTTGTCTACATTTATCGGCTTCGTCATTACATCTGCTAGGTTATCTTTCGTGTGAATCTTCTGCAAGTTCACAGTCCCTTCTTCTACCACTTCTCTGACGAAGTGATATTGTACTCATATGTGCTTCGTCCTGGAATGAAAGGCTGGATTCCTTGCAATGTGCAAGGCACTGACCGTCCATCACACAATACACAGTAATCTTCTGTTGCTTGTGCCCGAGTTCTTCCAATAACCTTTGAATCCAAATTGATTCTTTGCATGCTTGCGTAGCTGCCATGTATTCAGCTTCTGTAGTAGACAAAGCTACGACAGATTGTAACTTTGATAACTAGCTTACTGCGCCACCTGCAAGTGTAAACACATAGCCTGAAGTGGATTTTCTTCTGTCAAGATCACCTGCAAAATCTGAATCAACATATCCTCTGACGACAAACTCCGATTCTGATCCTCCAAAACATAATGCAGCATCTGAGGTTCCTTTAATATATCTCAGGATCCTCTTCACAGTATTCCAATGCTCTTTACCAGGATCTGCCATAAATCGACTGACTACTCCCACTGCTTGTGCAATGTCTGGTCTTGTACATATCATATCATACATTAGGCTTCCCACTGCTGATGCATACGGTACTCGAGACATTTCCATCCTCTCTGCTTCATTGCTAGGACACATATCTGAGGATAATTTATAATTGACAGGAAGTGGGGTTGAAATTGGCTTACAATCTTGCATATTGAAGCGCCGCAAGACTTTCCTAAGATAATTCTTTTGAGAAAGCCAAATTTTCCTATCTTTTCTGTCTCGGTGAATTTGCATCCCTAAAATCTTGTTTGCGGGTCCCAAGTCCTTCATATCAAATTCCCTAGCCAACTGTGCCTTCAGTTCTTGGACTCGATCTTTGTTGGGGCCTACCACCAACATGTCATCCACATATAACAACAAAATGATGAAATCATTATCATCAAACCTCTTGTAATAAGTACAATGGTCCAACTCGATCTGTTGTATCGAGGCTAATAATGAAGGAATCAAATCTCTTGTACCAACACCTTGGCGCCTCTTTTTAGGCATCTGCGAGATTTGGTCAACCTACAAACCAAGTTTTCTTTTTCTTTTTCTTCTTCTTCAAAGCCTTCCGGTTGGAGCATATAAATTTCTTCTTCAAGTTCCCCATGAAGAAAAGCAGTTTTTACATCCAATTGTTCTAGATGTAAATCAAATGCAGCACACATAGCCAATACTACTCGATAGTGGTAAGTCTAACCAATGAGAGAATATTTCATTGAAATCAATGCCTTCTTTCTCGAGCATATCCTTTGACCACCAATCTTGCACGATATCGTTCCACTTGATCATTGCCATCACGTTTGATCTTGTAAACCCATTTGTTTCCAATGGCTTTCCGACCTTCTGGAAGTTCAACAAGTTCCCATGTTCTGTTTCTATGCAAGGCCTCCATTTCTTCCTGCATTGCCATCATCCACAGAGAAGCATTTGAACCATTCATAGCTTCTTGAAAGTTTGACGGTTCCCCTTCTTCTGTAAGAAGACAGTATGCATCATGAGTTGTCATGACATATTCTCCAGTACGAAGATGAATTGGTGCCTGTTTCGGTCGTGTACTTCGTCGAAGTTCCACACTGACCGTCTCACATGGATCTTGTTCCTCATGCTCAGGTTCTGCTTCAGAAGAATCATCTTCTCCAGATTTTCCATCTATCTGAACCATAGTAGCCTCTTTTGAAGTGCTGTCATCTTTCTTCTTACTTTGCAGTTCATTTTCTGCAAAAATTACATCTCTGCTGACGATAACCTTGTGGACAGTGGGATCCCACAGGCGATACCCCTTAACACCGTCAGCATAACCCAAGAAAATACATTTCCTGGACTTTGGATCCAGTTTGCTTCTTTCTTGAGAGTTGTACATTATTACGTAACATCCAAACACATGTAGAGAAGAATAATTTGTCTTTGGCTTTCCACTCCATAACTCCATTGGTGTTTTTAACCCAATTGCTGTTGATGGCGACCGGTTTATAAAGTAACAAATTTGTCTTCACTGCTTCTGCCCAGAAAGACTTGGCTAATCCTGCAGTTTGTAACATTGCTCTTGTCCTTTCCAAGAGTGTTCTATTCATCCGCTCTGCTACACCATTTTGTTGAGGTGTATGAGCAACAGTGAATTGCCTTTTGATACCTTCTTGCTTGCAGAATGCTAGAAATTCGCCATCAGTATATTCTCCTCCATTGTCTGTCCTCAAACACTTAATCTTTTTACCAGTTTCAAGTTCCACCTGTGTTTTGAATACCTTGAAAACTGGAAACACATCTGACTTCTTCTTGATTGGGTACACCCATAGCCTCCTAGAATAATCATCAATGAATGATACAAAATACTTTGCTCCTCCTAGGGACATTTCTGGTGACTCCCACACATCAGAATGAATCAAGTCAAGTATGTGTTTGCTTCTAGCAGTTGATTTATCAAATTTCAATCTATGTTGCTTGCTTGTCACACAGTGCTCATAGAAAGGTAAGGTTACTGATGTGAGCCCGGGTAGGAGTTTACGTTCTGCAAGGACCTTCAAGCCTCTTTCCGACATATGGCCTAGTCTGATGCCAAATTATCGTTGATTCCTCTTGACTAATCGATGCAACGATACATCAGACCTCTTTGCAACGTTTCTCCCTTAAGCATGTATAGATTAGCGAAATCTTCTCTGCTTTCATCACCACTAAAGCACCTTTTGATATTTTCAAGATCCCATTCAATATGGGTCTTGCAACCGAGGTCATCTAGTTGCCCAATTGACAACAAGTTCTTTTTCAAGCCCTCCACATGTCGTACCCCTTGAATTGTGCGAATAGTACCATCGTACATCTTTAATTTGATAGTACCAATTCAGCAATTTTTAAAGCATGGTCATTTCCCATGAACACGGATCCTCGAGAGATAGGTTCATAAGAGCAAAACCAATCTCGTCGTGGAGTCATGTGCCATGTTGCTCCTGAATCCAATATCCAAACATCAGTGAGCTGCCTTCCACCTTTAGAACCAATTGTTGCTTCGCTAAATAAGATTTCTCCATCATCGGAGGTACTAGCAACACATCCTTGAGAGTTTGTTACTTCAGAAGACTTTCCAGAATTTTTCTTGTTGTGCCAACAGTCTTTCTTTAAATGTCCTTTCTTGCCACAATGGTAGCACTTGAAGTTATTCCTTCTTTGTGACTTTGATCTACCGTGACTTTGACTCCCACTAGAGCCTCGTTACGTTGATCTTCCTCTCACCACCGTTAAAGCCTCTGCTTGCTTGGAATTTTCCAATCTATCTTCCTTATTCTTGCGCCTGGATTCTTCTTCAAGAATGGCTCTGGCAACATCATCAAAGTTTAGATAGTCGGAAATCATATTATTTGTGATATTTATGATGAGTTGATCATACGAGTCTGGTAAACTCTGAAGTAGAAGCTCTGCACGTTCACTTTCTACTATTTTTACATCTGACGTTGTCAGCTGAGCAAATAGCGTATTCAGATTGTTGATGTGATCCGTCACCGAAATGGATTCACTCATTCGAAGAGTGTAGAGTCTCCTCTTCAAGAAAATTTTGTTGTGAAGAGACTTGACCTTGTAACACTCCAGAAATTTAAATATAATTTGAAGAAGATTAAATTACTATGCAAATAGTAATTACTGTGTAAATAGTAAATTACTGTGCAAATAGTTAATTACTGTGTAAATAGTAAAATACTGTGCAAATAGTAATTTAGTGTGTAAATAGTAAATTACTGTGCAAATAGTAACTTACTGTGTAAATAGTAAAAAACTATATATTCACGTGTAAAGTTACTGTGCAAATAGTAAAAGTTACTGTGTAAATAGTAAAAAACTATATAATCACGGATCATATTACTGTGCAAATAGTAACCAAATCACTGTGTAAATAGTAACTTTTGAAATCCTATAAATAGGGCCTAAGGGTTTCAGTTATAATCACAAAATCAAGAACATTCTCTTAAACTCTCTCTTAGAAATCTCTCCAAATTAGATAGGAGCAAGTAAGTAGGGGAAGGAATAGAGAAGCTAGGAGAAACAGGTAAGGGGAGTTGTCCTTATCTTACTTTACTATTCATGTATATCGTATTTTACTATTCATGTATACCGTATTTTACTATTCACGTATGCCGTATTTTACTATTCATGTATACGTTGTTTTACTATTCATGTATACAATATTTTACTATTCATGTATACCGTATTTTACTATTCATGTATGCCGTATTTTACTATTCATGTATACGTTATTATTCATGTATACAATATTTACTATTCATGTATATGGTACTATTCATGTATTCTTAGTATGCTACGTGGTTGCGGTTTTGTCCGATCTTCCACATCGAAAAGAACTATTCTTGTTGTTAGGAAAAAGGGTGGTAGTGTGGAAGTGCATGTCTAGGAAAGTTAAAGGCTAAGGAAAGACCTGGTTATTAAGGGAATCCATTTGTGATTTCACCACTCTTTCCCTGGGAACTTACCTGGTGTACTATTCACTTGCTACGGTCACTTATACGTTACTATTCACGTATACGGTACTATTCACGATACGGTACTATTCACGATATACGATCTTGTTCACGATATCTGATCTTGTTTATGGGTGTTTCTTGATTTGATTTTTTTATTGGTGGTTATTGATTGTTTTTGGTATTTTGAAATATGAATGATTTTAAATAATATTCTAGAAAGGGAGGTAAAATTTTCATTCATGCATACATGCCTCAAAAGAGGTGGTCTCAGTTAGAGGGACAGATAATAAACTTAAGCCGTGCGTCTTGGTGGGATGCCAGACTTGGGGGATTTTTATGGTGAGAATTCATTTAATTCATGATGATCACATGATTGTTTATGAGATTCTGTGCAACACTGGGAAATCCCAACTGGTCGGTAAAGTTATTCGATGATTACATCGTATTATCTATTATGGTACCACATTGCATATTTTTGGAGTTGAGGTTGGAGCATGCATCATATAGAAATTTCATTTAAGTCATAATTCATTATTTATTTATTTGATTTTGAAATATATCATATTAATATTTTATATGCTATTAATGGAAAGCTCACCCAGCGTGTTTGTGTGTGGTTTGACACTGTGATGATCCTGAATTTTATTCGGAGGAGCAGTTGATTGGTAGATTCAGTAATCAAGTGTGGAGATGTCAAGGAATGTTAGCTAACACGAGGATGTAATAGAATAATGTATATATTATAATTGTCACAATATTACGTACCTATGTGACATTTTGTAAATAACCTTTGATGTATGATTGTGATGTGATTTATGTGATGTGTTTTATTTTGGTGACGTTTTGTTAGCAATGAAAAATTATTTTAAGATTTTATTTAAAGAAATCTAAATGAAGGGAAACAATTTCAAATAATAATAATAAATAAAAATATTTTAGCAATGAAATACGGCGGGTCGTTTCAGTTGGTATCAGAGCAGGTCGAACCAGTTCGACTTGTGAGTTAGGTGCTTACTATGTTTTTGTTGTGTGTTAATGATTGTTTGTTTGTTTGCTTGAGCGGTTGTTTGATTATTCATTGTGCATTCTGGTATAAAGTAGTAAGAGTAAGAGAAATAATTTTAATATTTTCAAAGAATAGATGGCGAAAAGAGACGATAGAGCAATAGCTGAGGCACTTGAAAATCTTGCTCAAGCAATTGGAAATCGAATAGGAACAACAATGAGCAAAATGGATACGGTGGTCTTGGACCGTTTTTCAGAAAAATAATCCACCTACTTTTGGAGGTGGATATGATCTGAAAGGTGCTCAACGATGATCGAGAGAGATTGGAAAGATTTTCCGAGTAATGGAATGTTGTGAAGATAAAAAAGGTAATTTTTGCAACTCATATGTTAGTGGAGGAGGCGAGAATATTGGTGGGAAAATATCTCACAAGATGTAGCAAAGGAGGGAGAAACAATAAAATGGGAAGAATTTAAGGAATTGTTTTTAGAAAAATATTTTCCCCAAGATATAAGGAATAAGAAAGAGATGGAGTTTTTGGAATTAAAACAAGGGAACTTAACATGTGGCGAGAATATGCGGTTAAGTTTGAGGATCTAATTAGATATTCAAGCACATTATCATGGAAAAGATGGTGAAAGGTCTAAATGTGTTAAATTCGTAAATGGTTTACTATCCGAAATAAAACAGGCTATAAATTATCAAGGTATTCACCAATTTCCGGTACTTGTAAATATGTGTAGAATATATGATGAGGATTCTCGGGCTAGAGCTGTATATTATAGAAATAAAAACAGTGGAGGACCCATTAAAAATAAAAGAATGGGGTTCGAAAATAAATGGAAACCATACCAAGTTTCTCAAGGATTTAGGGAACGTCCTAATGGGAATTTCTCTAAAGCTCCTATGAGAAATCGTGAATATAATCTCACAATGTCAAGTGTTTTAAGTGTGGAGAATTCGGGCACTATGCTTCATCCTCGTATCTTCGTTACAAGTGCAACATCAAGGGCATCTAGCAAAAGATCATCGACAAAAGGAAACCTCGCAAGGAAAGCAACTCGAAAAACCTAAAGCTCAAGGAAGAATTTTTTCTCTTAATGGGAATGAAATTTCTAACCTTTGATTCGAGGTAAATGCTTCATAAGTGAAACTCCTTTAATCGTATTATTTGATTCGGTGCTACTCATTCTTTCGTGGCATATTCTTGTGTACAAAAATTGAAACTTCCCGTGTCTTCATTAAACTTTAACTTAGAAGTAAATACCCCAACCGGACTTCGCTTTAACCTCCGATATTTGTCTAAACTGTAAAATAAAAATTTGTGATAAAAGCTTTACGTGTCAATTTGATTTGTTTACCCTTCAAAGAAATTGACGTTGTTTTTTAGGTATGGATTGGTTGTCCACTAATCATGTTTTGTTGAATTGCTTTGACAAAACAATTATTTTTCGAGACCCTAAGTGAGTAGGGATGTTGAAATTATTTCCATAAATAAAGTTTTAAAATCTTTAAGGGATAATAATACCCAAGTATACCTGATCATTGCTAATAAAACTAAGTCTGAAAATGAAGTGAGTAGTGTGCCGGTAGTAAAAGATTTTGTTGAGATATTTCAAGAAGTAGATAAGTTACCTCCTGAAAGAGAAGTTGAGTTTTCTATTGATTTAGTTCCAGAACAGACCAATTTTCATAGCACCATATAGAATGTCTCTGTAGAATTAGCGAAGTCAAGAAACAGATTGAAGAATTGTTAAACAAACAGTTAGTAAGGCCTAGTGTGTCACCATGGGGAGCTCCGGTTTGTTAGTTAAGAAAAAGGATGGAACCATGAGAATGTGTATAGATTATAGACAATTAAATAAAGTAACTATTAAGAATAAATATCCATCGCCTAGGATTGATGATCTTATGGATCAATTAAGAGGGGCATGTATCTTTAGTAAGATTGATTTAAGATCAGGATATCATCAGATTAGGGTAAAATCCGAAGATATTCCAAAAACTGCTTTTAGTACTCGTTATGGGCACTATGAGTATTTAGTTATGCCTTTTGGAGTAACTAATGCTCCAGCAGTATTCATGGATTACATGAATCGAATTTTTCACCCTTATCTTGATCATTTTGTAATTGTATTCATTGATGATATATTAGTGTACAGTAAAAATAGGGAGGATCATGCCAAACACTTAAAAATAGTATTACAGATTTTAAAGGATAAAAAGCTTTTTGCTAAATTATCTAAGTGTGAATTTTGGATGGAGAAAATGAGTTTTTTTAGGTCATGTGATAAGTCAAGAGGGAATATCTCAGAGATCCTCTAAGGTACAATCTGTTTTGGAGTGGGGAAGACCTAAAAGTGTAACGAGAGATTAGAGTTTTCTAGGATTAGCGGGATATTATAGGAGATTTATTAAAGATTTTTCTAAAATAGCTTTACCTTTGACTACCTTGACTCGAAAGAATCAGGCATTTATTTGGACCATCAATGTGAGGATAGTTTTCAAACTCTTAAGGAAAGATTGACCAATCGCCCAAAGATTGACCTTACCTGATCCCAAGAAACCTTTTGTACTATATTGTGATGCATCTAAAATGGGTTTAGGAGGAGTATTGATGCAAGATGGTAAAGTGGTAGCATATGCTTCTAGACAAACTTAAGATTCATGAGAAAAATTATCCAACCCATGATCTAGAATTAGCTAATAGTATTCACACTTAAGATGTGGAGACACTATTTGTATGGAACTAGATTTGAAGTATTTAGCGATCACAAAAGCCTTAAATATTTATTTAGTCAAAAAGAATTAAACATGAGACAAAGAAGATGGATGGAATTTTTAAAGGATTATGATTTTGAACTTAATTACCATCCCTAAAAAAAGGCTAATGTGGTATCGATGCTTTAAGTAGGAAGTCTTTGATTATGTCTTCACCGATGATTAGAGAAATGGATTTATTAGAACAATTTCGAGATCTTAGTTTAGTGTGTGAAACTACTAATACGAGTATTAGATTAGAGCTTTACAAATTTCTAACACATTTTTGGAAGAAATTAGATGAAAAGAATTTGATCCTTTTCTCAAAACTCAAATGGAAATTTTGAATCAAGGGAAAAGTAGTGAGTTTAAGATTGGAATGGATGGTATTTTGAGGTTTCAAGATAGAATTTGTATTCCTAATATAACAAAGTTAGAAAAACAATTTTGGAGGAAGCACATAAAAGCAAATTAAGTATTCATCCTGGTGCCACTAAAATGTACAAAGATTTGAAAACCATGTTCGTGGCCTCGAATGAAGAAAGAAATTTGTGAATATGTGTATTCTTGTTTAATTTGTCAAAAGGCTAAAATTGAACATCAGAAACCCTCAGGTTTATTGCAACCTTTAGAAATACCACAATGGAAATGGGATAGCATATCTATGAATTTTGTGGTAGCTTTGCAAGAAGCCCTAGGGGATTTGATTCAATTTGGGTTATAGTAGATCGTTTAACTAAGTCTCGCACATTTTATTCCTATTAATATTAGGTATTCTTTAGATAAATTAACTAATTTGTACATAGGTGAGATTGTAAGATTACATGGTGTACCATCTAGTATTGTATCGATAGAGACCCTAGATTTACTTCAAGATTTTGGGAGAGTCTACATAAAGTTTTAGGCACCAAATTAAAACTAAGTTCACCTTATCATCCCCAAACCGATGGACAAACCGAAAGAACAATCCAATCTTTAGAAGATCTATTGAGAGCTTGTGTTTTAGAACATAAAGGTTGTTGGGTAGACTTTTTGCCTTTGATAGAATTTACTTACAATAATAGTTTTCATTCTTCCATTAGTATGGCACCTTTTGAAGCCTTATATGGAAGAAAATGTAGAACCCCTTTGTTTTGACCAATCGAGAAAGTTTAATTTTAGGACCTGAGATTGTACAACAAACCTCGAAAAGATTAAATTAATTCAGGAAAAGATGAGAGCGGCACAAAGTAGGCGAGAAAAGTTATCATGATAAAAGAAGAAAAGATTTAGAATTTGATGTTGGTGATCACGTATTCTTAAGGGTAAATCCTTGACCGTATTGGGAGAATTTTAAAATCCCGAAAACTTTCACCGCGTTTCATTGGTCCCTTCCAAATAATAAAGAGAGTAGGTCCTGTGGCTTACCAAATTGCTTTACCCCCAATTCTTTCTAACCTTCATAATGTCTTCCATGTTTCCCAACTTCGAAATACATTCATGATTCATCACATGTAATTGAGTTAGATGATGTACAAATAAAGGATAATCTAACATATGAAGCATTACCAATAAGGATTGAGGATAGAGTATCAAAACCTTAAGAGGAAAAGATATTCCTTTAGTAAAGGTTATTTGGGGAACAGATGATGCAACATGGGAACTGGAAAGTGAGATGCGGAAAAAGCTACCCCGACTATTTGAATGAGGTAAATTTCGAGACGAAATTTTTTATGGGGGTAGTATTGTAACACTCCAGAAATTTAAATATAATTTGAAGAAGATTAAATTACTATGCAAATAGTAATTATCGTGTAAATAGTAAATTATCGCAAATAGTTAATTACTTGTGTAAATAGTAAAATATCATGTGCAAATAGTAATTTAGTGTGTAAATAGTAAATTATCAAAAAATAGTAACTTACTCATCGTGTAAATAGTAAAAAACTATATATTCACGTGTAAAGTTATTAAAATAGTAAAAGTTACCGTGTAAATAGTAAAAAACTATATAATCACGGATCATATTATCATGTGCAAATAGTAACCAAATCACTGTAAATAGTAACTTTTGAAATCCTATAAATAGGGCCTAAGGGTTTCGTTATAATCACAAAATCAAGAACATTCTCTTAAACTCTCTCTTTAGAAATCTCTCCAAATTAGATAGGAGCAAGTAAGTAGGGGAAGGAATAGAGAAGCTAGGAGAAACAAGGTAAGGGGAGTTGTCCTATCTTACTTTACTATTCATGTATATCGTATTTTACTATTCATGTATACCGTATTTTACTATTCACGTATGCCGTATTTTACTATTCATGTATACGTTGTTTTACTATTCATGTATACAATATTTTACTATTCATGTATACCGTATTTTACTATTCATGTATGCCGTATTTTACTATTCATGTATACGTTATTATTCATGTATACAATATTTACTATTCATGTATATGGTACTATTCATGTATTCTTAGTATGCTGCTCGTGGTTGCGGTTTTTTGTCCGATCTTCCACATCGAAAAATAACTATTCTTGTTGTTAGGAAAAAGGGTGGTAGTGTGGAAGTGCATGTCTAGGAAAGTTCGCTAAGGAAAGACCTGGTTATTAAGGGAATCCATTTGTGATTTCACCACTTTTCCTTTCGGGAACTTACCTGGTGTACTATTCACTTGCTACGGTCACTTATACGTTTATTCACGATACGGTACTATTCACGATATACGGTACTATTCACGATACGATCGTTCACGATACGATCTTGTTTATGGGTGTTTCTTGATTTGATTTTTTTATTGGTGGTTATTGATTGTTTTTGGTATTTTGAAATATGAATGATTTTAAATAATATTCTAGAAAGGAGGTAAAATTTTCATTCATGCATACATGCCTCAAAAGAGGTGGCCTCGGTTAGAGGACGATAATAAACTTAAGCCGTGCGTCTTGGTGGGATGCCGAGACTTGGGGGATTTTTATGGTGAGAATTCATTTAATTCATGATGATCACATGATTGTTTATGAGATTCTCAGGCAACACCTGAAATCCCAACCGGTTTAAAAGTTATTCGATGATTACATCGTATTATCTATTATGGTACCACATTGCATATTTTTGGAGTTGAGGTTGGAGCATGCATCATATAGAAATTTCATTTAAGTCATAATTCATTATTTATTTATTTGATTTTGAAATATATCATATTAATATTTTATATGCTATTAATGGAAAGCTCACCACTTGCGTGTTTGTGTCTGTGGTTTGACACTGTGATGATCCCGAATTTTATTCGAGGAGCAGATCGATTGGTAGATTCAAGAATCAAGTGTGGAGATGTCAAGGAATGTTAGCTAACACGAGGATGTAATAGAATAATGTATATATTATAATTGTCACAATATTACGTACCTATGTGACATTTTGTAAATAACCTTTGATGTATGATTGTGATGTGATTTATGTGATGTGTTTTATTTTGGTGACGTTTTGTTAGCAATGAAAAATTATTTTAAGATTTTATTTAAAGAAATCTAAATGAAGGGAAACAATTTCAAATAATAATAATAAATAAAAATATTTTAACAATGAAATACGGCGGGGCGTTTCAGACCTCGTATAATTTTACGAGCGTATCCCAGATTTCCTTTGCCGTTTGTTTTTCTGCAACACTAGATAAGACAGAATCTGCCAATGTCAAGTGCAGATTAGCAACAGCAATAGCATCCATCTCCTTCCACTTTTCATCGGTAATACCAGCAGGTTTACCTTCAATTGCTGCTAAACAATTTTCTTTTCTCATAAAAGCCTTCATCTTCAATTTCCACAGGGAGAAATTACTCCCACTGAATTTCTCAATCTCAAATTTTGCCGCCATGCTGTGAATAGTACTATACGTAAATAGTACCGTATATGTGAATAGTGTTATATGTTTTCACTGTGAATAGTACCGTATACGTGAACAGTATTGTATATCTATACCGTACACTAGACCCGATCTAGTTTACGTTAACAATTACTGCAAAAGTATACAATCACACATGTGAAACGTATCTTCCAGCGTTACTGCAGCGGACCAAGAATTTTTCTTTTCTGATGTGGAAGTTCGGACAAAACCGCAACCACAGAGCATACTAAGAATATTCTTACCGAACCAAAGAGCTCTGATACCACTGTTGGGTAATCAGAGTATGTAAATGGAATATTACGCAGCTAAAATAGAGATGAAAAATTAGGAAATTGACACACAATATTTTACGTGGAAAACCCTTAACAGACAAGGGAAAAACCACGGGCAAGATCAGGGAAAATTTTTAATAAGTGGAAGAGAACTACAACCTCTCTCTAAACACAAGGAGAGAACAATCACACTCTCTCTTGAGATAGGAGAAGAAAACACAGCTTAAAAGTTTTTTTTTTTTTTTCTCCCTCGTTGGTGTTTGATGTGTGTTAAATGCTGAAGCAAACCTTCTCCTTTTATAGGAGAAGGAAATTACTATTCTTCTTCAATCACCACCGAAAGTGGTTTGTTTCCATTCAATCACACCGAAAGTGGTTTGTTGCCATTCTGCAAATTATGGACAAGCTGGACCCTACTACTTTTCCAACAATAAATAAATCATTTGATTTTAAAAAATTCACAATAATATTTTAATTTATACATTGCACAAAATAATTAATTTTTTATTTAATTAAAAACTACAGTAAATAAATACTTTTCGTTATAAAAGTTTTGTTACAATGAAAATTCATAATAACAAATATTTTTAAGATATAAATATATTCCAGATATATAAAATTATTCATAACCATTGAGAATTTATTTTCTCATAATATAAAAATTAAAAATAATACATTAAAAGAAATAAAAATTCAGAAAAAAATACTATCGTTAAAGAAAAATGGTTAAGATTGTAAGATCTAGCTTATCTTCTGTGGGATTTGTGGAGTGAAATGGAAACCAACAGGAATCAAAGCAGGACCTGACAGGAAACATTATCATTAGCTGTAGCTGTTCCAATAGAATGTCAACCAAATAAATTAATTTATGAGTTGAATCAAGGATTCATGAACTAATAGATAAAAGGTCAATTTATTTTTTTTTTTACGGAAGATTTTTTGTTATTAAAAAATATATTTAATTATTTTTATTTTTTAATATGCAATAAACAATGCACTTGTATTATTATAAAAAAAAAAACAGATTTTTTTCTCACAATTATTAACCATTCGAAAGTTTTAACAATTTAATTTCTCAAAAGATATTTGTTGTCTGAATAAAAGATAATTATATGCCACTTGTACAATACACGAGTTAATACATTAATATTATACAATAAATAAATTAATTCTTTTTCTATATCTTGCCAGCACGAAAATGATGGCAAAAATTAATTTATTTTCAATGTGAATGTTATACACTCTTTCTTTTTCTGGAAAAGGAGTCATATTAATTAATTAATGAAAATATCGAGACGGTGAGTCAATAATTTTACACGTAATTTTATAGAAATAATATAATTATTATGCTATTTGAATTAGTCAAAAATATTATATAAATAAATGAAGGGGTATGAAAAATCGTTGTACAAGAGATATTCAGGCACACTCAAGTGGACAAACTTGCATCGTGTTGTCTATAAATGTGGGGACACAAATTGAAGAGCAAATTAATGCAGAAATGACAAGTTTTTTATTTTGGTTTCTCATTAAAATGACAAATTATAAGGTGTAATTAATATGATTGTGATTAAAAAAATAACAGGCCACTGTCAAAACTACTTTCGGTGTTTCTTCTGTTCCTTTGGGCAAGGATTCATATGTTTCAGCTCTTTTCGATTGATTTATGACATTAACATTTTCATAGTTGTAGCCATTGTTTATACAGTAGTAATACCTAACCCATCATTATAGTTGGCTCTTTTTGGCTTAATCTTGAGGGATGAGTTTAAATATATACTTAAAGTACGGTTTAATGGGGTTAATTGTTCAACAAACTCTTAGGTCACCCGCAAATGAAATAGTAGGAAAAAGACAATTGATGGTGACGTTCACAGAAATTTTCTTTTGTTTAGACAAATTCTCCACACCCATAATATAATTAGAGATGCAATAAAAATTTTAAATTTAATTTTTCATGCTTTGATCGATTTTATTTTTTCATTTAAGATTTAAGTATTGTTCTCTTTTAAAAGTTTCCGACATAGAAACAAGTAATTTGACAGAATGCGTGTGGTCGAATATAGTAGATTATCAAAGAATATCAAAATTATGTTTGTTATATCTAGAAATAATTTGAATGTCTGAAACTTTATTTATTAAGATTTTCTTACTTTACTTATTTTTTTAATATCTTATGATTATATTCCATGTTTAATTATGATTATGATTAAATAAATAAGGATTGTTTCTCTTGCCTTTATGAACAGTAACATCATGGTGCAGCACGCCATAACTCAATGAAAAATTTCAAGAAATTAAAGTAGGATTAAAGTTTGACGTATCGTTTGGGAAAGGGATATGTGGAAATTCAGAAATAGTGCAAGTTGAAAAGAAAATGGGTTGTGGAATATATATGTGGAAGATGCACACGAAATGAAGTTCAATTAGAAAGACATAGGTGGGAATAATAAACAATAGCTTAGCCTTGAATAGTCCAATTTCAATCAAGGTCGGTTGGTATGGCAGTCATCAAGTTGTGGGTGTCATTGGCTACCCATATTACTTGAATAATTGAAACTTTCTAATGAATTTCAACAAATTTTATACTCAAACGTAAGTACACATGATTCATGCCTGATGGTTATTTTCTCGGAAATTCCGGCAAGGATAACGTAATCAAGAAAAGTATTCATACTTTGATTTTTTTATTTCATTTAATTTATATGCGTAGTATATTTGTCTTTTGCAGGAACATGAGATAGAAATTTATTTTGTTGTTACGTAATTATGTTTATTAATGTTTACCCGGATTTTGTCCTAGCCAGGATCTTCAATCTCCACCGACAATTAATTTGTTTGGTTCGTTTTTCTCTAAATCATGAGAGGAACAGCAGAGGAGGAGGTATCTGCAAAAGACACTTCAATGCCTAAGTTAGTTCAGGATAATATAAATATTCTGTGTAAAGAGAGAGGATGAGAGAGAATTAGGGAAAAGAATAACGCTACCCCTATAAAGAGTCAAACTCTGAGTTTTTATATTTAACTCTTGGCGGCCTGGTAGGTAGGAGAAGGTTCCATCAGTTGACTTCTCCTATTCTGAGGTATACGTGTCGCTAAAAGGGTGACTTTGTGAGTTCTCAGACTTATGATTGTCTTTTGGTGAAAGTATATGTCATCCCATCAAATCACTTAAATACTTGTATGTCCCACCTTTTGTGTGAGTATCTTTATTCAGAGAAATGCCAACATAATGGATGGGACATGCCAAACTAATTTCACCTCAACCTATCATAGTTAATATAATAATTTGACATTTGGATGAATTCCTATTGCTATTAGATATTTGAGTAACAGTAAAACATAAACTAAAGTCTTCTTTGATTGTTTTCTTGTCCATTTTGTTATATTGGTATTGGTAACTTTTTGCAATTGACAGTTTATAAGTGTCGGCTATATTTACTAAAGCCCAACGTAGTACTCATATGGTTTGGGTCGGATTCAGAATTTTTAAATATGGGCTCAACTAGCCAATTAGGAAACTATTTACAGAAATAAAAAAAGGTAAGGACTAAATTAGAAAAAGTCACACTCTACCAAAAAAAAAAAGAGAAAATAATAATGATAAATATTTTGGGAAAAAAAGAGGTATGTAAAAATATTCTCTTAACTTCGTTTTTTCTTTTTTCATTAATTTTATTTTTGGTTTCAAAGAAGGTAAAAACAATACATCAAATTCACTGTTGTTGCTATAATAGGTCATAATCAAACTGAAACAGAACAAGTGCTCCTCAATACTTATTAGCATATCATTTTCACTCCTCTCTTTCTCTCCATATATATATATATATGTCCTTTTACTTGTATCTTAACAAGAACATGAAGATAAGTTCTTCATCTCAGTGATTTCCAATTCAGAACCGGAAATAACATCTATTTTTGACCCTTTAAGAGTAGCAACACTGTTGTTACGACTAGCCTTGCCATTAGAACATTCCAATGACCTTTTAGAGATGACACGATGGATCTCTTCTAGTAACTTGAAAAAGGCACTGTCCACATTCTCACCACTCAGAGCGGAAGTCTCAGAGAAGAAGAGACCTTGATCCTCTGCAAACTCCACAGCATCTTGGGCGTGGACCACTCTTTGTTCCACAAGGTCACCTTTGTTCCCAATGAGCATGATCACAATGGAGCTGTCGGCGTGTGCACGAAGTTCCTCAACCCACCTAGCTACATGATCAAATGACTGTCTCTTAGTTATGTCGTAAACCAACATGGCTCCTAATGCACCTCTGTAGTATGCACTTGTCACTGCCCTGTACCTGCATTGCATAACAAACTTTACACACATTTATAATGTACTACTGTCATTCAATTAAAGATTCTTATATATAATAATTTTATTAACTTTTGTAATCATTATTTTATAAATCATACTTGGAATAGTTTTTGATTGATTTAATGGTATGAAATTTTCTGCACTATAATTTATGAAAATTAAGTGACTCAACTTCCTCAGTTATATACTTCCGCCCAAGTAGATCTCCATTTAGGATTTGTGTGTAAATTCCTATCAATTGAGTGAGTCAACCACCTCAAGTTATATACTTCCATCTAAGTAGATCTCCATTTAAAGGAAACCGCAGCTTGGGATTTTAATTTCATTACATTTAGCTAGCTGTGTTAGGATACACAATAATCTGATATTGATCAAACTAAAATAACAGAAGTGTCAGCTGTAAATTGATGACCAATAACAATAACAGTTATTTTTTATCTTAACCAGGAATATTTTATAAATAACTACAATACTCAACCTATTAACTTATAAAAACGATAAAAATATATATTTCTTTCATTACTTTTTTTTCTTTTTTATATTTTATAAATAATTTGTAGCCGGTTTTATATATTGAAGTTGTCTATCAATTATTTCTTATTATATGCTGACAAGCTGGTTCGTGGTTACCTTTTTTAATGCCCCCTGTGTGAAAAATCAGTATCTTGAAACTGACAAATTAGATCAGCTTATTTCACATGCAACAAGTATCACATTCTTACACGATGTTGAGTTTCCATTGTAAAATAGTATGTCATTTTTAGGCCAGATCAGTGAAAAAGGAAAAAGAAAAGCCATACAACTAAAGTCAACAACTCAACAACATGTGATGTTCATGTGGATCCTAATATGATAGTAGGATTCTTAAGTCAAATTGGGATAACATTGCTAAATATAAAAATATTGAAGTTAGTATTATCATAATGGAAAATCAGAGAGAGAGAGAGGGAAGAGGTGAACCTTTCTTGACCAGCAGTATCCCAGATCTGAGCTTTGATGACTTTGCCATTGATTATGACAGTTCTAGTCTGGAACTCAACTCCAATGGTGGACTTTGAGTCAAAGCTGAACACATTCTTTGCAAACCTTGACAGTATTTGAGTCTTACCCACTGCTGAATCCCCTATCACCACAACCTTAAACACATAATCTATTTTGTCATGCACATTCTCTTTCACTCTCTCTGCTTCAACCCCATTCATTTCCTGATTCATTTTCTTCCCAAGATCAGCAGCACCTCCAAATCAAATTAAGTACGACACTTTCTTCTTTCATCAACTAAGCTCTATAACATTGGTACGATGATGTTTTTTCTATTGGTCGTGGAGGTGAAATAGGAGAAAGTAAAAGAATATGAAAAAGCACGGAAAAATAAAAGAGAGGAACCAGTGCTGAATCACTGGTAGCAAAAGAAGGAAATAGGCAAAGTAATGGCCCGGTCTTTGTCTCTCTTTAATGCTTTAATCAAATTGAATGCACCACACCAAATATAATAATATATGTCACAATTTTGTGGGGCATTATTGCCATCTGCAACTCAGATGCCACTGTATCTGTATGTAGGCACATCAATCGTAATGTTCAATTCTTTTCAAGCCTAACCAGAAAAAATATGAAGGGAAAAAAACTAATTCAGAGAATAATTAATCAAAATTTTCTAGAAGTTGTGACTAGTGATGCTTGGGAAACATAATGGGATTCATATGTGGTCTATTGAGTGGTTGAAGTGTCTAGTTCATATTGTTAAGTTGATTTTAATTTCTGATGCAATCAGCCACATGCCTTTTTTCTTAAGTTTTTTGTTGATTTATATCCATGAAACGACTCTCTAAATTTGAACTATTTAAGGGCTTATTAAAGAGCTTGTTTGCATCATTGAAGCGAATGCAATGGTGCTAATAATTAAATATTTTTGTAACTAGGATATAATCTTATTTGAGGTTGCTTAGCTGTTTTCTTGGTATCATGATGAATCCTCAAATGGTGAGATACCGAAAACAAATGTAAGAATATAAAATAAATTAAGCTTAGCTTCTCTAAAAATTTACTTAGAGTCATCCATAAATTAATTTCAATTTATTTAAAAAGCTTAATTCTTTTTAGTTTTTCTATTGTTCTGTTATTTATTAAAGAATTTATCAGACAGGACCATGATACTTAAGCATAGAATGAGGATGGCCTACCATTTGTTCAAGCCACACACATGATGCGATGTGTATGAAACTTGGATCCGCTGTAAAGGCCCATCACAGAGGCCACATAATAACGAAAGAAACATTCTATAAATCCATCACAATGAGTACGGTTACACAGAGCTTGGGAATTTCAGCACCGACAGAAGTGTATAGTACGATTAACACCTTTCTGAATGATCACTTCTTGCTTGTAAACTGTAAAAGTAGTGCAGTATTGCATGACCTATGCTGCAATCGCAATGATTGTTGATATCGTAGAGTAACAATTGATGCATGTTGCAAGCACAATGATTGTTGATACCTGGAATAACAATTAATGCATAAACTTGTTTATTTGGTGTTACTGTCTCATTGCAAATATGAATTTCCAATTTAACAATTACATGGATAATTTCATATTTTCAAAAGGAAAAATAACATCATGATATTCTCTAACACATTCATTTTAATTTTTGTATGTATTTTAATTGGTTAAAATTTGTGAATAAATATAAAATCAAGAGAGAAATATTAAATAAAATATAAAATCCACAAAATTTTACTATTCTCGACAAATTCATTCATCAAAAAAATATGTTTAAAGGAGTGTTTTGAAAATATATTCCTAACATTTCTCTTCTCTAAAAATGTATTAAGCAGTAAAAAAAAATAAATTTGATGTTACATTGGTAGTTTTCATTTTCTATAATAACCCGCAAAATATGATCTTAATTATACATATAATTTAAATTTTAAAATATTTTGAAAAAAATAAAATAATGATATATTTTATTCAATAAAATCATATGTTAACAAGTAATGATTTTAAAAAGCTAAGAAACATCAATAATATATCTCAAAAATATATCAAGTATTAACAAGCGAGCTAGAAAGTCAGAATCTATAAGATAAAAAGTTTAAATTTGTAAAATAAAAATATTAATATTTTTATATATCTAAAAATAAGAGATTTTCCTTCTTATAATTATTTTTATCTCTATCTCTATTAGACTACTTTATCCTTTTAAATTTATAAAGTTATTTTTATATTTGAATTATTAATTTTTTTCTCTATATTATCTTTAATAAAACTTAAAAACTAATTTAATTTCATGTCTATTTTTAGAAAGCATTTATTTTCAATTATTTATTTGTGATAGCTGAAGTTTATGGTGCACTTAATGTTACGTAAGAGAAAGAAGAAAGGAGATTGAAAATGTGTCTTGCTCCAGCCCAATAATTGACACAAACACTGTTCATGAGACTCGGTGGCAAAAACTTATCCTCTCGTTACTCTTTACCTATTAGTTTTTCTCTTAAAACAAAATAAAACCTAAAAACTTGTCAATCTTTCTTCCATGGATACTCTATCAACAACTCTCAAAGTACCCGCACTCCCATCAACCTTAACAAACCGCGAATTCTACAATCACTTCAAAACAATCCCCACCAATTCACAACCACATCATCATCATCATCATGTATTCTCTACTTTTCTCCCCAAAACCAAAACTTTCTCCCACAAATCTTCTCCATCTCTTCCATTAACTCCCTCACCCGTCAAACCCAAATCATGTTCTTCAATTATCCATCAAAATCCCGCAACTGGGTACGCCGCAGCTCTGGTGGACGTGGCCCATAACACCAACTCCCTTCACTCGGTTCACAAGGATGTTCAGAGCGTCTTGAAATTGCTGCAAAAGGGTCGTCCCGTGTTTCAGTCACCCGCGGTTGAGGTCGGGAATTTTCACAGGCATGTGGTGGCGCTGCTGAAGGTGCTGCTCAAGAAGAACAAGGTGGAGATGGTGAAGGAGGTGCTGTTAGAGTTCGAGAGGATTTACGATGAGCTTTGCGGAACTCAAATGGTGTTGGTTTCATCAAAGGCCAAAATGAAGGAAGATGAACTGCTTCGGATTGCCAAAAACGTTCACCAATTCAGTGGGGCACTCAGGGTCAAGGTTAGGAATTTGGTTCACCAGAGTGTCCCCACTTTTGCTCTTTGATGTGGAAACCACAAATTCAAGATTGAATTCAACATAGTTTTTGCTTCGTTTTATTTCAATTCATGTCAATCCAATAGATTACTTTATTTTGTTGCGACATTACGCGAGCACTGCTATTGAAAATGTTGGTCATAGTCTACATGTTTTAATTTTTATTTTTTTAAAAAAATGCAACTTTAATAATTTAATACAATCCAATGGAAGTATTCACCATAGCTCTTGATTTCCTGAATTGCATTAACCTCAACAATCAATTTTCAGGATTTCGTTGATTGGCAAAATTTCACCAGCATATAGATTTTGCCGAAAAATTCAAAAGTACAGCTATGGACGCAATGCAAATTTGTTAAAAAGTAAAGAGATGCAATGCAAATGAACAAAGGAAAATATACTCTTTAGAATTTGACCGGGGAAATTTCAGTGGTTTTCTTGTCAAATTCAAAAGTGCACCTGGGTATATATTGGATGATGCAGTGCAAATTAACAAAATAGTAAAACTTTATTTATAAAAAATATAGAACCACGAAAGCGTTTTCCGTAGCGAACCCGGGTCCAGAACGAATTAGAGTCCGTTTATTTAAGATCCAGTTAGAATTGATTCTTAGTAGGAAAATTAATTTTAATCAAAGTTAATTTTTATTACTTCTATTACAATAATGTAAAATAAAAATTCACGTGGCAAAATATTACAATTGAATTCATATACGAAGAATTAATTTTTATTAACCAAAATATGTTTCGAGGATTTAAAAAACTTAATCAAACGCACACGTACACTACAATGGAACCTGTTCTCTAGAATTATATAAAATGTACCCCTAATTGATTTGATTCTATAAAAATACACTCTCACGGTCCTATTATATTAAAATATTGAATTACATGCTTTTACAAATGATTCAAAATGATAATATAAAATAAAAAACAAATTGGCCTTTGCACGTCTGTTTTTTTTTTTTTTTTCAAAAAATCTTATAATATTATTTTATTATTGTTCAACTTTTAACATAGTATCATCATATAGCATAGATGAATACTTTTATATTTATTTTTTAAAAAATTATTAAATTTAATTTAAAAATGGAGGTAAAAAAAGAATGAATTAAAGTAGATAAAGAATTAAAAATAATAAATTATAATGAGAAGAATATTATTATTACGCATGGGAGTAATGGTGAACGCGGAATTTGGTTGAAAGAATCGAACGGCCAGCAAAGAGTGTATTTCAAAACAGAAAAGTAGGGTTTTTTTTTTTTAGGAGTCTTCTCCGGATAGAAGGAGTGACACTAAATTGCCGTTAACCTTGTCTCTGTTTCTACTTTTCCAGAGACAATCCATCAACTCAAAATCAAAGCGTCGAAACTTGTTATTGTTCACTTTAGAGAGCAAGATTCCCCAACTTGTTAGGGTTAGGTTTTGCCATTCTGTAGATCATTTCATCGTTTCTGGCTTTGAAGATGAGACCCGTTTTCGTTGGCAACTTTGGATACGACACTCGTCAATCTGAGCTCGAACGATTGTTCGCCAAGTATGGCAGGGTTGACCGCGTCGACATGAAATCTGGTATACTAATATCTTTTCTCTCTATTTTCTAGGGTTTCCTCAAGTTATTATTATTATTTTTTGAATTAGAGATATTTGATATCTATAATTATTTCTGTGAACTGAATGTGTTTAACTTTTATAATTAACGAGTTTGGTTATCAAAGAATAATGTTGTTTATCTAAGCTAATTATATAAGCAAGTTGAATGTGAGCATAATGCGTGATACTTATGTGGCTTGGATGGTTGTTGTTATCCCGCTGAAAAATAAATGGCCGGCAAAAGAATTGAAATGTGTTTGGGGCGATCCTTGGTTTTTAAGTGTTTGTTTTGACGCAGGAACTTGTACTAATGCTTTGCTGAGGTTCTATCTTTTTTGGAAGGATAGCTTCCTGCTTAACACTCACAGTCACAGTCACAGATAGCATCCACATTTTCTCATCTGTTGTTACTCACTCACATCATCATCGCCCATCCATTTCCACCAGAATGGTCATGTTGGGATCAATCATCAATGAAATTAATAATCATTGACATGCCTAGCTCCAATCAAAATAGGGGATCAATGAAATTCTGTCATGCCATGCCTTTTATTACTGAATTCTGTCACTCCTGCTGTCTGAATCGAGAAGCATGCTTGGCAATGACATTCACAATCTCAGATCTCAATTTTGGATTTAAACCCACCCCTTTTATTGCTATCATCATTTTCTTCCTCATTTCAACGTCTCTACAGCTTCATGTGCATCCGCCCTCACATATAATGCAGGTGTTGTATTCTTTTGGTCCCAACAGGGCAAAATGATTTCCTGTTTTGGATGATGTACTGCCGCCCAGGGGTAACATGTTAACTTCCATCATCTTTTATTATGTCTCTAATACTAGTTCTGTTGTGGCAGGTTTTGCTTTTGTCTATTATGAGGATGAGCGAGATGGTGAAGATGCAATTCGTGCACTTGACAACTATCCATTTGGATATGAAAAGCGAAGACTGTCTGTAGAGTGGGCTAGGGTATAATAGTGTTTTTGTTATAATGTTTCGTTTTGTTTTTTTAATACAGCTGCAATGTTTTAGGTGTATTATCTTGTTGTTGTTGAGCTTGCCGCCATAAAAAATGACTATCTGAGTTCAATTTTTTTTTACAGGGTGAACGTGGCCGCCATCGGGATGGCTCAAAGGGAAACCAGAGGCCCACAAAAACTCTGTTTGTGATTAATTTTGACCCAATTCGTACCAGAGACCGTGATATAGAAAGACACTTTGAACCTTATGGGAAGGTTCTTAATGTCAGAATTCGTCGGAACTTTGCATTTGTGCAGTTTGAAACACAAGAAGATGCTACTAAAGCTCTTGAGTGCACGCATATGAGGTCGGTCATGAGATTTTGATATCTTTTGATAAATTCGTAGGTTTCTTATTTATTCTCTATGTATATATACAATTCATTTCTGGTTTCATTCCATTTGCAGTAAAATACTGGACAGGGTGGTGTCTGTTGAGTATGCTCTGAGGGATGATGATGAAAAGGGTGACAGTCCTAGAAGAGGAGGGGCTTATGGGAGATCCCCCAGTCCAGCTTATCGGAGGCGACCAAGCCCTGACTATGGACGACGGTCACGCAGCCCTGTGTATGATAGGTACGATGGACCAGCCTATGACAGGCGCAAGAGCCCTGATTATGGTAGGACTAGAAGCCCTGATTATGGACGGCGCAGGAGCCCTGAATATAATAGACATCGCAGGTATTTTATTCATCTGTCACTCATTATACTTAGTTATCTGTGCAATTTCATTTGGTTATTCTTTTTTGAAGCTCATCTATTTGTTATTTATCTACAGTCGTTCGCCGGTGCGAAGGTCAAGAACATAGAAGAGTGGCTTGTTTTAGGGATATGAAGCAGGTTGCAATGACATTGTGTTGCTTTATGGTTCTTTGAATGGTGTACTGTTCACATTTTAAATTTTTGTTTCTGCCTATGTAGCAGTTTCGGTGAACTGTGCTGATTGGACCTGAATTTATTCTGTTTAAAGACAGAATTGTTGATACCTGTTTTAGGCACACCGTTTCTTGCCATGATTAAATCAAATATTTTAATTACAATACTAAAGTGAGGTGATTGAAATTACCATTGCTTATGGATTATAACCAGAGGTTTGTATTTTCCATCAGTGGGGTTAAAGCATGGATATTCCTGCCAGGAATGGCTAAATATTGATTTACAGAGTCACACGGTGTTTTTGTTTTACTTGTCTTTGTTAAGATTATAGTCGGGTTTAATATGATTGACGAGAATGATGCATTATTCAATTCGAAATCGTTGCAAGATTTCGTGGACTTAACACGTAGACAAGGTTCTTTTGGTTGCTCGTTTTTCTATTTTGGTGTTTTCCTTCCATACCTTATCTTAAGTATCTATGATCAGTGACTTGCTTGAATAATACTTTTCCTATATCTTTCTGCACTTTTTCATAGTCAAAGAGATAGTTAACAAATTGGGCATGAATGACGAAATCATGGACACTTTGCTAGGCTTAGGAAATATTTGGCTTTTGCTAGTTCCAGTTTTAAAATATTCGCAATCATGTTGTTCAGTGCAAGAACTAAATCCGTACGTCAGTATTTTGATATGTACAGCCACTCGATGATCAATCTGACTTTGGCATTTGCTCTTTTCCGAAATAAATTAGATACCTGAAAAAGTCTCTTGAACTAATTTACAAGTTCATTCACGCTTTTGCTCTGATCAATCATCATTTAATACTTCCTGATCTGTCTTTCTGAGTAGCATAGATTATATATTTGATTGGCTCTTGGTTTGGAACAAGACGCAATTGTTTCAAATAAAAGTAACTATCGAATACTTCTAGTAGTGCAAGAAAAAATATTTAATGAAGTTACTTCTTGCATCAAACTTGACACTACTCGAACAAACACACTGGAATGTCAAATGAATTTGTTTAACTTGCATGATACACACAAACATATATAACGTACAAATGATTGCAAAGGCAAAAGGATAGAGTTTAAGTTGAGGATTTGGAGAGTTCTTGTTCAAGTGCCGTGTGAAGCCAAGCCTCAGCATCTTCCATGATTCCAGGGCTTAGCCTGACCATAAGGATGCAAAACTCTGTCTCATTTAGGTTGCCATCTCCGTCAAGATCACCCTGTCTAACCATGGCTTGTGCATCCTCTTTGGTCATCCCATCCATACCCAACAGTGCTGAATTCTTCATCAAACTCTCATCAGTGATCAAACCCGTTTCTGGATCAGCTAGAAGCTTGAAACCACCACACAGTTCAGACACAAAGGTCTCCACATCCAGCTTCTTTGCCATCACAGGCAGCAAGTCCTCGAACTCTTCTTCCACAGTGGTTTCTTTTGCGGACTGTTTGCTCTCCATTGTTTTTGGAGGACAATGGAATATTGATTTCTTTTGATTGAAAAACGTGGATACAAAGGTGGAAGAACGAACCCACTTGGGAAGACTTGTTGTATATAATGATGACCAATTAATGATAATTGGTTGGCATAGATAATGACTTTTATAGAAATGCAAAGGTCTCTCTTCTTTTACCCTTTCAAAAAAATCACATGGTATTTGAATATAGATTTAGTTGAATAATTAATCATCGAATGTCTTATTTGTTAATAAAATAGAGTTTTATTTATATCTTAAAAGCCATTTAATTAAACTCTTTGACGTGTAGTAAGAATAATATGATATGAGAGATAAAATAAATAGTTTTTGCAAAAGTATTATATGAATAATATAACTTGTTCACACTCAAATTTTAATTGAATGGATAAGACGAACTCTATGCAGAGAACTGAGACATTGTTATAAATATGCTTATATGTAAGGGCGATATATAAATTTAAATATTAAATACTGTGTGTATGGGCGTACATACATGCATGTAATGATTTCTTAGAATACGATTAAAAAGGTGCTGTAATAATAATAGATAAATAAAAAGATTAAGAAGGTGCCTGGGGCGAATTTAGAAGGGATATCACTATATACATAAAAAAAAGGTATTGTGCTTAAAATATTTTTTCATATCATTTTTATCTAATATTAAAATTCATACTTATTTTGATAGTTTTTTCTTCTTTAAATTTTCTTTTCAATTTTACCTTCACTGTTTTATAAATATTAAGTGTTGCAAACTGAGTCAAGAGTTTTGGCTTCCGCGAAGCTTCGTCTATCAAAATTATGATATTTTGGATGATACTGCGTTTTGGTCAGCCAATAATATCAGCGAAAGGTGCAATAATGATTTATTTCAGTCCAAACAAGACAAAGCTACGTTCCTTTCTGCCACGGTTCCTTCTAAATCACCATACACTTCTTTTATCACGTGTTACAATTAAGGATTTGCATCTTCTCCTCCAATAATAGAATTTAATTATTTTAAAATTACTAAATATAATTAATAAATTTATATTTACTCATTATATTTTTTTTATTATATTACAATTGAACTTTTTAATCACAAGAACGTCAATCATAATTGAATTTTTTAATCACAAGGATGTTAATCACAGTTGAATTTTATTATATTATTGATTTATGCACGTCTTCTTCTTGTTATTATGCAATTGTTATCATCAATTTATGATTATATTTTAATCTCAATTTCTTAAGTGAAAGAGTCAAAGTTCTTTAACTAAATTCTCAGTTCCTTAGAGAGTTTAGGCAAAAAAAAATTAACTTTAACAATTAAGAATTTTAAGATGTTTAATTGTTTTTACCTATTCATAAAATTTAATCTAATTAGATATTTTCTCCCAATTAAAAACTTAAACTGTGTTTCCCAACAATATTTTACTCCTAATTATCAAGTATAAGGTTATTAGATTCATATAGACATTAAGAAAAAGAAGAAAACAATGAATTAGATTGAAAAGTAGGATTCAAAAATAAAAAAGTTACAGGAGAATCTTAGTCCAACTACATTTCTAGATATACTAATCACTAGCAATAATGATGGACTAGTCATTTGGTATAACAAACTTTAAGTTAATGGAACAACGTGAACAGAGGCAAAAAGAAATTAACAGATAAGTTAAAAGTCAATGAACAATAAGTTTCTTTCTGGCTATCCATGTCTTTCTGATAGATTCTAGTGCTTCCGACTTCAATCTTGAAAGTTCTTGAAACCAATGTTGATATTGTGACTCAATTGCATCAAATTCAAACTTTAATTCAAGGTCAATGTCTTTGTCAGCTGATGAAGATGAAGAAGAATAATTATCTTGATCCAAAATGAATTCAGATGGAACACTATCTAGGAAAGGACCCCATGTGCATGGAAGTAAGGTTTGGCTATCTTCTAGTGTTGGAAAGTCTTCACACTGAGTTGATTCTCCATTTGAAGAATAATCAAATGAGTGCTTCCACCCCGGTACAAGTTTCATTATCAAGTAATCAATAAGTTCAGCTATGAAAGTTACATCATTATTTTCTAGCTCCAAATTTTCAATCATCTCTAAGGCAACAGAGAATGCAGTATCTGTCTCAAGGTAAAAGAGAAAATGTATATTCCTTACTTGACCTACAAGTAACAAACACATGTTACTACCATAGAGATGATGAAGAATAACAAAGATACATTTTCAAACTATTTTAGATGTTCACCGCCTCGAAAAATTGATCCTTTCCTTATAGAGAAAAGAACAGAAGAAAGAGTAAAAGAGGGGGAAGAAAATCATACACTCACCACATAAATCAACAATGCGCAAAATCAATGATATTGAGTTATCATCAGTTTTGGTCCCTTTTAACCCAAACTCATTGTTCTTATGCGTCTTTTGAACTTCATGAACTAGATAATGTGGACTTTCTTGATTGCTTTCATCAACAAAAGTACTTAAAGATATTTGTTGGTAGTCAATATCTAGATCCATGGGTATTTGACCAAACTTGGAAAGATCTATAACTTCCATAGATTTACTAGGTAATTGTAAAGGAACATGGCTTGATTGCTTTGGAATTTCAACTTGCAAAAATGGGTCTTTAAGAAGTTCTTTCGCAGATAATCTCTCAGATGCAGGAGCAAGACATTTCTTAATAAACTCCTTAATTTGGGGATCACTTACTCTTTTAAGTGATGCAGGTTCAATGCCCTGAAAATAAAATGAACTACATTATAGAAAAAATACTAGTACGATAGTTCATGTAACAAGTACACAATACAAAAGGCATACCAATATTTTAAACACTTACAGAAGTTACTTTCTTATAAATTTGGGCTTGATTTTTGCATTCACTATATGGGTACTCAAAAGTAACAATCTCCAATATGCACATCCCAAAAGAATAGACATCAACGAGTTCATTATATTCTTCTTCATATAGCTCTGGAGCCATAAATTCAGGAGTTCCTATTACAATAAAAAATGATAACTAAACCATACTTTAGTAGTACACATAAAGTTCATATAAGGAAAATATAATGTTCATTGAAGGAAAATAGTGCTACCAATAACACTTCGAGCAATTGGTTGCTGCATGACAGTTGCCAAACCAAGGTCTCCTATCTTAACTTCTCCAAGGTTTCCATTTACAAATATATTGTCACATTTCAAGTCTCTATGAATAATAGGAGGATTGTGACTATGAAGATATACTAACCCTTGAAGAATTTGTCTAGCCCAACCTTTTATAGCTTTCATCTCAACATATCTATGCTTTTCACGATATCTATTAATCCAAAGAAATACAGTGATTTATATATTTCTATCAATTAATATATAGGCTGAGATGCAAAATTCTGAAGAACGTACTGTCTTAAATTTCCAGAAGTGAATAGCTCAGTAATAATGTTAATGGTTTTCTTCTTATTATCAACCCATGAATTAAAAAACTTAATGATATTTTCATTTTCTAGAGACTTTAATAGATTGACTTCGGAATACAACTTTGCAAGATCATCAAGCTCATCAATCTGAACTTGATTCCAAGCAACTTCAATTCCATCAACTTCGTCAAATCCTTTATAACTGCCCATACATTAAAATAGAAAAATGGATCAAACAACATGCTTTTGTAACTATCAAAATCTTTAAAAATTATCATGCATAATTTTTTTAGAGGAATATTTATCAAAATAAAGCAAGTTTCGAAAAATACTGTATGACTACAAAAAAATAATGAGAATATGAAGCAAAAATAAGGAAAAGAAGATTAAGTATTAGAATCATACACTGTCTTGAAAGCACCTTTGCCCAAGATTTCACTGTACTGTAAAAAAAAAAAAAAAAGAAGAAGAAGATGAAGAAGTTACAATTAAAAATTAACAGTTGAAACAAAATGAAAGTAAAAAATTTCTAGAGCTCAAATTTTCTCCAAAAGGATAGAAATAAAGAATAGAAGTATAGAATTCCTAGGGCTGATAAAAATATTACAACTTTCATCAAAAGAATATTGTAACATTGACGAGATGCAAAAGAGATTCACCCCATAGCTCAATTGGCTCATTTTGCCCTTCAGGTCACAAAGGCACTTCAAAACATAGCTCAATATCACAAACAAAAATAACATATACTTTTAACCTTTTAAAAATTTGAATAAAAAGAAGAAGATAATGAAAGCATATATACCCGACGATATCGGCCAGTGGGATCTTTCTCTATAACCTCTGAAGGATCAAGAGATTCCCTTATTTTGTATCCATTATTTTCCGACAATGGCAATACAACACCATAGTCCATTTTTTTTTGTCTTGTAATTGTTTTTCTCCTTTCTTTATAGGCTTTGACTTTTTGTTGTTATTTACAATAACGTGGGGTTAAAGGTGTTGATGATCAAGTCCAAGTGAAATGAATAAACAACATCTACTCCCAAGAACAACTTGAGAATCAATGTTGAATAACTCGAATGTCAATTGCAACATGCAATGACATTTGATGACAATGGTTGAAGGTAATGAACCTAAATCCAAAACCCCACCTTCCATATCGTAGCAAAAATTCATCTTCAAACAAAACCCAAAACAACCTTCCTCTCAAAATCCATTTTTGCACTAGCTTAGGTACCAAAAACTTAAAGAGAGACAAATTGAACTGATGGGTATTGCATTCGATCTTCTACTATGAAAAAAAATCTTTAAAAATATCTAAGAACAAAAAAAGAAGAAATAAATTGGTTGGTTGGAAGTGATGGTAGGTGAGTAAAGATTGTATGCGGAAGTGATTTTGGGTGCCAAAAAAAAAGGTAAGAACAAACACTTGTGTGGTGATTAAAGAATTCCTGCATAGAAAACTCGACTATTGTGAAAGAAGGATAAAATTCGTTTGGCTAGGCAGTTATGTACTAATTAATGTAGAAAAAAAAAAAAGAATAGCACATGAATATTGAAATGGAACAATAAAGAATTTGAGTAAGCAAAACAATATGATGTTGGTTAATGTAATTACTAAATGATTATTATCATTCCAATTACCAATTATTCTCTTCTTTTGGGAAGATAACCAAGCCAATAAGCCATTGATTTAAATAAAATATATACATCTATATATATACACTTTATATCTGACTTATATGAAATACTAATTTTTTATTGGTAATAACCTCATGTTTATGTTTATAGTGTGTTACACATGCTTGTGTACTAAAATAATATTAGTTAGTAAAAACAAGAATGACAATCTGAATATTGTGTACTTATTTATCAAACAATTAAACTAGTTTTTTAATATCTATGCATAACACAAATATGGAATAAAACTTGTATAACACGAGAGTTGAGATGATAATGATGAAAACTTAAATTTAATCTTCAATTTTATCATTATATAAAAAAAGTAAAAGTATTTGATGAAAATGAGAAATTTTAAATTATAATTTAAAGAAAAAACTCATAAAATATTAATAATTTTACCAAAACTAAAATGCTCAAATGTCTATAATTTTGAGGCGGAAGGAGTAAAAAATAAGACTTCCACTAAATTCAATAGTTTCTTTTACGTGAAACATGTCATATAATGTTACACTTTCGTTTAATTATAAACTATCATATTGAGGATAACCTGTGATTGTATTACAATCCATAAGTATTACATAAAACGTTATACCGTCTTTTGCAGTATTAATATTTGAAAAATGAATTGTTCATAGTTTGTCGTAAACTTACTTACATTTTAAATTCTTTTTAATAAAAATCTTCATAAGTAAGGTGTCGTGGTGTAGTTGGTTATCACGTCAGTCTAACACACTGAAGGTCTCTGGTTTGAGTCCGGGCGACGCCATATATTTTGTTATTCGTTTATTTTTATCATTTTAGTTTTAACTATATTATAAAAATATTTTCTCTTTTTAGTATCAATCAGGTTTCGTGGTGTAGTTGGTTATCACGTCAGTCTAACACACTGAAGGTCTCCGGTTCGAGTCCGGGCGAAGCCAATTATTTTGCTTTTTTTAGGGATTTTATGGAACTGTCGTTTTAGTCTTTTCTTTGACTGAAATTCACAGCTCAATGGTTTCATCGGACTTGGACTTACTTATTGAGAGTCACACTGACACTGTGTCTGTTTTCTTGCTACTGTACAAGAATGGAGAGTGAGAGGGGTAAGAGGTGGTGGAGAGTGAAACAGAAAGGGGACTTAGCCTCCCTTCTCAGAAAATCATGGTACCATCTAAGGTTGTCGGTGCGACACTCCCTCAGGGTTCCAACATGGGATGCCATTGTCCTCACCGCCGCTAGTCCCGAACAAGCTCAATTGTATAATTCCCAACTCCACCGGGCCAAACGCATGGGTCGGATCTCTCCCTCCACCGTCACCCTCGCCGTCCCCGACCCGCAAGGCCAGAGAATCGGATCCGGCGCCGCCACTCTCAATGCCATCCACGCCCTCGCTCGGGTATATTAAACACAATTCTGTTCGAGTCGAGTATTCAACGCAATTACGAATTCAAGTATTGATTTTTTTTGTGTGTGTAGGTGTTGGGATCGTGGGATGGAAATGATGTTTCTGTGTTGTCGGTGATTGAGTTGATAGCGAAAAAGCATATACTGTTGCTGCATGCTGGAGGTGATTCAAAACGGGTGCCTTGGGCAAACCCTATGGGAAAAGTGTTCCTTCCGCTTCCTTTTTTGGCTGCTGATGACCCTGATGGCCCTGTTCCATTGCTCTTTGATCATATACTTGCTATTGCTTCTTGTGCAAGACAAGCTTTTGGAAATGAAGGTTTTACTTCATTACTTCATATATATGTTTACCTTTTTATTCAGCATTTGAAAGAGCATGTTTGGAAATGATTTACTGATGCGGATTCATTTGAAAGAGCATGTTTCTTCTCCAATAACTGCTGAACTTTTCTCTAGTGTTAGCCGTGGATGATGTTTGCTTACGGAATTCTTTCAATCATCACAGGTGGAATGTTAACCATGACTGGTGATGTACTCCCATGTTTTGATGCATCCCTCTTGACTCTTCCTATGGATACTTCTTGCATCATCACTGTTCCAATCACCCTTGATGTTGCTGCAAACCATGGAGTAATTGTTGCGGCTGAAACTGAGCATTCAACTCAAAATTATGTGGTCAGTGTAGTTGATAATCTCCTACAAAAACCTTCAGTAGATGAGCTAGTTGAAAGTAAGGCAGTCCTAGCTGATGGTAGAACACTTCTTGACACTGGAATAATAGCAGTTAGAGGTAAGGCGTGGTTGGAGCTTGTCACACTTGCATGTTACTGTCAGCCAATGATTTCAGAGCTCCTGAAGAGCAAACAGGAGGTATACTACATTGTTTGATGTGAACATGTTGTTTAGTTCTACAGATGGAAAAGAAAAGAGAATAAAGTAATTGATAAGCAAATTTAGAGACACTATGTTTATTTGATTCTTAAAATATAATTATTGAGTTTTTTTCTCCTTGTGATTTACAAATTTTTGCATTGATAATTATCATTTTGTACTATTTAATTTAAAAAGAGTGAGTGAGTAAGTCAGTCAGTTAGTATGCGCATGTGTGTGTGTGTGTCTGGTGTGTTGGAATATTTGAGGGGAACATGAAGATGTTATCCTTACATTTATTTTACATTCTGCTACATGATGCTCTTCCATAGAGTACTTCCCTTTCACACACACATTTCCATTCTGCCAAACAAATCATAATGTTTTAAGTTATGAATACAGGGACTCTTTCTATTTTGTGTGTGTTGGAATATTTGAGGGGAACATGAAAATGGTATCCTTACATTTATTTTACATTCTGATGTTCTTCCTTAGTGCACTTCCCTTTCACACACACATTTCCATTCTGGCAAACAAATCACAATGTTTAGTTATGAATACAAGGACTCTTTCTATATGGTCCAGCATCGATCATATCTTCGTCTGGCATGGTCTGGGTATTCCTTCAGTCTTCAACTGGGTATCCCTACAAGCATACCTGAGACCCATTCTTAGGCCAGGGTCTTGATTAAATAAAAGTTTTCTTTAGTAAAATACCACTGTAAATTTTACAAATGAATTGTTGTCAAGAGATCTCTATACAGGTTAACAGGTCCTACCGCAGTTACTTTGGTTCAGCTCCATGCATGTTATACAAGACTTTCTACCCAAGCTAATAAATTTACTATTGATTATTTATTTTCGCTAGTTAGACAGTTAAGACAGTCTGGCTTGATTACTATTCATTTATTCATTTTGTTAATATTTCTTCAAATCAGCTGTTCATTACAATTTTCAGAACTAATTTAGTGTTAATTAAATAGTTCTGAGGTCTGCATACTTGTTTCTACTAAAGCACTTGATGCTTTTGTTCATTTGCTGAATGATGGAAGTGTTTTATCTCAGAACAAATTATTTGTTGTGTAGATGAGTTTATATGAAGATCTTGTTGCTGCCTGGGTACCTACAAAGCATGAATGGCTGAGAAAGCGTCCTTTGGGTGAAGAACTAGTCAATAAATTAGGAAAGAGGAAGATGTTCAGCTACTGTGCCTGTATGTTGAAACCTAATTGTAATCTTATCTGTATCTGAATTTCTCCTCTTATCTATCTGTACTAAAACTTATTCTTCCATATATTTTTCCATTACAGATGATTTATTGTTCTTGCATTTTGGTACATCCAGTGAAGTTTTAGATCACCTTAGTGGTGTTGGTTCAGAACTGGTTGGTAGAAGACATCTATGTTCTATTCCAGCAACCACTGCATCTGACATTACAGCATCTGCTATTATTCTTTCTAGTAAAATTTCACCAGGTGTCTCAATTGGAGAAGATTCTCTCATATATGATTCATCCATTTCTGGTGGAATACATATTGGCTCCTTATGTATAGTGGTTGGTGTCAATATCTCTCTAGATAACCTTTCAAGTGTTTCAAATTCAATCAAATTCATGCTTCCAGATCGCCATTGTCTTTGGGAGGTTCCCTTGATTGGAAATAAGGAGCGAGTCCTAGTATATTGTGGCCTTCATGATAACCCCAAAAGTTCACTTTCCAAAGATGGTACGTTTTGTGGGAAACCTTGGAAGAAAATTTTAAATGATTTAGGTATTCAAGAGAATGACTTATGGGAATCCTCAAGCCCTGATGAAAAGTATTTATGGAATTCAAAAATTTTCCCCATACTTCCTTATGCTCAAATGATCAAGGTAGCAATGTGGCTGATGGGCTTAGCCAATGAAAAAAGTGAATCCATGCTTTCAGTGTGGAAAAATTCCCAGCGCATCAGTTTGGAGGAATTGCATAGATCAATTGATTTTCCAACAATATGCTTAGATTCTAGTAATCATCAAGCTGATCTTGCGGCAGGAATTGCAAAAGCTTGCATCAGCTATGGAATGCTGGGGCGCAATTTGTCACAATTATGCGAAGAAATTATTCAAAAGGAGGGTTCTGGTGTTGAAATATGTAAGGATTTCCTAGCTAAGTGCCCAATAGTTCGGGAGCAAAACTCTAATATTCTTCCCAAAAGCCGGGCATACCAGGTGCAAGTTGATCTTCTTCGTGCTTGTAATGATGAAGGGACAGCATGTGAGTTGGAGCACAAAGTGTGGGCTGCTGTGGCTGACGAAACTGCATCAGCAGTAAGATATGGATTCAAAGGTACAAGCTTTAATCATGCCCCTATATACCATACTCAAAACAAGTCTGTAACGGTTTAGTGTATCTTGCATTCAATTTTTTGGATGGAAAACAGTTAAGAACCTTGGAACAACATGATGACTTGAGTTTTACTAAAGATAGTATAGAAAATAAAAATGATTCATTTAGTGATTTTTGCTTGAACTTAGGATAAGCTGTCTAGAGAAATGCTCACGAGAATGCAAAATTTGCCCATGTTTTAACTTCTTAAGCATACTGGTTCTTCATTTTCTCTTCCATGATATTGTGCTTATTAGCATAAATGGTATAAAACTATACACTACCTGTTTGTGGCAAAACAACGTATGAAAGTCTAAGTGTGGTGATGGTTTTAAAGATATTAATATAAAGGTTGCACTATTGAACACCTAATTTTTAATTTTTTATACGAAGATATGTTAGGGAAATGTTAGAAATAGCATCTATGTGCAATGGTGGGTAATAATGTAAAATTAATTTCTCAAAGTATTCTCTCTGTATAATACCTCTCGAAATACTGGAATAGAGAATAACATTAAGAATGATTAATACAATTCAGGATCATTTGACTCCAAAAGAGTGGTTACTTACAACTTTTTAAAGTGAGTTTTGTCATTAATTTTAATATCATATTCTCTCTCCCTGTATATGAAATTATGAATTATGAAACAATTACTTCTTAATTCATGCAATAAATAAGAAGAATGACTTTTCTGAAGCCAAAAACCGTCCTTTTCTGCAGAACATTTATCAGAGTCTCCTGCTAGCCTTTCCTGTCAAGAGTTCCAAAATAACCATCATAATGGCTGCGGTCATCAGCCTTTCCATTCTAGAAGGGTAAAAGTAGAATTACCAGTTCGTGTAGATTTTGTTGGGGGTTGGAGTGATACCCCTCCATGGAGCATAGAACGTGCTGGATGTGTATTGAATATGGCAATAAGCTTAGAAGGTTCTTCTCCAATTGGGACCATCATACAGACAACTAAAACAGAAGGAATATTAATTACTGATGACGCAGAGAACCAGTTACTTGTTGAAGATTATACATCTATTTGTGCTCCATTTGATGGAGATGATCCATTTCGGCTGGTCAAATCTGCTTTACTTGTGACTGGAATTATTCATGATAACATTCTCAAAGATATGGGCATGCACATCAAAACATGGGCCAATGTCCCCCGTGGCAGTGGATTGGGCACTTCTAGTATCTTAGCTGCTGCAGTGGTGAAAGGACTTCTCCAGATAATTGATGGAGATGACAGCACTGAGAATGTAGCTAGACTCGTTTTAGTGTTAGAACAACTTATGGGAACTGGAGGTGGCTGGCAGGACCAAATAGGGGGTTTGTACCCAGGGATTAAATGTACTTCAAGTTTTCCTGGAATTCCATTGCGGCTTCAAGTTGTCCCTCTGTTGGCTTCACCTCAGTTGATTTCAGAGTTGCAGCAACGACTTCTTGTGGTATTTACCGGACAAGTAAGTATCAGTTTGTTAATATAAATATACAACAATTATACATTTTGTATCCCATAACAGATGACTCTGCATTAAATAATGATCTTTGGGTAACTGTATCTGTTAGAAATTTTTTTGTTGATAGTGTAGAGTAAAACTATCTGTACGTGGGATATGTTATTTGTTTTGTTTCCTTTCTATATACAAACAACAACAAAGCCTTATCCCAAAGTGTACAAATTTTATTAATTATTTTTTTATTTTTGTAGCTAGCACTGCACTTAATTGTACATTGAACTGTTTTGCAGGTTCGACTTGCACATAAGGTATTGCAGAAGGTGGTTATTAGATATCTTCGCCGGGATAACCTTCTTGTATCGAGTATCAAGCGCCTTGTTGAACTGGCGAAGATTGGGAGAGAAGCTTTGATGAACTGTGATGTAGATGAACTTGGGGAGATCATGCTGGAGGCTTGGAGATTGCATCAGGAACTTGACCCTTACTGCAGCAACGAGTCTGTTGATAAGCTGTTTTCTTTTGCCTCTCCGTACTGCTGTGGCTACAAGCTGGTTGGAGCTGGTGGTGGGGGTTTTGCTCTGTTACTTGCCAAAGATGCACAGTGTGCCAAGGAACTGACACAGAGGCTAGAAGATGAGAAACAATTTGCCGTGAAAGTATATGACTGGAAGATCTTCCTATAATATGATACAAATGCCAAATACCAATATCTTGTTAGTTATTGTTACCATTCTTTGTGTGTATATTGATTTAGTTTACCCTATGTATTGAATTAGGGTCTATTATCTTAAGAGTGATTATATCTCTTAATGTATTCTCTCTTACTGAATAAGATCTTACTTTTAAGGAATTGATTATGTACATCTTATTTATAATTTTAAACATTCAACTTTTGATTTTTATATTTCACTTGAGTTCAGAAACGTCTTTAAATGGATATTTTTAGACAAAGATCACGGAAGTTCCCACAATATCATTGGCGAATGTCTCAGTAATGTGAATCACAAAAATAGATATTTGAATTCATAACGAAGCAACAGAACGAGAATTGCAATGCATCGAAATGGGAATTTGGTTCTTTCTTCTAAGTGAGAAAATGTCTAGAAAATAGATGCATGAATTTGAAAGTTATTCCATACTTCGGTTTTCCTGGATCTTGAGACCAATCAGGAATAAAAAAAATTGATGATTAGTAATTTAGTATGATGACTTCTCCAAGACATATTTTCTGTCCTGAATTTTCATATGGTAGAATAATGAAATGTATCCTCATATATTTTACTTGTTCTTTCATAAAGAAGACATCCAGCATTAACGACAAGAAACTATGGGCCGTTAATCAAATAATTTTGCTAGAACTGTTCGTGCCTTTGGTCACTTTGCAAGAGTGTCTAGAAGTAAGTTTGAAAACCCGTGGAAAATCACATTTGAGATAAATTAATCACTAACAGTATAAGAACTAAACACTAAGAACGTGATTTGTGAATTGTGATAATCATTTTTCATCCTTGCCCTTTATCAATTTTAACCCATTATTTCTTTAAGAAAGTGATAATGTGGAGAAGAAGGGTGTGATAAAGGAAAGGGTATCACATTATCACTTGTTCATGTGGCAAAGAATCCAAAGTGTCATGGGTTGCTTTGCCGCATAAACTTTTCGGTTTCTTCCTCTCAGCCACATTGCCTTTGGGATCAAACATTTAAACTTAGATAGTTTGTTACAACATACATATATCAATCAAGCTGCATAAAATATAAACATAATAAATTTATAAATGATATTTAGATAAATATATTTTAATTATTATTAATATTATTATTTGTGTATAATATTTATAACAATAACGAGGGCAATATGCAACTTATAATAATAACAATAATAGTACATAACTATCACTAAGTGGATTTCCCTAACCAATTTTATTCTTTATTTTTAAATAATTTTACCTTTTTAAACTTATAAAATTAGTTATTATTTTTAATAATTATTTTTTCTTCTTCACATTATCCTATTTCTATTGCACACAACTCACGTCTTAATTTATTATCATTTTCTCATTTTCCTTAGTTAGTTCCTCTTTAGAACTTACATTTGTTTTGGCTAATAATAATAATATCATGTTTTTCTACTTTATACATTTTGTTTCCAATTTTACCCTTCTATATTCAAAATTTATTAATATATAGATGAAATTTACATTCTATATAAAAATTACGAGTAATATATTGAAGACATTGATATACATGTGTTAGAAAACATGGGTACATGTAAAGGTGTTTTGTGTATTCAGAGTATACAATGATACCATTTGATTGAATCAAAATTTGAATTGTATATATGATATATTAATATTAGAGTTTAAATTATCAGTGTAGAAGGTTTACGGTATAAATAATCTAGAGCAATTTTTTGTTTGGTTTTTAATATAATTGTTATGTAAAAGTTAATAAACTCACAAATATGACAATTCGTCATTGAACAATAATGTAACTATTTTTTTATTATTAGCTAACAATTTAATTGATTTAACTCTAAAATAAATAAATAGTCGTGCTTAAAAACTGAAAGCTTATTCTTTTCTATCGTCAAATTATATTTTTTCTAATGAGTAATATGCTGAGAACAATTAAAGTGGTAGATTTCAGTAAAAATACATGATGATGAATACGACACAAATTGAAGAACAAATGTTCACAACACAACATAATAGATGATACAAATTTATAGCAAAACAACAGTGTGAATGAACAAATAACAAAGGATGATGAACGAACGATACACAATCTCCGCGAGCAGAATCTCTTGCTTACAAAAACTAATAAAGTGTTTAAATAAAGGCACCATAGTTATTATCCGTAGATATTTATTTTCCACCAAAGTGGTAGCAGTGGAGAATCTTCAACTTTGCGCCACAGAAGCACAAGAATTTAGAACAATCCATGCACCAAGTTGGGCACTCAAAGTTTTTCTAATTTTCCCAGTATATATATAGCATACCGTATAAGATCATAACGTAAGCCAGAAACAGAAAACACTACGTTGGAATCAAGCGTGGTGGCTTTGAGCATGTTCCTTGACATGGAAACCTTCACCGAATGGTTTCTTTGAAAGAGAAAGACGCACACCAGGGTCATGGTGGGAGCAAGAAGTGTTGTACAGAAGCGAGTTGTTAACACACTGAACGTTACTATTCATGTATGCAGCCATGGGAAATGAAGATGTTGTTCTACCTTTCTGATTCTTATTCACATTTCCTTCTTCCACACCGAAATTCTCAGACTCAACCCCATCAACGTTGATGTTGGAGTTCCCTTTCTTGTGAAGGTACTTTGGTTCGTGTTTCTTTGGGGATTGAACCAGTTCCATGTACGCTCCTCGGTTTTCACCTGCAATGGTTATGACTCTCATGCCAGACTCATCTGACTCTGAATGCTTTCTGTGACTACCTTTCTCCTTTGACTCACTTTGTTGGTGTTTTCCATGATGAACATTGTTCTGGTTTTTATGGGACTCACTTGTGTGATTATTGTGCGACGGCTTGGGCCTGTCGATGGTTTTTTGGACTAGCACGGTTTTGGGCTCGGGCTGTTCAGGTATGATGGGCTCGGGCTTTAACTGGGAAGGTGGGAGTGTGAGTGGAGATGGTGGACCAGTAGTGAGCTTGTTGTTGTTCTTTGGCGAGTGCATTTGGCCTCGTTCAGATTGTTTTATTATTTTTGGAGAGTGTGTGGGACTTGGCTCAGGCACACGGGTATGATTATTATTATGATTATTCTTCTTCTCAGGTGAAGAAGAAGATGTTGTAACTGTAGCCTTTTGCACTGGAGAAGTTGGAAGTGAAGAAGAAGAAGAAGAAGAAAATTTGTTAGGTTGAGCTGAAGGTTCTTGAGGATGTTGAATCTGTGGTGATGATGGTGCTGAAGCAGTTCTAAATGCCAAATTAGTACGTGGCTCTTGAGGTTGTGTAGGTACAGGTACAGGTGCGGGTGCGGGTGCAGAGAGTGGGGCAGGGTTAGAGCGAATGGAGGCTAAGCGGAACCATGGACGAACTGGGGGTGGGTTAGCCATGATGTTATGTTATGTTCAGTTTTTAGGAACTGCTCAAACTGTTAAGAGTGAAGAAAATAAGGTAAGATGGTTGTAATGTTGGTAATGGGTGCACAAAACTAGACCTATTTATAGAACCATGTCATCTTGCTGCGTGTAAATCAAAAAGGAAATTTGAAACAAAAGTACTACAACTTGTCCCATGTTGAAAGAAACAAAAAGGGAACTCTAATTACGGCATATAAACCATGACCGATTGTAGCAGCAAAGAATATAAAAAAGAAAAAAGCATCTGATTCAATTGACACTTCCAGCTGACACAAGCTCACAAAGTAAGGTTCGTATTTGCTGGACTGGATGCATTTAGATTTTTAGTTTTCACCCTGGTTATAAAATCCATGAAAAATCACATTTTAGGTTAATTAAAGACTCATAGACATAAGATTTAAGGCAAGTTATAATTTTCGTGCATGATTTGTTGATTTGTTGTGATAATCATTTTATCATTTTGCCCTTTATTAATGGTTTAGTTAATTCATTATTTATTTGCAAAAGTGATAACGTGAAAAGGAATGGTGCCATAAAGGATTAAAAGGGAAGGCTATCACTTGTTCACGTGGCAAAGAATCAAAAGTTTCATGGCTTGCTTTGCCACAGAAACTTCTTCGATTCTTCCTCCTTCCCATATTGCCTCTCGGCTCCAACATACTTATTATATACATACACGTAAACTTCGATGGTTTATTATGTTAATTGGTCTAAGTATTTAGAGTTTTAAATAACTTTAGTACTGAATGAATTACGTTCCAAAGGGTACGTGCATCAAATATAATTAATAATAAATTTATAAATGATATTTAGATGAATATAGTTTTAATTATTAGTGCCATTTGTATTGAATTTATAATAATTATAGGCAAAATATGTCTTTCTAGTTTATATATTTTGTTTCCAATTCTACTCTACTACATATAACATTTAGCCTCAAGACGTTAAAATTTACATTCTATATGAAATTAGAAGTAAATTTCAAACATAAAAAAGAATAAAATATGAAAATTATCAGCTAGAAATTAGTCCTTTTAAAATGCTACCTAAAGTACTTAAATAATCATGTTGAAATCTTAATTTGACATCGTGTTAAATTTCTTAAAACTTGTTTTTTCAAACAATTAAATAAATTTAGTAAAAAAAAAAAAAACTAGAAACAATCTTAAATGTCTTTAAAAAAGAGAGAGAAAGATTTTGAAAAAAAAATAATATTGTGAAATAGTGACATGTATCTGAACCAAATTTTCTCATATATAATATCTGTGTATCTACTCCAAGGATTATAGTCAATAGTTTAATACATCATTGCCCATCCCGAGTCAACCGTTTAGGAGAAGAAGAGTGAAAAAAAAAAAAAATAAAGTAGCGAAAGGATCATTATTATTAATCAGCATCATCAATCCGTTGATCCATTATGATCATGATAATTTGGATTGGGTGAAACTAAAGTAATTGGCGTACCCATTCCAATTCCACACGCACACGCACACGCTGTTATGTTAGGTTTAGTTTCGGGTTAATTTTCAAGAATAAAATAATGTAGTTGGTGATGAATAATTATGATGTGTGTGGGGCCATGTTCAACGTGAGAAAAGTGGCACTGTTTCTTTCTAGTCTATGGAGTGTGCAATTGCAAACAGTAGTGTGAAGCTCTAAGCGGTGTAACGGTGGTGAATTACAGAGAGAGAGAGTGAGAAATGGGTCTGCTTTCTAACAGAGTGGAGAGACACGACATCAACCCTGGAGATCACATCTACACATACAGAGCTGTTTTCACTTATTCTCATCATGGTCTCTTTCTTTCTCTCTATTTCTTCTCTGAATCAATCCAAATTTCATTTTTCTTCAATTTGTTTCCAATGTGGCTTCTGTGATCTACCTTTCATCAATTCGGTTTTCTGCATCGCCTCCTGCATTCTATTTTTTTAGAACAGGAAAAGATTTTGTTTTTCATGTATTTGCAGAATTACGATGATGATGATAATGTTGTTGTTGTTGTTGATGGTGTTAAAGGAACTCGTTCCCCCGCCACGGGGAAAGTGTTTGTTTGCTCTGTCAATTCAATTTGGGGTTTCGTAATTTGTAAGAAAAAATTGTTCCTTGTTTGACTTTGGATTCATGGGTGTTGAAGAGGAATTTTTATTTTCTCTTTTTTTCAACGTTTGTGTATTCATGTGGTTTTACTGGGTCCCATGAAGCTTTTGTTTCTCCTACTCTTCTTCTTGTCTCTGTCCTTTGATTTTGGTTCCTTTACCTGCTGCTGTGTGAATTTTGGCACAATGAGGAACTTGAGCTACGCTTTATGGTTAGAAGGCATTGCAATAATCATATAATTTTGAACATGTTGTCAAGTTGGGATTTTAGACCAAAATATGCATGGGATTGACCATTGGGTATATGAAACGTGAGCAATTTTTTGTAAAAAAAAAAAATTATCTTTCTTGGACTAGTAGTTGTCCACGATTCGATTGATAAAACCTTAAGTATTCACTGTCCATAGTTGTAATTTTCTGTAGAAATATTCAACTATGTTTTTCTCTGTACATAGTTGAATCAAGATTGACTGTTTGAAAGTCAAGATAAAGGACAGATGACTATGCATGAAATGATCATTTGCAGATGTTCATATGGATTGATTGATGAGTCTGAAGCAAGTATCATTCAGATTGCACTTGAATTATTCTAATTTAGTTCCTTTGTGAGAGAAGTTTTGTAATGGGACAAATACTGTGTCTGTGTCATGAAAGTAACAATGTTAATGCACAAATCATCCTTTCAAATTCTATAAATAGGTATAGTTTTGGACAATGGAAGTTATGTTTCAGGGTCATGACTCTGCACCTAGAAGTGTGTTGATTGTGCCATGACAGTATTAAAGTATATGCCATTAGCTGTCTGTTTTTTCTCCTCAGTTTCTTAACGTTGTTGGTGGATTAACCTTTCCCATCATTATTGTTTTTTCCTTCTTTTTTTTATTGTCGGTAGCTGTATTTATGACATAGTGGAAGTTATGGTATCATTGTGTTATCAGGGTATAGAGGAAAATCTTCTTTCTCTAACGGATGCTTGGATTTATTGTGAACAGCATAGAAGTATTTGTCTGTTTAAATGCTTCTATCTATGCCTTCATAATTTTGTTAGATGATGCTTCCAAATAACTAGGGAATTTATTTTGCCATGAAAATGAACAGAATCATAACTATTTTTTACTACATAAGGACCAATCACTGTATCATGAGCCTTGCCAATTATATCAGCCATCTATATATTCTCTTAAAAGTTTGTATTGACTGTTCTCCCGTCTCAAATTCTTAAGTCCACTTCTTGTAAACGGTCGTGCATGGTAACACGGTGAGAGAATGACTCACTAGAAAGGGTTTCTGATAACAGCTAGTCTCCTTGTGATAATTCTGCTTTTGCAGCATTTATAACATACTTCTTTTACACGGTCTCAGTTTATGCTGCATCTCACATTGCCACTCATACATCAAATTTTCATAGCTTTAATTCCTAAGACCTCCTGCTGGTTTCTAGTCCTTACAACAGCCACGTGGAAGATGCTAATTTTATTACTTCATCACTGTCATTGTTTGATTTTGTTAGTTTTAACTTTTTAAGACAATTCCTTCTGTTTGCTCTTTAGTTTCTCAGAGCCTGATTTAAGATGACATTGTTTTATAGTATCAATGGTATCTGCTAAGTTTGCCACTTATTCAACTTGATTTGGGCTAGATCTAAGACATCTAACTAAATTCTTAATGGCTTTAGAAAATCCTGTATATTAATCAAGCATTAAATTTAATTGAATCTACAAATACCATGCAGGCATTTTTGTTGGTGGAAGCAAGGTTGTGCATTTCAGACCAGAGAGGAACTTAAAGGCAATCGCTGAGGCATCGTCAAACACTGATGATCCAACACCAGAGCCATGTCCAACCTTTCCTGATTGTGGATTCAGACAGCCAAACAGTGGTGTAGTTCTTTCTTGCCTAGACTGCTTCCTCCGAAATGGGTCTATTTACTGTTTTGAGTATGAGGTTTCACCATCGGTTTTCCTCACCAGAATAAGGGGTGGCACATGCACCACTGCATCATCTGACCCACCAGAGACTGTTATCCATCGAGCAATGTATCTTCTTCAAAACGGTTTTGGTAATTATGATGTTTTTCAGAACAATTGTGAGGATTTTGCTCTGTACTGCAAAACTGGTCTTTTGGTATGTGACAAGCAAGGGGTTGGAAGAAGTGGTCAAGCATCTTCCATTATTGGTGCTCCATTGGCTGCAATGATTTCTTCACCCCTCAAGTTGTTAATGCCAAGTCCTGTTGGCGTTGCTACCGTAACAGCAGGAATGTACTGCATGAGCAGATATGCAACTGACATTGGTGTCAGAAGTGATGTGATCAAGGTGGCAGTGGAAGACTTGGCTGTGAACCTTGGATGGACTTGTCCTGAGGAGGAGGTACTTGAAGAACATGAAACTTCAGACAGCCACATCACTACCAGATGATTCAGCATCTCTCTACATCCTGAAACTGCTGCTTGTGTTACTAATAGTTGATACACTAGTTAATAGCAGATGTGTCTTAGTAATCATGTTATATCCTCCCTAAGACTCAATTGGTTTTTTTCTCTTATTCCTTACCATAACTGGTGTCTAGTTATTCAAGTTGTGCATGAGATGAAATGGCAATAATATGATTTACACTAGTAACTATAATATGATGTTTTTCTTTGAGACAATTTCTCTTTCGATTTCCCATAGTGCAACATTCTAGCTACGATAGTGATTAGACAATCTCGTGCATCATAGAAAATCACGGAATTATGTTTATGCTATCTTTTAATCATGCTTTGGCACATTATTAGAAATCTTTGCTTTACACTGAAGATGGTATTAATTATTTTTAATGATATGGTATCACGTTTCTGTGTTGAAAGTTGATCATGTTTAATGTGTAATCCAGTACTTTTGAAAAATAAAGTATTTGATACGTGAAGAGCATTTCTGTTAATTTTACTTAAAAAAAAAAAAAATTGCACAATTTGCGAAGTAGATCCTTTTTGGATACTGTGGGAGTACATTCAAAATATAAAAACGGTGGTGAATTAGCGATTCCTTGCACGATGGCCCAGAATGAATTTCTAGCTCGGCCCAAATATGGATATTAGACTTGGGACGCGAGAAGACTCCTGGGAAATTTGAAACAAGTGACTTTTTTTTTTTTTTAACTAATTTTAACTTTACTAATTAAAAAAAAAACTATTTCACATAGACTTTAGTTGAATTTATGTTCCAAATGTAATCAATGTTGAGAGAATTAATTTTTAAAAGAAATTATGTTAAAAAATAATGTGTTTAGGAACGAATTAAAGTGGGTTTCATATAATTAATTTCTTTTAGATAATAAAGTATAATTACTTTTGAACTATATATAAGTACGTTTATTAAAATTTTGTAAGTCTCACTTTTTCTAAAATTTGTGTTCAATTTAATTTTTTAAAAATTATAGTCACCAATTTAGTCTACAAAGCTCCATACTACAAAGCTACACAAATGAACAAAAAAAATTTATTGATAGTAACATAAATATGTATTGTGCGGAGATTATCGAATCCTCACACTAATCTATGTCCCACAATTTAGTTAAACTAACTCAAAAAGCACATCGTAACCTGTTTTTAAAACTGATATAATTTGTCACAAAGTATCATTTCCTTATAACTTCTCTTTAGAAAAAGAAAATTCTGTGAACAATGTGGAAAGAACACTTTGATTTTCAAAGATATTCGTAGCACCCCAAAAGGAGAAATGTGAAAGGAGACTACGGCAAAAGATGAGAGACATAGAACCCAATGGTCAATGCATGTATAACTCAATTTGGAGACACAGTGAGAAATTACAGGGAAACCTGAGTTCGATTTCCATGCATTTTCTTTTTTGGAAGAAGTGAAGCGATTCGAGTAATTCCTATACTTTTTAATGAAAAAAAGAGAGACATGCACCTTCACAAAAAGGTGTTTTGTCTGCCAATAGAACTTACTGGAAGTGAAAATCATAACCGATCATAGCGGGAAAAAAATAGTTTATTAATCGATTACATGTGAAGGCATTGACCTGTGGGTGAATGAAATCATTTCCACTTGACCAAAAGAATGTTTGAGGGTCCCATCTATATAATATTGAAACAAAGTGGGCTCTTCCGAATTTTTCTTTTATTCTTTGCACATACTATAATTTATTTTTATATGTTTTTGTTACAAGAGAAAATATGATGCACTTACTATAATTATATGTAATGGATGACATGGGACATCATTGGTCGTGGAATTGAGGATGTGTTGTGAATTTTCTAACTAAAATAACCAGCTAGTGGGTGTCCATTTATTAGGTTAATTAGTGTTTAGTTGGAGCAGGTAAATGTAATCCTAGTTTTTCAAGATTAATTTGCCCAAATTGTTAAATATATTGTTTCTCAGTACTGTTCAAATGCATGCGCTTAACAAATACTAGTTTACAAATCAAGCTTGCATTACAAGTGTGTGTGACGTCTAGATCAGCTAAAATACTCCTTTTGGATCGTTTTTCTTTTGATATAATTCTTCGGAATAATTCAACCAAGTGCTTTCATAGTTGGAAGAATCTCGGATGTGATAATATAGATATCAACGCTGACACAACCCACTAGTTTTTTTCAGTGACAGATAGAAATAGTAATAGGAAAGAGCACACAAAAGCACTCAACCAATCCAATACATGTATAATTATGGTTACAAACTTGAATATATCTGAGTCTTTCCTTAATCATCAAAAGTCACTTGGACCAAATCTTTGAAAGCATGCATACATCAATAAAGGTGATATGTATCTACTACTTCTGACAGAAGAATTCATGAATACAGACTATTTTGCATGACTTGGACAAAAGCATAACTCTCTATATTCACCTCTTCTTCTGTCTCTCTCTCTCTCTAAATATAGAAACAACCAAGATAGATGAGCTGTAAAACCCTCACATTGCTCAAATGGAAATGTAGTAATAATAATGTATACAAAACAGAGTAACCCTATTGTTAGTACTGAACAACTTCAAACAGAAAGATCATGATGATCCATGTGAGAAAGGATATATATAAAAATATGGAAGAGCTCATCGAAATTGAGTCTAGCAGGACTAGTTCTTGCAACATGGTGGATCAAAGTTTGAAATTCCATATTTAATGTTGAACATGTCTCGATTAGGATTGTTTCCGAAGAAAATAATTACGAGGAAAAAATAGATATGGAAGATAGATGAAACAAATGCAGGTTGATGTGCTTCCAATATTTCTTGATTTAATTTTCCTTACCATGAGGACCCTTCACCAATGATTCCAGACCAATAACCAGTTGAATTATTTGCTTGTTCTTTATTATTATCCACTTCAACACCTGTAGAAAGATGCTTGATGTCTCCAAAAGGGAACAAAAGCCTCCCAGCACCATTCTCATACGATCTATTTCCAAACCCATCAACTGAAAAGCTAAGGTTTGGTTTAGTTTCCTGCATGGGATACCCTGGAGGTTGGTAAAGGGGATCTGAGCTTGATAACATCATTGAATTGGGAACATAATTAGGATTCAAAACCCTAGAAGCCATGCTAGACCGTAATAGCTCAACTGCTGAAAGAGAATTTGGAGCAGAAGAAGATGAGCTATTATGGTGGTGACTACTAGTACTGTCACCAATTTCAAGTTTTGGCATTTCAACATATGAAGACATGCCATGATACTTGTCCAAAGGAAAAGACAAATTAAGGTCATGGAGTCCTTGCATTTTAGGGTTTTGGGAAGAAACAGCATCTGAGACTGATGATGGATTCAAGTCAGGAACCTTTGATGATACATATGAACTGATTTTCTTGTTCTTCCTAGAACCACCTCCAACAGGAACATTTCTGAGAGACCCTCCTTCTGTCCAATACCTTCTACATGTCTTGCAGAAGTATCTTGGTTGTGTGAGGCTGTAGTTGTTATAGTAACAAAACTTTGTGTTGGTTGAATTGCACCTTGGACAATTCAATTGCTCCTGCGGTTTTGCTTTCTTCTCTAACCCTGGCCTTGTGCATGAATTCGGAGCTACCTCTTCCATTGATCTCACTGCTCCAACCTCTCCTAAAATTAAAAAAACGTATTGTTCATATAATACTACAAATCAATTAAGACCAAAAAAAGTACATTTCTCTTACTTATTTTTGGTCACTAAATTTTAATGTCGGATTTTACAAATTATTTTGTTACTAACTATAATTTTTCTAGTGTGTATAGACAAATTCCAAGATTACAGACATGGTAATTTTATTACATGTTAAAGAGATAATTAACTATACACTCAAAACCAGGAAGCTTCCTACTCACACGATTATTATGTAGAGAAGAAAAAGTGTAAAAGAATATATGGTGGAGGAATAAGTAAATTTAAAGAATCAATAATAATAATTTTTTCCTGCTATATATTTGACAATAATTATCACACGAGCAAGAAGGTAAAGAAGAGCAAATATTAAAGCAGTTGTGCTTTTTATGTTTAGGGTCTGATGAACTTTTTTTGGTCGAAAAGGATAAGATATATATGAGACTAATACACGGTGGACTTTAGAACTATGCCATGAATATCATCTCCTTGATATAGCTAGAAAATTAACAAAAAAGATACAAACAAGTCTTAAATAATCTAGTGGAACTTGGTATTTGTATAAGCTTTTAAACAAACCAAACCTCGGAATAAACAGCTAGGACTTTGTGTATCAAAGAAAAGACAAAGAGAAAAAATTTAACTAGCCATGAATATTTCAGAGAAGAAAAGACAGAGAAAAACAAGAGAAAGAGAGAAAATCACCTTGTTTGTCTGCAACTGCTTCTTAGTGCAAGAAAGAAAGGAATGTTTTAGTTCGTTTGTGGGGTGGCTTTATCTGTTGGCTTATTACTTTATAAATGATGCAAAGAAAAAAAGAAAGTTTGAGAAGAAAATGTGTGCCAGTTTTGACTATACTTGCAATTCCACTTCACTCATGATGTTTTAGCCTTTAGGACCCGCTCTATATTTTTAAAATCTCTGCCAATGCTTTTTTAATTCTTAATTTGATTTCTTTTTGTTTGTTTTTGTTTTTTTCTTTTTTGGTGGAATAATGAGTATGTTGTGTCGACACACATGTGGTGGATTTTTTTTCTTTTTTAAACGATATAGACCCTTCACTAATGTTTCACTTGTCAAACCTTCTTTTTCTCAAATCAATGACCTTTCATTTGATGTGATTTTTTAGGTTCATCAACGAGACTAATCCATTTCAATGCTTTCATTTATGTCTTTCTTTATTAATCAAAGATGCTTTTGCTCAATTAATAAACTTTACCTATGTTTTCAGCAGTTATGCACACTTGGGTTTTGCTTACAAAGCAATCAAACAAATTCAATTCCCTTCAATAGTGATTTTTCCGCTTCATTTTTCTTATATATGTACATATCAAATGCTTTCATGGTGATTAACAATGTGCTGAAACAACACATGCAAAGTTAGATTAACCACCAAGCTAAGCAATAGCTAGAATTACTTTTTCTTACATTAATTATATTTTTTTTTCTATTTTTTTTTCTCTTTGTTTGAATGGTATATCTGCTTATTGAATTTATTATATCATTAATCTATCCAACGAAAAATTATTATATACGATAAAATTTTATATATAGTGTCATTATCAAGCCTATATATTACTACACTAATTTTTTTTATATTCCTTTTCCTTAGAGGTTGACTAAGGCACTACCAGGGACTGTTCAAACAAATTTTATATAGAATCATACATAATTTACGAAGAATATAAAGATGAATAGTTAATTTCATCTAAAAACAATTTTATTTAGCTAACTTTAAATATCTAATCAATTAATTAACAAAAACATATACACTTATACATTTTTTTATTATTTTTTTTCTTCTTTTTTTATATTTTATAACTAATTATTTATATATTATAATTTTCTATCAAATATTTTTCATATGGTAGAAAACTAATAATTTTGCATCATAAAATGAGGTACAGGGTTGCTTCGTGGGAGATGATTGTGTTTCCTAATAATCCAGGGTGAAGGCATTATTGTGACAGAGATAAAACCAAAAGAAAAGGGAAAGAGAAAGAGAAAGAGGAGAGAACAGAGAACAGAGAAAAATGTAGCCGACAAGACGCGACAAAAAAGAGGCCGTGGGTCCTCAATAATGCGTGACGGTATGGAAAATAAATAAACCCTCTATTTTTTAATTAAATCCTTAATTAAATTAAGGTTAACTTGTTAAATACGCTGACTAAGATTTAATTACGACATTATTAAGAAATTAAAAAGGAAAACTTTTCATTAGAAAATATGAAATTACCCTCTCCTATTCTTCTTTTAGTTTCCGATAAGTTTAGAGGGACAATGTTAGCTTTTCATATTTAATTTTTATTTTAAAAATAAGATTTGAAATGTTGTTCTTGAGAATATTTTTATTAGGTCATTTTTCTCGCAAAAAATATTCTTATAGAAGGTATGGGTTTAACTTTTCTGTGTTTTTTTTTTACTTGAATAAAGAATATATTTTACTTGATATCAATATGATAAATAATTAAATTTTCTAATAAAATTTTAATAATATTTAGAAATTTTTTAGAAATTATGATTCCTAGTTTTTATGCTTCCAAAAGAAATATGATTTTCTTGAGAATGAGAAAATTATATGCAAACCAAATGCACTTAAAAATCCTATGCTTTCAATTATTTAACTATTAATAAGATCTTTAGTGTTTTTATGATTTTTTAATAACTTTGTATAGTCACTTAATTTAACCATTACATTGAAATTATACAATGATTTTATTATTAACATCAGATCTTGTAAAAATTAAATAATGAAAAGTACAATAAAATATGTTTTATATATGTATAAAAGTTTTGCCTGTGTTTTGCATTTTTACGAGATTACAACGATTAAAGATAATAAATCTGATGATTTTAGTTTTTTGTATAATTTTAAAAAATTGTAACGAATTGAATTATTATAAATTATTCTATTAAAACAAATATAAAATTAAATTAAATTTTAAATTTTAAATTTTATTAAAAATACATAAATAAAAAATAATTTAAACATAAAATATAATAAATAATAAATAATTTTATAAGATTAAAAACATAAAATTATCTCATAAAAATAAAAACTAAACAAAGAAATCGTCTCTGTATCTGTACATAGATATAGATTAAAGACGTGATATATATAAAAGTATGTGCACGTTAATAAAGTGTTAAATCATTTAAATTAATCTTAAATTTTAATAAAATTTGGTATGATAAAAACGTTAATTAATAAATTTCAAAGCAAATTTATGTAATAAAAAGTCCATAAAAGATGTAAACGTGACTTGACTTGTAAATATATTATACTAATATAATATCTGTGTTATGATGGGTGGATGGTGAGTGTCACTTCACTGTCACTTTTCTCGCACCACTTTTTGTTGTGATGGCAACACCAATTGGTTTTAAATCTTCACAAGAATTCGAAACAGTGACCACATAATCTCAATCGCTAATTTGATTTTGATTATTGCCTCTTTCTTGACGTTGAAATTTTATTTAATTTATGTTGAATTTTTATTTAATTTCTAGGCTTTGCATGTGTTGTATTTTGTTGGTTTTGTTTAGAAGGGCAACAATAAAATTTGAACGTGCAACTTGGAACGAACAATAATGAGGTGAAAGGAAAAGAAAGGAAGAAAAGACCATTTTTGTTATTCTTTTCAATATTTTATGATATCGCATAAAAAGTGAAGGAAGAAAAAAAATGGTTAAATCCATTCATGTTGTCGTTCCTTTCAAACTGAGAGGGAAAAATGACTTTTATAATAATAAAAAAGAATAAATTATATTCATATTTCTCAAAATTTTAAGGAAGTGCATAGTTTTGTTTAATGTTTCAAGCTTTCTTATAAAAAGACACAATGTAACAGTTTTAAAATAATTAAAGAGATAGTATAATGCATGAAAAGTGTGAATGTAATATTTATTAAATAAATGTACAAGTAAATGTAATTTAATCAAAGACTAGATCATAAACATCTATTGAGGGTAAATAAATTTTTGGCTCATTAAAAAAATATTGAAAAATATAATTAAATTATTCTATATTTCAAACAACTAGCTGTTACCTACCATAATTTGGTAAAGACTTTTGTTAGAGTATTAAGATGTTTAAATTTTAAAAGAATGAAACATTTTTTGAAAACTTGACATTCATTAAAAAAATAAAACATGAAAAGTTGTAAAAATTTCAATATACCACAAAATAAAATAAATATTTTCTTACAAATGAAAATTTGAGAGATTAATTGTAAAAAAACATAGAATTACACCGAACAGAATTACTTGGATTTCGTAAAGTAGGTTGAGAGGGTACAGAAAGTAATTCCGCAAGTGAAAACATTGAGAAATCAAGACCCAAAAAGAGAAGCCCAATCTGTTGACACTGAGGAGCAGAACTGGGTCTCAGCCCAAAATTGGACAAATTAACAAAAGATCTTCTAATGGGAACCATGAGCTAACCCTAATCAAAGAGAATTTGGAAAAAAAAGTACATGCTAAGTTTTTAGATTTTTTAAAATATAAAAATAAGGTTAATAATACTAAATGGCAAAACAAGCTAACTCATCCAAAATAAGCCACAAACTAAGCAAAGTGAAGTGAGACGGGATAGCTCATAAAAAATAAAGAGACTGAAAAAAACTAACTCATCAAATTACAACATATATCTAAAAACACAAAATGTGGAATATGATCTCTGTTGAACATAAAACTAATGAAACAAAAATATAGCTTATAGGCTTAAGATATTAGATTTCCCATATAAGTTACGTTAGTTTTAAATAAAGATATACATCTATGGATAAATATCAAACTATACAAAATAAGTAACTAAAATAAGTGATAGTTAAAAAAAAAAGATTTTAAAATAACATAAATAAATGAATTAGTTTATAATAATATAATATATTAATATTATTATATTAATTAAAATAAACACGCGTAACACACATAAATAAAATATCTAATGCTGGCTTATTTTTTTATTTGATAAAAACGATAACTTAATATATGCGTGGTCCTATAAATCCCATGCCTAGAAAAACGAATGGTCACAAAGTAAGACTAGTATGGTTGATGTAGCATATTATCACAAGTGTATATTTAGTAGTAAGAGTTTAAATGGAAAGAAAATAGATTTTGTGTGTTGGACTCATCTATTCATTTTACAGTACTATTGCAGCAGCAGGTAACAAGATTCTCTTTTTGCCAAATAAAAACAGAATTTAATTAAAATCTATGGTTATTATTATTATTATTTCTAGAATAAAAGCTATTTTCTATGGTTACCTCAGGGAAAATTATCAATTTACTCCCTAGATTTCAGGTAATTTTTAAAATTTAATTCTTAAATTAAAAATTAATCAACTTTAGTTTATAAACTTTGTTTTTTATGTTTTTAATTAGTCTTTTGCGATTGAATATTATTGCTAAGAAATGATATGTTAATTTTTTATCGCGACACATTTCATGAAACTATAATAATTAAATTGACCTATTATCATTTAACAGTGAGATTTATTAACAAAAATTAAAATAAAAGAATCTTTTGGGACTCAAATTAAAAAATCACCACAGATTCAGTCACTAAATACATTAATAAAAAAATGAAAAAAAGGACAAGCATATTAGATTCCTAAGTAGTGGTATAGAATATTGTGGGAGAACAAAATGATGGCATAGTAGCTAGAAGACATTGTATTAATTAGAAGCATAAGAGAAATGACAAAGATCAAAGGAAGAATGGGAGATAATGATCTATCACGTTTACAGGGAAGAAAGATCATGATTAATAATACAAAAATAGTCTTTAAAATAAGATGATTGTTATTTAGTAAAAAGAGGAAATGCACGAAACGTACAAACTTCTTGTTATAGGTTGTTATCTTTTTTCAAAATAATTATAAATTAAAAAAAAAAGTTTTTATGTCATGAGTACGAAATTGGTTTCCTACCAATTAGTATTTTTCTTAAAATAATATTTTATGCGTAAGAGTATTTTTTTTTTCCAAATAACTGGTGCAAGAGTTGATTATGCGCATAGAAGAAAAATATTAAGATGTACGATGTTTATTATAAAATAATATTTATAGTTAAATATGCAAAATTGAGAGAATTCTAAAAAAACAATACTAAATGTTGGTCAGAGAATCAAATTATAATACAAAAGGAGACGAATTTGAGAAATTATTTTAAACTTGGTGACAGTGATCTATTATTCTTACGATTTAATATTAGAAAAATAAAAGTTATGTAATTATGAAAAACATTTGTGAGTTTATTAATTTTGATGCATAAATTTAATATTATATATCGAATTATCACAAATAGTATCTAACTCATTAAAATATAAGATTAATAAGACACATTATCAAAATTATATCCTTTTTAAATAATCATGGTGGTATTTGTTTAAATAAAACGTCAACATACTAAGTGATTGATCGACTGATCAGATCTCTTTAAACAAATTCAAATATCAGATTAATAATACATCATGCTTGGCTCCTTTGTTTAAAAATTACACAGCACTGACATTAATGGTATTATGAATTATTTTAAAAATAAATGTAAGTAGAAGTAGTATATATTGTGATCTTTAACAAAAAATATAAGTCAGAGCATCTTTTTGTTGAAAAAAATAAGAAGAAGAAGAATTTAAAAGCACCAAGTTGTCACATCTTAGATGTCGCAAAATCATTGGATTAATGAGGTCTGACAAATCTACAAAAGATTTTGTAAACGTAAATTTACTATACATATTTTGCATTAGTTAATTAGAATCTATCTATTTTGAAATTAAACAAACGTAATATTAGTAGCAGCATTATGATTTGTTTCAAAAAGAGATGATACAACTCCAAGTTCTTACATTTAGTGAACCAGAATTACTGGACTATATAACAAAAAGTGTCTTATAAATCTGCAATTTTGGTGTTTGTAGATTTAAATCTCTTATTATATATTTGCCTTTAAAATTAGAATTCGATCTTCTTATACAATTAAATTAAGATGATATAACTAGAAAGTTCAATTTTATTGAATGTTAGATAAAGTTTTACTGTAAGTGTGTATATACACTATTCTCATTCTATAATGTATTAACTATATTTCACGTACTCTTTCTATTTCCTTCCTTTTTTTTATTGATTAATTTTGTACCTTATTTTTTACTTTAATTTTATTTTATAATATTACAGAGTGTTAGAACTTAGAAGTCAATATATTATTTTTTAACACCACGTGTCGAATATAGTACGTGACATGGAAAGGGGGAAAAGTATAATAAGCATTATTAAGATTGTACACTCATTAATTTATTATATATTATATATATATATATATACATATATTATCTTTATTAATCTAATTACAAAACTTTAAACTGCACTTACAAGTTACCTAAGGGTACGTGCTAAGGGTGTACTACGTTCTTCATAATAAAATTTAATATTATACGTTTAATCAATTTAGTTTTCAGAATACGTATGCGTTCATCAAGTGACATGATTAATTTATCCCCAAAATGACTTGATTATGTTAATAAATAGTAATTGCCCCGTTATTTATTACGAAACATTTGTGTCATGACGCCTTTTGTTTGGTTCACACTTTTCAGTCTGAATTTATAAACAATATTGGGCACTTGAATTTAATTGAGAAGCATGCATGAAATTTATGGTTAGACTTTTGAAATCAAAATAAAAAACAGCAAAGTTAGCTATGGAAATATCTAAATCCTTTAATAAAGCAAACATTAATATTGCACAGCCACATTAATTAGGCAAGATTTCAAATGAAAATTTCCGAAAAAAAATGTGAGGCTACATTAATAAGAATCAACTTCATCAGAAAAACCACTCCAATCCTTCGTTCTTACATGTGGTCTATATTGTCGACAGCATATTCATTGATTCAATAACTTGTTTCTTTGATTTTTCTCATGGATGGGGAAGGTTTTCAAGATAGCCATGTGGAAAAGAAGACGCTGCACCCAAACGACCACAAAAGTAAGCATATACATTAATCAAAACTATATTGTTATCAAATAAAGTACAACATTAATTTCTCAAAAGCTTTGAAGTCAAAAATAGTTTTCTCAACTATGACGCCAATTAGGCTCGTGTGTCATTTAACCCTGCTTGATTGAAAAACGTACGTGGCCACATTTTTATTATACGACAATATTACGTATGAGAAGCTTGTTCAATTCTTGTCTATGATGTAACAACGTGACAACCTAGTCAAAGTTAATTGATTTAGTACTAAGCGTTGTACTGCCTCACTGAATTGGTTGGTGGCAATGAGTTGAATTTTAATTACTAGAATCTTTCTTTGAATTTTGGAACCAAGTTCTTGGTTCTCTCAACTCAAAATTTAACGTTGCACGTTTCAACGTTTGTAGTTGCACCACGACAAAGTCGTATCCTCGACTTTATCACGTATATTGATACTTCCTCACGTAAAGTCTAACATTTGTCTTTCAAAGGAACGAGTAGAAAAATGCTTAAAATTTTGATTCTAATTAAAGTATTAATATTTCACTCGTAGATAAGTTCTTGCCTCTATACACAATGGATATGATCAACGGCCAGCCAATAAAACAAATCGATCAAAGTTATTCAATGGGGGTATATCATAATTCATAACCACAGTACTTATATTAGTTATGTGTAATTTTGTTTTTTTCTTAAAAAAAAAAAAACAGCATTTTCAACATAACCATTGCATTAGTGACACGTCGGGGTTTTATTTTTATTTTTTATATAATTGACTATTTCCGAGCTAGTACTCAGTAAAAAAGGATAAGATGAAAAGAACAAAATGGAATGTTTCCAAGTGTATTATTTAATTAAATCACTATATATATAATTGAGTCATGATCAGCAAAGAAATGGACTCTCTCCAACTATGCTATGTATTATAAAAATGCATTCACTAGCTATATAGAACTGAGTCAATCAATGAAACAAATAGCCTGTCCAAACTATATAGAATTAATAATTAAATTAATGGGACTACAACAACATCCTTTGGTTTGTATATTTATTTGATTAATTGGAATTATGTTATACCGATCACAACATCAGGGTCTTACAAAATTTATATAATTAATTGAATCAATTTAGATAGGATTCACAAGAGAAAGGGCGCAGAGTCGTTTTGAAAAGGATTTAAATGTATGTTTTATAGTTGAAAATTTATTATCATTCAAAAAAAAAATGTGAAGTCACTATAAGGAGACAAGAGAAAGGAACTTAGATAAAAACAAATTGATTCATTTATATCTTGTCATCAATTAAATTGAACGATAATATTTAATTAAGGGTTAGATTTCATTATTTTTTAAACAATCTTTTACAATAAGTATTAGTTAAAATAATACATATTCCAATCAGGACCCAGAAGTCGATTAAAGTTTGGTGGAAATTTTTTCTTGTTGATAATTATTTAAATTTTTATTTTAATAAATAATTACATAATAAATAATACTTTATACAAAAAATTAACATTTATCATTTTTAACCATACACTAAAGTTTATGTATAAAGCGGAATATAAAATTTATTCCTCCAAAATAAATTTTTTTACTCAAAATATATCAAGCAAATATCATCTTATAATTCTATTTTTTTAATCATTTTTTACAATTAATATTATTTCTTTAATTATTTCCTCATATATATATATAATAATAATAATAATAACAATATTAATAATAATAATAGTCTTGAGGGAAAGAGGAAAAAATATTGGATGGTCTTCAATTTTTTTTATTAATTATTCCAACCAATGCTTACATTACATATATTAAAATTTTACAAATTAATAAATATAATTAATAAAATTAATTACACTGATATTATTTGTATTTTCATAAAAAAAATTAAATATTTTTATTTATATTTTATACAAAATTTCTTAATTATTTAAAAATATTAGACTAACATATTTCTATATATTAGATTGACTTTCTTTAATTTTGAAAAAAATTATACTGAGACTCTTTTAAAATTAAATATAATGTCTTATAAAAAAATATCAATATAATTTACTCCTGTGAACAACTTTCATTATATTTCATATAAAAACTACAATAGATATAAACTACCTGATAATTTCTCTTAATTCTTAAACCCTGCTCGCCCACCCTTATATCACCTTAATTAGTCCAATATGTTTTTCTTCAACCGATCGAAGTGCAAAGTGTGAAAATAATGTAGATTGATTTCCTATTACAATCTAATAGCAATTTCTAAAAATATTGTTACATACGTTCTGTAAAAAAAAATAAAAAAATTACTGCAACGTAATAGGAAAAGAACAGAAATTTGACATATTTACCGACAGTTTTAAATGGAATAATTTAATGTCAACCAGGCCACTAAGCCATCCAAAAGTCAATAATCACATTGTCATAGCTAATACTATATTTTATGGTTATTTTACAAGAATCCTTATATTAAAATATCCCCTGAATTTAATTCATGCACTTGACAATAAGAAATTGATCAATCAATTGAAATTATTGCAAAAATATGTGCACTTGAATTAAAAAGACATTATATTAATTATTAAATCCTTATTTAGTATAATTTTATTTCAAAACATTTTTTTTTCTAAGAATGATATATTATTTTGGCAAAAAAAAGTTTAAGACATTTGACGACCAAAATCTTTTAATAAAACAAGTTAACAAGACACAAATTTTCAATTACAAATTCTTCGCTTATATGTGTTCACTTACGATAGTCAATAAAAGAAATCACGCCGTGGTAGAAAGACAGATAGAAGAAAGGTCGTTGAGTTTCGTGCACGGATCTATGTTTATATCAATTTATATTTTCTCACAATATTTCTTATAAGATATAAAAGAAATTAAAAAAAATTGATGAAATGAAGAAAAATAAATCATATAAGATATTGTGAAAAAAAAAACAAATTAGAATAATATTACTCTATTTTTGCATAATAATATCAACCTTTCAAATAAATCATATAATATTTTTATAATTTATGCTAAAAAAATTATTTAGTCAAATAGACATGATATAAATTTTAGTATAACATTAAATAACTTTAATATTGTTTTTCTCTTAACACAAGTTTCTTATCCTAGAGACTAATTTCTAATTATGTTATTATGACTATTATTGATTTTATAGATTTGTATAGACTACATGAATCAAACGTATATTTTCTAATATTTTTTATGAGTTGTATACATAGTTGAGTGGATATAAAGAAAAATTTTAATTTTTATTGACAGTATATAATCTTTAATATTATTAATATATTGAATATCTTAAATTTTTATCAAAACTTGTGATTATGGATTAACAAATATGCAGTGAGAAATGAAATAAGAACAGAGAAAAGCCGATGCTGCTGGCTGGCAGGCTTTTCAATGAATCAATTAAAAATTCAACAACCCATAAATCAAATTTGTCATGGTCCAAGGGCTAGAATAAAAATAAATAAAATATTATTTTAAAGAAAGAAGTGATGATATGTAGTGTTTAAAAGGACAACAAGGTGTTGGCAAATTGAGGTGCTTTGGTTCCTAAGAGATAGAGAACCTTCTCTTCAATCTTCATACTCTATTTTGTGATCATCATATCACAAATCAGCACTTGAATTAAGTTGAGTTTGTTGTGTTACTATCAATATATGTGAGAGACTAAGATGGGAAGAGCTCCTTGTTGCTCCAAAGTTGGGTTGCATAGAGGTCCATGGACTCCTCGAGAAGATGCATTACTCACAAAGTATATTAAAGCTCATGGAGAAGGCCAGTGGAGATCATTACCTAAAAGAGCTGGTAAATTGTTTGTCACAATTCACTTCTTAATTTCTCTCTCATATTCCTCCTCTTCAACTTTTCATCATTTAGCTTCTTCATTTTGATTTCTCTCTTACAGCTTCTTCATTTGTTTCTCACTTCTAAATCACTCTTCTATCTATCTATACATATCACATCTGGATATTTCTTCCTTTTTTATCTCTAATCTTTGTTATTATTTTTGTGGTGTTTATTACTATTGTTAAACGTTCTTTGTGTATATGCAATATGTCTGAGTCGTTTAAATGGCATCTTTCTTTCTGTTACACCATTATATTCAACTTTCTTCATTATAATAATTTTTGTTTTTCAATATTAATTAATATATTACTTCTTAACTTTTTATTATGTATTATTATCTTTCCTTCTGTTCTCGATCTCTTTTAAAAGATGTTTTTTAAGTTATGCATGTGGTCCTACTTTCTAAACATAAGGATAAACGTAACGTTAAAGTCGGATGAACTGGAGTAAAAAATAATAAAAAAGAAAAGATAGAAAAAGAAAATGATATATGTAGTAGGTGGCTTTAGAAGAAAAAAAAAGGTTAGGAAAAAATAAAGTAATATATTAAGAAAAAAGTTACGGTGAAAATAATATTTGAAAAAAAAACAGAGTAAAATAAGTAGTCCAAAAGAATTTTATGATGTTATATACTGATCATAAATTGTCATCAATATATCTGAAGGAGTTGACTTAATGTTAAATATGATGCATGAGTAATTTACTTTATGATAAAATTTTCTTATCTAATTTTTTTTTCAGGCGAGCGATAGATACATCAACAAATTAAATTAGATTTTAACTTTAGAGAATACTTAGGACATATGATATGATTAATACAAAATTTGAAAAATAAAACAAATTTGTTATTTAATATATTAATTGTTTTATAAGTACTCATATCTTAATGATAATTTTTCAAGGATTAAAAGATTTTTAAAAAGTTTAAAATACCCTTTACATATATATATTATATTATACGTGAGTGATGTGTATAAAAAATATTTGTACGGACAAGTTGCGCCATGATAGCTGTCAAATTTGCTATATATATAACAAGAAAATAACATTTTAATTAATTTAATCAAGTTGTATTGTCCCCACTTTCCATCAACCGAGTTAATTAAGCTTATAATTAAAAGTGCAGTGTCTTAATTTTGGTTTTGTTTAATAAGTTAGATATAACATTAATCATGGTTGGTGTATATATGGTTGATGCAGGGCTTCTGAGATGCGGAAAAAGTTGCAGATTGAGATGGATGAACTATCTGAGACCCGATATAAAGAGAGGAAACATAACTCCTGATGAAGATGATCTCATTATTAGAATGCATTCACTTTTAGGAAATAGATGGTCCCTTATCGCAGGAAGATTACCAGGACGAACAGATAATGAGATTAAAAACTACTGGAATACACATCTCAGTAAGAAGCTCAAAAATCAAGCCACAAACCACAAGTTATTAACTCATGTCTCACCACAGAAAGAGAAAAAAAAGGTCAATAATAAGAATAATAAGCAAAAGAATAATAATAATAACAAAGGGTCGGAGAAAACCTTAGTTTATCTACCGAAACCTATTAGGGTTAAGGCTTTATTATCACCTCTACCCAGAAACGATAGCACTACCTTCACTTTGGATTCAAATAATTCAGGTTCAGCTAGTGCATCAACAAGCCAAGAGAAAGTGCAAAGCCCGGATCAAGCAAATGAGGTAAACATGGTTCATTGGGATGATGGAGACATTAATGGGGGTATTGTATTCTTTGGTGAAGATCATGAACTAGTCAACAATGCCTCTTACGTGGAATCTCATTCTGATGACGTTCACACGGATCATGGTACGTTGGAGAAGCTCTATGAAGAATACTTGCAGCTCTTGAAGGACGAAGACAAACAAGATGAATTAGATTCTTTTGCTAAATCTTTATTGGTGTAAATGTACGAATAATATTTGTAATGATGCATGGAATAAAGAACATAAAGTTTGATGTAGCTAGCATGTCAACATTGTAGTATTATTTATCTCGTTGATTAGCATATCTTATAAATTACCATTACAATTATCAATTTAATCATATCATTTGATTTAATTATTAATTGCTGAATTATAATTAGATTTTTATTTTTAATTAATCACCCATGATGGTTAATGTCACCTGGGAAGTTTTTACTCTCAATTAATGTGGCTCTAAACATTGATTTTTTTTTCAATTTAACAATTTTATCAAATATTGGTGAATCCTAAGGGCGGGGTTAATTAATCGTTCTCACATTGTTATCCAACTTCCTAACAGTGCTTCTACACAATTTCGATCAGTTTTGTTCTTATCTCTTTAATTATAATAGAGCAAGCATATTATAATATTTATCTACTTCTCTATATGTTTATTAATTGATATATGAGTTTAAATTTAATGCATTGTGGTTTTGTGTTCCGTTTACCAATGACAAATAAAACAATGCATTCTAAACATTTTATATTTTCAAACCAATTAAAGTTAATAACTTTACTATATGTTTATAATTAAATAATAGTATAAAAAATTGAGTTATCAATGTATTCTAATTAAGAGTGCATTTAGGTAAATGTCTTGATTAGGTACTTATAATTGAATAAGTGTTTATTGTGCATATGTAATATGTTAGTAATTATATACAAGTTGTTTTTCATAATTAAGGAAAAATATGGTTAAATTATTTCAAATAAATTACCAGCTATTTTCATAATTTATCCTATAAAGTTAAATTACATAAATATTTATGTCGTAAGTATACTAAGTTTATTTATGATTTATTAAAAAAGTTTATTTGTAATATTCAGTTTCCAACACAGATCTCGATCTCGATCTTAATTAGTACGTTAGAAAGTGAGATAAACATGCTTCCAAGAAAGTGAGATAGGTTTGAAGCTTAGCTTCTCACGTGCTTACCTTCTAGTTCTAGTCCTCTTATATAGCTAGAATTCATTGATACAACAACGCCATATATTTAGCTAGTACTGTTAGTTACGAACTCGTGTGCATGAAAAGTAAAATAATGTTACAATTCAAAAACACTTAACTACTTTAACTTTAACTTTAATAATTGAGTGATTTCCTGTGATGTTTACATTGAAGTTCCTAAGGAAAAAACTTAATGAGGATTGACACTGACTTATTATTCAGGTTAAAAATTCGATATTTATATTATAAATCAAAGCAACTTCAAATTTTTAATATCAATTGTTGAGATTTGTCATCGTAAACCAAATTTTTAATATCAGTTATTGAAATTTGTTATTGTAAACCATGGCAGATTGCATCGATCTCTAGATATCCGTGACAAATTAAATGTCAGGGAATCTGATTTCTAATTAACGCGAAACTAAAAGAGCTTAAAGAGCATAATATTATAATAAGGATATTGCCTATTAGTGTAGTTAGAATATTGATTAAAAATTAAAAAAAAATATTTTGAATAAGTAAATTATAAATGAATGTAAAATCAAATACGTATATATAACAAAATTTAAATTTAATCATAGTATCAATATATAATTTATTAAATAAAAAAATTTTAATAAAAATTTTCTGGAATTTACATCTTTAGCAAATTTCACGGAAACATATTAGCATTTCCTTATTCATTTCTATAATTAGTTTACCGTATTTTCTAATGTTGTTTTTTTTTTTTTTCTCAACTTGCTGACTACACATCTTATGCTTAATAAAAGTCGCCGAAATTTATGCAAGAGGAATTGATAGTTTAATGGATCTGGTGTCAGATAATCCTCTTTTTTCTTTAGAAGAAAATAAAAAAATAAATGAAAGAGCGTGCAGTGCCATGTTTATATTAAAAAATTTATGGATGAGATCTGAGAGTATTAAAATGACATCGAATGCATCAACCATAACTTATATAATAATGGATGGATTTAATTAATAATTAACTAAATTGAATTATTAATTTTATTTAGGTTTGAATAAGACTGATGCTCCTCTATCTTTCCATTTGTGAATTAACTGTAATTCAGGCAAGGCCAGTTGATTAGGCAGAAATTAATTAATTATCAGGTTCTAACGAGTTCCTTCCACAATCAATAAGCTATTATTAATTTGATTTAATTGCAACCCCAACCAGGATATTAGCATATTTTTAAAGATATTGCAAACAATAAAACACAATCAAATAGAGTTATGAATAGAAATTACCAAAATTAAGGGAGTTACATCATTGTGCACTGGAAGATGTTGAGCAACTTGAAGATGGTGGCAATTCAGATGTTGTTTTCTGAAACTAAGAACTCAAAGTCGCAAATTTTGAAATAAAAAATAAAGGAACTCATGAGCCACTCTAAACAAGTCCTTGTCATACAGTTTGTTAGTTAGAATATCAAGCCTTTTTTTTTTTCAACTAGAATGTCATTTTAAATAAATATATTTATTTATTTCAGAAATATTAATATAAACTTTCCATACAATTTGTAATCTGAAATATTAAACTAAAATTAATTTATCAATTTAAAATGATATTTTAAACATTAATTAATAATAACAAAATTTGAAATCCTAGTAATTCAACGTTTGACTGTTGAACAAGGCTGAAACGATAATTTATAAATTGTTATTAAACTTAACTCACTTTGACCCAGTCTAAGTTAAGACAAAACGAAAAATAAAAGCAATATAAGGTATCTTGTATTTCACCTAATCGACATCCTAAAAACAAACAACAATAAAAGAAAAAACACATAAATAAACACGCAAAGTTGGTAGCATGATGCTATACATATATGAATGCACCAAACGAATTTGTGATTAAAATAAGTTTGTTGGAGAATCTTTGGTAATCTCCCTTCCGCCCTGTATTGGAAAAATTTGAAATGATGTTATCTAAGTCAACCACTACTTGGGTGAGTGTAACTTTTGCCTTTTATTAATTAATAGTTTAAGATAATCTCAGCACAAATATTATTGAGTTTAATTTTCATATATAAAATGATTTTATACAGATATTTAAGAAAAGATGATTATGTAAAAGATAATCATGAAATTCCTTTTGTCTAAAATTATTTAATTCTTATTATTATGCAATGACATCAATATTATTTTACGTCGTTAAAATTAGGTAATTCAATCTTAAAAATTAAGTTATAAAATGAAGACTATTTTTTATTTATATATATTCAATCGGTTTTATTTTTAGATGATATGAGACTATCATTAACAAAAATTATTAAAATTTTTTATAAAATAAGAAATGATAATTATATAAATTATCACGATTTTTTACTGCCAACCAATTTTGACAATTTTAATAGCCACAAAATAGTGTTAATGGCTGGAATTTTCTTTAAGAATGAAGAATGAAATTTTTTAAGGATTTAGAATTAGAAATTCAAATAAAATAAATCACCAAAATCTTAATTAATCCTTAAATAATGGAGACAAAATCTTCCCCCGAAACAAGATACAAATTGGGAAACGCAGAAGAAACTTGCAAATTGTTAAAAAAAGAAATCACCACATGACTATCAAATGTCTGAAGTACAGTGGATCTAGAGCTAACGACCCATGACATCACGTGTTAATCTAAGGTTTCACCAAACCCTTTATCTAAGACACTAGCTTCTTTAGTCACTTGTAAACCTTTCAGGTGAGAGATTATTTAAGGTTTCACCTAAAACTTTATCTAAGGAAAGTATTATTTAAAACAAAACAAAACACTGTATTTGTTAAATTTTTAGGTAAGAGATTGCACGTGATGTAAAATATTCTCATGGCCAGACATTTTGGTTTTAGTCCAGAATAACTCAGGTAAGAGAGTGATTGACCCATCAATCACATGAAAATCTAACGTAGCCCATACTCAAAATTGATGGTTACAACTTACAAGACCAAAATAGCAGAACTTATATGGATCAAACATATCAACATAATTAGCATACTGGGCTTCAGGCCCATTGTAATTTAATTGGACCTTGTGACCACACCAAAGTAAAGGTGTAATTAATTAACTCCATTTTATTGTTTTATTTTCTTCCATATTTTGCCTTCACGGTCCACACTGCAGTCAAAGCCTGGGTATGATAACATCATCGTCAATGTGATAAACACCTTAAATATAGGTTAAATAAAACGCAATCGGTCAAGCAAAGCTAGCTAACGTTTTTGTTTTTTCTTTTCAATTTTCAAGGAAATAAACCACTGAAAGGAACATTTAAAGAAATTAGCATCTTATATCGCAATATGTTCAGACATTTTACGCTTCCTACTTTGAATCCTCTCTCGTTTATTTGACGTACGGTGTATATATATATATATGTCCAAAAATTCAGCACATTCTGTATATGCCAATAGAGTAGAGATTCACGCAGAGAAAAATTGTTCTTAAGATGACTACTTTTATCAAAATAAACTAAAATAGAATACGTATTTATTAATTTCTAAAAGTGGAGTTTGATTTATAAAACTAAATTTGTGACATACAGCTAATCAAATACGTATTTGTTTGACTACGTTGAAGGTTATACGTGCATATTTTTTTGTTTAATCTTCATCACTCAGATACGATATTCCATTGAATATATATATATGAATTGAAGACTAACTTTTGCTCGAGCACTGCAGTTTCGCTGATGTGTGTGATAGAATGTTTTGAGTAGTGTGTAGAAAAGAAATAGACTTAAAAAATTAAAACAAAAAGAGTGTTACTAATATTTTTTTTCTCTAAATTTTAATACATATTATATAAATTAAAATTGATTAATAAAAAAATAAGATAAGAGTCATGAAATTAGACATACGACTCACAAAAAATATTTTTAATTTAACAAATAAAAATGTATTAAGAGTGCATGGGAGAGAATGTACACTGCTACTAACATTTTTGTTTGAATTGGGCATAGCCACGTGGGTTCCGATTGTGGAATCGAGATTAGCGTGTGTTAGGTCTACTGTCTCAACAGTGAGACTGAGACAAAACCTTCGTAACTTTTTCTTTTTCATTTTCATTTTTATTTTTATTTTCAACATTACCGTCATCTAATATTTGTCTTTAGTGACCATCTTCCTTGCACTTAACATTTGACACGCAATCAATAAACTTTAATTTCTGCTGCTCCTATTAAGACAAAATTTTCATCTTCTATATATATAAGCTTGCGATTACTCCTCAGTCAAGACAATAACATATAGTTTCCTTCTATGGGGTTCAATGCAGAGGCAAAGGCGAGTTTACACCAACCTTGCGCAGCTTGCAGGTTATTACGCCGCAGATGCGACAATAATTGCCTACTTGCTCCATATTTCCCAGCTGATCAAGTTGAGAATTTTGTCTCAGTGCATAAAGTGTTCGGTGCTAGCAACGTTATCAAAATGATTCAGGTGTTGGATTTATATACATATCTTCATCATGTACCCATTTTAGTAGTAAGTACTTAAGTAGTAACCAAAGATTTATCTAATAAAAAACTTGCATATATTTTAGTCTTATTTGTTTATCTACTATTTCTCTTATTATATTGTGATGGAATACAATTGATTAAACTATCTGTGCTAACTGATACTATGGCATCATTAAAGTTATTTTTGTATATTAATTGTAGATGGTTGAGGAAACAAAGAGAGAAGATGCTGTTAAAGCAATGGTGTATGAGGCGACAGCAAGGGTTAGAGACCCAGTTTATGGGAGTGCTGGAGCTATTTACCAGTTACAAAAGATGATTGAGGAACTGAAAGCAGAGGTGGAATTGATGAAAACTCGGGTATCAATGATGCGACAACAAAAAGAGCAGTTGTTAAACATTCGTAACAACAACGCTCTTGATACTTTAAGTTTGTCGGTAAACTATGATGTTCCCATGGCTTCAGATCCATTTGAATTTCCTGTACAAGCTGGTTGGCTTGTATAGCAACATTCATAATAATATGTCAATTAACGCACTCTAGCTAGAACACTTGTATAATTCTTTTAACAAAATTACTTTGTAAACTATGATTATCATTATTACCAAGGTGCGTATGCATTCACAATTATACTGTAATTGCATTATAAGAGCAAATAAAAGTCTCGTGGATAGAAATTGCCAACAGCCCGTAATTTTTTCCTAAAATTTAAACCATGACTAACTATGTATTAGTTCTTCATTTGATTTTTAACTTTCGACTTTGTCCTCGCAAGACAACAATATCTATGGATATCCATAGAAAGAAATTCACCCCTACACCAATAGTTAACATTGTCTAAAGCAAATTTTGAGTAAAAACTTATACATTATAATCTTTTTGAACTTTTTATCAAATATAACAACAACATTTTAGGATCTTTTACTTTGGGGAAATTAATAACAAATTTTTTTAATTAGTAAACTTAAAACGTGATTTTAATTTTCTTACTTTTACACCTACTTCCACCATGTATAGAGCTAATGATCATACTAATTAAATGACATTGCTCAACTTCTATATAAGGTGGTTCCTATTTTTTTTTTTCCAAATTATCAGTGAAAAGATTCAATTATAATAAAGGATGTAGCTATATATGTAGGCAGAAGGAGTGCCATGTGATATATAATAAATACAAAGTGTCAAAGTCTGACCAGAGAGACAACCCCATGCATATCACAAAACCAAAAGAGTTTGCCCCCACAATCCCAACCAACCAATAAAAATGAGAGGATCCTACGTGAATTATCAACGCCTAACTTTGTTAGAGGTGGAAAATGGAGATATGGCATGATTTCTAATATATATCGACAAAATGGCTGTAATATCTTTGAGCCATGTTATCTAATTTCAAACAGAAGACTAGTATGAAGAGCATGGAAGAAAAAGAGCTTGTATGAAATTCATACATCTAGATGATGAAAGCTTTGTTGTTTGGTCTATTAATAAAATAAAAATTCGGTACATACCTGAAAATGTCTTACAAATTACTGCATCTTTTTCGTATAAAGTCCTGTGACAATTGGAGAGATGCTAATTCTTAAACGAAAATCTTTGGTTGTCTTGTTCAAATTTGAGAATGCAGAGACCTTTCCAAAATTCTAGAAGCCACACAGCATGACTTAATTAAGCTTGCTACGAACAGCTTCTCAGTAATTTACATACCCATCAATACATTTCCTCTTATTCATCAAATTTTATTAAAAATACTAAACTTTGATGAATCTCACATCATTATTTAATGTTTCAGGTCAAAATTTATAAAAAAAAAATGTGTCAGATAACTAACTAACATTCTTCTCAGAAAATAAAGAGGTTTACACAAGCACGTTCTATTATACAGTAGTTTAAGATAATTAATACACTAAGTATTAGATTTTATCTTGAAATTGTTTAACATTGAATAAAGTTTTTTCTTATAAATATATAAAGTGTACTCCAAGAATTTTGATTTTCGAGAAAAGGAGTACAAGACCTTTTAACAATAACCTTTTGAGTATTCTACATTTTAGCGTTACAATTAATTTATAAAGGGGTGAGCAAGAGTGATGACCTTAATAAAACAACTTATTGGAAGCATATATCCTTTTAATTTTGTACTTGCATGAGGAGCTTGTCTTCCACCTTGTTCACCTTACAATATAGTCTTTGAACAATTTTAATCCCTAGATTTTTAATTAATTAGTTTCTAATTTTATATTTTAAATTATACGATTTTAATTAACTTCACGTTTAATAATTGATAAAAAAATATTAACTTCACTGTAGAGTATTAATCTGGATACGAAGAGTCGAAGACAGATCATAAATATATACTAATGCTGATATAAAAAAATTTAATTGTTTAATTTTAGCCCTCATAGTTTTCAAAGTGTATAATTTTGGTCCGTTGACCATGACCATGGGTGTTAAGCGATAAAATCACTATACCACTTAAGAGCATTTGATATAAGTATTATCAAGCAAGTTTTTTTCTCACTTCAAATCCTAATTTATAAATTAAAATGAGTGGTGTGGTAATTTTTGTTAGTTTATTAGGTTCCATGTTTTATGCTTCATGTTTTATGTTCCATGTTTCAAGGTTCCATGTTTTAAGGTTGTAAAGTTAGCTTAGTTTTCAATATAAATTGCAGAACTTCATAGCTTCTGGCAGTTGTACATTTTCATCTTCTCAGAATATTCAATATATTGTATAGACTCTCTCAAATTCTCTTTCAATATTTTTTTACTAACATGGTATCACAGCAACGATCCTTTTAGGACCTTCAGTCGGGTCTGTTGACCCGGATCCGCGAAACCCTACCCGGATCCGACCCGGCCGTACAGCTCAAAAAAAAAAAAAAAAAACCTCACGAAACCCTACCTTGCTGCTCTAGCTAGCCGCCGCCGGCGCCTTCTTCTTCTTCCCACCGCCGCCAGACCGGGAGAGGTGCTGTTCTTGTTTTCCTCTTCTTCCCACCGCCGTCAGACCGGGAGATCCACCTCCACTGTCGGGTTCCCACGGCTGTCCACAACCTGCCTCGTTTTCACTGACTTCACCTTCCACTCCCTCGCCGCCGCCGCCGTTGAAGGAGCCGCCGCAACCGCCGCCCGCACGGAGAGGGAGCGCGCGCGCACGGACAGCGGCGACGGAACTCTACGAGGGGTAGTAAGAGGGCGAGGGGCGACGAAAGTGGAAGAAGAGAGCGGTTTTGTGGCGGATTAATGAGTCAAACTTAAGGCCATTGTGTGTGTGTGAAGTGTTTTGGTATCGAAAAATTGAAGTTTTGAGGGTTTGTTGTTCCATAAGAGAGAAAGTGAAGAGAGAGAGTAAGTAAACAGAGAGAGAGAAAGTGTTGACTGAAGTTTAAAAAAAAAATAAAAAAAAAATAAAAAAAATCCAATTATGGAAAAAGTAGAGATTGTTCATCCAATTTCAGTAATCCTTAATGGTCCTAACTACACTCATTGGGTTGAGGCCATGCGAGGATTTCTCAAAGGACGTAAACTATGGCGATATATAACTGGTGATATCAAATGCCCTACTCAAATTCTTGCTGAAACTGATAGTGCCTTTGTTGATAGATTGGAAGAATGGGATAGTAAGAATCATCAGATTATCACTTGGTTCAGGAATACCTCCACTCCTAGCATTCATCTTCAGTTTGGTCGATTTGACACAACCAAAGAGGTATGGGATCATTTAAAAAATCGTTATACTATATCTGATTTGTCTCATCAATATCAATTGTTGAAGCAACTCCATACTCTTCGGCAAAAGCCAGGACAAGCGGTTTTTGATTTTCTTGCTCAAATGGAGACTATTTGGGATCAGTTAATCTCATGCGAGCCAAGCTTGAAGGATGCAAAAGATGCTAAAGAATATGAGCAGTATCGCAATCGTACTCGTCTTATTCAATTTTTGATGGCACTTAATGATGAATATGAACCAGTCAGTGCATCCTTACTACACCAAAGTCCGCTGCCTACTCTAGAGGATGCTCTTCCCCGATCGAAATCGAAGAAACAAGACTAGAGCTTACTCAATCCAAGTCGACTTAGCCTTTTTTGCCGCAACCGACAAACAGAGTAACTACTTTGTCGCAATTGCCATCAAACAGGTCATATTCTTCCACAATGTCCCACAGTGGAATGTCATGCATGTAAAAAGATAGGTCATATTGCTTCACATTGCCCTACTCGTCGCTCAAAGACTACTTCATATAAACAACGTCCACAAACTTCTAGGCCTGTTTTTGCTGCTGTTGCTACTGCCAATGATTCCTCAGCATCCTCCTCATCCATCCCTGTTCTCTCTGATATCGAGTCTCTCCTCAAAAAAGCTCCTTCTCTCTCATGGTAATACCGATCTGACCTTATCAACCATTTCGGTAATGATGCATGGTATTTTGATTCTCGGATGTTGTCATCACATGACATCAAATTCAAAATTCTTTAACTCCATATCATCCATTAATATTGCATCTCCTATCCATACTGCTGATGGATCTCTCATGAATGTCAGTCATAAAGGCTCCATTTCCATATCCAAACTCACTCTACCTGACACGTATCTTATCCCCAAATTAAACTTCAATTTAATTTCTGTGGGACAATTGGTTGATCTTGGTTATGATATAAACTTCTCTTCTTCTGGTTGTCATGTGCGGGATCGAATAACGAAGAAGGTCATTTGGATGATGTAAAGTTGGAAGACTTTTTCGGTTGGACACATTACATGTTCCTCCCACACAAAATCTCTGTGCTACCTCTGTTTCCTCTTCTCTTCAGTTATGGCATCAACGTCTTGCTCACACCTCTCTTGGAAAATTACGTCCTCTTATCTCACAATGGTACTTAGGATCCATTAAAGATGAATCTTTTGATTGTGTGTCATGTCAAACTTGCTAAACAACCAAAGATTATCTTTCAATAAAAGTACTTCTATTTCTAATTCCTCTTTTGATTTGGTGCACTCGGATATTTGGGGTCCTTCTCCAACTCCCTCAATGGGAGGGGCACGCTATTTTGTAATATTCATTGATGATTATTCTCGTTTTACATGGGTTTATTTAATGAAAAATCGTCATGAACTACCACAGATTTACATCAACTTTGCTTCAATGGTTAGAACTCAATTTTCAAAAACTATCAAGGTATTTAGACGCGATAATGCAATGGAATACCGAGATACAAAATTGTTAACCTTTCTTGCAGAGCAGGGAACCTTGTCTGAGTTTTCATGTCCAGGAACATCTCAACAAAATGGTCGTGCAGAGAGAAAGCATCGTCATATTCTTGATTCTGTTCGTGCGATGCTTATCTCTTCATCATGTCCCGAGCGTGCATGGGGGGAGGCTGTCTCTCAACAATGTTCATGTCATCAATCGTCTCCCATCAATTGTTCTTAATAATGTTTCTCCTTTTGAACGTCTTCATAACACTATTCCAGACTATAATTCTCTCAAAGTCTTTGGTTGTGTTTGTTTTATACTTCTTCAACCACATGAACATACAAAGCTTGAACCTCGTGCTCGTCTCTGTTGTTTCCTTGGATATGGGACTGAACATAAAGGTTACCGATGTTGGGATCCTATCTCTAGACGTGTTCGCATCTCTCGTCACGTCATTTTTTGGGAACATCGTATGTTCTCATCTATGTCATCTTTTGAGTCTATTCCCTCTACACAACATCCATATTTCACCAATCCCTATATTGTACTTTTTCCTGATAATATTCATGCAGGTTCATCTGATACATTCACCGATCCTTCTATTGCACTTTCTCCTGAAAACATTAATGCAGGTTCATCTGATACGTCTACACCAAATGATACATCCATACCATCGATGTTCCCAATGACTCTTCTTCAACGTCGATCCTCGCTTCTTCCATCGTCCAGGTAAGGCAAAAGAATGTTCCTCCATATCTTAAAGATTATCATTGTTTTTCTACCATACTTCAATTACATGAACCACAGTCTTATCATGAAGCCTTTACCGACCCGCACTGGCAACTAGCTATGAAAGAAGAATTGCAGGCCTTGGAAAAGACTCATACTTGGGATTTGGTTGATCCTCCATCAGGTAAGACTCTTGTAGGAAGCAGGTGGGTATATAAAATCAAACATAAATCAGATGGCTCTGTTGAATGTTATAAAGCACGTCTAGTTGCAAGAGGATTTACTCAGGAGTATGGTATTGACTATGAAGAAACTTTCTCTCCAGTTACTCGTATAAATTCTGTCCGCACACTCCTTGCTATTGCAGCTAGTAAACAATGGACACTCAGTCAGATGGATGTCAAGAATGCATTTCTTAATGGAGATTTGACAGAAGAAGTTTACATGCAACCACCTCCAGGTTATATTTGTCCACCAAACAAGGTTTGTCTTCTTAGGAAAGCTTTTTATGGTCTTAAACAGGCTCCTCGTGCATGGTTTGAGAAATTCAGCTCCACTGTAAGTCAACTTGGTTTCTCATCCAGCCCTCATGATTCTGCTCTCTTCATTCGCAAGACTAATCATGGCACTGTACTTCTTTTACTCTATATTGATGATATGATTATTACTGGAGACGATGCATCAGGTATTGCTAATCTTAAGGAATCTCTCAGTCATCACTTCGAGATGAAAGATCTTGGACCTCTAAGTTATTTTTTAGGACTTGAGGTTACTTCCTCGTCCAATGGTTTGTTTTTGTCTCAAGCAAAGTATGCTTCTGATCTTCTCTCACGAGCTAGTCTTACAGATAATCATACCGAGTCCACTCCTCTTGAGCCAAATGTTCGGTTCACTCCTATGGATGGTACTGTTCTAGACAATCCTACTCTCTACGATTACGCTTAGTAGGAAGTCTGATATATTTGACTGTTACACGACCTGACATTTCTTATGCAGTTCATCTGGTTAGTCAGTTCATGTCTGCTCCTCGCTCTACTCATTATGCAGCAGTTCTCCGTATTCTTCGTTATGTCAAAGGTACATTGTTTCATGGACTACACTTCTCTACTCACTCATCCTTAGTTCTTCAAGCTTATTCTGATGCTGATTGGGGTGGAGATCCAACTGATCGTCGTTCTACTACTGGATATTGCATCTTTCTTGGGGATTCTCTCATTTCATGGCGCAGCAAGAAACAAAGTCTGACAGCTCGTTCTAGCAATGAAGCTGAGTATCGAGCTCTTGCCGACACTACTTTAGAAATTCTGTGGATCCGTTGGCTTCTTGATGATCTGGGTATTACTCAATCTTCTCCTACTGATCTTTACTGCGATAATCGTAGTGCTATTCAAATTGCACATAATGATGTTTTTCATGAACACACCAAACACATTGAGATTGACTGTCACTTTATTCGTCAGCATATTATTCGTGATGCTCTTCGACTTATCTCTATTGGACTCTTGATCAACCTAGAGATCTATTTACCAAAGCTCATCATCCTGGTCGCTTCAAAAACTTGTTTCCAAACTCAAGCTGGTTTCTTTATCACCTACTTGAGTTTGTGGGGGGATGTTAGTTTATTAGGTTCCATGTTTTATGCTTCATGTTTTATGTTCCATGTTTCAAGGTTCCATGTTTTAAGGTTGTAAAGTTAGCTTAGTTTTCAATATAAATTGCATAGCTTCATAGCTTCTGGCAGTTGTACATTTTCATCTTCTCAGAATATTCAATATATTGTACAGACTCTCTCAAATTCTCTTTCAATATTTTTTTACTAACAATTTTATTGAATGGAATATCTCTATTTAATTTTGAAATAAAGTTATTTAGAGTTAGATTTTTTATTTTAAAAGAAAATTAATAATAAAAATAAATATAAATTCAGCACACAAATTACTAAAATCATTTTAAACTCAGATTAATTTATCTAAAATTATGATAGTTAATATTTTATGGCGACTTTAGATAATTCAATTACATGTGGAGTTGATACATGAAAAGTACGTATCTACCCCTGGGCCTGGGTAAGATAAAGTGTATCATTCGAGTGGGTCCCGCCCGAGTTGCGTGCTCTAAAAAGAGAGAAAGTAGATTTGAGAACTTAGGACTTAGATTCACTTACCAGCTTACTTAGAATATATTGTACACTGAATCTTTCGTTTCAGCAACAAGAACCATCTCAGAAACTTTACGTGGATCACAATTATGCTCATGTTTTCATTTCATTCCACTCATGCCATTGCTATTTATGATTGTCAACCAAAAACTATAAGCGCACGCACGTTGTTTTTCACCTTTTCTTATCAACTTTGAATGAACCCACTGAATGGAATGATTTTCTGAATCCTCAACAATAATAACATTTAATATTATTTACATGTTAGCGCAAAAAATTATTATTAATATGCATTTATAATAATATCATTAATCAAAATTATATAAAAAAATGGAAGGAATACAAGGATACCACAAAAATAAGCATTTATAAGTTTTATACCTAAGTAATTAATTCTTAGGGCAGGGCGAAAGGGTGTTTGGCAGGACCTTGAGGATAGGATTTTCATAAGTGCATCTTCAAAACAATTGAAAAGTAAAAGGGTCTCTCTTACAAGAAAGATAAAGATAGTGCTAACTCTTATCATTTCATGGCCACAAGGACAAGCGATTAACCGTTGATTTTTGCGGTGAGTGCCACGTGTTACTATCAAGAGCGCACGCAGAAACCTCTTTAGATTGATTTCTCGTAGACCCCACATGGCTAACCACTGACCAACCATTTGACAAAGACAACGTAAGTGAACAAGAGATAATGCTTAAAACGGCGTCGTAGTGGTCCTCAACTTGGGTTGTCGTGTAATTGGCGCAGCAGAAAAAGGTTGTGTTGGAAAACCGACAGCGTAGAGCAGAATGATAACGAAAACGAATACGAAAACCAAAAAATAAGTGTCATCACTCCTCAACCTTATTCTTCTTCTTCACTCTCTTATTTGATTCTATTGGATTCATCTCTTTATTCACCTTGATCCGTGATCTGCGAATTTCTCACTTGGTTAGTTCACGAGATCCTTTTCTCTTTTCTCCGTTTTGGGCTTCAACCTTTTCATCTGTTTGCCTCTTTAGTCTGATTAGTACTGTTATATTGTCGATGTTGTATTACATGTGTGTCTGCGCTTCTTGGGTGGTTTGAATTTGGGGATTTATATTTATTTTGTAGAAATTTTTCGGATTTTCATTCGGGTGTTGACTCACTGATTTATATGCTTCTTATGACTATGGATGGTTTGGATGCTTGACCATTTTGATCTGTTTTGCTTAGTCTTTTAAATTGAATCCTTAGAGAGACACTTGTATGCAAGAGAGTTTTCAGTTTGTTTGTGTTATCTGTTCCTTGTCCTTTTGAAATTTATATATGATTTGGTGAGTGAATGTAGAAAACCCAAAATATGACACAGCTTTTGAAAATTGAGATTAAGACCCCAACCCCCTATTTTTGTGCGGGGCACGTTAACATTGTAAATTCAAATAGTCTTGTGCATAAGTTTGACGGTTTAGGCTTGAAGCATGTTTTGTGATAGAAATGCATTAGTGGTAGACTAATTTCTGGCTATTTTTCTTTGTGCTTTTGTGTTTCCTACTTTGTCATACTTAAATCCCGTTAAAGACGTTCAGACTTTTTGCACTAATAATGATTTTATTTTACTTAGAAAGGATTAAGAATGAATAGATAAATGATGGCTGCAGCAGAAGCAAGGGCTCTATGGCAGAGAACTGCTAACCGTTGCTTTGTACAAGAAGATGCGAAAAGAGCTCCCAAGTTGGCTTCTTCATGTGCAACATCAAAATTGGTTGATGCTGGACCTGCCAGTCCAACAGATGAGTCTGATCATATTGCAGTTAATGTCACCCATTTTTATAGGAAATCGTCAGTTTCTAATCTATCACCAGACTCTAGGTGGTGGTTGCATTTGCAACCTGATTATGGGTATCAAAGGGGTTTAACTTTTGAACAGTTAAATGCTCTAGAGCATGAGGTAAAAACTTTGATAGCTAGTGATGTATGTAAAAATTCTGAAGAACTTCGGGAGTTAATGGATGTGATGGCAAAACATGAGAAGTTGAACACTGATAGTGTTGGCTGCTCCGAGTCCTCCAAGAAAACAAATGATTTTTCCTTGGAATCAGATTATTCTTGGATTGAAAGCGATAAGGCCGAGCCATGGTGGCGAACTACAGATAGAGATGAGTTAGCTTCATTTGTTTCACAGAAATCACTTGACCATATAGAAAATTGTGATCTTCCCCCACCACAGAAGAAGCATCTTAGAGGATACCCATGTCCTCGTATTATTAATAAGGAGAAAATAAAGACGACATCTTATGACGGGGAAGCCAAATCCATAAACTTTCCCAATTTGACAGCTCACTCACAAGGAAGTTTAGATTCTGGATTGGTGCATAAGAAGCTGGGGATTGCAGCCAATGAAGGACTTTTATATTTTGCTTCTGACCAATGTTCAAGGTAATTTGCTGTTAATGTCAGATGATTGCATTCATAGTGCCTTAAGTGGCTAAAGTCAAAATCTTTAGCCATAAAAAGTTGACAAATAACGGAATGATATTCTACCGTAGATTTTATTCTGTAGTTTGTACAGGCTTCAATGTCTCGTAGCTTTTATGAGACTGTAATGCATGCTAGCAATTTTTCTTTCTTTCTTTCCTGTTTTCCTGTTTTTTCTTTTCAAGTAGAACTCATGTACATTTTGTGTTTTTGATTTGCTTATTTGTTGTGCTTGCAACATTGTTTCAGTGATACCCCCAAGCATGAGGATGTCACAAAGAATCAACATATTTTAGAAGGAGACCCCAGCAAATCTCAACTATTGGAAGCATTGTGCCACTCTCAAACACGCGCAAGGGAAGCAGAGGAAGCAGTAAAAAAAGCCTACGCAGAGAAAGAGCATATTGTTACTCTCATTTTTAAACAGGCATCACAACTCTTTGCCTATAAGCAATGGTTACAACTGCTGCAGTTGGAAACTCTCTGCAGTCAGATTAAGAACAAGGATCAGCCAATCTCTGCTCTCTTTCCAGTGGCTCTTCCATGGATGTCCTATGAAAGTAGGAGCTTAAGGAAGAGAAAGCAGAAAATATCCAATGGCAAGAAAGAAGAAAGGCAAACCAACCCAAAATGTGATATTACAACATATGTTGTTGCATTTGCTTTAGGATTGAGTCTTGTTGGGGCTGGTTTGCTTTTGGGATGGACAGTGGGTTGGATGTTGCCTCGTTCGTAGTTCTCTAAGATTTGGATCATAGTAGTCCTTCTTGTTACAAAGATTGATGAACAAAGGGAATTGATTATGGGGAAAACTGACCTTAATTATTTTATCAGATATGTATGTAGTTTTGTAGATGTGTTAGTGTGTCTTATCTTGTAATTACTAAATTGTGTTTTTGTAATTGTATCTGGTTTGTTAATGAGATGATGTACATAAATCTATTTTGTATATGATGTTATTTTTCTTTCAATATCTTTCTGGAAAGAGAAAATTCCAATGGACAAACTGCCAAAAACTTCACTTCAGTGACTAACTACTAAGATCAAAATGTTGGGGATGGCTCTTTGTTGAGGGGAAAGGGCAACATCATGTAGGACAGATACTGTGATGGAACTATCGTAGCCGTTGAGTTTGCCGTATACTGTATGGCTGTATACAATGGTAGAATTTGTGTGCCAATATTTTGTTTTATGCATTTATTCGTATCTGTATTTTTATTTTTATTTTTATTTTAAAGGAGATCGTATCGGTAATAAAATACCATATTCTGACCAGACAAGTCAACAATGGACGGCCTATTATACACTAAAAAATATGACTAAAAATATTTTGATGACCCTTATCTTACTCTCTACCGTTGATTCCATTCTACCAAGAAAATCTAATTCAGTTGGTTGAACTGAAATGTAAATTGTTGACTTGCAAACCCTTAGTATTTGTTTTTTGAGTTTGAATTATATGTAACTAAGATCTTTCCAGTGTTTCTTGAGATAATTTAGTATTTCTATTTTTATAATTCTAAAATATTTATTTTCAACTCATTTTCTATAATTTATCAATTAAATTACTCAAAATTCATCAAAAAAACAACAAATTTTAGCTAATATAAAAAATTATAAACTTTCATTTCTTTGCAACTAATAATATTTTTCAAATTTTATCAAGTCTTCACTAATTTAAAATTCGCAACATAAAAAATTATTTTCCAAGTTATTTCTTGTCACAGATCCATCGTAACACAGTCAAATATTTGAATAGATAAAATAATTGAAAGGTTTGGGTAGAAAAAACTAACAAGACAAAATGTATCTAATTAATAAAAGACGTTCTACCTCATACTATAATATAATAGTATATGGTAATCATTAATCAAACCTCTAAGGCCCAATACTGTGACAGTTTCCTTTGTTTACGTCATCTTGGTCGTCCAAATAGTCTTGCTGACGTATTCAACTGAAGAAGGTTGGTTCAGTTTGTTGGTTTGGGTCAGCATAGCGGGCTGTTTGTGTTGAGACCATTAACAGCCCACTAGCCCAATCACAAGTCAAATGAAACCATTTAGTAAGATATATGGGCCGAAGTGTAGGGCCAGCAATGGAAAATTGAGAAGGAAAAAAATAAAAAAGAGTGAGGATAGTAGAAGATACGAAGCTAAGAAATTGGAAGGCAGAAGGGAAAAATCGAAATTGAAATCGAAAATGGCAGTGATGGAGAGGTTGAAGATGTTCGTCGTTCAAGAGCCTGTTGTCGCCGCTTCCTGTCTAATCGCTGGTTTCGGTATTCTCCAAACCCTAATCTAATCTTTACTCTCTTTCCCTTTTGCGATTAATTTCATGTGGAAAACCCCGTTAGTCATGATTGATTTATCTTTCTATCTGTAATTAGTTATTGGTATTCGTTCCTGTGAGATTGATGTAATGGTGCTGTCGATTTCCGGAAAATGATAGAAATTTGTAATTTTAGTATTTCAAAGGTTTGGAAGTGGATGATGAACGAGATTCGATTTTGTCAGATACCCCAGATATTCAGCATGTCCAATGTTAGTTTTATGAGTGTTAGCGTGTGTGAGAGTGCGCGCTTTTAGTATGATCTTAGGTTGTGAATTCTGCTGTATTTGCAATTCAAGAAATTGTGAATGTGGGTTCTTAATCCAGCAACATGATTATACCATTTGGATCATAATTATGAAAATAATTCTTCCTTTTATAGCCTGAAGTTTGCTTGAAAATAATGCTTAAGTTTGGCATGCATCATATGGATCACAATCAAGAAAATAATCCTTCTTGTTGTAGCCTTAAGTTTGTCCACCTAACTGCCTGAATCTTCTATGCCTTTTATCTGATAAGACTACATGACCGATACCGTTGAAATCAAATTGTTCTTTGAATACTATTGTGTAAAACAATAGAATTCTGTTTTCTGGGTTCCTGTTTCCTTTCTCTTAGTTCCCCCTTTTGTGTGTTAGGAATGGTAGAAGGCTGGTAAGAGGTTTGCCTCTGGTTTCAAAATTTCTTTTGATTAATTAATGCTCTCTGTAACCTATGTATGATGTGTCACAAGTCTTCTCAAAATTAGATTTAGCTTAAAAGTTAACATATTCACTTATTATGCTGTGTAATCCTCCTCAGGTCTATTTCTTCCAGCTGTTGTGAGGCCCATGTTGGATTCATATCAGGCAACTAAGCAACCTCCACAACCTGCTTTGAGCGATGTGAGTGTTGGGACACTGACTATGCAATATTGTTTTCAAATCCAAACAGTTGTATAAATTTATATAATATTTTGTTTCATTGCTGGTGATAATATTCTTCATACTAAAATTCTTTTTAGTTGTGCTGTTTTCAATTCTAGAGTTCCAGAATCCTGAATAATCTTCCCTTTCTTCCAATGTTTGTACAGAGTACGCCATCCCCTTTTTTCTGAATAATGTATAATCAGAGCCTTTAATGAAAGGGTGTTTTGAAACAGACGAGTTTCTGCATCAGAGTGTATGCAGCTCGGTTTTGAAAACAATACTTCACTCATCCACTCATACAAGTTGACACAGTTCTTTTTAAGTATCCTCGAATAGATGTTAAACTGCTCTTAGTAGATGGAATTGCTCGTTTTGACTGTTTATATTAGATGTGCTTTCTGCCACCCACCGCTACATTTATAGTTTCCTGATACTGCTGTCTTGCTCGTTGCAGGTGGTTGCAGGTATGACTGGTAAAAAGTAAGATGATTTACTTGAGAGATACACAAGACCAAATTTGCCAACTTCCTTGTTTGAACTTAGTTTTATTCTCATTGTGAGAGAAATAAGAGTATTGAATGTTGAATCTAGCTTCCCTTTTTGATGATCGCTATCTATTCTGGAATCATCCAGTGGTTTCATTTCATATTAATTTAGCTTATGAGTGGGGTTGACATGTCAGTTTCCCTGCGCTTGATTAATGCTGCCTGTACTTGCTAATACAATTTCTGATATTGTTTCGGAATGGTTCATTGTGAAGAATTTTTAGATACGTACTTGAACACGTGAAAGTTGTTTAGTATTTGACATCTAAATATTAAGAACACTACTAACATTTTGATGTGAGTTTTTAGGCGGTCCTCTTAAATACTGAAAACTTGAGGAATCCCCAAGTACCCTATAAGAATAAAATTCTTGACGGGATATGCAAACGATTTTATATTTTCATTTCCCCTGGGTCAAGCGTTTTTTAAAACTATTCGATTATTGTTTAAATAACTGACAATTCAAAATTTAAAATCCTGTTGAATTTCATAAATGTTATTTAAAACCAAAATGAACTTAAATTTTGAAGATCATGGCCTGATGTTATCAGCCGGGGTTTGTCATTTTATGTAGACATTTTTTATCTCTGATATAATAATTATTAAGGTAATATACATTACACAAATATGGTTCTAAATGACTTTAAAGAAACAACAGCACTGTGTTATCTTTTAATTTATTGACGCATTTGAATAATTGAATCTTGTAAATCGAAATAATAAAATAAATGAATTTAAGAGAAATTGTGGTATATAGGGTTGGGCGATTTTTAATAAATTCGTATCCCTGCTATGATAACAGATCACGTAAGTGACGTAAATAAGGCAAGTGTTTGTATTGTTGTCTTCTTGACGATAGTTTACACTCGGCAGTTTGCACACACTAGTTAACAATGAAACACACATTGGTTAATATTTATGAATAGATTGACTATGGGACAAGAATTCCGTTGAAGGAAAGTTGGGAACAGATTGGTTCGATAATCAGTGGATACTTGTTAACTAAAATTTACAGTACTAGACAAGAATCTATTTTATGTTAACTACAATATTTGATACTTAAGTATTGTTTATCTAAAGGACTAAAGTTGTCCATAAAAAATATTGTTATCTAAAATACAATTAATTTAAGTAAATATTATGTAATTAGGATATTTCTTTAAAATTACCAAATTAATTAATTATCAGTAACAAAAAATAAATAAGTAATTAGTTAAATCATAGAAAAATAGTAATCAGTTCAATTTCACACTTGTATTAAAATGGTAATTTGTAGCCTACATACTAGAAAACCACCACATCATTTTATTAATTTAAGTAAACCTAATGACCTCACTCAATAGAATAAAGATATCGTTGATATATTTGTACCGACAAACCACTAAGGAATTTGTGATGTTCGTCCATATAATTTTCCCGTGGGCCCAAGACACAAGACAGAGACTTGGATAGACAATGGTGTGACTCTGTATTGTAACAATGCCTCTACAGTCCACACTCATATTCTGAGAATGAGATAACTTCATACCAAATACCAAATTCAATTAATATGGTAAGACCAATTTTAGCGAACATTAACTAATTATTCTGTACAATGTTCAATGCATATAAACATAGAGGCTACCAGCATGAACTAACCCAAAGTTTGAGACTAGTGTAGCAGCACAGAAACAGGTTTTCTGTCTCCTACCCTTCTATAATTAGGATGTCACAGTCATCTCATAAAGTAAATTAATATGGTACAGATGCAGTGGATAGCAATCCTAGATAATTCATTTTTCACGAGACGATGGTGTCCAGAAAAATAAATTAATAATTAGAGCCTAAGATCACTCAAATCTTTCTTCAATTTTTTACTCTTCCATGGAACCACCTGCTTCAGTCCTTCACAGATACTTGTCTGCAAAATAATAAGTTAAAAGACAGTGCAAATTTAGACACCCTTCAATTTTAATGACACTAGCAAAAATTAAATAATTTTGAGACACAACCGAACCCTTCAATTTTTGTATTTCAATCTTCCCCTGAATCCCATTTAGAAATATCAACGACATGAAAAGGATCTACACTAAAAATAGCAACTTTCTTTCTGGTAACTAAAAAAAAGCAACTTTATTTCACTCAAGTGAAGAACTATTATACGAGTATAGTACGTAACATAACCCGAAAGCGAATATAGTTAAAAATGTAATCTTACCCAAACACGAGACTTGGTGAGGTAGAGGGTGGAAGAGCTACCAGAACTTTTCATGCTAGTGATATTGTTGGTGTCTACAACAATAGCAGTGTCCTTATAACTATTATCAGTAGAAGAAGGAAAGACATGACTGGTGACCTCTCTTTTTTTGAGTTTAAAGGCTTTTTTCTTCCAAGCACTAAACCAGCCATTGTCTTTGGTGAGAACCATGGCACCAAGCATCCCTCTATCAGAGCCATAGCAGTTGCTACTGATTCTAAACGATGGAGACCGAAATCTGTTGCTAGTGGACACATAAGGAGACTTGAAAACAGTGTTTGAAGAGGGTAAGAGCAACCTTGGTGGAAGTTCCAAGCACTTTGGTAACATATCAGTAGTGGGGTTGGAAAAAGTGACAAGGGCACTGCATGGCCTTGGTTTTCCTGGTACTTGTTCCCACCGAAATGGAACTGTTGCTGAGGTTTGAAGTGGAGGTGTTGCAACACCTGATCTCTCTGGAGACTGCATTGCTGCCATTGAAAACAAGGGTAGCTTTGGTATGCTCTTCTTTTCTTCCTTTCTCTCTCTTTCAAAACCCATTATTACTTATTCTCTGTTCTCACTCTACAAGGTTCATTCTCTAATGCTACAACAAGAGCAAGTAACCCCTTATGTACTACTTGGTATACCTCATCACACTAAGTTACTTACACCTAACTAGCTACCTCTTTTGTATTGTATCTAGCTCAAAATATGTGTACCCGACGACTTTTTTTCCCTTTTATATTATATTAATGTGAGTATTATATAATTCAAATCAGCATCAAACCGTAACAATTGAGATTAAACATTGAGTTTGATTAAAATAATACTAATATCTAAGTTTTGCAAAAGATGGAAGAAAAATATAATAAATCGAACAGTTATAAATTGTGAAAAAGAAAATAGAGAAATGTGTATATATTATATGAATAAATTAAGATTATGTATTATAATTGGTTATAAAGTAAAGTTAGAAAGGAAAATGAGTGAGTGTCACATTTTTTAAATAATTTTTAAAATAAAAAATTATTATAGTTTTAAAAGTATTAAAAATTATAGAACAGAATTTTTTAAGTATTGATTTTTTTAAAATTTACCTCTCAATGTTATAATATAATAATTAAATTTAAAATATTTAATATTTTAAAATTATTTTTATAATTTTATTTGTTTAACTATTAAGAGAGTGAGTAATATTTTACAAATAAATTAATTATTCATTTCCCACTTTTGTTTGGGTCAAATACAGTATTTATCATGTCCTTGGATATATTATTTTTTCCAAATTTTAATGGTTAGTGTTGATCGTGAGTGAAGATGATTAATTTTGTTGAGCGAAGATGATTAAAATCAAATTATTAATATAATTGGATTTGGATAGGCAAAATCATTTTCCTTCACAAATCGCAACTTGCATGTGTCAAACATAAATGTAAAGAATAAAGGTTAATATGTGTGCACTTATTTACCCAATTATTTAACTAGCAATTGAGACAGCAAACATGCTTATCGTTGACACTAAGTTGATTTCATTGTCAACCATTAATGGTTGTCTGTTAGTTTGAAAAAAATGGTTCTAATAAAAGCCATGAGTCAATTTTTTTTGTAAAGTGTACATTAATTCGAAAGATCATGAAACAATGATTATCCGTGTTGAGATGAGAAAAGAAATTCATCTTCAAGCTTCAAAGCCAATCTCTATTTACATTTTTTTTCTCTAAGAAGTATTTCAATAAGTTTTAACTAAAATACTAGTTTAAATTACATATTCGGATAAAATAAAACAATTTTTGCAAAATTAATTATTATGAATAAAATTTTATAGGATTTTAAAAATTTTACTATCAAAATCAATAAATTTATCATTTATAATAATAAAATTTAATTAATTTATCACATAGAAAACTTTTGCAGTTCCCTGTATATACTTTTTTCTTTTAAAGTATAGGGGAGGTGCATAAACTACATTCTTAAAAGTTAAATATTCTAGTGAAAAAAATAGCTATTTCTAGTTTTTATTTGTTTAGCTTTGCCTTATGCATATTTTACTTAAGAAAACATTGTTAAAACATAAACGCATAAATATATAGCCATAACTTATATTGGGCTTGACGGTGGTGGGCATAATCATCACATTTGTACTTTTTCATTGTACAATTTCTAAGCGTGATTTTCGTTTTCTTATTTCCTAAGCCGAATGGGTTGTAGCAATAAAATAAATAAATGAGAATCGGGTCTAATTATTGAATGCTTTGTGTTTAATTTTGTTTAGATGAGTGTAAAATTGATTTGAAATATAATCGATTTGAAGTGAAATAATTTATATTTGAATATCTTCATTTTAACTTAGAAAGTTTGAAAATTATTGTCTCGAAATTACTTTTAAATTAAAATTATTTATCAATGAAAGATTAAACATAATTTATATAATTTTGTTTTTTCCCAAGCATAAAAGTTGTGTCAAGTATAATCTGGGCAAAAGACGTCAGCTAAATAATAAAAAAAATGTCATGTCATGATCATTATTCACCTATGTTGATTAATGCTGCACCAAAGCACCACTGTTTCATTTACCTTTCTATTTAGGGAGAAAAGGACCAGACTTGTGGCTATATATAGAAGACAAAACAAAGTTAATCAACTTAGGTACTTTGTCTAGTTAGGTTTAGGGCATCATTAAGAGTTACCCAGTACAGATGCATCTGGAACAGGAAGGACCCAGCACCGACACTTCCAAAGTCATTCAGCAATAGAACATATAATTAATCAATTTATTTAAATTTGTTTATTAAAAAAATATTTTTAAAATAAATAGTTTTATATTTTTATGTATTTATTTAAAAAATGTGAATTTTCGTCATCTTTTGAAAAATTTCATTAGATTTATTTCTTAAATAATCGGTTACTTATTTAATTAAAATAAGCATGGTTTAACAAATAAATGTAACTAAACAAACTCATAATAGTAACACCTTTAAATTAACAAATAAATAACAATGCATACGTGTGGAGAATTTAATAGCTATGAACTAATAGTGGAAAATATTATTTTGTAAAATTTGAATTATTTTATTTGAAAATAAAAATAAATATCAAATATTATAAAAGTGATATTAAAATATGTAAGAGGCTAGGAGTATCTAAATAAAATTAGTAAAAATATATTAATAAAAGTTGGATCATGAGAATGTAAGCCCCGTTCAGTTAGTCAGCAAACCTTGTGAATGACTGTGTTATCGGCCAATTTCTTGGGCTAGATTTGCAAAGGCTCCACACGGGTCTCAGCCCCTCGTTCCGGAGAACAAGACAAATCAATGCACGAAGAGTTACTCGACACCGAGCCTGCATCTCTGCAGATAGGGCCCGGGGACTTTCCTAAGCCCAGCAAATTGCGTAGGCCCATTCACAACACCTCATGATCTGGTGCACGTTTGTCAGAACACTTCTTTTATATACCTTTTGAAATAATATATTTTTATCGATGTGGGACTCTTGTCAACTTTCCCTGTTAACCTACGGTTGGTCAAAGAACGAAACCGAAAGGTTTATACAATATAAATCAGTAAAAGTACTAACTGGCCACGGGATTCGTGATAGACCTCTTATTCAGCATATACATTGAGTTCTTCCATTAGAGAACTCTACGTAGAATCCGGGTCCTTGCACCTTTGAGAAGTTGCAAATTTTGTTAATTAAACAGTGTCGGGGATGCTGTAAACACTACTTATTCAATCACATAATGATGCGATTGTAAAAAGTTATTTGTACGCCAATTTACACTAAAGAATGCTGTAAACTAATTTTACAACGCTTGTCTGGCACTCCATCACGGTACATGGGTAAATGGAAGAGGAAAATGCCAAATTTTGCATGTTGCCAGAAAGCTAATCTGAAAGTAAAAGAACAGAGAACTTGTACATTAGAATGTTACATTCAAGGCCATTTTGTGAACTCAAACACCTTGAACACAATGTCTATTCCAGTGGGAATCTGCCACACAAAGAGCAGAACATTGAGTGCATTCAGCGCGATGTGAAGATTTCTGGCTGTTTCATTTCCTTTCTGCATTGATGGTACTAGGGCTGCAGCCAGTGCCCATAAAACAGTAATACCTAGAAGAATTACACGATCATCATCATCTTTTTACCAACAATACATTTAGTGTATGCATTATCTATCATCTAGTCAAAACAATTTTTTATTATTCGATACCTTTTATATTAATAATGCATAAAAATTAAAGTCATGATGATTCTCCAAGCTACATTGTTGTTTAACCTGTTGAGAAAGCTATAACAAATATTAACAAATTCCTTGCATAGTTACATGGAATATTGTTGTATCTTTATCCTTTCCATTTTTGCTTCGTCAAAAACAAACTTAATTTTTTACCTGCTCCTGCAAATAAATGTGGACCAGGAAACAGCTTCCCTGTCCTAAACCATGTGTTCACTCCTCCACCAATTGACTCAAGCACCCCAAATCCTAATAGTATGGATCCTGCATTGAAGTGTCTATCCTTATAAGAACCTTTGATAAGCTCTTTCCTCTCCTGAATATGAGTATCCAATACATTAGATGCTAATCAGATTCCAGAAAATAATGAAACAACAAAAGATCAGAGAAAATTAAAAAACAAAAACAGGTTACCCTAATCAGGTTTTCGCATAATTCCCAAGACCCATGCACAAAACAGCTAAGTACATAATTCTAAAATTACTGCATAAATACTTCTAAAACAGACTCATCTGACAAGTTTTTCAAACACATTTTGTAAACTCTCAATATTTTATTTTTGGACTTATTAAAAGTCCTCTTATAAATAGTACCTGGTACTATGTTTTTTTATTGTAAACTCTTGTGTCGTGTGGTTTCCGACGGGACATTATTTGCATCCTAATACGTCACACATCACATACATTGTTTCAAAACACTTTATGTACCTACCTCGGTGAGTTGCTGTATTTGAAGTTCAACTGGTGATGGTGGTGCTGCTTCCACTTGTTTGCCATCAGGGGTAACTGGGGTAGGTTTGACTTGTTTCTTGAGTTCATTGATATCATTCTGGATAGTCCTAACTCGGCGCCATTGCCACCCCAAATACCCTGCCCACAAGGTATAAAAGAAGAAACCAGCCATCACAATAGGGTGTACGAGAGCAAAAGATCTTCCTTCCAATATCCCAAACTCTCCTCCAACAGCAAGTGCATCCTGTGCCAATAACAGCTTTATGAGAACCAAACAACACCCACCATCATCACCATCACAAAATAAAGACAAACAACAATATTGCTTGCCTTGGTTTCTAACAAGAAAGGAAATGTGATTGCTGTCATGGAAACAAAAGCTGCAGGCTTGAGAGCATCAATCTTTTGATCTAAAAAATGGATTTTTTTTGGGTTAGGAGAATCTTTTGGGGTGTTTAACTTAGAAACTATGGAAGGAAGTGGAACAAGTTTTGAGGTTGTTTGGCGTGGCAAAAGGGGCTTGTTTGGAAGAATTGGAAGCTTAAGGAGAGTGAGTGTGGCTGCCATGTTAGTTGTGAGGGAGACAGCGCGACTCAACAGAGTGAAGGAGAAAAAAATTGAGTGGTGTTAGATAGGATAAGGTTGGATGAAGATGCTACCCAGAAAAAGATAAGGAACGTGTGCTTAAGATGTTACTGTCCATTCACTTAGCTTTCTTTCTTGTTTGCATTGACACTGACTTTTTCTTCTTACACTTTTTGCTACAAAAGCAGAGCAATAAGGTTTAACCATTCAAATGATTTAAGTTCCAAAATGCTACCAATTGTGGATACTTCTAAAATTAGTGTGCTTGTTACTTGTTTCTTTCGAGTGTAATGAGTATAATAGCGTCTCTTATAATAACAATATGGTTGATGATTTTATAAAATTAATAAAACAAAAAATATGAAATAAAATTAAAATAAATCATCACATAATAAAGTGATAATTAACTACACGTCGTATAATTATACGAATAACATTCATTGAATAACTAATGTGATGAACTGATTTATTTTTAACTTTTTTTATCATTGTCTATAAAAACTTTCTGAATTTTTTAAATAAAATTAAAAATAAGTCATCACAAAATAAAACATATGAAGTGATAATTAACTGCACGTCACCAGTATTTTCTATATAAAACATATTTATGACAATAGTAAAAAAATATGTTAAATAAAAGACAAGGAGTGTAAAAGAAAAATCGTACTAAAATAAACATGGCCCCATAGAATCAATGTAAAGGGAAAGAGAAAAAAATAGAAGGATTTGGTAGGCAGGAAACAAGAAATAAAAGGTCATTGTGACGCATGGAAAGCTCACTAAACCTAAACTATCTGCTTCCACCTCAATTACATGATTTACTTTTTGATTCATGCCATATCCCCTATATCTAGTACTACACTTATTGGGAAATCATAAAAGGTCCCACTTAGATTCTGTAGTTTAGACCAACTTAATATGCATTCAATTTTCACTATCTTCTTCATAAATACATTGCTGGATGCCTCCACTTTTAACTATGACAAGCCTAAAGTATTTTTTTTTCATAAATATTTTTATTTATATTTGTAAATAAAACTATAATAAATGTGATCTTTCAGTCTCATTTTTAATGCAAGCAGTGAGATATTTGGAAATTAGAAGAACTTCTTATATATAAAAAAAATTATATTTATTTTCCAATATAAGAACTTAAGAGTATGTATTTATATTAAAAAATCTTCATGTATTAAAAAATAAAAATTATCAAACATTAGGATTATTTTCACTAATATAGCCTTTACAAAAAATAAGAATTAAATATATTTTTATTCCTATAAAATTTCAAACCTCGTTTCTATATCATCCACTTTTAATTATCTGTTTTTTAAAATGTATAAAAATTTATTTTGGTCAAGCTCTTTTACATCAATCACAGATAAACTTTGACACATCTTATAAAAAAGAAAAGTAAACAATTTAAAAAGAGGGATTAAATACAAATTTTTGAAACTTTATAATGATCAAGGACATATTTAACCTAAAAAACAAATACATAAACTGCGAGTACAAACTTCAAAACTCTACACAAATAATAACATCAATCTTATTCATTTTTTAAAAAAATCTAATCAATTATATTAATATTTGACGCAATAATGGTACGTAAAAATATTAGATACAACTAAAATTATTTATTAATATGATGTATTATATTGTTTTTGAATTTTTACAAAATATGAATATTATTAAAGAACAAATTAATATATTTTAAAATGCAAAAATAGCTTTTTGAAAAAGTTGCAAAATTACCTATTTAAGAACACAAATCTAACTTTACTTCTATATTATAACGACTCCGGTTAAACACGACAAAGAACAAAGACTTAATAACTCGGCAGGGAAAATATAATAATAACAAAAAAAAAAAAAAAGACATGTTTATGCAGATGATACCACCCAATGAAAAGGTGTTTGAACAATAAAAATAACCTAGAATCCAACTTAAGTTCCTAAGGTTTTATGTTATATATAAGTCCCACTTGCACACGTCCACTACTCTACAATTCTAAAATGGCATAAAATTAAGCAATCCAAATCATTAATTAAGCACCCTGAATTGAATCCCCAAATCAAAACCACTAAAAAAGTTAAGTTGTTAAATCGCATGAGATTTGGTGTGAATCTGAGCTCAATAGAGTCTCTTCTGCCTCTGATGAAGAACCAGAATGCTTGCATTTCATCTTCACATCGTCCTTTGAACAAATGAAAATCCTCTTCGCCATGCTACAGAACTCTCTACAAACAAGAAAACATTAATTAGAGTAGAGTGTATATTTTATATGGATCAAACAAAATTGGAACGTAAAGCTAATAGTGTTATAATTTCTCACGGCCATGAATCATCACCAACGAGCATCATATCATTTTCATCATCAGTAAACGTAATAGCCCATTTGGTTTGTAGTCGAAGTTCTCCCTTAATATCAAACATTTTCTCTAGCTCATCAACAAGATCATCATAATCTTTTAAAACGGTAAGATCAACAGCACGACCAACAGCAACACCTTGCATTTGCACCTTCTCAAAACACAAGAATTGATCATCCATCAGCAATTCAGCATGTGATAAAAATTATGCAAAAGAAACTTAAAACTATACAATAAAAATTCAATATCCCTACCCTACCATTCACCTACTTTTTTTCTTCTATTACTTACTAAGGAAATATGAAAAGGAATATTTAGAATATTAAACTTATGTACCTTGGTCCTAGTCCTCATAGACGATGGTACAATGGCCTGCTTGGTCTGCTTCTCACTTAGTGATCCATCAGAAATAATTTGTTTCTGTTCCTTGTTAGACAGTGAATAATTGGGATTCTGAACAGTCTCAGTTTCACATGTAGCAACAGGAATAGAATCTTTGGGACCACTAGGAATAATGGTTGGACAACCCGGTTCTTTAACCGAGAGGGCAACATTAGTAACATTGTTACTCAAATTAACTCCAAATAACCAGCAATCCATGGGATTCTCACTCTTTTTACCACATTCTGCGGGATCATGTGCCGAATCATGATTCGGCCTAGATGAAACAGGAGCATAACCAGGGCCAGTTGATTGTGCTGCAACAGCTTTGCTGTTTTTGGTGTCAGGGAAAAAGTTTGAAGAGACACTCAAATGTGGAGAAGAAGGCCAAATTCCTTCCATCCGGACTTTGCAGTTGCTGTTGTTAACATTCATAGGATTGCCATTAATTTCTTTCTGCCTCGATGACCATACAACTGTGTTTTCATTGCTTTGGACCTCTGCAGTGCCACCTAATGGTGCAGGGTCATGTGGTCCATGATACCAGAATGCTGGAGCAGGGGAATTAGGAGCAATTTCTACATCCAACCAACACATGGTTTAAGTCGATGTCTATTTAAACGATAAACTACTAAACTAAAGACTTTTTTGGATAGATTTCTCAATAAGCACTTGTAGGAAAAGAAATTACAAAGAAGAGAGCTTCTACAAAAATTAAAGTGATTAATTTGATTTTAAGTTATGGGATCCATTTTAATTTCTTATTTCATGCTCCTATACTAAGTTTACCCAAAAAAGGACTAATAGGAAACTTCAATAAAATATTCCTACCAGAAGATGAAACCTCAGCAGGCCTGGACCTTTTGCTCTTCACCAATTGTTGAGTGACATTCAAAGCAGTGGAAGCAACAAAAGGCTCTATATCCCACGAAGAAACCTTATCTGGCCTTGGAATTATTGCTGGTTCATCCCATTGAACCTATATGGTGGAAAAAGATTATAAATGCTAAATTCAAACAGAATAAGAATTCAGATAGAAAAACTTAGGTCCCAAAGTTCAACCTTCAATGAACGCCAGAGAGAGTTTGGCCATCCTGGAGATACATCCCCAACCCCAATAATAGTACCAGAAAATCTGACCAAAAAGTCAAAGAATGTGACAATAAATGACCACCACGAATGCAAGGTAACACTCAGTGACTATGATATAACTCTTGGAATGAATACCTTCTCTCAGGTGAATCCTCCACTTCAAATCCCATCTTGAAACGCATGCCGACTGAAAACTTCTTGTTGACTGCCTCCAAATATTTGTTTAGACCGATAATAAACTGGCTGGTCCTGAATGAATCAAAAGGCATATTGATCAAGGGTTATACATTTTGTTACATTTTAAATATAAGCTCGTGACACCTAAAGCAAATTTCAAGATATTTACCTACCTAGGTTTGTAATAAACCACAAACATGGTACTAGTCATAACAGCATGAGAGGCAGTGGCAAGCACTCCAAGATGCATACTTTGGCTTGATATCACAGATGAAGGCATGAGACTCTGCTGCCGGGCTACACGCCTGACACCAACTCCCAGTTCACCATTCTCTCCCCTGCAACAATCATATCAAGATTCAAGACCTAAGTGCAGACAACATAAAAAACATTAATACAAGATACCAAAGTTTCAGCACCTTAAAAACACAAAGGCATCACCAGCAACCAATCTTTTGGATGTGACAAATGTACTCCAGCCAGTTGTGAGCAAGTGCCTCCGTGGTTGACCTAATCATATTACAAAAAGGGAGAAGCAAATTCATCACCAGCAAAGAATAGATGTAAAATTTATGTTCCTTAACATTCCTCACTTTATTTCATACTAATTATGAGATTCATTTTCTTCAGAATTTGAACATGCAACCGTAACATAAATCCCCAAACAAGACTTGGAATATTAAAACAAAATTACCTCTGAATATATGCTTAAACTTCCACTCAAACCCATGAAGATCCTTGGCTACCAATTCCTGGGTGGGGGTAGTTAGGGTCATGTCCTACAACGTTTACAAAAGTAGCAAGCATTAAAATGAGGAAAGTTAGGTTTTCATTAAAGATATAGTCAACCTTGGCTAAAAGAAACTCAGAGAGCTAAATATACCAATTGAGGCAAGCACTCAGTAGCATGTCTCCGCAGAACTGAAAATCCTCCATGTGTGCTAGTATCAGATGCAGTTAATATCTTACTAAAAGAGTGAAAAGTCTGTTTTTGAGTCTCCGGTGGAGTTGGGTCAGGACCCGTCGGCTCATCTTGCTGAATAAAATCACAAAAATAACTCCTCAGAAAAAATATCCCTAACTTTCAACCTGAAAAATTATTTTCCTTTTGTATAATTTGTGTTTCAGTAACTGATGAAATCTTAAGAGCAACAAAATTAGAAATGAGCACAACTTAGATAAACTAATATAGAGTAAACTGAAACAAAGAAAAAAAAAAGGATAGGAAACTCATAATCTCACATTTAATTCTGGAAGCAAAGTGATACGAGCATAAACTTCATCAGTTTCTTGCTCCGCCTACAAATTAACATAAAACCTTATGATAGGTACATCTACTAATACCATGACAATGGAAAGCAACAAAAAGAATCAAAAGCAGTACCAACAACTGAAGATGCATAACGCGGCAGAGAATCTTGGGTGGGAGATTAAAATGAGGAATTAGTTCCTGGTTCAGTTCCTGATTAGTTGATGCTTGCAACTGCCAAAAAAAACCAAAAGTTTAGTAAATTTCAAAGCAAACACAAACACGAAAAATACCAAAAAAAGAAACATACTTGTTCCATGTGACCCTGAGGGAAGTAGAAAACTCTTTCCCCTTCGCGAGGAACATCCACCAAAGGCCCTGCACATAACTTCCATAGTTGCGTGTACAAATCTCCATCTCCCCCACCTAACCAAACACAAATCAGAACAATTAAGTAAGATCATTATCCTCCACAAACTGCCCCAGTAAAAAACACATAACAATTAAACCAAAACGGCGCAGACCCAAGTTCCTCCAAACTACAAAAACCTGGTTGACAACCTTAAAAAACACAACCACTTGTTTTTATCTGTTCAACTTTCTAAGAAACTAAACAGAACAAAAACAATCTCCATAAAAATCCAATTTTTTTCAACCATAAGTCATTGACCTGTTTCTGGCTGAGAACTCGGCGCGGTTCCGAGACCACCCTCCAGATGCGCCATTCAAAAAACGACGTCGAGGCAGAGAAGAAGAGAAAGGTGAAAACAGGTGCAGAGTGATGATAGATTAGACTACCCCATGGCAAAAGAGTTATACTAAGCCAATGAGTGAGAGAATAATGATGATGAGTAACTTATGTAACGATTCTGAACTAAACTGCCACTAGGGAATTTATCACATGTCGCTTTAACTCTCTGGTGTGATAATAATATTGTATGGGGCTGCTGCTTCTTCAAGTTTCAGTTAAAGAACACAAAGCCAAATTTTCTTTTTCTTTTCTCTCTTTTACCCCTTTGGTTGGAAGGTTCAAAACAAAACAAAACCCTTTGGAACTGTGAAAGCTTATCTATCTGGACTGTGAAGTGTGTTATGGGCAGTTGCAGGTGTCGTTCGTTCGTTGATGATTGTTTTCCCCCGGAAACAGTTGAATCGACGTTACCAATTTCCAAAGACGTGGTGTTCTCCTTTTTTTTCTCTTCTTCTCTCTCTTAGTTCTTTGTCTTGTTGTTTATCACTCGTGTTATCGATGTACTGGTTAGAAGTATTATATAGAGTATGGTCCTCTAGTCTACTCACTCAGCTTAGTCTACTGTAATTTATTCTCCTGAGGCTGAATCTCATTGGTCATCATTTTGGTGGAAACCACACTATGTTACTCTGTTACTCTGTTACTATTGCTATTACACGACAATTGTGTTTTTGTTTCTATTTCCAAATTCCAATTATGTCACAAAATAAAAATACCACTCCTATCATGTCTCTATCTTTTTTCGATTATGTTTTAGTTCTTATTTGAGTCCTAAATTATTAGTTATAAAATAAACTGAAATCATTTTTATTCCTGGATGTTTTTTTTTTTTTTGGTGTTTTTTAATTTTTTGTCTAACAATAGACCAAAATAAAAAAAAACTATATATTATGGAGACGAAAAAGTAAAAAATAAAATAAAAATGAAAAAAGCAGAACATCTATATATTACAAAGAATGAAATATTATTTAAGCTTTGAAAAAATTCATATTTATGCATGGATCGGTATCTACCATTAATTTGCAGGGAATATTTTTTTTTTCTTCTAATTCATTTATTATAGATTGATCGGGGAAGTTTATTGTGATAATTGCGAAAATTAAGTTATTTTAATAATTAATTATATTTAGTGAGTTTGTTTTTAATTTTTTTTGTTAAAATAAGTAGTTTTCTACTTTTTTAATATGTTTGGCTAATTGTTTTTGTTTAAAAATAATAACTCTTTACTTTTTAAAAGAACAATCCTGTTTGTTTCTTAAATGATCATTTTTTAAAAACATTTTTTATAAGTACCTGATTTAATTTTAAACAAACTAGCCATAATTAATTGTACATGTAATCGATTGGTATAATTGATTATAATTTAATTAATTTTTGTTTAAATAAGTTCACTTAAAAGTAATTTTAAAATAATTTCATTTGGATACAACGAGAAAATCATTTTTTATGTTTTTAAACAACTTTTTTACTTAAAAGAAGATAATTGGGAAATTTAATCTTTCTAAATATTTTTACATTATTAATGATTTCTCAACCCACCATTTACACTATTCTTTGCACGGTTAATTGCATTAAATTGAATAAGCTCATTCAACAAATTATATTTAAGCCTTTTAATTTGAATATCTTCGAATGATCTTGGTGGTGGCAATTTCAGTTTATTTCTAGAAGAAAAAAAAAGGAGATAAAAATGAGCCTATGAATGAGTCCCAGTGCATGGGACAGAAAGGATCTTCTTTTCATTAACCTAACTATTTTATGGCCCTTTTCTTAGGCAGAAAAGCAATACACTTAAACAACTTGGAATTGATTTGAACAATCCAAACAGAGATCTAAATTCTGCAATGGACCACACAACACAATGAGCTTTTGTAATACATCAAGTCTTTCACTTTTATTTCTAAATAATAAAAAACAAAAACTATATGGCCCAAAATGTTGGCGTTTAATTGCCATTGGAGTGAAGAGTATCGCACCAAAACGATTTTAATGGCACTGTTAAAAAGGATCTTTCTCTGGGCGGCAAAATATAATAATTTTTTTTCCTAATCATGCTCTTATCTTCTTAAGCTACTTGTAAGAACCTGTTTATCTCATGGAATATATTTCTTATTTCTTTAATATTCAAACTTTTTCACAAAGAAGATGCCACGCAAGAATGTTGTTACTCGACACTCATTAATAGTCGACGCTGCCGTTAATTAACGATGTTTTTTTTGTCTTGTTTAAAGAGTTTAATTATTAACGAGGTTACTGTTAGAAAATGTGACATTTAGTTATAATGAAGTTTCTGATCGATCCACGTTTGAACTCCGTGTCAAATCTTATGTACCTAATTCATGTTTTTCCAAAAGAAGATGAGAAAGAAAATCTTGGATATCTTTGTTATTTTTATGAAAAATGGAGAGAGTGATTATATTGATCTATTACTGGTTAAAAAAATTGATAATTACTGATAATTAATATTTAGCAATTAAAAAATAATATTAAATTAGTAATGGCCTGACGGAAAAGAGTGAATCTTAAAAATGAAAGAAGAAAGAAAACTAGAAAAATAATTACATATTCAAATTCGTCAAGCTAATAATTAATAAACCTACATGTACTAATAAAAAGCATGCAATATTTCAAATTTAATAAATTTTAATATGTAGAATGTTAATATTATTATTAGATTGATGGTGTCAATGTTGACGTACATCTTAAAAAGTCTTTGCTCAAAAGTTAATAATTATGAAAACATTTTCTAATTAAAGCTATAGTGTCGCAGCCTAACCCACTTTAAGATGACGAATAGTCACACGAAGCATACCATTTCATGATAAATCCCAAAATCAAGAAGTTGGTTTATTTTGTTCTTTTGAAGTGAGATGAAGTTAGTTTATTTTAGTTAAAATTAATAAATTATCATTACATAATTTTTATGTTCAAATAATCTCTTACCACCTCTTTCCTTGTTTTTGACCTTTACCTGAATCTAGAATATTGAAGATGTCTATGAAATATTAAGTTAATTTATTTAAAATAATTCCAAAAATATATTTGATAAATGGAATAAAAATAATTAAATTATAAATTTCTCTTGTTAATCACCCGTTTTTACCTACACCATATATGTTTAACCCACGTTGCTTAAGATATTAAGAGGCGTAACGAGAATAGTTCCTTTATAACCATTCCGTGAAACTGGCACAAAGTAAAATTCTGTTATATATAAGAAAATAAGACACACGAATGAGAATATAAATGTAGATTAATATTTATTTTTGTTAATAAATAGCTAAGTGGTTCAGTGGGATCCAAATCAGATTCTTAATTATGCATAGGTGAAGGCTTAATACGCCCCATTTTTGTGCTGATATTCAGTAAGGTCAGGCAACAAAACCATCTCTTTAATTGTAGTCAATTCTCAGCCCCTTATTCACACTTTAGCATTTAATCATTGCCTCTCTTTCTCTGTTGACTCGTATATTGTAATATTTTATTTTAAAGATAACAAATAATAATAACTAGTAACATATCTTTTCATAATTAATTTTCATATTTTAAAAATAACTTTACTTTTTTAACAATTATAATATAGTTAATTATTTAGCTCGTTTATAAAATATATATATATATTTTTTTCTTCATATTTTATATATATATATATATATTTTTTTATATTTTATCAAATTTTATAATTAATTATCTACTTATCTACTTATCTACGTATTTCAGTTATTTATTAAACATTTTTACCCGTAACAGACTTCAGAAGACAGGAACATCAAAATTAAATTAACACTAAGGAAGTGGAGCACAAGAACTTGCTTGATAGTAAACTCAAAAGTTCTACATCTTACTGGTCATTTTGAGATCTAATATCACGGGTGGATATTTAAACCTTCAAAACAAAATTATTATATATAGGCAATATAAAACCTAAACTTTTGAAATATTTTTAAAAAAAGATTAAAAGTATGGTACGATACACCATGTGGAGACCATTCATATTCTTGCTGTCTGGCTTCCCTAAACTGTGTCCATCATGAAGCATCGTACTGGCATACTTAGCTTGTAAATTTGGTTACTTTATTTTTGTTTATAATTTTTTGCAGTTTTGCTTTATTTTTATTATTATTATCTTAGTATTGGTTGAGGCTATATTTATCTGGATTAATTTCAGTACATTTGATGCGTGTACCTTACCCAAAATAAAAAATAAAAATCACAGGGTTTGCTTAATGAAAACTTGAGCTATTAACGTTGGAATTTACGTAAAGGCAATTAGAAACTATTAGTGGGTACTTTTTAAGTAGAGTTGTGAAGGATAAAATAAAATAAAAATATTTAAATTAAAATAGAGCATAAAATTATGAGAGTTACATAAAAATTTTAAAATTTTTCATTCTTTTCTCGTATATTTTTCTCCTCCAAACACTGTCACATCCCTTCTATCCTTCACAGGTGGGTTAAAATTTTAATTGAACCACAACTAAATATTGTTTAAAATTAATTTGTGGTTTTTCTCTGTTCATATTCATTATATAATTTCATATTTTAAAATAAAATATTTTATTTTAATTTGTTGGATAATAAATTAATAAGAATAATCCCAATAATTTAAAATAATCCCCTTTACTCTAAAAATATAAAATTACAAAATAATTATATTAATTATCATACATTATTTTTATTGGCAAGGCGAATAATTTTTATCTATCAAATATTTTAAATTTTCAATTTTTTATTATCGCGAAAGAATTAATTTAACCAAAACTACTGCTGTATCATATTTATTAAGTTTAATTCAATTTAGGCAATGTTTAACAAGAGAAAAAATTATACTTATGTGATGAGTAAAAATCTAAAATAAAGATGTTTTTTTATATCTTTAGATAAGAGTTATGAACTTAAGGATAAAGAACTTAAATATAACATATTCATAAAATAAAACAGAAAAATAAAAAAAAAAACTTAAGTATAACATATCCATAAAACAAAACAGAATTTGTGTAATTTTTATTTTTTTTTTAAGAAAAAGTGATGTGTTAGAATAAAAGTATAATGTATTACTGAAAAAAAAGCAAAGATTTTCCGTACGAACATTGGTATTAGCTTTTTTCTGTACGGACATCAACACTTTTGATGCACTTTGTCAATTCTTAACTTGCTTGATCCAAGTGTCTAGCATCAAGATTCCTCTTTAAGTCAAATATTCCTCATAAGTCAAACCTATTGGATCTTCAGTTCTTCACCCTTTTAGCCTTGTCATCCTCATTAACCTATACCACTGTTCACTCATTCCCCCATTGCCCTTAACACAATTAGAGCTACTAATTCCTGCTATTCATTCACCATTCTCATTCTTTGACTCTAGCTTGCGCCGTTGCCATTCTCGACATATAATTACTAAAAGTTAAATGAAAAATATTTGAAAGACAATTTATATGTGACCGGTTATATGATTTAAAGAAGAAAAAATACGTGTATATGTATAAAAGAGAGAGAAATATATATATATTATACAAGATAATTAACTGGTTGGTTGTGTATTGTAGTTATTATCGAAGTAAAGTTATTTGTTTTTATATTATTATAGTATTGAAATAATATTTCAAATGTAAATATTTAATTAATGTAAAAGTATAGTTTATACATAATCAGAATATTAAAAATACATGCATTGAAAATTATTTTTATTTTTGAAAATCATCTTACCAAATACAAGATTTATTCTGCTTACAAAACTCTGATTATATTTGTAGAAGCAGTCGAAATATGCTACAAATGATAGTGGAAATTAATTAACATGATTGTTATCTCAGCAGCAAGTAAAGTTTTATTTATTTATTTATTTATTTGAAAGAGGCAGCAAGTAGATGTTGTAGAGTGGGAGAAGGTCTTGGGCACAGAAGAATTATTTGTTTATTCTGCAATCAAATTATTAATCTGCAAAGAAAATGTTAAAGAATGGTTTAGTGGAAGTTCAGCAGTGTGAAGCACTTTTAAGTATGAATATGTAATATAATAATTAGTCGAGGCAGGTGTTTAACAAAGTAGCTTAGGCCATAGAATAGCTTAATTCCTTTTCTAATATAACTTGTTTTGTTTGTTGGCATATTGTGTCAGTGCTTTTATTAATTTATCTACTTTTTCATTTCATTAGCTATTGTTTTGTGGTAGGTGCTAAGTGTTTATTAAGTTGCAATGACGTGAATGATATTACGCATATGAATTTTGTGTTCTTCTGAATTATTCTTATCAATAACTGGGATTGGATAAACTTTACATCGTTGGTATATCTGTTCCTTTCCTAATATTATTGTTCATATCATATGTATTATTATTAACTTTATACGTGCTATACTGCATGGCCTATACACCTTTTATTATAACTGGTATTGGTTAAATCTTATTTGTACAATTCCACTTCTTACATATAATGTATAATCTTAGATCATATTTTTTAATTTGAGTGGTGAATTTTATGAATATTTATTATTATTTTTCCATATCTCTTCTTATTAGATAATATTATTTGTTACATTTACAATTTTTTTTACTCGCTCAGTGTATAATAATATCGTGAGTGTTTACAGATATTTTTTCGGTGAACTCTAGTCTAGAAAAGAATTGGTGCTATCTAACTTATCTTTAAAAGCAAAACTTTTTTTTTAATAGATAAGAAAAAAAAAAACCTTAATATTTGTGTTCATCAAAAATCGGTTGTTAATAGTAGTATACTGATATTGATTAAGGCTTAAATAAAGAGAACGAATGTGGTATTGATTTAATAAAGATGTTATTAAATAAAATTAACGATATCTTACAAATTAACATTCAAGATGCTGTCATAAAGTAAAAATAGATGTTATGCCAAATTCAAATAATATACTTCCTATCTAATGTACATGAAACAAATAATTAATTCATCGAAACTCATAAAAATAGTTAAGTTAATTGTTTTTAATTAATAATAATAAAAGTTTAAATTATAGTAAAAAAATATTCTTGAACTAAATACAGCAAGTAGTAAATGCACCTAGTTTATATAGAGATTAAGTAAATGTAGAGAAAATAAATTTCACGATAAACTAAAGATAAAAAAAAAGTAATTAACAATGAATAAGTTTGAAAATAAATTAATCTTTCTTATAATTAAGAGAAGAAAAAAAAACTGTTTTCTGTTTATAAGCCCAAGAATAATAACGTGATGGACTTCCTTTCTGTTAAGGTCCACGAATGGAAAAAAAAAGAAGCAAGATCCAGCCCAATAACTTATAAAATAAACATAACCTTCACAGCTTAAGAGTTACACATATTAGATCTTAATGGACTTACTTTCATGGACCACATGACCAATACCCAAGCCTTGTAGATCCACAACGTATGATTTTAAGAAATGCAAGCTTCGAAAAAATGAGAATGTGGTTATCATATCTAACATAGTGTAATAACTTTGTAAAAAGCATTTATAATACGTATATGATGTAATTTTTAAATGAAATTTTGTCATTTCTAAAATAGGGTTATTGTTAAAGACCAACAACACCAATTAAAGGAGATGGAAGAAGTCAACGACTATTTCTAAAATAAATATATATTATTCCGTCGGATTCTGGGTCCTGCCGAGCTCCTTTGCGTATACGGGTAGGAACGCTTGTCTCTTCGGCCGAGTTCGATCAAATTAGACACATTCACGATGAGGGGGAGGTACCTGCAAAAGGTACTCCGATGCTTAAGTTAGTATTCGTTTAATTTGGAGGGATCAGAAAGGAATTAATAAGAGAGAGATCTCTTAAGCACTTTCCTGGGGGGTCCTTTTATACCTCATTAGTGGCAGTTGGTAGGTAGGGGGAAAATCCTGAAATACCGGTTATGTGCGGCTCGAGGCACACGTGTCGATCTAGGGGTAACTCTACAAGTTCCAACGATCATCATTAGAGGAAGGAAAAATATCACATCAACTTGTCACGTCTCTGGTCACAATCGGTCTTTGATAAAACTACCCCCCGACCTTAGTTCCTTCCGCTAGAAGTTAGGCGGACTCGGCCAATAGAGATCAGCCGAGCTCGTACCATCTCGGTATATTATATATATATAATATAATTATGATATATATTGGAAGTACTCTTTCTTTTATTACATATTGAAATGCTATGAAAAATATTGTTCAAAATATTTTTAGTGGAGAGAAAAATAGCTTCTACAAATTGAAATATAGAGCATGTCGGATACAACATAAAAATTTTCTTTTTTAAGCTGTATTTTTTATTAAATTATTAAAAAAAATGTTTGGAAGTTATGGTGTTTGGGGACATTATCTGAATTTATTTAAAAAATATTTAAAAATAAATTGTTTTTATGCATCTAAACATTTGTAGTCCATGATTATTTCTTTAAAAAAAAAAATCTTCTCAAATATGTTATTTTTCAAACTACCTCCAAATTTTCAAACAATTTTCTTTTCTCTTTTAACTTCATACATTTTTTAAAATTTATTGCGTAAAAATGTTTTTTTATATCATGAATTAAATTATTTTAAAACTACTTTTTATTAAACTTACTCAACCAAAATTATGATTATAATTACAATAACAATGACTTATATATATGTGTAATTTAATTTCACTTTATATATATAAATAAGATTTAATTGCACTTTATACCCCAAAATTTTATACTATTGCATTTTTTGCCTCCAATTTATTTTTTCTTGTGAATTTTGGCTCAAAATTTTATAATTTTACGAATTTTATCTGTATATAAAATATCATCATAATAAATATATTTTGTAGCGATTTTTTCTTTAAATCACTGTAATTAAAATAAGTTTGTGGTAATTTTTAAAAATTGTGACAAATTTTGTCATTACATAAAAAAAAAACACAATTCATATCAACTTCCTAGGAGTAAAAATCAAATATTCAAAAAATTTGAGGATAAAATTCGCAAGAAAACAATTGAAAACATTAAATGCAAATTGGTAGATAATTATTGTCGATGCAACTCACATAATCTTTTTGCACCAGAATAATAATAATAATAATAATAATAAATAAAAAATATAACATTTTTAAGGACTACCCCAAAGCATTTTTTAAGTCACGATGAGTGAATCATGACGTATGTAAGGGACCATTGCCCTGTAAAGAGTCACGTGAGTGAGTAATGTAGCATTTTTAGAACTCTTTCCTTCACAATTATGAGGCTTCCATTCGATACAATTCCATTTGGTAATTGAAGCAAGACCTATGTAAAATCACACATAATTAACATGGGTAGATCCACCAGACCAAAAAATAAAAAAATAATTGGTACATGCAAATAAATTTTGCAGCTGAAAATAAGAAAACTTTTACAAATATGATTATTTTAATAAATTACAAAATAATTGTTCTAGCAAATTGAGATTTATTGTTGATCCAAATCGCATCATTTTTTAAAAAGAAGAAAAACCAATTACAACAGTTTCCTTTTTTGTTTTTTGTTTTTTAATACTTGATTAGACCAATTTGCTAAATGATGGGTACCCCCAGCATTTTCTAAGTCACGATGAGTGAGTCATGACGTATATAAGGGACCATCGTCCTACAAAACAAAGACTCTCGAGTAAAGGGACAATCACGTGCATCCTTTGTTACTTAATATTTCATGTATGGTTCCCGGAAGTTTGACTCAGTTTTGGACTTATGTGAGTACTAAAATGAGTATGGATATTTTATTATTATTTAAGATAAATTGCATTAAAAAAAATATTGTTAACTAAATAAATTGTAAATTACAAGTGATTTATCTATCAAAAGCTGAAGCCAAAATTCTATATTTAATTGAAGGTAGAATTTAAATCAAAAGAGATTGTTGATTTTGTGTATTTTTTTTATAGAGATCATAAATATTTTTTTTAAAGAAAACAAAATTCTGTTTGAGTTAAAAAGAATCATCGACTGACAAAATTATTATTTCAATTATTTAACAATAAAGATAGAGGTATATGCTGAAAGAGATAATAAACTAAAACGTTATTGTTGGAATTTTTTCTTGAAAAACACGGTGTTTTAAGGTAATTATTTATATTTTATAAATAAATATAATTATTTTTAACTTATGTAAATTTACAAGTAAATATTTTAAATACAATATTATAACCATACCAATAGTAGTATAGTACTGTTCAAAAGACAATAAAATTTTATTGGAACTTAAAACAAAAAAGGTTCTCATTTAAATTTAAAGATAAAAACATACTCATATAATTATTTTATTTGCTTAAAATAAAGTATTATTTTATTTGCTTTTGAATTTAAAAATAATAACATACTCGTATAAGAAAAAAGTAATTTTTCAAACAAAACGTGAAGTCTTTAAAAAAAAAAATAGTTTTACTGTCACAATAAGTTGTATCAGGAGAAAAATAAATAAGACCTTCTTTCATTAAATTTATTTTTGAAATTTGTTTCCAACACTGATATATTTTCTTAGTTTTTAAAATTAAAAAAAAACAATCGAAGATGTTTTGGTTTTTTATTATTCACGTCTTCCTTTGCATTTTCTTCCGTCACTTTTATGGTATAGTCAAATGAATTTGAATTGATTGTCACTTGCCTCTAGCACAAGAGATCTCTACTTTTTTATAATTATGATTCAAACAAATAAATATTCTCAATACATAATAAACTTCAATTTTTACTCCAAACTTTAATAATCTCGTGAATTTTATCCACAAGAATAATTTTTATCATGCTTTCCGCTCTCGAATTTTAACAATAATGTTACTAATTATGCTCCAAATAAATTTTATTGTAATTTTTCTCCAAATCTTAATAATGTCGTGAAATATGGTCTCAAATTCACTTTTTTTTTTTGTTGACATATTTGAAGATATGTTTTACACTTTGTAAAACTTTTTGGGCATTTTAACGATATTATAAAGTTTGTAGGTAAAATGTGCAATAAAAATTACTCAGGACATAATTCGCGACATTATTAGAGTTTGGGAATAAAAAAGTTATGGTGAATGGTATAATATTGTCAAAATTAGTTAGAAATTGATAAATATGGATAATTTTTCATATTTTAATATAATTTTAAAAAATTGTATTTATAAAGCAATTCTTAAAAAATAAAAACGATACGGCAACTGATAACACCAAAACAAATATCTAAATTTTATTGAAAAAAATAATTCACCATATTCTTAAAATTTGAGAAGAAAAAGTTAAAATAAGTGTGTATGATTATATTTTAATTAAAATTTATAATAAACTAGTATCTTTGAACATATAAATAGTATTTAAAATTTATAATTAATAATTTGAGTTATAATATGAAGTTATTTTAGTTTTTAATCAGTTTTAAAACAATAAAATCAATTAAAATAAAGATAAAAATAACAAATTGAGAGAGATACACAGAACATGGGAAAATCAATTTCGCATAATTTTTTTTTTACAAAATACATAATATTTTAAATATACTACCCACGAGATTTTTTAGGTCAGGATGAGTGAATCGTGACGTATATAAGGAAGCAACGTCCTTCGAAACGACGTTTATAGGGTAGTACCCAAGACAATCACGTGCACGTTTTAATTAAAACTTTAAAACGAAGGATACCAATCCCTTTGTTGCATTTCCACATCACCTGGGGGAAGTTTGACTTTGACTTTGAATATAGTGGTGCTAAAATGAGGATCCAAATGGTTGCTATGAAGTACCATACAAAAGTATTTAATTTGTACTCGTCTTGTCACCATCCATTTCATTATCGCTCAATCCCAAACTCATTCTAATTTAACTCAAAACTCTTACAATAATTCTATTACATTTTGCTTTTTTTCATGTCAAATCTTATGTTATGTTAATTAGTGTCATAAATCAAAATCCTTCTGGTTAATACAAAACGAGCACAAGTCATAAAATATGTCGGTTGGATTTCCGTTATATTTTTAGAATTTTTTACCGTTTCAAACCGTAAAAAATGCAAAAATAAAAGCTATAAAATATTATTTTTTTTACTATTTTCTGCTGCAAAATGTATATGTATCATGTAATTAACATGTGTATTGTTCATTTCCATTTTATCAAACAATATATCATTGTCATTTCATGTTTATTTCTTTCAAGGAGATTTAATTCAATTAATTAAACAGAATGTATAAATTGTTGTAAATTTTTTAATAATTTCATGAACTAAATTCTAAAACAAACTCCGGTAGAAATCAGAACAACAACATTTTTTTATACAGTGACTAGAAAATATTGAAGCTTGAATTTTTTTTATTAAAAATTATTTTAGTGGTATATTAAAATTATCATGAAATTAACTGGTATCGTTTTGGATAAAATTTTATTTTTTAACCAAAAATCTTTAACCCAATTACTAGAACTTGCCTTTAAAAGGAACTAGGAATGTTATTTAGTATTGCAACCCAGGAAACTTTTATGTGTACTCTGATTTAGTGTTTAATGTAAATCAATTTAGGTAATAGATTACGAAAAATTCTTAAAAATAAATTTTCCAGACAAAAAAAAAATATAAAAATATACTCGTTGAGAAGGAAAGTCAGTGGAAAAGTGATATTATGGTGTTAAAAGTTAGTCTTATCATTAGTGTACTATTTAGAAGGGAAGAAAATTAACAAAGTTATGATATAGCCTATACAAAAGCAAAAATGACCAAAACCTATTGTTGAGATTTTTCATGAAATTTTTAGCTGCCCCACGTTGATATATATTTGAATGGTATAGGTTTGATAAGTAATGGAGAAAAACCCTAAGCTACATACGATGATTGATTCTTAGACAACGTCATGCCACCAAAGTACGTAGAATAAAGTCCTTCTTTGTTATGCGGGGCTTAGTTTCAATAATATATCGTGCATTTCTGCACGAAATAATATACCAAAATGATGCTAATTTCTGTGGGTTCTAGATATTATACGTCTGTTATTTTAATTATATTTACGTAATACGTGTTAAAGTGTTATATTATTTTAATAAAATTTACTTAATGCGTCTGAAATTTACTTTTTTAAAAATTTTAAAAAAATTCATTAGTTAATTTATAAAAAATTACACATCTTTTATAAAAGTTAAAAGAGATAATTCTTATAATTTAACCAATAGAAACCTATTTAACTTGTTAATTTCATCTTTCTCTTGTTATTTTCTTTTCTTAAAAAATTCATTTGAAGAAGCTGATCACCCATGTCCATTCACTTGACTCACTTTAAATGGACTGAGGGGTTATTTGGAAAAGCAGGCAGTGTTAATAAACCCGCGAGTTGTTGTACATGACGTAATTCCGTGTGTCATATGTACAACTACTTAATTAATTTCACGACATAATTAAGGTGATCAACCATCTAAATAATCTCATACTAATCATACTTTTAAATAATATCATTTTAATATTTAGTTTTTCAAACTGTTGTGCATTCATCAATATATCGGCCATGTGTGTCTGGCTATCAATTAGGGAAAGCTTGTGTCATTCAAATAAGTGAAAGTATTAAATAAGTATGATTATTAATAAGATAATGCATGCAAAATATATTATAAAAAAAATAAAAATCAAATGGAGTAAATTAGAAAAATTAGATATGCATGGTTGTATGGATATAAAGACACACACCCTCCCTCTGGCTACTGTTGGTAAAATCTTGTACGGACATAAATACTATTTTGCCGAACGTGCTTTTTCCAAAAAAAAAAAAAAAAAAAGGAAAAAGAAAAAGAAGAGGCCTCATCACTTTTGCTGCTGGTGATTTATTTTGCAGGAACTTTCCTAACTCCTAAGTGCATCTCTTCTACTAGAATAGACAAAATAGATGACGAATAAAACAATGGAGATGTTTCAAAGTTCGAATATAAATGTTAAGTATGATTTATGGTATTTTAACTTTATTAATTTAACCAAATAAAGATGACTTAATGGTGGAAAATATGAAAAACTTCATTCTTAAGTTTAAAAGAGTCAATATTGTTTTAAAAAAAACTCAATGAAAATACAATTTTAAGATTTATTACGAACCCGTAATTATACCTAATAATGCTATTCGTAGCTTCGAAGCCCGTATGAATATTCTTGTCGTCTTGACGTAACTAATGACATATTTGGTGACGTGGCCGTTTTTGAGAAATAATAACTCCTTTTGTTTTTGGTGGGCAGAGAGAAAACATAAATTATAAGGTGTTATTAAAAATGCATGGAAAATTATAATTTTTTTCCCATAAATGCTTTATGTGAGGTATGTATATACTAAAACGTGGCTCAATAGCAGACATGTTAATTTACCACGATACAATACAACCAGCATTGGCATTAAACACAATTAATTAGGACTACGTGTAAAGTAAATCATTGCTCATATTTTTAACATTATCAAAATAATCTAAAGATTAAGTTAGTCCTTATTTGTGAGTTAAATTAATAACTCCATAAAAGTAATACCACAAAAGTCTTATTTTAAGCCATATATGATGTCAACGATTTTAATATTTTTTTTTAAATTGCAGTTTAGAGTAAACTATTTCCTAATTGTAGTTAACTAAAAATAGAAGAACATAATAAGAATCTGCAAAAGTTCGAGAAGGAAGATAATTAGATAAAGCACCTAAACGTACAATCTGATATATGAGTACGGCGCAATGCAGTGGTTATTAGTAGTTATTAACATGTTCTTACATTGTGAGTACCTTTTCCATTTTCATGGAGCTTGAATCATTATAAGTTATTTACTTGCGTTGAGGACATTTCTGCTATTGAAAACTTAAAATTAGAGATGAACTTAAAAATGGGAAAATATATATATGAACTCCCGAAGCTTAATTTAACCTATAGTTTATATACTATATTCAAACGATCAATTTAGTTAGTGTTGTTAACTTTTTCTTTTCTTCCCTTATGGCTTTATATTTGAAAACTAATTTGCATATATTCTAACCAATTCAAAGCTCCATGATCTTTGCCAAGCTAATTGATTTCCTTAACTTATTCAAGGAAATGTCCAAAGTTTGATGTTACCAATGATGTAGTAAACAAATTACTAGCTACTCCATAAGTTTTCATTAAAAATGAAACAAAAAATAAAAACATTACTATTGAAAATTATTATTATTATTTATGACAACAGAACAGTTGGCACATACCATATAATATATTGATACATAAGAATCATACCAACCACTGAACATTAATACAGACAAAGATTATAAACAAGCCATGAACGGTGGTTGCTGCGGGGAAAGCTCCACCTCCGACCACGGCGAGATGTCGCCGGAAGAATTCCATGAGGACGAAACATTCCAGCAACACTCGCTGTCCATGAGCTCCGGCAACTCAATCTCGCCCCAAAAATCATCGCCGCCGCTGTCCCCGTCGTCCGAAGCAATGCCGCCGCTTTTCTCATCGCCGGAATCTTTCCTCATATGCGCTGCTTTGGCCGCCGCAGCCTGAATGTCCCTGGCGGCGCGCGACGTCGGAATGGGCAGCGATTCGACTTCATCAGGAAAGTTGAGCTGCGCTTTGCGGCCTTTGAGGCAGTATGCTGCGACGTCGTATGCACGCGCCGCCATCTCTGGCACCGGAAAAGACCCCAACCATATGCGAGACTTTTTTCGTGGCTCCCGAATTTCCGACACCCATTTGCCCCAGCGGCGCTTGCGGACACCGCGGTAGACGGGATGGCGTGTGCCGCCTCTCACAGTGTCAGATGCGGCGGCGGAGGCGAGCTCGTCGTCAGGACACGGTGGTCGCTGATGGTCCATTCACAATGTTTCAGTGGCAGCCGTTATGAGAGTAGAAGAGTGTGCACATTTATAAGGGTTAAAGAGAGAAGATATTTGAGATTACGAAATTGCCCTCGGAGATTCATCAAGTGCTTTGAAACTTTAAAGGGGCAAAGTTACTCTTTCTACGTAAATGTTGAGCATGCAATTAATTGTGGATGGCATGTTTCATACATCACTACGCGCCATGACAACTCTTTATTTACTTTTGGACTCTTTCAATGTTTTTTGAACCATTAATCATTTATATATCATCTTACAGTTTATGATTCCAAGAATACAAGAGTTTCAGTAAGAGTGTGTAAAAATTAAGGAAAATAAATCTAACTATTCAGTTTTGATATGAATTGTTTTATAAAATGACTCGATTAACCAAGCTGTCTTTTTTGAAAAATTAATATGATTTGAATGTTTTGAAAATGGTTCGATTTTATTTAGTTATGTAAATTTTATTTATACATGTATTACTTTTTTTACAAGATACATTAATATTTGTACCAAATTCAAAATATTAATTATTTTTTAATACTTGTGCAAAACCTTAGACATTGTATGATATAAAATGGATGGAATATTAATTATATTCAAATTTTTTAATACTGAGTAGGAATCGACATAATCCAAAAACCAAAATTATAATATAAATAAGTTACCCATTAGAATTATGCATGGGATTGAAAAAATTAAAGAGTAAAAGTTGATAACAACTTTCTTAAGTAATTTAATCAGTTGATCCATTCTTAATAGTATACATGTTAAATATATATGAAAAATTACATTACTCTTGAATTATAAATGATCTTAATAAGTGTTTTAAGTTTAAAAATAACTATTTTAAGAAATATTTATTTTTAGTTAATTATTTAAAAAATACTAATAGAATAGAAATAGAACTGTCTTTTCATATAGATATCCCTTCAATACAACATAGGTCATCGAAAGGATAAAAATTTTTAGTAATTATAAATTTTAACAAATTAGTATACTGGTTGATTTATAGTTACACAGTGTGTAAAACATTTTAGTACTTTTAATACATAGAGAAATTTTTATTTTATGAGAGAGAAAGTACAAAGTGAATTTTGTTTCGCATAAAAAAGATCAATGAAAAATATCTATGATCATGGTCAAAATACTTTGATCAATTTTTATTTTTCTCCTTTCATTCATTACTCGCGGTTGACAGGTTTGACAAAGACACGCTCTAGGACATTGATATTAACGCAACAACAGCTCCAGTTCAACTTGAACAATAGAACATGACAGTTTCCAAAATAAAGTAAAACCCCACTTAATTTAACTTAATTAATCAAATTATTTAACTAGACCTAAGTTTAAAATCACAGTACAACAAAAATTTGTGATGTGAAAATCGAGTTACTTTAGTTCCTGCCAGTTAAACTTTATTATAGTTTTTAATTATTTTAAGACTTTTTATATTAAAGATACATGAAAATTACATTTTTTTAAAAAAAATATACATGATTTGACATTTGAACAAGCATCTTTAGAGCTGCATTGACAGCGAAATGTGAAATTCAAATAAACAAATTAGATGAAACGATGGAAAGTTCGTGAGAGGCACGATAGGAAGAAGAGCGTATAAAATTGATGCCTGTGTTGTGTAGATGGAAAGACAAATTTGTCCCTACCTTATTTGGTTGCTAAACGATGAGATGAGCTCACAACTTCACATGGGGAGTGTTGCACGAGAATTTGGTGACTATTTCACCTTTTTGCACTCTACACTTTGATTTTGGTGGGTGGGAGGATGGTTTCATTGATAATGATACATCAAAGAAATTAACATACACAAAGCCAATGTGTCGTTATTAGGATGGTTCCATAGATAATGATATCAAGTTATGAACACTTACAAACCCAATATGTCACTGTTCTTGCCAAATGACATTTATTTGGCCAATTACCTTTTGAGCTTAGATGATTGAAAACTAAAAGATGAACACAATTTTATGTATCCCATGAACCATCTTATCACTTTTCTATTGACATTTTTATTTCTATCATCCCTCTGATCTTAAAACCCAAGTTGGCACACACTGACAGTATATTTAATACTTATTACTTTGTATCATTATAGTTTGCATTTTGCAACAAATAACTTTAAAATTAGAATTAAATTATCAAATGTTTTATAGGTGCCATTGATTATTATTATTACCCGTAAAAAGATATTTGAGTGTGATTAATGTTGGTTTTGTCACAATTTAGACTGTGACCTTAGTTGTTTGATTTACAATCTGGTAAAAATGATTTTAATGAAATTAGTTTTGAATCATTGAAATGTAATTGAAATGTATACATAAATTAGACGTTTCTATTAAAATACGCATTTTGTATACAAATGGCATGGTAATTAATTTTTAACTTTAAAACAAAGCCTAATTGCTTCAATTTGAATTGATAAGAATTAATTTGTAAAGTAGCAAATTGTACATGTTTTTTGACTGATCTTGCCAATCAACACTTGGAACTTTATGTTGTTTTTATTTGTTCATTCCAAAAAATCATGATGCGCGCTTAGATTTTTGTCCCCTGACAAAAGATTTAGGTATTATATATATATATGTATAGAAGTATATAGAACCCCACAAATGGCCAAACCCAATCAATTCAGTTAGGGGTGGAGAGAATTTGGATTGACATGGTATTGGTATACATAGGATTTTTTCTAGACTTGGGTCAATTTCACAAAGTCAGCCTCTTCACTTGTTTGGAGTTGAGATTGAGGGGTTGTCTAATTTTTTAGAGTAGGGTTGATTTCAGAAGAGTAAGTCACTTTAATTTATTGGCACCTTTTTGTGTACCTTCAACAAACATCTTATGTATTGTCATGAGCCTTTATGCTTATATGTGATATATATTCTGGTCCAGTACCCTCCCTAGCACAAATACCAAATCACGATGCAACAATGATTACAAGACAGAAAAGACTCCAGATTAAGAAGTTAGAAAAGTTTTGGAAGTAATCCATTGCATAAAGTTTGACACAAATTTGGACAATTTGGAGTCTACTACACGTACAATGATGACATGGAAGACATGGAATGAATTGCCTCCAACCTGAACAAGGGTGAGTGATGTCCCATTTTTCCTTTATTCAAAAATTATTATAGGAATATATATATATATATATATATATATATATATATATATAATCAATTAAAATAAATAAGTAGAATTGTGTAAGTATCCCTGAAGAAACTAAAATATAATTTGAAGGGATAAAATCTCAACATGAGAAGAAAAGTTTAAAATAATTAATAACTTGGGAACCTGTTTTTTTTTTAAAAAAATATATACATATATGTATATATAATAAGTATTAATTAGATAATAATGAAGTCTAGTGTCTTGAATAAGGGGGGAAAAGTGCCTTAAATGATGTCCATTCATTCAAGAATAATGATGGAAGTAATATTATTGCTTAATTTTCATCGAACAGTAACTACAAAGTTACGGACGTAATCTTAATGCTTAATTTTTGTCATTAGTATATGATAATTTGTTTTTAGTGAAATTTTTGTCTTCAGCGGAGTTGCCATATTAGGTCTCAAATTTTTATTTTTATTTTTTCAACTGTTTTAATTTGTTATTTACTCTCTCCAAAAACATTTTGCTTCTCACTCTTTTAATTAGATAACATTAATTTAAACATGGATCATTACTAATTTTTTATCATACTTAATCAGTCTACATTGTTCTTACACTTTCATGAAATATGAGTTGAAAACAAGTTCGTCCTCCATTATTAATCTAACACTTTGTCAACAATAATTGAGTTTATTAAAGCTGTCCCTTAAAGCGAAAGAACCAAATTCAACTTAACTCAAAATGTAATACAGATGAATTTAGTGCACGCATAATATTAATTTACTCATATATATAAAAAGGGAGTGGAAAATGGAAATGTGTGAAGAAAACACAAAGTGAGGCAGTGGCAAATAGAGTTTCATTTTGGTCTTGATCAGAAAAGGAAAGAGGAAAGGCTAGGACCATGCATTCCCAACTATATATGCAATGGACCTGTGGCTCCTAATTGGAAGGTCTTTAAAGATGAATTATTGAAAACCTGGCCTTAATGTATACGGGGTACAGTTGAAGTAATGCAAAACCACCAACACATCGTACCATCATAATTAATGCATAAAATAGTCTTCATAATTTAATAGGGGCTGGAATTGTTTGGCCAACAACAGAGCATGCATGCAAATATGTATATTCTATGATTCAAATGCTAACAGCTGTATGTACGTCTTTCTCAACATATCATGTCTTTATTTTTATCAAGCAACTTCCTGATGTACACCCTATAAGTATACATACACAGTTTTGTGGTTGTTCAGTAACAAATGTTGGACCAATATATAAAACCACAAAGGACCACACGTTATATTAAATAATCATACCGCGTATCAAAACTTCAAGAGGGGTAATTTATCGATTACATAATTATACAACCTTACTTAAATTATACCGTGAACAAGTCAATTTACTCAAAGAAAATATATATATATATATATATATATATATATATATTATTTTTATTATATATTTTATAATTTATTTTCTATTTATTTTAGTTGTCTATTAAATATTATGTTTTGTTAAAAATTTATATGGATTTTTTCCCTTCTTTTGTCTAAGAATTACTTGAACGATATAAAATGCAAAAAATTATGAGTAATTTCTCAAAAGAGAGACACTAAATATATAAACAATGCTCTGAATGAAAGATTTGTAACTGGAGTTCGTTTTTCATGAAAAAATAAATAAAGTTAATTGATTTAAGAATAAAACATGGATGCAATTTCTTATACACTTATAGTGCTGTTCTTTATTTTGAAATTCTAGTTTTAATTAGAGAATAATACTAAAACATATAATCAAGGTATGTTAACTTAACTAACTTGAATCTTCTTCTCTCCCTCTTTTTTAAATACTCGAATCACCTGTAAAATATTTTGTTTAAATTAACAACTGCTACTATTATACGCAAAATTTCTTTTTTATTTATAATATGATTACTAATAATTACTATTATAGGTTAGAGGTTATCGCTCTTTTTCTAATATGATTTGGGTTAATGTCTAGTGGTCTATGTATCTGTTCAAGTTCGATAGCTAGAGAGGCCTTAGAGGTGATTCCAGAAACAGGAAACAGATATAAAAACGAAAGGCATCCAGCCCAACGAAAAAAAAAGGGGCGGACAATCATTGTCTGCAATATCTAACTGAATATTTTTTAAATATTTAATTACATTTACTTACTCTATCTAATTAATATGATATCTTTTTTATTTTTTAAATATTTTTATTACTACAATAACTTTAAAAAATAAAGCCTATTTTTATATGTTATTTATTATTTTTTAAGTTTATATTTTATAATCATATCTCATTATCTATGTTTAATCGTGTGTTTTTTATCTATTGAATTGGTCATTATATTTTTTATCAACATTATATAAAATAATTTTATTGTAGTATTGGTCTTTTCATGTTGTTTTTGATGATCATTCATCTACTTTTATTTTCAATTGTTATTAAATTTGTCACGTGAGAAACGTTGTCAAGGATATCTTAATATATCCCAAAAATATTTTTTCATAATAACATTATCTATTCCATGAAATACAAGTTAAAGTGTTCCACAAAATATTTTTGAAATACAATTGTGTTTCATGAAATGTTTTTTGAAATAAAAATCATGTTTAAAAAAATATTTTTTGAGACATACTAAAAATCGACTACAAGTCAAAGCTAATAATAAAGAATGAGTGTTTGAATTGATGACAGAAGAAATGAGTATAAATCAATACTAACCGATAGAATCCAAACCGGTAAAAAAAGGGGTTAAGAAATACTTCACTGATAATTTTGAATGATGTGTAGCACGAGAAGAAAGATTTGTCTACCCTTTTATAAAGACATTATTTTGAATTTTGAACTAATAGTAAATAATTAGTTTAGATCAGTAAATCATAATAAATTTGAATTGATAACAAGAAGATATATAATACACAGAAGGTATGAGAGATAAGTAAGAAAAATAAAAGAGGCAAAATATAACATTTAAATAGATAAATAGCGACTATGAAAACTGTTGCGCACTCTCCCTGACCCAATCTACCACAATAATAATCGACTTACTTAATTAATGGTATGACCGCTCACATAATTAAATAATTTAATCTGGAATCATCTAATTGTTTAATTTAACTTGGAATAATTGTTTTTGTTTGCATATATGTTTACGCTGTGGTATCCAAAAACTAAATTTAGAATTATTGTCTGTTTTTGTTTATTTTGAGGAAGACCAACAAGCTAAAAGACTTCCAATTGATGTCTGTGTACCAGGTTCCAATGGCCAGGATGCACTTCCAAGCCCATCTCAGCTAAAAGACTAATTTCAGTACCCTAAGACCCAACTTCTTAACTGGGTACTAGTATGCACCAGGCCCAGTTTTCCGGAAGTACCCCAACCTAGCTTAAATTACAGGCCACATAGCAGGCCTTGTCCAACATATAATTAATAAAATTATATTCTAATAAATTACAATAAGTTTAAAAAATTCCACTAAAAAAAAATAAAAAAATATATGGATAAAATAAAAAAAAACAGAGACATGAAAACCCTATGCATATTAAAATAATTTGTAAAACCCTTGGGCATTGATGACGACGGCGGCATGCATTGCAAAACCAGGGAACTTTAACGCACACGGCAAACACGTTACCACATACTTTACTAATATCCCTCTCTTTCTTTCTCTTTTGTTTTCTTCAGTTGAAAGGAGCCAAAGCCTTAAATGCACTTCACGTGCTTCATCCGCTCCACTCCCATCGGGTTCACGTGCTTTTCACCACTGGGCCCTACTCTCCTTATAGGTTACTTACCGTGCCTGGAGATTATGTGCCAGATTAAGACACGTGGCAATCGAGCGTGCAAATAGGCACGTGGAACGCGTGTGATGTTCCGAAACGTGTTCGTTTTCGGGGAGAGTAATCATGGGAGCCGCACAATTTTGTGATTCCCCAGCTGGCACTGCGTGATCCATCCCACCGAGTCGTCGATTCTTTTCACGCGCTTGCAGCGCGTGGGGTGGGAGTTTGGAGAACCTTTTCCTCCTCGAGAAGCACGTTACGTTACTCATGGTCATGCAATCGACGTCTTTATCCATTAGCTGCCAAAACTCACATATGTGAAATTTGTTGATCACTGTTAAAATAGTTTTACTTTCTTCTTTCATTTTTTAATTGGGATAAATAACATTTCAAATAAAAGAAGAATAATAGTAATTTAATTATTCATATATTTATTTAAAGAACACTCCAGGTCTATAAAATTTATATTTTTAATCAATTATCCACACAAATCAGTTTAAAAAAATTATATATATTACACAACAATTCAACCAATGTTATTGCTAGCGGGGTCAATTGTTCCCCAATAATTTAATGCATTACATGGATCAATTTTTTTGAATACATTGCTTGTGTATATCTGCTGTTACTTGTTTGTATCGGATAAGTAATTCTTAAAGTTGATTGTTACTCAAAAACAATTGAAACAAAAAAGACTACACGTATAAATCGATAATTATTGAATTAGAACGTAGACATATATTATTTTTTTTGCATACTCTTATTTTATCTTAATAAATTAAAACATTCTCTGTTTTCGTCAAAAAGTCAGACACGGGTGAAAAGGTAACAAAATATCTTAAACACATTATTAAATTTTAACTATCTTAAACACATTATTAAATTTTAACTATTGATAATAATACGAATTATCTCTATTGTCTTGTTGGGTGCCAGTCCATAACATGAGAATGCTTTAGCAACTGCAGAATGAGGGGACAGTACTGTTTGATATAATGTAACCAACGAAATATGAAATGAATGATGAACATCGATTCTTCAACTATTTATTATTTAACTGCATAAGAAAGTTTTATGATATAGTTTTACTAATTAAATTAAATAAAAAATGGATAAAAATGGAGAGAAGAAAAGGCATGATAATTGTTGCAACTAACTCTAGTAAAGGTTGAAAGCTAGGTTGACCTAACCATGGTTTAACATTTGCAGTTAGAAATTGTAGAAGCGTAACATGCAACTTTTGTTTCTCTGTCTTGACGTTGCTATCTATCTATCTTTCTTTCTTTCCTTGCTCTATCCTCTTCCTTTCTTCAATTTTAATTTTTGTTTGACACTTTGGCAGGAAGGAAGAAACAAAACAAAACAAAAGCCTCCGTTATTGGTTCTGTTATTTAGAAGATGCAGGTTGACGCAGGATTAAAGCGCGTGGTGTGGGACGAAGAAGAGAAAGCGATGGTTGGGGCTGTTTTGGGTGCAGGAGCTTTGGAATTTTTGGTGAATAATTGTGTCTCAAATGAGAGTGTGTTAATGGGGATGGGTAACGAGGAGGGACTGCAGAAGAAACTGTCGGATCTGGTGGAGTGTCCTAATGTATCGAATTTCAGTTGGAATTATGCGATTTTCTGGCAACTGTCACAGTCAAAATCAGGAGAGTGGTTTCTGTGTTGGGGAGATGGGTTCTGCAAGGAAGAAGATGAGTGTGAGGTTAGAGGAAGAGTGAGGGTTATGGAAGAAGAGATGCAACAGAGGACGAGGAAGAGCGTGTTGCAGAAGCTACACAACAAGTTTGGTGATTCGGATGAGGATAATTACGCTTTTGGCCTTGACCATATTACTGACACTGAGATGTTCTTTCTTGCTTCTATGTATTTCTCTTTCCCTCGTGGTCACGGTGGACCGGGTAAGTGTTTCGCTTCCGGCAAGCATTTGTGGCTCAAATATGTGTCTGATTATTGCGTTCGTTCTTTCTTGGCTAAATCTGCTGGAATTCAGACTGTTGTTTTGGTTCCTACTGATTTGGGTGTGGTGGAGCTTGGTTCTGTTAGAATGTTACCAGAGAGTTTACAACTCTTGCAGGGTATTAAATCTTTGTTTTCCACACATTCTTCAGTGGATAGGAATGGTGTTTTTACTGGTTTGTCTATTGGGGATGGTAAGGTAGATGATGGAGGTGTTTCAATGCCTAAGGTTTTTGGGAATGCGATTGGTAATAGGACACATTTCAGAGAGAAACTTGCTGTTAGAAAAATGGATGATAGGCCTTGGGGAGGTCACCCCAATGGGAACAACATCGTCAACAACAATGTTAGTTTCCCGAATTTGCGGAATGGTATTCATGTTTCAAATTGGGGAAGTGTGAGGCAACCTGGTCCTGTTGAGATTTTTGCTCCCTCTACAAGCAGTGTTGCTGAGTTGGGTAATGGTGTGAGACATGATTTCAGGCTTAGCAATCACTATCTTCAACCTCAAAGGCAGGTGCAAATGCAAATTGACTTTACTGGTGCCACTTCAAGGCCGGGTTCTGTGAGACCCATTGTTGTTGGTGAATCTGAGCTTTCTGATGTTGAGGTTTCTTGCAAGGAGGAGCTACCGTGTGTTGTGGATGAAAGGAAGCCCAGGAAGCGGGGTAGGAAGCCTGCCAATGGAAGGGATGAACCACTCAATCATGTGGAAGCTGAGAGGCAGCGGCGCGAGAAGCTCAACCAGCGATTCTATGCTTTAAGATCTGTGGTGCCTAATATCTCCAAGATGGACAAGGCATCGCTGTTGGGTGATGCCATTGCTTATATCAATGAACTTCAGGCCAAAGTCAAGATCATGGAAGCTGAAAGAGAAAGCTTTGGAAGCACTTCAAAGGATGGACCGGTTTTAGAAACAAACTCAAGATCAGAAATTCAGGAGGAAGAAGCTCCTGATGTGGATATTCAAGCTGTTCAAGATGAGGTTATTGTAAGAGTTAGCTACTCCCTTGATGCTCATCCTGTTTCAAAAATAATTCAAACTTTCAAAGAGGCACAAATCAGTGTTGCAGAGTCTAAACTTGCTGCAGCAGATGATACTGTTTTCCACACATTTGTAATTAAGTCACATGGATCTGAACAGCTAAATAAAGACAAGCTGATTGCTGTATTTTCCCCACCAGAATCCAACTCCTTACAGCCATTGTCATCAGTTGGATAATAGGGACATTGCAGTTACCATAATCCACAGGGGTGTCCTCATATCATACATACGAGAAAATCCAATTTTTAAAGCTTCCTCAGAAATTTTTTACACTGCGGATCTGAAAAGAAAGACAGTGGGAACTATAGTAATAGAATATTAGCTCCCATTAACCATGTAAGGCAGCCAATTAATGTTTGTTTATAGTATACACATCAGAAATATTGTTCCTGCAATGTCAATTATTTTATTTAGTTTAACCGATCTAGTTGTTATGGGTAAAGAGTTCATCTCTTGATGCCAAGTTTTATTTATTTTTTTGCCTTTCTTGTGTTGTGCACAGGAGGGACGCATTAGTTAATTTTGGCTGCTATTGTTACTTAAATTTTTACATTATATAGCTGTGCTCTTCCTTGGAGAGACATATGGAATTGTAAATATGTTTTATTTGTTATATTTAAAGTAGTGAGGCGTTTTCCCCTCTCCAGTATACTCGTTTGGAGTGTTGGTTTTATGTTTTAGGGTGTTTCGTGGATAGAGTTTCCTTTCTTGTCCCTGCAATCTTTACGAGGTCTAACTTATAATAATAATAATAATGATCTCAAAGGAGAAAAGAATTCACATATGCTGTGTTTACAGTGACAATTGAATGAGTTTGGGCATAATTATTTTCATTGCCTGCAAAGAGAATGGCAAAGTTTTCATTACTTGTGTTGTTGGCCTAGTGTTGAAATATGATAATGGACACGTCTCCAAGTGAAGTGGATTAAATTTTTTTGGTATAGGTACTAAATTTCTATGATTTCGTTTCCTTCCCTCTCCACTTTATCTGCAACCAAATAAATGAGGCCGAATCTTTGATGCACATGAAAAGGAAGAAAAGTATTGGTACTGCTGTTACATTCTTGACCGCTCCTTTGTTATTTCCACCTTTTGAAGAGAAACTGAGGTATATCTAATTCATGCAGAAAAGAAAAATAGGGTAAAAGGCTGTTTAAAAAAATAGGGAAGCTAAACTTGTCATATTTATTTGTTTTATTAACGTTATTAGGTAGCAAATAAAATAAACAAAAACACACATATCGTTGTGCAAAAATAAGAGTAATACATTAACTAAAATAAATACAAAAAAGACTATTACCAATAGTCCAATATGTTGAGTGGTCCTGCATTATACGCGTCCTGACCTATTTTGAATTTTAAAATTGTGGAAAACGTTCACGTGCTAAGGTCCTTTCAACTAATGAGTTCTGCAATGACAACAATCATGGGGTGCATCTGTTTCCTTTTAAAAGTGATTGAAAGTTAGATAAATAATTGTGACAATACGCAGCACTGAGGCGAAAGGGTAAATGCTGAGAAGAAAGGGTTTAATAAATTTCAATAAGTATTTAGAGTATCAACGGTTTTAAGTTACACATAACATTCAAGTTTCAACTGTTATCAATCTTTGGCATAAATATTATATTTCGTCCCAGGGACAAAGACATGGGTACAAACGTGCATATTATATTTATGTAAGAGTAATTTCAAATAATTGAAAATGTGAACAAAATCAGGATCCAAAAGATACTGCTCTGAATTTGGTTGATCTTTGGGGTCTTTTAACTGCTGATGCCCATTACTCCCACCCACATACCCTTTATTTTATTCCACTTTGGATTGTCTGGATGAAAATCCTAATCTCTAATGTTTAAAGCATCCTTGTTCTTGCTCTTTTGGGGTGGTGAAGGGTTCATTTTGAGGATGGGATGTGGGGTTCGTTTTGTCTAACCAAACACAAATACCAAACATGACATGCGAGGCCACTGATCCTGGTCAAGTTCAAAAGCAATATGTGGGATCCATCTAAAAAGAAAATATCAAGTAAGAACTGCTCAATTTGATATGAGGAAGGAAATGAGCATGATTGACCTGATAAGGTACCAAAGAAAACCACACAATAAGTTGTCACATCTAATGTGGTTGCATATCACTTGTCTAATTACAAATCTAGTGATCAATCTATGCTTATCTCTTGTCTAGAGACCCAAAATAATTAAGGGTTCAAATAATCCACAGTTCCTTGCAAATTATATCATGAGTTGAATGAGGAATAAATGGCATGTGTTTCTCATTTTTCACTACTTAAGGCTGGTGCTCAGAACAAGATAAGTGGTTCAGCCATTCAGGGGAGAGCATCTAACCCACCAACTCAATTCCTTTGTGTTATTGTTTCTCACTCACTATCATGTAGACGTGTAGGAAATATATCATTGTCAAAATTCATGATCAAATGAATGCAGATATTTTGTCGGCATGAAAGTAAGTTGACAAGTTTAACAAATCAACTTGGATAGAAGTAAGTGGACTAGTTTTTTGGTTTTATGTTTTAATAAAAAAAATTGATTATTTTATCACGTAATTACCTCTAGTTGATCTATTATTTGAAGGAGAGTCTAATTAATCATTATATTTTAAATATAAGTTAGTTCTTTTCAATATTGAAATCTTACATGTGCCAATTAAGAACATGTAGTCATGAACCCAAATTTATTCCTTGCATAAAAATAAAGAAATAAAAAACCATTATATTTTTTAAAAGATAAATATGAAGTTGATTTTATTGTGGTCTATTTCTATCAATGGTCCTGTTTTTTTAGTTTAAATAGACATAGTGAGTATAATGAAACATTTAAATATGACCTAATAAAATATCATACTCCTGTGTTAAATATCCTTTTTTCCACGTCTAATTATTAAAATATTTTTTATTTTTATCTTATTTATTATATTTATTTTAAAATCACATTTTTCTAATTTTATACTACATTTTCTTTCCTTTTCATATTACATCCTTTTAAGTTTGTCTTCTTCTTCAATTACTTACTCTCGTCTTATTCTTTAACCATCATATCAATGGACTTTTCCAATTTCCAATTGCTTGGTCACCTTTATTTCTCCGAGCACATACATTCTATAATTGAAATTTCAGTGAAACTTCTAATTGTTTGGTTACCTTTAGCTAAAAAAATTAATTTAATTTTAAAATTTAACATAATAACCATGCTGAAATATTTTTTCCCTTAACATTATTTTATTTTTACATTCAAAAAAAACTTTCTAAAATATAAAAAATTCTAAAAAGAGATTTTTAGCATGGTGATTATGTTAAGTTCTGGGAAATTTTGTCTAGAAATTATAAAATATAACAACTATTAGTTGACACAGAATTGCAATTTTTTTTTTTACTTCGATTGATGTAATTTTTTTTAAGTTGAATACAGGAATGCAATGAAATGAATTTATGGTAGAATTATAATGTTTTCGGTAGATGAAAGAGATAAAAGATATTTATAGCAATAAATTGTGTAAAGAATGAAGTATGCTTAGTGAGAAAGGGATGCAAAGTCCTAAAATCACACCTTTATTTGATTTGATAAAGAAGTCCAGCAAACCCAATTCTTTCATTTATGCTCTAAAATGACAACTCTGTACTCTTTTAGCTGAAAATGGGCTTTTTTTTTTTTTTCCAGGAGAGTGGTCCTCTCTTTTGGACCACTGATGTTCCAGACCTTTCAAAGTTTTTGCAGTGGGTATAAGTATAACACTATTATTGAGTAAACCTTCATTTTTATTCTTAAACTAGTTTTTTTGTTAAATATTTTTTAAAGTAGAGAAATTATATAAGTAGATCCTCAAATATTATAAATAATATTAATAGTTTTTTAAAGATTGAAAATTTAAGTAATCTGTCAAATTGATCTTAAAACATTAATAATAGTATATAAATTCAGGGATTAAATTAATAAAAATTAATATTTGATAATTTTATTATTTAAAGGCTAAACAAGAAACAATATCATAGTATTTGTTTAGATAAATTCAACATTATATAAGTTTCTCATAAATTTTCCATGCTTGCACAATTGCATTTTAGTCGATTTTCTTATCCTTTAATATTTTATTCATCTGTTCTCTCTTTAACTGTGTTCGAGATTTATTGAATGATCTATGTTAATGAAAATATTACATGACCTTAGAGCTTCATTCTCATGGATAACTTCAGCTGATTTTTGCTTTCTCAATCATTTATTATTACTTGTATTTGTTATCTTAATGCATATTGGATCACACTATTTGTCTAACATTTCATCGAATTTAAAAAAAAATAAGAATGGAACTACCATTTCAAACTTCTCTGTCGCTGAAGACAAGCCAAATGTTTGTAATTTGTTTGGCTCTTAGTTTCAATGAGATTTTCGAAATAGCAAATAATTTGACACATAAGTTCCGAATGTACAATGAATCTTAAAAATTTGTCAATGTTGATTTCAAATTAAATATACTTATATTTTACTCACTTTGTCTTAGTTGTAGCAGGGGTCAGATTAGATCAAGGTGAAGAAGGCTATCCCCTCTTCATTATATGGTATTTAATTGATTTTGTATTAATATAAAAATTGATGAAATGATTTTGCAATTCAAAAAACTTACAAATAATATAAAAATTTACTATTAATAATATATAAATATCTTAACTTTATGGCACATAAACCACTCACCAAAGCAATTATTTATATAATAAACCTAGTTACTTTGACCACCACACCACCAACATGTTTTTCATGTAAACTAACTTATACTCACAAAACTATAGCAATAAAATTTGTGTCATCTAAAAATTGGTGACTGATTACTAATTGTTGATGTTCTATACAAGACTTGTTCAATTAACTTCTTTTAAAAATTAAAAGTACAACTATATCTACTAGGCACGGTCATATCAATATTGAAATTTCTTTTAATCTAGAATTCAAATTATAATATTACGTATTCAATGATCAGATACGTACCATATTTTTAAGAGGTTACATAAAATGATTTTATCTCATTTCTCATTTTTTTTATCTTATATTTATTTACATATTCTAAAAATACAATCCAAAATTAAAAATAATATTTTTTATCCTTTCATTCTGTTTCCCAAACAATGTTTTTTGAAATAAAATATTTACACATCAAAACAATTAGATTTAAAATAGAATATGTAAGATTGGAGTGATGAATACAGCGTACAAGAGCATATCCAATAAATGATTTTAAAGATCAATTAAGATTTAATTTTAAACAGAAATTTTTATTGGACAACGTCCTTTTATCTTCACCTTAGACATCTTTCAGATCTGCACAAATTTAAATAAAAATAATTTGTTTATTCCTTTTTAGAACAATAATAACAAATACCCGTAAATCTATTGTCCAATCCACACTAAAATTAAAAATGAGATATTCTGTTAAAGTAAAAAAATTAAAAAAAAATTTAAAAATGACTTCCAACCCAAACAAAGAAAAGAAAATCACATGTGGTTGAAACATTGGAAGTAGTTAACAATGTGCAAAATAAAGTAAAAGTGAAACTAGATTGGAGGGTGTTAAAGAAGTTGAACAAAATCTCTGAACTACCACTGTTGACTGCAATGCTTTGTTATCTAAACATTTAACCATTAGAAAAGAGTAAAGTTAGGGAATTTAGAAAACTAGAAAGGAAAGAAAGATTGAGTCATCACAAAGTTGCTCTCTCATGTCTCAACCCAACCACACGGTTTGATTCCTTCTCTTACCACTTTACCTTTAGTTCTATGTATATTATGTTTCACGTTTGAATTTTAAATCTTAACATGGATGAAGCTGCTGGTAACTTTGTGGATGTTAAAGTTTATAGCTTTCTACTAATGTTTATGTTCAGTACTTGTTTTTCCTACTAGTCAATATTAAATCTTAGGTTGAGATTCTTGATGTTATTGTAGAATAAGGGATTCTAGGACACCAAGTTTGTGCATGCAAACTGCATTTTCATTGCAACATTTGATATTGTAAAAAGTTGCGGGTGGCTGCATTTTCATTACAATTATGGTAAAAAAAAAAAAAAAAAAACTTCAAAAACTCCAAAAACTCTGAGTGTGTGGCTAATCTGATGCAATTATGGTCATGAAAACAACAAAATCCTTGAGGTTGTGGCTGATCTCACTGCAATTGCAGTAGCGAAAACTCCAAAAGTTCTCAATGTTGTGGGATATGGCACTGTGACTGGCGTGGAAACTTCAAAATCGTTGAGGTTGTGACTGATCCAGCCACAATTACGTTGCAAATACTCTAGAAAGTTTGATAATGTACTGTTCTTAAAACAATTTTGAGTGATAGGTGATACTAACTATGATTTGGTTTGGGGGACATGTCTCTTCAATTTATTTCATGATTTAGGCATTTGGTTTGGTTTGGGGGACACAGTCTCTTCAATTTATTTCATGATTTAGGCATCGACTTTCAATTTGATTAAATAATATATACCTGATTCGACGATTCAGTTAATGATATACAGGAATCTTTATAACATTCTTTCAATGAATGATCTGCTTACTGCTTACTGTGTATTACACTAAAAACCATATGTTGCAAAACCTACATTTTGTTGCTTGATTGAATACTTTTAGACCTTTTTTACCATAATACACCTGTGACTGGGTACTTTTTTAACCCATATTCTTCTCAGAATCCGAAAGTGGTTGAATTACACTTTGGTCTTGACTTCATGTTATTTCAGAACTAAATATTGTAATATTGCTTTACATTTTTGGCCAAGTTATTTTTTCCACGTTATTTTAGCCCATCCAAAACCTTGATACTTTTTTTATTTCTATCTTTTCTCAGCTGAATCTAAATGATGACAACATAGAGAGATCTGTGAATGCAATCAAGCAGCATGAAGATAACCTCAAGTTCCTAAATTCTCAATCAAATCACTTAGATGAATCAATACTTGACTTGCAAGGTGTGTTTAGAAATCAATCTGTTTTATTTTTTTACCTGTTTCCGCAGGGGATATAAGAGGAGTGATTGGAATTTGAGATTAACTACACACTCTTTATATGACATCACATCAATACCCATTAGTTCAGTAAACCACTTTAATTAAGCTTTTCTCATATAAGTTACACTAACATCTTTTTTGCTGATTAAATTTTTAGTGAGTCTTGGAAGGTACCATTCAAAAAGTGTATTTACGTCACAGAATGGAAATGGTGCCTTTCATACTGAAGAGGAAACCATGGAACAGATATTGAAGAAAGAGAACTCTGCTGCTAGCATATTTAGTTGGCTAAAAGCTAATGGTCAGACATCAAACTTGGCTTTAGCAAAGGATGTTGTGGGAGTTGTTGCAACCATTGCCAAAGTTGAGAGCGATGATATTAGCAGGTTAATATATAATTTATTTATTTTATTTTCAATTTTTTAACACACATCTTGTCGTTTGGTTTAAATCTTGCAACAGAAAATATCTCTTGTTGTCTCATTTGATACAATCATTAAAATATATTTTTTACACCATTCATTTAGCTTATCCTGTGAAATTTCCAAGCACGTTAGACCTGGTGTGAATCTTTGAACTTGACTAGCATACTCCAATTTTTTCTAGTCTTTTTCCTACTAGCATAGTCATGAAGAAAGAAGCTCCTATTGTAATTATTTAATTAAAAAATTGCAATTTTGTCCAAATACAGGATGCTTTCTGAGTTTTTGGGGTTGGAGACAATGCTGGCAATTGTCTGCAGTACTTATGAAGGCATTGATGCACTGGAGAAGTATGATTCAGAAGGATTGATAAACTGTGATAGTGGTTTGCATGGTATCAGCTCTTCAATCAGAAAGAAAATAAATGGCCGATTTGTTGTCATATGTCTTGAAGATTTAAGGCAAGTTTGACAAGAATGTGAATTTAGCCGCTCTTGAGTATTCGCAGGATAGGTTCATTTAAAGGGAGATAGACATAAAGACCTTATTTAAGGTTAAATCATAAGATGTGGAAAAATTGCATGATAGGATCCAACTCTAAGCATGTATAATTTAGAAAGAAGATTAAGGTCTTTGCTTATAATTATTAAAGTAGTATTGTACTTGTTTTTATTTCAGACCCTTTGTTGGAGGTTTTGTAGCTGATGATCCACAAAAAAGGTTGGCTCTTCCAAAGCCAAGATTGCCTAATGGGGAGTGTCCACCTGGGTTTCTTGATTATGCAGTGAACATGATCCATTTGGATTCAAAATATTTATCTTTTCTTACTGCCAGTGGGTTCGGTCTTAGAGAGACACTGTTTTATGGACTTTTTTCTCGTCTACAAATATATAAAACCCGGAGAGAAATGCTGCTTGCTCTCCCATGCATTCGCGATGGAGCTTTGTCTTTGGATGGTGGGATGATTAAGGAATGTGGTATATTTGCTCTGGGTAGTAGGTAAGTGTCAAATAAGACTTGCCCTTTTAGTGCATTTTGATTTAGATGATTTCCTTATTTTTCTACCCTTCCTATGACAATTCATACTTTTAGTTTTGTTAATAAACTTTGAAAGATAAATAATTCTGTGTTCAATTATGCTCATTTCAATAATCTCAATAATTGTTCAGCTGATACTTCATCCATTTGATTTGTATCTCCCCGGAATAATAATGATATGCCCACTTGTTTGTCAATGGGTATTTATGTTTGCATACTGAAATTTTTTTCTATGATAGGCTTGTCAATGGATTGGAAATTGTCAGTTTTAATTAATGAGTTGCTATTAGCTCAAAGAAGTATACAAGGCATCACAAGTATTGTTTTTTTAAATTATGATCACCATTAATAAGAAATATGTCAAATAATCAATGTCTCTTAACAAATATTATGCATCCATGCCTTTCTCTCATTTGACAATTTATTTTATGATCATTTTGGTGTGCGTGCGCATATATATGTATATATATATATATATATATATATATATGTGTATATATATATATATATATATATATATATGGCCTTATTATAGATGAAATTTCTCACAACTCTGTCTGGCTGTAGGAAAGAAGTAGAAGTGAAGTTTCCTCTAATTTCTGGAGAATCTGATGTTCCTCCAAACTATATTGAAGCTGAACATATGGTGAAGAAGCTGAAATGGGAAAAAACGAAACTTGATGCAGATATACACAGAGAGCAGCAATTATTGGATTATAGAAAGGGAAACTTCTTCGCTAGGCAAGCCTGAAAAGTTATTTATGAGAAGTTATTTTGCAAGACATGGTAGCAAATAACCACATCCATTTATGTGCATTAGCCATTAATTTTGCAGACATGGTTCATGAGGGAGATGTCCAAAAGAATGTTAAATAGACATGATGAAACGCTACTTCCTGGAAAATGAACATGTCTCATGAGCACATCCGAATTCTTATGATCTTCACTCTTATCATCCAATTCCAACTCGTTCTCTGATAAATAATAGAAATGCAACATTAAAGGCTTTCAACAATTCTTTTGAAAATGTCACATAAAATGGTCCCTGGAAAAAATAAACTGCAACTATTCCACTTCCACACACAGTGACCATGTTGCACTTAAACTATATAATTTGAATTAAATCCTGAATTGGCTTCGTTGAGAAGTTTTAAACATTTCACTTCCAGTAGTTTAATCTTTGGTGCAGCTCAGTTGAGTCACTGCTACCGATTAAGCTAGTGTTTTCAATAGCATAACCTATACACAGCTACTTTCTGGTGTCATTTACATCGCTTAAAAATTTATAAAGATGTTCATTTTTAGGCTTTGATAATTTTTTTTTGGAAAAATTGATTTTAAAATACTGCTTTGATATAATTGATTTTAAGAAAAATCATGCTTGAATGACATTAAAGAGTATTATTTTTTGGTTGAAAAGGAGATCATTTATGAATTTCATACCCAAAATCTTATGATGTTACTTCCGTCGCAGCTTCACAACAAAACACAAATCCATTTGCTACAATCCAGTGTCGCGTGTTTGGATCAATGTTTGCGAATCTGCCTCTGAAAAACCTTTTAGTTACTTATGCCTTATAAATGAAATTTGATGTGAACTTCACATTAACGCGGACCTTAATATGCAGAACGAAACTCAGCCTCAAAATCCATCAACCAATAGCTAGAAATAGCAAATTAAAAATTTCAAGGATATCGACACTTAATCTGCAACCCCTAAAAAAAGTCTATTGCCAACTACTATAATTCAGAGACACTAAGTTATGTGCCACATGAATATGAAACCTTGTACCCCCACAAAAAAACAAAAAGACTATTACCAACTACTATAATTCAGAGAGTTATGTGCCACATGCCTGTACCCCCAAAAGGCCATACCATGTCAATCCAAAAATATTAAAAAGAGTTATGTATGCCCTAATCCAAAATACAAAGCATGTCAGTACAAGCTACTGGGTAGCAACACTAGGAGTATTAACTTGAGTAGGCATTGGCACATCCTCTTCTGCTTTCCTCTCATTAACTTGCTTGTCATGTCTTCTCCAGCAGTTTTTTGAAAGATGTCCCCTCTTGCCACATACAGTACAGGGTATGCTCCTGGGATTATTTTCTAGTCTATTCCTATACATTCCCTGTGACTTATACTCAACCCTCCTCTGTTCACCTCTATTACCAGGGTGAAATCGCATACTGGTAGAATGTTCACCAACTCATTTTACTCCATTCCGAAAATCATCCTCCCTCAATATCAATTCCATTAACTTCTTGAAAGGTAGATTTTCCTCACATATTATCTTGATACAGAACTCCTTCCAGGATGGTACAAGTTTCGAAAGGATGACACAAGCATGAAAGCTATCATCAATAAACATTCCAACAGCTGCAATAGAATCTGCAATGTCATTTAGTCCTCAGATTTCCCCAACTACTGGTTTCTCATCAACCATCTGAAATTCAGTATACTTTTTCACTAGAGATCTCTTGGTTCCATATTCTTCATACAGATGAACCAGTTTTAACTCATCTTATAACTCCTTAGCACTAATTTTTCTGTTTTCATACAGAATGAACAGATAATTAGATAAATGGTTCAAGATATTGCAACGACAAATTAAATCATCATTCAGCCTTCTCCTTTCTGCAACCTTGGCTGCAACAATTTCTTCAGAACTTGCACCTTCCCCTAATGTAGCTTTCGGGCATATTTCAGTCAGCATATATTCAATCTTTAATTGTTTCAAAAGTAATTCCATCTGCTCAGCCCAGAATAGGCAATTCTTCCCATCAAAATGGATGACCTCAATAGGGACCTCAAAATGGGTGACAGGCTCAAGTGGAGCAACATCAACAACTGAATTCTTCCCATCAGTAGGAATATGCTCAAGAGAAACAACACCAACACCTGAATTTGACGTATCTTCATTTTGCTTCCCTTTAAGCTCTGGTCTACGTTGTGTTGATTAAATATTCTAGGTTAGACTAATCTACGAATAAATGTTTTCATTGCTGTTCAAATGAACTTTTTACCATGCACATCATTTATGCACAATCAAATACCCAGCAATATGTTTTCTTTTCAGCCAAAAAGTAAGCATTACATATTCACAAGAATACAGAAATTTCTCCAACTAAACTATACAACAAAGAATATCATATAATTGTCAATTAGTAAACAATCAACATATAAAGAGAATAGAAACATAATTAAGCATTTTGCACATATGCACTCAGCAATTTCCCAACCACCATATTTTGACACTTAGATGATCAATATCATTAGGAAGCCATAAATTTTCACGTTATCACAGAGATCACATGTCAAGTTGAATGCTCACCTTATACTTTGTTCCATCTTTGCAATAGCTTCCTCTACGGCAGGAACACACTTCTTGAATGTCGACCACTGTTCAAAAGATAAACTTATTAGGCTTCAAAATTCAGCGTAATTAAGTTCTCAAGTATATGTGAAGAGAGACAAGTTCCAACTCAAGTAATGATCCTCTAAAGTTAAATCAGGGGCCTCAACTCAAATACTCTTAATTCATGTATGTAGCCACTAACAAGACACAACAACAACAATAGTTTTGTCTCAATAGATGAAGCCAGTTACATGGATCACACAATGTCATTGAACTTGATTAAAAACCAAATTCTCGATGATATTATTTATCAAGCAATTTACCCTATTCAAATGTCCTTTTAAATAATCTCTTCTAATGTCCTTCTTGGCCTCGCTATATCCCTTTTCACAATGCTAACATGACATGCAATTTACCCTCTTCCTCATTTAAAATGATCTTTTTGAATGTTCTTCTTCTTGTGCAGTGCATAATCGATTGAAATAATTGTCTGTGCAAGACATAATTGATTATTGTTTTAAAAACAATTGATTGTCAGGTATCCAAAACCAGTTACGTATGCAAATCAATTTTGAGCACTAATGATAATTAGACTTCCTTATCACAAACTACTGAGCATGGCCAACATCTAAACACTATTAAGAAAGTAACTCAACTAAGAACATAGCCAGAAAGTAGTTTTCCATCTTTCATGTAGAACTCCCTAATTGAGACCAATGTTGTCCCTTTGAAAGGTTTTTTCTGAATACTACCTCAGTCCAAAAGGAAGGTTTTTTCTGAATAATCACATAATAATCAATAAGGGTTATAGTTTGTATTTGTATTTAAAGGCTTTCCATTGAGCTTTATAATATTTCTTAGAAAGGGTTGGTACGACTTCTAGAAATTTTTTAAAGTCTAGGATTCAGGGTTCAAAATAATCCCCGTTTTGAAGTTTATTAATTTGAAATTTGTTCATTATACAGGTAAATTTGCTCAAAGATGGTTAAACTAAGCCTTGATAAAATATTGTTTACTCGTATTGTAGACATAAAAGGGATCAATTCATTAAGTTCACGGGAGACAATAGTAATGATCACGAAATAAGCACAGAAATTTGCAAAGTGGAGCGGGAAAAAAAGCTAATTAGTCCTATCACGAGTAAAATGTCAATATGAACAAAAATTCCTCTATTTCTCGTGATGCAACATTTAAAACCTTAACAAATGAAGGATTTGATTTAGCATTAATTGCTAATGATTTGAATAAGAAAAGGAAGGTGCCGACAACTAAAAAAAAATGTTCTGAGTGCACAAATTAAGGTTTAACGTGGTTAATGTGAATAGGATTTAGATTGATTCCATAACAGATCATTCATTATCGAATTTAAATAAGACAATTAATGAAGCTTCCCAATGGAATGTGCAACATGTGCAAAACAGATAAAAAAAAATCTGCCACATGGTAAGTAAGTTCATATTAGATTAATGGGGAAAAGAATTGTCAGGAAATTAATAATCTAGTTTTAGTATTAAGAAACAACTTCGCATTGAATTGAGGATGAAAGACAAAGAATAGTGAATTCTAAAATAATATTTAGGTGGAATAGCAAAAACATATTTTAAAGTAAAATAGATGAATTTTTTTATGAAAATTCAGAAAGAGTTATGAATCTAACTCAATCTATAAAAATTAATTCGTAAAATGAGATTTATATCTCACTTATATTTAAGTCTCACACTTATATTTACATTTACAGTTAATGACATGAAATTGCTCATTATCGAAAATTCGTTCATTATTTGATTTCCAACAAATTTTTTCCTTTAAATCATTGATGGATAAGTTGGGAACGGAGGGTCTTCCTCTAAACTCTCTAATTTGCGGACAATTTCTACACCCTAAGAGCATGCACTAAGGTTTCATTTTAAAGAACAAGAAGCCACTTGCCATTTCCTATAATATCACTACAGTGGATAACATTTAATATATATCATCACTCTGCTAGGTACTTCTGACTTTATTATTTCTGTTTCCCTTTTCTTTTTCTTTCAAATAGCATTAATTTCACAAATTGCATTATTAGGATGGATGAAAATGGGGAGATAGAAGTCACGAGAATCCTCGAGCCTCAAAAATTAATTTTAGGAAGGATGGTCGCGGTGAGTCAGTGTTGGGTGTTGCAGTATTCACTCTGAGTGGTAATACGTTGTAGGTTTAATGAATTATGGTGGGTGCGTGAATCGTGGATGGCCCATGTTCTTAAACGTTGAAATCAATTGCTAAGGATTGGATGAAGAATTGGATGAAAACATTAAATGAAAGAGTGTATGGGCCTCATTCTGAAACGACAAAACCAAATCCATTTAATATATTTTTTTTAATATTTTGGACCAATATTTAGAAGATTCCTAATAAAATCTTTAAATAGCTTATGAACGGACCATACGTATAGATATACGTATGATTAGTTATTAGTTATACAGTGTGAAGATAAATAATATATATTTTATGAATAAATTAATTCTTATATTTATATTTTGTAAGTGAACTGTTTAATTGACGACATAGTATATTTAGTTGGAAAATAAAATTATTTAAATAATATATAATGGATATAAGAGTGAATAATACACTTAAAAGTTTGTAAAGAAAAATTATATTAATCTCTTCAACATATATTTACAGGACATGAATGAGTCTCGAATTGAATAATTAGGATATTATTAATAAAAAATATTATTTTGATTGTTATTAATTTTGGGCTGCAATTGAACCTTTTAACGTAAGTCCTTATCTCAAATGCATGGTGTTATCTTTCATCGTCAATGACCCAAAATAAATGTAACAAAACAACATAAATAAAACCAAATCCCTCAACATTCGACCAAATGTCGCAATCACATGTGTTGTGTTTGTGGTTAAGTTTCTTTACAAAGACTAAGTTGTTTACATCGTTTAGATTGTGAGGACAAACATGAATTCAAGAGGGAGGGACAGAGGATTACACAATGCATATGGATTTTGCTTACGTGTCTGTCTTTGCATAAAACAAGGAATCGACATTCAATTTGAAAACCATTAATATCTTATAAAAATAGTAAGGTGCTATAAAACGAAGCTTTTGTTAATATCATTCACATAGATCTTTGGATATTATGAGCTACATTCCACGTTCCTTTGTGAGAATAATTGGTGTCATTTTGTGCATTAAAATCCACCGTCCAAGCAGCTACACATCAATAGGTCAACGTTATAAACATTCACATTGGAAGATGATGTAGTTGCAACTACACAAAGATTATCCTATTGAAAGCTACACTCGATTAATATGCTATTCTTGGCTACCATCTGAATTATTTAGGTACTAAGCGATATTTGTTGATGACACAACACAACTTTAATAATGATTCATTAAAAACCCAACTATCACCAAACAAAGCATTTTGACTAAATTTATAAGAATAATTATGCTTCCAAGTCCCTACATAATTAGCATTTTGACAAGGGGACACTGTGTATTAATTAACCCTTGCCAATTCAACCATATATCAAGCCTCACTTTTCCAATTAACAAAGAAAACTTTTACTGATAAAGTCAAGTCATCCACTGCACCTGATTAAAGTGATTATTGACGAGCAAGATCCTAAGGAGTTGATTTGAAATGAACATTTATGATTAGATTTATTTTCTAGATAAAAGTATAAATTAATCTTGATTTCTCTATTTAAATAAATTAAATTTTAATATTTTATTAAAATTTATTTATTAATTCATTAGTTAATAAATGTCTTTATACAAGAATAAAACTATAACAAAATATAATTCCCTATTCATAAAAATGAGATAAGACTAAAGACAAAAATATTTGATGATGAAACTAATAGATATCTCTAAAACAATACAGTCAACAACATAGCTTTTGTAAATTGATATTATATATATATATTCTTCGAGAGTACGTGTGATACACCTGTAGAATATGTTCGTTTGTAATTACTGAAGATTCAAATTGGTAATAATATTCATGGTGGATTTAGAGTTTGAATGTACCCTAAATACATCAACTACATGTCCTCGTATCATATATGGTCGCTCAAGATTCAATTTGGTAATAATTCTCTAAAGATCAAGGAAATTCTATTATCATTTTCTATGTAGCAGTATTTATGTAGCTACAAATAGGTAGTAATATTAATGAAAATGTTTCAAGTATTCATTATTTATCTTTTTGACTGGGCAAGCATTAATTTCATGATTATCAATTGTAGGATAAATTCAAAATCTGATTCAATTAGCAGAATTGAATCCAAAAAATGCAGTTGTCGTAGTTGGTGGCAGTGTGCGTAAATTGGCGAATTGTTACAGTAGTATTGACGAATGAGTGTAAAGAATCATCTGTACATTAACAGAAGAGAAACGGTGAACGACGGTGTCTTGTTCCACCTCATTACCCATTACACAACCCAACCATCGTCATAATTAACTGCGTCACTTTTTACCGTAATGCACTAATTGGTGACACCATCCACCGCCTTTCCTTTCCTTTCCTTTCCTTTCCACGCCTTCTCTCTCTTTATTATTAATATTCTCTTCCACTTTCTCACACTCTCACTCCCTCACTCCCTCACTCACTGCAACAACCATGGAACACAACAATACCAAAAATGTCCTTCTCTTCCTATTCCTCTTCCTCGCTCTCTCCGCCGCCACCACCACCACCACCACCACCACCACCACCACAACCACTCACCAAACCCTAACTCTCCATTCACTCCCACACCCACATACAATCTCATGGCCCGAATCCGAAACCCTGGACCCGGAACAAGGCCTCGACCTCGACCTCTCACTGCAACTCCACCACATAGACGCTCTATCCTCCGACAAAACGCCGCAACAACTGTTCAACCTGAGACTCCAACGCGACGCAGCAAGAGTAGAGTCGATACTGACGGTGGCAGCACCGAACCAAACCCACGCGCCGTCCAGATCCAGGACGAGCTTCAGCAGCTCCATCATATCGGGGCTAGCACAAGGTAGCGGTGAGTACTTCACGCGCATAGGAGTGGGAACACCAGCTAGATACGTATACATGGTATTAGACACAGGAAGCGACGTCGTTTGGGTACAGTGCGCACCATGCCGCAAATGCTACTCCCAAACGGACCCTGTTTTTAACCCAGCCAAATCACTAACGTACGCCGGTATCCCCTGTGGAGCTCCACTGTGTAGGAGGTTAGACTCCCCTGGTTGCAACAGAAACAAAATTTGTCAGTACCAAGTCTCTTACGGTGATGGCTCTTTCACATTCGGCGATTTCTCCACCGAAACGTTGACGTTTCGCAAAACTAGAGTCACGCGTGTCGCGCTAGGATGCGGTCATGACAACGAGGGTCTTTTCATTGGGGCCGCTGGGCTTTTGGGCCTGGGCCGTGGAAGGTTATCTTTCCCGGTCCAAACCGGACGCCGGTTCAACCAAAAATTCTCTTACTGCCTCGTCGACCGGTCCGCTTCCGCTAAACCCTCTTCCGTTGTCTTCGGAGATTCCGCTGTTTCACGAACCGCGCGTTTCACTCCGTTAATCAAAAACCCTAAGCTCGATACTTTCTACTACGTCGAGCTTCTCGGGATCAGCGTCGGCGGCACTCCGGTCCGCGGCCTCTCTTCCTCCCTCTTCCGCCTCGACGCGGCTGGCAACGGCGGCGTCATTATTGATTCCGGCACGTCCGTCACCCGCTTGACCCGACCCGCGTACATAGCCCTCCGCGACGCGTTCCGCGTCGGGGCTTCGCATCTGAAGCGTGCGCCGGAGTTTTCTCTCTTCGACACGTGTTTCGACCTTTCTGGTCTCTCAGAGGTGAAGGTGCCGACGGTGGTGTTGCATTTCCGCGGCGCTGACGTGTCCCTACCGGCGTCCAATTACTTGATTCCGGTTGATAGTAATGGGAGCTTCTGCTTAGCTTTCGCGGGAACGATGAGTGGTTTGTCTATAATTGGGAACATTCAGCAGCAAGGGTTCCGGGTCTCGTACGATCTCGCGGGTTCTCGGGTCGGGTTTGCCCCGAGAGGGTGCGTTTGAGTCTTGGGAATTGGGAACAACTCTTTCCCTGTGTTTTCTAATTATGAATTATTGTTGGCATCTTTCACTTTTTTTTGTAATTTATTTTTAAGTCTTAAAAAAAAAAAGGTTAGATTAGTTAAGGAAGGAGAGATCTTAATCTAGATCTGAATGAGGAACTAAGATTCAACGAAACGAGAATGTCTCTAGTTTCTACTCTGGGGTTGTCGCTTGTTGTGTTTTTAATTTCCCAATTAAATACTCCAACTACTCCAATATCCAATACAAGGGTTATTCACTTATTTGCTGATTTTAATATTTCAATATTTGCTTTTCTTCTATACTTGCTTTGTAGTAGTACTACTGAGTACAGTTTCGCTACTTTTTTGTCTTTTATTTTCACTTTATAAGAAAAGCTGAAAACTTCACTGGTAAGATATTTTGCCATTGCATGCTTGGGTGGCGCTAATTGCGACTAATTTTATTCAACATTATTTTTGTTTGAATGATGTGAAAAGATGTAAATCGCCGCATATGATTTTGATTCATTGAACCTATTTATAATTTATAATTATTTTTGAATTGTAATGCCGTTCGTTTAAAAATATACTATATTTTATCTCAATTATTGATACACTAGACTGACTAACAAAATTGACGGAAATCAAATCTCGAAAATGAATGAAATGATGTGAACAACAGGAAGAAACCGTGGAAAGACAAACACGTACGGAATGACTGTCATTTTTCTCATTTTGGGGCATCGGTACGGAAGTGACACGTATGCTATGATTAGATCTGACGAATTAATTACTCAACTTTTCAACTACTTAATTATTTGACCATGTTCTTTATTTAATTAAAGAATAAAATTTTTAAGTTTAATTACCCGAACAATAGTATAAATGAAATTGCCAATTTATTCTCTTTAGTAGTCGTGAAATTTTGAATTCTTTAGTTTAAAATTTTACATATTACACGTTTGAGTAGAACTATACATATAACATATTACACATTTTTTTAAATTGTGACGAGTCTCTTTTGCAGCCTTACACCCGGAGATTGTTGTGTGTCTTATAATGGGTAAGCAACTCTTATCTTTAGTCCCCATCACATATGATGATTCATGTAAACATTGGTTTGAAGAAAGCAAAGGACACATGCTCTGGTGCCATATTTTCTAAATGTCCATATTGCACATGCCACAACACTCTAGGTCAAACAAAATGTGGAAGCATCAACCAGCTCATGCTTAAAGATTAAGAGGTTAAAGAAAAGTGGAGAAAATGGTCAAATGTTATAGGTAAGTTTGGAAAGAGAAAAACAATGGTCCTATACAAATTGATATGGAGTCTAGCTGTTAAAGAGAGATTATAAAGTGGAGATGGCACTCACCCACGGCAATTTCTGCTTTCGAAAATCACAATCATGAATGAATGTGGAAAGCCCAAGGAACCTAACACATTACACATTGCCACCACAAATTGCACTAGCCTACCACTCTAGACCTACTTTGTGGGTAACAACTAACAAGTAACAACTAACAAGTAACAACCTTTTTTTCAGTGGGATAACAATCTTCCTCAATGAAACAAAACGCACAATCAAAAGACAATACTAATTAGTACAGCTGTCATATATGTCATTTAGATCTAACCAAAACTTGTGCCATTGTTTAAATCGTCAATATAATATAATTATTCTCAGTAAGAACATCATAGTAAAATGGTGTGGGAGGAGCATGCTAGTAAAAAGTTGGACCACTACCATGCAACACTGTGTGACCAAAAGGAATCAACACATTCTTTGAAATCCACGTATTTAAATATTTCTGAATAAACCAGGTATCAGCAGGTATGCCTTCAATTCATCGAACTTGGGGTAGCAATTTCAATTGAAACTTCACGAATTTATTTAACCTTATGTATGATTAACTGCACAAAAATCTTGACCCCTCTGTCATGCTCATCGAAGCTCCACGTGAATAATAGAATACAGATCTCAATTATTCAGGGGGCAGTGTGCATACACAATCCCCCGTCGTTTTGCTGTGAAATGTAAAACATGCATTCGTTGTGTGGCAAAATAATGGTCCAACACATCTTATGATCTAAATCCTATCTTTTGTCCCTGACCAAATATATTTTTTGTACAGAGAAAAATGTATCTTAGTGTTCCTGTTTAACCACTGCAATAGTTAGCATGATTCTAATTTTTTGGTACTTAAAAAAAAGTATTTATTTTTAAGTTAATCATCTTCTATTATTCTATTTTCCATTTCATACAAAACTTCAAATTATCATTTTGTATTTGGAATGAATTTAATACGGACAAATGTTTTAAAATCATGTAAAAATTTGGTTTTAAGACTTTGTAGGGAATGGGGTCAAGGTTCTGAAGAGGATAAAATTCTAAGACTTTTTACTTTAGTGAATTTTTTTTTGATGGATTTTGAATAGAAGATTGATTAAGATGTTTAATGAAAGAAATTGAAAACTCAGAGTTTTAAGCAGGAAAAAAATAAATATAGAGATACTTTAAGAGTTTAATAATTTTTATTTTGCATTTGTATAAGTTTAAACTATGAAGTTAATGATAAAGATACTTAATTAAAGTGATTAAAATACAATGTAAATATTGTCTTGACAAATTAATGAAAATATTTTTTTATACTGATATTTAATTATATGTTGTATTTCTTTTACATTTAAGAAAAATCTGGAATTTTGATTTATGAATTGATGGAATATTAAGTAATCCAAATTTTTTTTGAATGATAATCAATAAAAGAGGATTCTAATTTTTTTTTAATTAAATTAGGAACTATTTTTGTTAGATGAAATGTTAAACCAAAAACACATCTACAAAATTTTTGGTATCGGAATCTAAAAAGAAACAATCAACGCAGTACTCGAATCTATAAAGAAACAATCAACGCACAACGAAGATAACGTGAATAAGATTTTGCTGTCTCTAAGTGATAGCGCAAAAGTTTATATGGATGGTGTTTCAAAATTAATTTTGCATTCTATTGTTATTATTATTATTATTACCATTGTTATTATTAAAATTTTAAGTTTTAATCATAATATTTTAAATTGTCAGTATAAAAAATTATTAATAATTTACTATGAACTTTTTGTTTAATTTTGTTTGTATATCTTTAGAGTTTAATTTAAGCTACATTTTTTATAAACTCATTTCTTTATTATTTAATATATTACATGCTATTAAAATTATGTAGATTTAATTAGAATGCTAGGAAAATATTGATTTTTTTCTCATTTTTACGTTATCTAATTATATATTCTCATAGTGAGTTTATTAATTTTATAATAATTATTTTTAAAATGACATTTAAGATACTTTTCAGTTGATTCAGGATAATTTTTTTGGACAAGTATAGACAAAAATATCATTATATTGCATGTAATTAAATCTATTACTTCAACTAACAAAAATGTGCATTCACTTGTTTAATCACGATCCATTTTTTCAAAACATTCACGTTAAATTCAATTTAAGACAATCCATATTATTCAAAGTTCAAACTAGCCAGCATTTCCATATTTCGGATAAGTATAAAATAGTGAACTCTTTGAAAACGACAGCGCGTTTCATCAAATAGAAACGAGCAAGGCATTAACGACGTAGCGCGCCAACAAAGGTGGAGAAGGAACAGTGCGTTTGAGATTGGAACTTGATTGATATGGAAGAAGAAGAAGAAGGGCATGGAAAGGGAATAAAGGTGCTTTCTTTGATTGAGAAGGCCACCACCTCCACCGCACCGGAGGTTGATCCCCGCCTCATGAAGGCCATCAAGACGGTGGTTCGCTATTCCGATTCGGAGCTACGTTTTGCAACCCAAACCCTAATGGATCTCATGAAACGTGACCATTCTCAGGTACTATTCCCTTTCCAATTTTTTTTAGGGTTTTACTTCCTTTTCTGTTTGTTTCCAATTAGGGTTGATTGAGTTGAATTAAGCATCAATATTGAATAAATTTCATTTTGAATGAATTGAAAAGCTTGATTCAAATTACAATTCCTCATCGAAAATTGAATTTTGTTTTTCTTCCTCTCATGGTTGATGTTATGAGCGTGATAATATGAAATGTTATTCATTTTATTGCTATGTTGAAAAATGAAAATCTCATCGATTAGCTCAACCCTTATTTTAACTTTCTGATTACAATTGTAATCTGCAGCGTAAAATTCTCAGATTGACCTTGACAGATGTGTGTTGCAGGTCAGGTACCTTGCACTTCTGATAATTGATGAGCTCTTCATGCGATCGAAGCTTTTTAGGACCCTTGTTGTTGAAAATTTGGATCAGCTACTGAGTTTGAGTGTTGGGTTCAGGCGGAATTTGCCTCTTCCTGCTCCGCCAGCTGTTGCATCTGTTTTGCGTTCAAAGGCCATTGAATTTTTGGAGAAGTGGAATTTGACGTTTGGGGTTCATTACAGACAGCTCAGATTAGGTTATGATTACCTGAAGAATACCCTCAGGTTCCAATTTCCGAACATACAAGCTAATGTGGAGCGGATTCAGCAGGAGAGAAGGGAGAGGGAGAGGAGGTCAAAAGAGATTTTGTTGAGCAAGTATGAATCTTTGAAAGAGAATTCATCTTCAATAAAGGGAGGGATTCTGTCTACAATGGATGAGATTGATGAGTGTTTGGAGATTTTGCATGCAAAACAGGAGTCTGTGTCAGATGATGTCTTAGATAATGAAGAACTTAATGAGTTTCGTTCTTTGGAGCTGCAGCAGCTTCGTCTTGAAGCATTGAAAGAAGGGGAGAAAGTTTATGAGGACAGTGATAACAAGGTAGTTTTTGACACATTGAGGGAGCTATACAAACTTCTGGTGACAAAGCATTTGGTTTGCATCCAAGAGTGGATTTCTGTTCTAGTAAGAGTTGAACTAGCCGACAATAGATTTAGAGATTCCATTTTGAAAGAGTTCATTGATATCCGAAATCGTCTGAAATCAGTTAAAAATAAATGTGAAGAGGCTGGTTGTTCTGTTCTAAACTCATCAAAACATGATGAAGAAGATTTTTGGGAGGAGGGTAATGTTATACCTATGGAAATCTCATCTACTGCACCCAATAATAAAAATAAACATCTCGACATGGCATCAACTTCCCATGAAATGAATAATGACAATATTGGTGTGCACAATAAAGAGTCAAATGGCTCTGAAACGGACAGCCTGCTTCATCGAGCACAAGAAGTTGAGTCAAACTCACCAAGGAGTAAACTTATAGCTGAAGCTCCTACTGTACGATGGAGTTCTTACTTGGATAATTGGGGTTCAAACAGGGTTTTTATGGCTAACCAGCGAGGTTTGGAGCTTGAAAGTCACTGGGGTAGGGTGGATGATGATGCAGTTATTCCAGCAGATAAAATTGCTGAATTGAATGTTCACGCTATGCCTTACGAAGAAAAGAAAATTGAGATCCAACCATGCTTGGCTCCTTTGAGAAAAGGGGGATTATGTAAGAGAAAAGATATAAAAGTTTGTCCATTTCACGGACCTATCATTCCTCGAGATGATGAAGGGAGACCACTCAATCAAAGCTCTTCAGAGGAAATGAATAAGGATTTGAGGACTGATTTAGTAGAGCAGTTAGCAAAACAAGCAGTGAAAAATGTTCGTGACAGAGATCAAGAGGTTACAAAGAAGAGAGAAATTGATAAACAGTCACTGAAACGTGCAAAACTAGCTAAAATTCGGGAACACAATGAAGCTGTTTTACAGGATGCTGCTTTGGCTTCTACTTCGAGATCAGCCACACTTGGAGAAGATGGAGATGTAACTAATGAAGATAAACTGTCTGCCAGAGACAAGAAGAGGAGTCTTGCTTCCATGCTGCGAAAGAAAGAAACATCAAAAGATAGAATAGCTCAGAAACTTTTAAGTTCACGGGCAAGGATTACGGCAGATAGGGAGCATGTGACATGTGAGGATGTCAGATATAGAGAAGCCTTCCCAAATCAGTGGTGAACTGTGTATTATTGTTATTGAGCTTGTCTGATTACTCTGAAGTCTGAACCAAACTTCAGAATCAACTGTATTCTGGGTTAAAGCCTTGTCTGAGTCATGAGGCTGATTAGTTGAATTGAGGTTAAAAATAAATAAAAATCTCATATTTTTTTAGTTTTCTGCATAGTTATTTCTTTGTAGGCAGACTCATAAGTACCAGTTTGGCTGCAAAGGATGAAGGGAAGCAGCTGTTTGGGCAGTTTTTGTTATTTTTATTTTTATTTTTAAATTCATTTCCCACATTTTCTGTAAAATCATAATTAGATGGTAGGTGCCAGAGTATTACAGGTTCAGCAATGATACTAAGTTACAAATTCACCAGTATTAGTAAACATAACTGCTCTGTAACAAGTCTTCAATTTATTAATTATTGTTACTATATGTCAATGTCATAAATGCACATTGACATTGGATTTCTCTCTGAGTAAATGAAGTTGTGGTAGTGACATGTACACCGGATGGAACCCATGAAGGAATTTAGTTGGAAATCCTTGTGTAATGTGTTTTATGAGCAGCAGCCTGAAAGCTGTAATAAATGGTTTCCATTACCATTAAAGAAATGCAGGTTCACCTGTCAGTCAAGTGGTTTAACTCGTTACTGCTGGTGGTGGTGGTGGTGGACCTCCATGACTATGAGCTTGGCATTTCTTCCCCCATCTAGAAGATATTACTTAGAAAAGCTAAACCCCCCTTAAAATAGAAAATCTTGAGCTTTCTCTATCACCTATATTTTACTTCAGATGTTGCTTTCATGAGTAAATGGATTTTTATTTTACTTTTTATAATTTCAAAATAAAGGGTGTAGGAAGGTGGAGCAGAGTCACTGGGAACAGGAAAAAAGAAATATTCCTCTTGCCCCATTTTTTTGGCACCAAGCCTGAACTTCTGCTGCTAATTTTTTCTTTTGTATGGTTATCACTTGTGGTTCGCGTGGTAAACTTTTGTCAATACATTACCACTTGGGCTAAAACCAGACAGAAATCTAATACGCTTTATAATATCTTTTACGCGTGGTGAATTTGCCTTGAAGCAGCGATGAATCGAAGTCATTTCTGATGCCAATATTTTATTGCAAACCTTCCCAGGTTGGGATGATGAGCACACGCTACGGGAATCAGCTCTCGTAAAATTTAGGGAACTATTATCGAAGTGCACTGATTCACACACCAATAATTCCTGTTCTAGCTCATTGCACAGTGAAGCTTAACAAAATAAGAATTAATTTGATTTTTAGCAAATCTTAGGATGGTAGTAAACAAATTAAAAAGAAATTTTTTTACAAGGATATGTTAAGTTTATGTCACTTATGATTCTTTTTATATATATATATTTTTATAATTTACATATTAAATATTTATTTTATTTTCTTTACCATTATCCTGAGGATATGGTTATCAACAACCTAGATTTTTTCTTTCAACATTATAGATGCTAGTCTTCCCTAGGAAATCGTTTTCAACCTTCATATTTAACCCAACAAACCTCATTATTAAGCATGGCTTTCCTAAACCCGAATTGTTATTGTGACTTTCTCCTGTTGTCTCATGCCAGTAATATCAAGATTTCAGAACTATAGTACAATCGAAAAGAAAAAAATCTATCACAATGTTACTCATCTAATTAATTTTAATTATATGCGTCGAGAGAAAGAAAACAGAGAAAAGATTATGAACTTTCTTGTACATTATTTGTCGTTAATCTATTGTAAATGTGAAAACATCTAAACAAGTTAATTTACTTTTCCCTTCCAGTTTACCTTTCACTTGTCCTGTGAAACTCATCTTAACAGTAAAAGTCAAGGAAAAATAAGAAAAAAGAAAGATTTACAAATAAGACACGATATGCACGATAAAAGTGCAAGTGAAGTAATTATGACGCCGGTTACCAAAATCGTAAGGAAAAAAAAAATGTCACGATCAGAAGGACCTAATAACAATAATTAAATTATCATGTTATGAACAAGTGTAACTGTGTAAGCCTCGAAATAGAACTATAGAAGTAAACATTTTTGGAGTTAAGTGGCTAAAAACTTGTTCTAAATAGTTCGTAGAAGATCCATAAGGTATACGTGTAATTAGAGTGTCCTCAAATTACGCAATGGTATGTATGACTAAAGACAATTAAGTCCACAAATGATTTAATATAAAAAAGAAGCAACAGTTAGAAGACCCAACTAAGAAACTAAATAATTTTCAAAGTGAGGATAAGCCTGGAATCCACGCGAAAATAATTGATAGTGGCATAGTGGACCTATCTATGGTATTGGAATTGGTATTTCTATCAATTTTAATTGTACACAAAGGAGTTTGTGTAGACCCAGCAAGGAGCAATCATTCAAATCAAATTGCGCTCCCTTGAATGGTGCATTCCATCATCTTCAGACCACCATATCTTTCTCCACATGCCACATTTCTAAACAACTTCAACAAAAACAATAAAGAAAAAAAAAAACAGCTATTACTAATGGGTAGTTAATTGATTAATTCTATTGTTTCATTAATTTCAATTCGTTTCTTTCGACACTTTTGTTGTAGCTTATTTTCTCTCTACTGTTGTAATGAAAAAATATAAGAAAAATATAAATTTAGTCTTGATTTATAAATTAAAAATTCACTTGTTTAGAAAATTTATTTCTATTTAGTCGTAACGGTTTAAAATAACTTCTATCTTGTTGACATATATTAGTCATACTTGTTAATATTTTTTAATTAATACGAAAATTTGAAATTGCCTAGTCAATTTTTTAATTTATAAATTAAATTAAAAATTACCAAAATTAGGATCAAATATATAATTTATCCGAAAATATATTCCTAGCTTATCAAAATTTATAATTAATATAATTTTTAAATAGTTATTGTTAAAATTAATAAACATATTATGTGATAATTTACTATCTAGTATAACTTTTTAATACATATTCTCTTTGTTTTTAATTAATTAAATTTTATTAAAGATTACACGATTATGATTAATATATACTAAATAAAGAGTAAAATTAATATAATTTAGTAATTTCTGACCAATTTTGCTGAGTATATTTTAAAAAGTAGTGTTAGAAAAGATTGTAAGCATTTCTTTATCTAATTTACCTTGCAATCATTGTGGTTAAAAAAAAAAAAAAAAAGACAAAATTGCTCATTTACTTGACCATTAAATAATAAACGAGTAAATCTAGTTGATCTATACTCTTCTCTCTCTTCATTCTCCAACCTCTACGTTTCGTTATTCTTCCTTGCTCCATCTTGATCTCTTTATTGCCTTCTCTCTTTCTGGTTTTCGTTGGAGAATCCTGAAAACCGTTTGATCTTAATCAAAGGGTCCTCAGGATTCGTACCACTCTCTGTTCTCCTACAAGACCAACCAAACCAAGAAAAGCATCAATTTTTCCGACCAATAACCTCAAAAATCTTGTCTTGTTTCTTCTCCTCTTTCTTTTGTTGTCTTAACAAACACACAACAAAACCACCCAGCTGCTGAAGCTGAAGCTGAAGCATCACAACTCACATGTGAATCGTGTGGCCACAAATTAAGGGTGTTGTTGTTGTTGTTGTTGTTGTTGTTGGTGTTGGTGTTATGAGTGAGAGAATGGAATCGAGTAGCATAGAGAGCAGCACTGTGTCATCTATGACTATGATGGAAGAGGATGAGCATCCTCATCAGTTTTCTTCAATATCGAAGCTTCATAACAATGGACCCACCACTACCAGTGTCCATGACCTTCTTGAATGCCCCGTTTGTACCAACTCTATGTACCCTCCTATCCATCAGGTCTCCAATCTCTTCCATTTCCCCTTTCTAGCTTTGCTTCTTCAAATTACTTGATTTCGTGGTACTTTGATACTTTCCTTCTACCTGCTTGTGTCTATGCGATTTGTTTGTGCCCATCATTCTATTTACTTTACCTTTGTGATTTGGTACTATAAAAATAGGATTTTTTTTTTAATGGGCATGTCTGGTATGGAGGTGTTGGATTTCTTTTTGTGATAGCATTGGAAATCTTCAATTTGGGGGTATAGGGAATGTGCGATTGTTTTGGGGATTGGGGAATTGTGCTTTTTTCTTTTCGTGTTTTTTTAAGTCATAGATCTTTTGTTTGCTGGAATTTCAGTTTGTATGATTCTGCTTATGAAGGTTGAGGATTTGGTGGTTATGTTAGGTTACTTATTTTGATCCAGGATTGGTTCTGCATGATATATATTTTTTTCTGACTTTCTTTTTTACGTGTATTGCTTGTTTGCTTAGGGTGTATATTGGGATTGGTGTTGATGGAGAGGGCGAAGTTTGAGTACAAATCTTCTTCTCTTCATTTTCATCAACCCCTACTAAGTACGAAATTTCACTCATGTCATTGTTCCTGAACATACGTGGCTGTAGAAAGGGCATAATTGTTATGTCTAGGTGGAAAATTTCTATAGTGTATCTGTGTAGATTGTGATTCAAAAGTAAGAAAACAACCTTTGGTGCATCAGTTATTAGGATATATAGCTTATTATTGCTGTGAGAAGGGAGGACTTTAATCAATGTCTGCGGATCAATGAAGAGAACTTAGTTAATTTAGCAGATAAGGATGTCAGAAAAGCTTGAGGAAACAAGCAAGGTTTACAGGGGTTGTGGACCGGTGATTGATACAAGGATTTATTGGGCACTCTGACAAATGTCCAATCTTGCAAACTTCATGCGTCAAACGTTTGGTTTTGGGTATGAAGCATGGGAAGTAATAAAATCCTATATTGGCAAGACTTGGCCATGGACAATCCTCCCATCTTAAGCAAGATTTTGAGATTGAGACAGTTAGATCCTGTCCATTTCTAATATGGTACTAGGGGAAGCTTTGTTTTAGTGAACAGCACCTACACATAAATTTTATGCATGACCACAGTTTTCTATTGCCCAAATGTTTGTTTGAGATATTAGGACACATCCAAGTATGCACAAAATTTCTATGCACAGATACAGGTTTTGTTGTGTGCTGGTGGAGCATTTTGTCATTAGAATGTAAGGATTAAGGAATATAATGACTGTATTGTGCAGAACATTATAAGATGCATTTTGATTATATTATTTTGTCAGAGTATATGGACCATGTCCTTGTCATTGTACTGTTATACAGTCAACTTATGATGCTAACCTTAAAACCAATTTTGTTAATGCAGTGCCACAATGGGCACACACTTTGTTCAACTTGCAAGACAAGGGTACACAACCGATGTCCAACTTGCAGGCAGGAACTTGGTGATATAAGGTGTTTGGCATTAGAGAAGATAGCAGAATCACTTGAACTGCCATGCAGATACATCTCTCTTGGGTGTCCAGAGATATTTCCCTACTACAGCAAACTCAAACATGAGGCTATTTGTAACTTCAGACCATACAACTGTCCTTATGCCGGGTCAGACTGCTCAGTGGTTGGGGATATTCCGTGCCTTGTTGCTCATTTAAGGGATGACCACAGGGTTGATATGCATTCTGGATGCACTTTCAACCATCGCTATGTCAAGTCTAATCCCATGGAAGTAGAAAATGCTACATGGATGCTAACGGTATCTATAACAATTATGCACGTTCTTCTTCAGGATGTAGTGCTATGCATGGGATGAACTTTATTCTATCTTCATTGCTATGCATTTGCAGGATATTTCATTATTTCATTCACAAGCACAACTACATTTTGCACTAAACGAAATCTAATTCAAATTGTTATGTTTAACTCATTTTTGTTTATGTTAGGTTTTCCACTGTTTTGGTCAGTATTTTTGCCTCCATTTTGAGGCCTTCCAGCTTGGCATGGCTCCAGTTTACATGGCGTTCCTCCGATTCATGGGTGACGAAAGAGAGGCACGGAACTACAGCTACAGCTTGGAGGTGGGAGGAAATGGACGTAAACTAACTTTTGAAGGGAGTCCAAGAAGCATTAGAGATAGCCATAAGAAAGTCAGAGACAGTCATGATGGTCTCATAATTTACCGCAACATGGCGCTTTTCTTCTCAGGTGGAGACAGGAAAGAGTTGAAGCTACGGGTAACAGGAAGGATATGGAAAGAACAGCAAAATCCTGAAGGTGGAGTGTGCATACCCAACCTGTGTAGCTAGGTTAATTGCATGTTCTCTTGAATGCTATTTCTTGCTGTAGATAATTTGAGAAGTCTTGATCTTTGACTGGTGAATGGTTATGAGGATTTCAACTTCCAAACAAAATAAGAAAAAACTGAGTTCTAACCAAGATACTTTGTCAGATAGTTGGTCTCGTAAGTGTATCATATGCTAAATCACTTGAGGCTCTCATGAAAATATTCAAATTTGGCACTGTTTTTTTTTTTTTTTTGGGTGGGGGTGGGATAAGGGTGTTACTTTTCAACATGCTTTGGGATTATGATTCCCATTTCATCCCTAACAGTTTAGAAGCGGATCAAGTCAGAGATGGATCAGAATCAATGGTGAACTACTCGGAGAAATCAAGTTTGTGTCTTGTGAATACAAAAAATTGAGAATGTCCAAATATTTTAGAAAGGAGAGTGGAAGGGTTTTAACTTCATAGCAACAACTACTTTCTGGCAAAGGTTAGAAAATTTGCAAAGAAATAATATATATGCGCACATCCATAGGATAACACTCTATGATCCATTGGTGACGTTTATGAAAACTCAAGATTATACACGTATTTAGTGTCTATATGGTGAAAGTAAATAGCTATTAAGTTGAAAATATAATAGCCATATACTTTGTTCTATGCACCAGTAACATTTAACCAGCTTGTCGTGGATAACTAGCTATTGAATTGTATTATTACAAGCTAAAGCGATTAGCAGTATATAACGTCAATTGCATCACGTTATTGGTAATAAATTCTTAATCAAGAAATCCCTTTAGTTTGAGAAACTTTGTGCAAGTCTGATTCATGCTCTGCGTTCATTAAGGCCTAAAGAGCTTCTGGGATCTAGAGACTGCGATTAGTATGGTATAGAAGAGGAGTGAAAGTCATGCTCAGATTAAAATAAGTGTTAGAAATGGAGGATTCGTTTATACTAAGTCTTAGATATTCACCACCTAATAAACTTTCGTAAAATGTAAAATTCACTGATATACGACTTTTATAAAGCATATCAACTTTTTTTTTTACGGTGTATATCAAAATCTATACATTTAAAAGTATATAATATTACTAGATATTTGTGTATACTTGAAATAAAATAGTACTATATATTAAATAATTTGGTGTAATTATCAATTAAATTTTAAAATTATAAAATTTAGTAATTTGATGAAAAATTTCAATTCAATGGTTTGATTAATAAAGTTCACCTTTTGTGAAAACTTATTGAGTACTGTATATATGTCCAGACTTGTAGCCGATGTCAGCTTAGCACGACATATCAACTGTAAACACCGTAAAAACCACTTCATTTTCCACATTCCCATTTTTACACTCATAACAAGCACAACCTTACAGTTGAAACAAGACAACACTCACTACAAGAATAGAATGTTGAAAATACAATTCAAATAGAGACGGGTTGTCTACTATCCCTAGAATTCAAATTTAATAAACAAATCAACAACAAACTTGAAAGAATTTGTTAACGGCAGGAAACTACCAAAAAATAAAACCTATGAAGTTAAGCTAAGAATGGTTTGACATTCCAACCAAAGAAAATAGACTTCCCTTGTCATGAACTAAAAACCAATTATTTGAGCTATACATATGTACGTGAACATATGTACACACTGACATGTATATACCTGCTACTATTGCTGAACTCAATGCTATTATTAACGAGATTTGACAATCTCATCAAGGCGCAGATCCATGATTTGGGAGACAGCATCGAGCAATGTAGCTTCGCTTGTGCCAGGAAGAACAGAATCCAGTGCTGTTTGTACTATATCTTCAATCACAGATTCCTTGTTCAAGGATTCCCTGCACATCAGGCTTCCAATGCCAAATGGGGTCAATCCTCTCGCTACCCCTTTCTTCAAAAGCATGGTTGAGATTCTAAGAGTGCGAGAGCATTCAACTGGTAAATCCCATCCATGAAACTTTAAAAGGGCAATATCTTCTTCAGCATCCAGTGACTTTATGTAGTCAATAGTTTCTGGGGAGTATTGCTGGCGAGCCTGGGGCCAGTAAAGCCACTCAAAGGTACAATCTTCAAACTGTTGGAATGACAAATACGTCAAATGATTGCGATAATGAATGGAGTGATAGAAAAGGGTAAATATAGAGGCATAACCACATGCATTAAAACACAACACAACCAATAGAGCATGAAATAAGGTGCTTACGCTTGTGGGCAAGCAGTATCCATGATCAATTGGAATCAGAACAGACTGGTTGTTATCTTTCTCTTTGCCGAGCAAAATATTCCCAGCATGCCTATCTGCATTTGCCAGTCTTATGTCCAAAACGGAAATCTTATGTACTTCCTTCACTGGGAAAGCCCCAGGGCCCATATCTTCACAACTTCCGCTATTTTCTGTAAACATTTGTAAGGAGCCAATCTTAGGAGTTAATTCTCTAGGATAGTTAAATGCTTTGTGCAAGCACTTAACCATCAATGTTGGGGGAACACCAGCAAAGCCCTTCTCATCACCAAATAATGTGCGACGCCCACTCAACGGATGGTCCAGAACATAGGCTGCAACTTCTCTGAAAGCTCCTTGACCAACTCTTGTACCCTTTTTCAAGCCTTCGCCATCTAACGACAAAGGAAGACCTCGAGGGTTATTCACAGCCATTGGCTCTTCATCAATAGGCTTAAAAACAGACACATACTTTTGCCCCGATGAGTCAAGCATAAAGTAAGCTCCTCCTGTACCATCTGCAGATCTGATTGGATAGTTACTACTGTCAAGTCCATCGTATGTAGAGTTCACCATATTCCAAATAGCTGGAGCTAATTCAATTTTTGGGTTAAGTATAATCGGCTCTAAAATAAAATCTCTATCTGGAGGCTTTCTCAGTACAGCATTTTGAATGGCATCGGACTTCCTAATAGTATCTTCTTTACCAACATCATAACTTTTCCTATAAGTATCTCCGATGACATTATCTTTTTTCTCATCAACCAAATCTTTTGCTACAATGGACAACTCAAGGGGTCTCCTCTGAACTTTCACATGCTTTTTTCTAACATACAAATGTACCACTGCATCATTATGTTTGCAGCAGATATCATCAATAAGCCTCTGGTCCTCAAGCCTTTCCCCATTGCACACAAGCTCTTGCTCCTCAGGATCATCAAACTGTTTCTCCCTTTTGGCAATCCGCCCCTTTATGTACCCAACATCCCTGCCTCGTTCGACCTGAAACGAGAATTCCTTCCCGCTAGAAGTTTTCACATTGATGACCTGAAGATCTGAGAGTTTGATTATCAAATGCAAAACATTTCCATCGGTCACTCCATAGTCCTTGAGCAGGGAATTGCTCCTCGCGAGTTCTCTGCCAGCATAAACCAACTTCTGTTTGTTTGTCAAGAATGGAAGGCTTTCACACCTTTGGATTTTGAATTTCACAGACTCAATAGTATCCCACTCCATAACACGGATTGGAGTCAACGAGCCCGAAAACGAAAGGTATATGAAAATGGATTTATCTTCCAAAGACAAGTGTGATGGGAAAGGGAATGCCCTTGGAGACAACAATGGCTCAGTGGGAACCACACTAAGAGTACTTACACCGGCGGAAGACATTTTTACTACTGATATCGAACAAGGGAATGAACTCGAAACTAAGAATTAAACCCCTAAACCCTAAAAAATTCACAACAACACTACCATTTTTGTACAATTAAGCTACCTGGGGGTGTTGATTACATAATACCCTCCTGCCCAGTTCACCAAACAAGCTCTAACAACAAATTTGAACAGCAAGGTACAATCTTTTGAAGGAAAAGAAGAAAAGATTCAGACCCCAATACACTAATTCCATTTCCCCATTTCCTACACCCTTAAGAACCCTAAATTTTGTAAATGCTGATCAGATTACAAATGGGTCTAAATCTGAATCAACAGCGAAAGCTCAAAAACAGAAAGACAATTAAGAGGGTAGATTCTTTCTTACCCCCTAGGAGCTGATCAAAACGACGCAGGAGATTGCAGACTTTTTTCAGCATCAAAATCAAAAGGAGGAGAAAACAAAAAAAAGGGAAAAAGTTGCAACGGGTAATTGAATTATAGTATGAATCGAATGCAAGGGGAGGCGCTGATTAACGATTACCAACTCAATTATTCCGAGAAAGGTTGCTGTTGCTGACTCTGACACAAAGCGAAAGCGAAAGAAAGAGAAAGAAAATATCGTATAAACGCGTGTATATCATACGTAGTATAAAGCTTTTTTGACGAAACAAAGTTAGAAAAAGTCTCAATATACCTTCCAAGTTCCAATAAATACCGTATACATGTAGCTAAACTTGAGGACATTTTTGTCTTTTTGATTGAGAAGAAGAAAATGGAAAGGAACTAAGGAAGGTTCGTGTGTGAGTTATTCAGAGTCACAGTGACATGGCACGACCAACCAACGATTGACGCGTTGATAGGTTTAGCTGACGTGGATATGACTTTGAGAGATACCCACGTCTTCTTAGCCACATTTTTTTCCCACTTGATGATCATAGGACAGAGGACAGGGTTCAAATGAAGCAAGTTCTTTTGTTCTTATTTAAAACGTATTTGTACGTATTTTTTGAATTAAATTATTGGGTTACCTAATTTCAATATTAAAATTGAGCACATTGTGTTGTGTCATCTTGTCACTTACCTGGCAATAGACGGTGGATTGTGTGTTCCAGTTTGGACACTTGTGTACTTTGATTGTGTTTTACTCATTTAACCAAACCACTACTTTTTAGATGTTTCTTTCAAGCTTTTGTTTTGGTTTTAGGTTTGCCCCCATCTCCCACCACTTGTCACTTTCTCCTTATTAGACGATTTGATTAAAATAATAGTGAGTATTATCTGAGAAGAGCTTCAGAATTGTGAAGAGTAATATTCTCACATTAAGATTCTGCTTTTTATAAAGTAAATAATGTTGTCATATTAGTTTCTAAAATTAAAAATACATTAAAACCATAAATTTTTTAATTATTTTGGTTTCTAAACATACAATAATGTTATTATTTAAGTTATGTTATTCTTTTTCTAAATTTTAAACAAATATAATTGACAAACTATACTTTGAATTTCATGGGCTAGTGTAAAAAAAACTGTTCTGCTCATATATTAGAACCAATATGGTTTTCTAAGTCTCTGTAAACCAGAGTGAATATAAGTGATTATCCCAATTGAAATGTTCATATAGAATTCATCAATCATCTATTGAATGGGTTTTTGGGTCATGCTAAGCAATATATTTTGGGGGGATGAGTAAGAGGGGACGAGCCAAAATTTATGTAAATGCAATACAAATCTATTTCAATAATACGTTAAAGAGTAATTTATTAAAATAATTTTGCTGTAATTCTTTTATAAGTGTTGCACGTAAAATGATTTCTGATAAGGCTGATAATTGCTTTTAGAACCAACAAATATGTAAAATCTTACAAGTGTAAAAATTTAACATTAATAGTAGTAATATCATTATTCATATAGGCTCAATTATTATTATTGTTTACTTTTAAATAAGTCAACCTACTAGACTCAAGATATTTTTAATTGATCTTAAGTCTGGTTTTCTTAACTAAATAAGTTTTTTAAAAAAATCTTGTCATCACTTTTATAATAAAAACTAAATAGAATGGGTCCATCATGCTTGAAGTTGACCTGACCTATTTTTACTAGGACATGTAACTTGTAATAGTACAGTGAGGAATGCATTCAAAAAGGGGAGGGCAATAATTCAGGAGAAGTCTCATGGGAATTTAATGATCAGCCTTCCAGTGTAATACACTGAAGAAAAAAAATGTCATTTACATTCTATTGAGGTTGATTATTTGTCCTTAAATACAGTGGTAGTGATTAAGCAGGCCATGTCATATACCAGAAGGCTGCATCAGGGCCAACAATATGTGTTATCAATACAGTTTGACCAAAACTGGCAATGAATTGGAACCAGCTAAGCTACCACTACACAAGCTTGACAACAGAAACATGCTACTAAAAACCCAAGCAGAGCACCAGCAAAGACTTGAGATGGTGTGTGACCTAAAAGTTCCTTGAGCTTCCTTTCACTAATTGGATGCCCTTGAAATAGGTCAGCCACAATCAAATTAAGCACCTGAGTCCAGCCACACAAAATTATCTGGTCAAATATTTTCTTCCAAAGCAAAAGATAAAAACAATCAAATTACTATACAGAAAATGGATAAACGACAACAGAATTCTCCAATCATTTAAGTTATACCCTACTAACCTAAGGAACAAAAGCAATAAAAATAAACATTGGAGTACTAGTGGACATTTGGACATGAATATCAACATGATACCATAATTCTGGTTTTTCTAACAACAAACAACAATCACAAAGCCTTCTATCACTAAATGAGGTTGGCTAAATTGATTACCCGAAGTCATTCATCACGGTTAAAAACCAAAGCTTTTGAAATGTTATTTATCATGAGAAGAGCATCCTGTTAATAGAGAAACAGCTATTTTTGGCGGCATAACAAAACCTAGCTAGTTTCTTGTCTAATCTTAGCTTTGGGCTTTCAACACCTGTAAACCCCAAATTGACAACCACCAAGAGTCCAACGCAGCCCTTAAAATTAAAGGTTCCACATCCGCCAAAAATAAAGGTACATTCAGGGATAATGTCTCTGACATGAACATATATACATTTGCATCCATTGAGTAACTGCTTGGATATGTACTTGGTCCTCCCTGAATCACTTTGAGGACTAAACATGTGTTGAGGAATGTGCCAAAATGTTTAGCTTCCTCTTGGAACAATCAAGCTGGGGAAAATCAAACATGATTTTCGCCCCCAATGATTATATGAAAGCTTAACACTTGCTTACTAGCAAGGACCGACTAGTGTCAACACTTCAATCATTCCATAAACCATAATAAAGCAAACTAGAAATCTTTTATATAATTTGAGTACTTTATAGCGTCCTTCTATAGTCTCACTCACCTTGCCCCCTCTTTTCTCCTTGGGCTTATTTGCAGCAAGTCAAGAGGGGAGAGATGTTCCTAATGTTCCAAAAATTGAAGTTGTTTCCAGCTTTATGACGTTACCATGTTTATTACTTTGTTTTGAAACCAGTAACTTCCAGTAACTTTCATTTCTACTCCTTATTTTAATTGCTAAAAACATTTCAATAAATTACTAAAATTCTAACCAAACATTTCCATCAATATACAAACCCAACTTAGGAAAATCGTTATTCATATTAAGATCTAAACCAACGTCTCTCAATTACTAAGTTGTTGAAGTGTGATTCAGAATAACATCTAAGGAGTATCATCTGATGGTATCAGATGACGTAGGTCATCAGATGAAGGTTGAGGGTAGTAGAGGGAGTACGAGTCTGATAATATATAGTGTAGGTCTGATCTCATAAGGTAGTTACAATTGTAAACACTATAAGGACCATTTCTTAAATGTAAATGTGCATGTGTAGTGTGCGTTTGCTTGTATTTCTTTGAGAAATATTAGGAAAAGTTTTTATCGCTCCGGCAACCTTTCCCTCTTTTTTGCTGATTTATCGTTCTTTGCATGCGTGTTTGGTTGTTTTTCTTTGTTCCACCCTTACACCTAACATAAGTAGTCCTACAAAAAACCAAACATTTAAACCCCAATCATTATGATTCAGTATTCGCTCATCCGTATTGTTGTAATGAAAATCAACACAGGCCCAAAACTATCAACCAACTAAAAAATCAAACTTGTTAAACAACCCTCGAAAACAAAACGCAGCATCACCATATTGAACAAGTTGAATAAACCCAAAAGGAAAAAAAAATCAAAGGGTAACTAACAAACAGTAACAGAAACAGCAATTACCTGAGCTTGCATGCCAGCATGTCTTCTAACCCCAATAGCATCATACATGACAATAAGACTAAACCCCAAACAAACAGGAAAGAGTGAATCGGCGACGCCGTGGCAGATGGCGACGGAGGTGGAAAGGGCGGTGCAGAGGGCGGAGTGCGACGAGGGCATTCCACCGGAAGCAAACAAAAGCCTCAAATCCCATTTTCTCTCAAAGAAGAAATTCAAAAACACTTTAATGGACTGTGCTATAAACCACGCTACCAACCCCGAAACGAAGGTTGGGTTCGCTGCTAACGTCGCAACGAAGGGACTTATCCGAAGCTTCGCGTTCGCAGTGACACTCAGAAGCGCCACACCCAACCCTCCGTTCTGTAAGTAAAAATTGTTTTTTTGAGGATTAAAAGCACTCACTTTTTTAACAGTTTGAAGAACTCTTGGTGGGTTTGGGTGTGAAGAAGGAGGTGTGAAGTGAGAGAAGAGAGGGGTGCGAAGAGTGGGTGTTAGAGAAAAGAGACACTCCATTTTGATGGTTCAGTCAGCATTGCATATTTTCAGAGATAATTAAAAGGTAAAGAAATAGAAACATCGCGGTTTTTCTCCGAAGAGGAAACTTGAAACTGCGATTTTGGTTAAGTTTATTATTATGTTACGACGACGACGGAGATAAGAATGTGTGTTGTGTAGGGTACCCTTATTCTTTCTTTGTCTGTGTCTTGAGCTCAAGCATAATTTATTGGACAAATTAGGTATATTCGTTTGATTGGTCATGGCCCATATTATCCGTGTCTGTTTATTACTCTAGTAGAAATTAAAAAAAAATAAAATATGTTACCATCATGCATATAAATGATTAATTAACCATGGTGTTGTTATTACATAGAGTTTTCTTTCGGAGACACCACATTTTTAGTATTCATAACATTATTGATTGCTATATTATTTTTATTTATTTATAAAACCATCATTCAATCATCACATAAATGTTTGAAAAAAAACAAGAGTGTAAATTAGATAAATTAATAATATTTTACATTGAAAGTAAAATTTAAGAATTATTTTTATTTTAAAAATATATTGAATGAATTGTGGCTCAAAATATTAAAAGTTGTACTAGACTAAATTAATGTATAGTAATCTTATTTTTGATAAAAACCAAATTTTAGAATCACATGTTATAGAAAAAAGATAAAATAAAATGGAGCTGCGGGGAATCGAACCCCGTGCCTCTCGCATGCAAAGCGAGCGCTCTACCATATGAGCTACAACCCCGATGTTGAGATGGTTTTTCTTTATATAGTATTTAACTATTTAAATTTAATAAAAAATAAGATGTCAATAAAAGAAGTCATACACTTTTATAACAACTACTATAAAAATAATATGTAAGATAAAGTTTTTAAATAATTGGCAATATAATATTTTTTTACATTAATAATACATAAAAATTATACTCTGATAAAAAAAAAAAAAAAGGCTAAAAATGATTTCCTGAATTGAAGGCATTTGGAGACTTGTACATATTTGACTTGTTTGTGAGTTTCAATATATTGAAATGTAGGTCAAATGGTGAAGTTCCATAAGAAGTCAAATGGTGTGGAACAAGACGCACAAATTTAGCATTATAATGGAACAGAATCCCCTGTGTTCGGTCCCTTAGTTTTGAGTTTGACCACGCTTTATGCGCAACTCTTTTTAACCAACGCACAAATGCATTTCTTCTTGTTATATATCAGACACACATTACACATATCAACATTCCACAACACATAGTTAAATAAATATCTTTGTTCCAAAACACCACAAAACACAACCGAACGTGTTTTCACTTTCCTTGCATCCTTTGTTAATTACTCCAAACCTTCATTTCGAGTTCTGGAATAAAGTAATAAGAATAATAATAATAATCTCTAAATAGTTTCTGTGGTATTGATCATCTTAGCTATGGAATGGTCTGCAACATGTGCTACAATGGCTTACCTTGATGCCCTTCAACTGGTAGTCAACAACTTTCCATCATTTCTCCTTCTTAATATATATATTATGTGGTTATTCAATGCTTGCTTAATTTTCTTGGAAAACAAGAGAAGGGATAACTCGAGATTCGTGTTTTGTTTTTCTTTCACATCTACTATTTGCTTTCTTCTTTGTGAGTTTCAATATAAGAGTAAAAAATAAAGAGTATGAAGATGCATGTGGAATAGATGTTTGCATAGAGGTTTTACAAGGTTGCATTTGAATTTTATAATGAAATGCACACATATATCTTAGGAGTTATTATGGCTTCAACTTGAAATGTGTTATCAAGAATTCGATGCCTCTAATTCATCTAACTCCTTGCTCTTGTTATAACAGTGTAACAATCATAAAAGACAACATGGCTTTTGGAGAGTGCAACAACAAGGAAGCAATGAATTTGTATCGGCATTAGCAGCAGGTATGAAAGCAAAGCTTATAGTCGAAGTGACATCTCGAGCATCTCCATCAACAATAGCCTTAGCAGCTGCTGCTAGACAAACTGGTGGCAGGTTGGTATGTATTCTACCGGAACCGGTTCTCGATGAGTCAAAAGAAGTTATTAGGAACTCAGGGCTTAAAGATCAAGTAGAATTTAGAACTGAAGAACCATCGAAGATATTACCTTGTTATGAAAATATTGATTTTTCCTTAGTTGATTGCAAAAATGACAACTATGCAAGGTTGCTCAACTTGCTAGATGTCAATCCTACAAGATCTGTAGTGGTGGCAAACAATTTGGTTGGTAATACAAAAGGGTTGGAAGGCTATGTGAGAAGAAAGGATGATAAAGTAGCAGTGAAATCTCTGAAGAATCCTATTGGTGAAAGTATGGAGGTGACTATGCTTTGCAAGAATGATGAAGCTGATAAGAGACTCGGAGTGGAAGAACATTGTACTAGAAAAAGGAGCAAGAGTAAGTGGGTTGCCAAGTTTGATGAGGAGAGTGGTGAGGAGCATATATTCAGGGTGCCCCAGATTGACTTGTTGTGGAATTAACATTGCAATTTCCTAGTATTGCTAGAAAATAGTTACTTTACTACACCTTTGGTGTCAAAGTGCTTAACATGCTGCTGCTGGGAATGATACAGTGCATGTTTGCTGTTGATTAGTTTTAGGAAAACAAATTGCTTTTTATCAAAAGCTCTCTCTTGTAACTTGTTTTGAATACTAATAAATAAGCTGAACCAAATACACATGTAAGGTTTGATCAACATGAATAGTATATGAAGTGTCAATTAAAGAAGTGCTCTTCCTGTTTTCCTTCTAGAGCAATCTTTAATTTGCCTCTTTATTTAACCATACTCAAGAATTGGCTTGAAAAAAATGTTCAAAAGATTCATAACAAACTGAGCCTATGTAAAGGGTTAGTGCATAGTGTTAACTAGACGCTCCTGTACATAAAGCTACAGTAAGTTGACAACGAAAGGGAAATTAATTAACATATTTTTTTAACAATTAATTAACCAAATACAACCACAGTATGAAACAGGAACTAAGCAATTTAGCACGTAACTATTGTTTTTGAATAATCTTATTATTTTAGACATAAATCACCATTATTCAACGTAAACATCAATGCTAAATGTGGTGTTGGAAGTGTGGACGTTTTTAAGCTTCTCTTATCTCACAATTGTTTTTCTTAAAGATACCGTTATGAACTTACCCACTTTGTATTCCATAGCTGTTGTCAATAGGCTCCTATAACATCAATAAACATTAACATGTTACATCTTCTTCTTAGGTGGATCAAGAAACAGTCCATGACTCTGTAAACGTTAAAATAAATAAATTTAAGATCTTTTGCATTTCAAGACTATCCCTCGTATCTTAGCAAAGAGTAAAGACCAATGAGACAATCCCTATTGAAAAAGTCTAGAGCAGTTTTATGTATCTACATCAAATTTGGTAACTTCATTCAACCTTTTAGTTCTTTATAAATCTTATTTTGCTACACAATGTTAACTTTTGCTCTTTTTTCTTGTTAGTGAAGCAAAACCATGTCCCCATCTTCCCTCGATAAGATAACTAGACAAAAGTCATGTTGCATTGACACACAGATACATGTAAGCTTTTTAAACAATTTTGTTACTGAAATATGAAATTTAGAACGTTTGAATATATATATTCACCACATACTGCTGATAGAAATGAGTAAAAAGCTCAAATCCAATGAAATACACGCTTGGATGTAGAGTTATCAAAAACAGAAGGGGGTGGATGGTGATTACCTCTCAGTACCAACCCCTATACCCACCCACCAAGCCAACAACCAAACCAAATTCCAAGCTTCAAACGCAAGAGACTAACACTTCTCAACTATCTTGTTAGGCCCTCTTATTCACATTTCCTCTCTTATTCTCCACCTTTGTAACCACCATTGTTGCTAGCCTTGGATCCACTCTATGAATGGCAAAGCCAAGATCTTGGACTCAGATATGGCCTTCTATTGTCAATCTGTTTATTCTGAGTTTTGTTCTCAACTTCAAGATCATAGCATTAGCGGATGACACTGCAAGTAACAGTATTGTATCAGAAGGTAACTGCAAGAACACAAATTATCAGATTTTCCTCCCTCCACCGTATCAAAATATATCCTCTACCATATGCAAACCTGTTTGGCATTCATACGAATTGAGGGTAAGCTCAAGCTGAAATATAAATCCAATGCTTGGTTGTAGATTATACTCCTTTACTTATTCTTTATTCTCTTAAGCAGCTGCACTCTTTCGAAAATTGAAATTTATTTACTATGATCTGTTCTCTGGTTCTGGGTGGCCACATTTTTTAGACATGCAAGTCAATCATAATAAAAATCAACGAACTTAACATATAGTGGTTTGTGATCATAAAAGATAAATTCATCATTAAAGTGAAAAAAGAACATGTAATAGTCAATGTATATATTATTTATTCTTTTTTTAAGAGTTTAATTTATGTGGAGTATACTGTTTTCTCTCTTTTTTTAAAGTGATTTTAGAATTTTTGTGCCGTATGATGTTTATCTCAGAAGTGTGCCTAATTCTAAAAAGTGTAAATTATTGATTATTTCTTGTTATTTTAATGTGATGTTGTCCCTTTGCATGTAATATATGTTGTAGTACACCAAGACGGGTGATACAACAACTATCATATTATCTGCTCCCTACACTGTTGGATGGGTTGGCATTGGATTTTCAAAGGATGGTATGATGGCTGGTTCCAGTGCAATGGTAGGATGGATTGGAAAACATGGTCATGCAAAAGTGAAGCAATTTTATCTAAGGGGTAGGAGACAATCACAAGTATTTGTAGACAAAGGTGAATTGCCGCTAAAAAATAATGTGCATTCTGCGGTGGCAACAAATGGTGCTGAAATTTACATAGCTTTTCAGCTGCAATCAACAATTCCATTTGGGAAGCAACCCATTTTATTGGCTTTCAGTACTAAACATCCGCAGAACCACCATCTACCAAAACATGTAGACAAAATAGCACTTACATTTGATTTTTCTTCAGGTGCAAAACAAAATCATATATACCACTTTACTTCATAATTAATTATGCTATGTTGTTGCACACAGTTACTGATGCTTCCAATTTGGTCGGTTAAGCTTAAAGGAAAAAATTCGCTTTAATTAATGTTTTCATACAAAACCACATTTTACTCCACAATAATTGAAGTTACTTTGAACAAGTCCTTTTCTTGTTTCATCCCCAAATTATTGCTTTCAAGTGGAGAACTTTTTATCAAAAGGGCTTAAACTTGAATTAGCCATCACTTTCTAAAAAAAAAATGATACAAATGTCTTTAACATATGACTTGATGTAACTCGCGTAGCATATACTATATGATAAAATTTTGATAGTATAGAAATTTGACAATTATACTTGTGGCAGGTTCTACGGGCCCAGTATCCAATAATGGGTTGATTCAGATGAGGAAGAGCCATGGAATAGTGGGTATAATGGGGTGGGGCCTAATCCTTCCTGTGGGGGCAATTATTGCAAGGTACATGAGGCATAAGGATCCTCTATGGTTCTATCTCCATTCGGTCATTCAATTTGTGGGGTTCGCGTTTGGGCTTGGCACGGTTCTTCTTGGATTACAACTCTATAAAAATATGCATGTCCACATACCAGCTCACAGAGGCATTGGCATCTTTGTCTTTGTCCTAAGTATTCTTCAGGTCTGCCACTGACTCATGTCATGTATTTTTGGTAACAAAAGAAAAAAAAAACTTTTGAAAGAAGAGATATGTTGTTATGTAGAGGAGTTTATTAAACTTTAGTTTATGGACTCTATTTAATATTTATATGATAATTTTAAATCAAACTGATACCATCTTAAGTCTACATGATAAGAATAGTATTCTTATGTTTATCTGAAAGACATTCTAAACGTCTGTTGCATAACACAAAGTTCCTAAAAGCTAAATTGTCTATTCCAAAACTGCATATATTTAGGCATATTTTTAACATGTATCATACTCAATGTTCAGTCCTCTACCTATCATTTTGTTAAGTACAAACTTTAACTGACAAAATTCAGGATGACTTCAAATATATGCTTTCCATGTAAAGTAAAACTTGAACTGACATTTAAAGCTGTGAGTTCAGATATTGGCATTCTTCTTGAGGCCAGACAAGGATTCCAAGTATCGAAACATTTGGAATTTGTATCACAGTTGGTTTGGGAGAATGGCACTTTTCTTTGCAGCCTTGAATATTGTGTTGGGGATGCGAAATGCGGGGGCAGGGAATGATTGGAAAGTAAGCTATGGATTCCTTCTTAGCTTTATACTCGTGGCAGTTATTGTTCTTGAAGTATTGGCGTATTTGAAAAGGTCAGAAAAACGTTCTCTTCCTCAAACTTTCCAAATGGACTCAGTTGGGGAAGCTGACTTTCCAACCAATCAAGCTAAAGGTACGCTCTTCCCTTGTTTCAATTTTCTTACTTCATGCTGAAGACTGATGAAAAAACTTATTAATCGTATCTTATATGTATGTATGTACGTGATTTTGATGAAGCAGGGTGAATGTGTTGGCTGCTAGTTTTGTTTGCACTTGTGACAAGCTGTGTCAATTGTCCCATTCAGCCACTTCAGACTAAACCTCATTCATATCCTATTGCATGTGAACTGAGTTTTGGAGCTTTCTTGATGTAGATACATATATAGCAGCCACCTAGAAGTTTGCTAAGATGGACAATCCTAACGTTTGGCTTCCTCAGTTGAACATGGGTTGAGATTGAACTTTTTTGCTTTCTTCATTGGTTCCTTTTTTTGCAGTTGCGTGGTCAGGAATGTAATGCCAAGGTTTACATATGTATATTTTTTAATGTGATGAAATTTAAGGATCAGATTGGTGAGTGATCATATTTTGATCAAATGAGCACAAAGTTCTGTAGCATCGATATTGCTTTCATTAGAAAAATAGGAAACCATTCTTCACGACATCAATTTTCCAAGAACACGAGCTTTCAATAGCACTCTGCAATTGACAGCAATATATACAGTTTGGGCAGGAATATTTTCCTAAAAAATATAAATTAAACAATATGTTAAAATAATAAATAATAAAATTTTAAGAATCAAATAAAATTGTTAATTAAATATATAGTTTTACATATTATTTTATTATTAGATCACGTGCACACAGACAAACTGTCGTCAGGTATAGTTCAAACTTTTGCCCAATGTATTCAAAAGCATCTTCATTAATATGTTCTATGAAATGATTTCAATTGTAACAATTAAATATCGAGTCAAACAACAAAAGAAATACAAGGTAGAATATCGAGAGTAGGATTATTTTGAGTCTAAGGCTTTTCAAAATCTACTGTAGGATTTCAAACAATGATTCTTTCACCAGTAATCCCCACAAGAGCATTTTCCATCCTTGAAATGATGAAACCTTTTGTTATCTCTGACAATCAATTCCCTCCCTACAATCCTGGACATGATCTTGATGGCATTGTGGCAGTCACCACAGACACGAAGGTTCTTGATGATTCTAAGAGGCGTTCTCGGTGGGGTACTAATAAGACCATATGCAATGGCTAGACGTTCACTGTGGTAGAGCAAAGCTTGCTCCTTTGCTTCCTGATCAATGTCGTGAAGAACATATCTTGTATCAGGAACATACCCTGCTTCTTTCATCCCAATCAAGGCCTTCAACTTTTCATCATCCTTGTAAAGTGTAGGATTCTTATACTCAATAATTCTGTTCCTTCCATCAAGCATGCTAATTGCGGTATACTTCTTTGGAGGTGGCGTAGGGATCTTATTCGTAACACCCTTTGATGGGTCAAGACTAACAATCAACTCTTCAGCATGGTCCTCAAGATCAACATCTCCATGAATGCGAGCATAATGCTTGAGAGTCTCCCATACAGTAACCGTGGGCTCGAATGGCAACTGGTCAATAAATTCCTCTGCTTCCTTGAGATATGCAGATTGTCCAAGAACATCCAAAAGCCCCATGTAATGCTCCACCCCAGGCTCAATTCCATACTTGCTCTTCATGGACTCAAAATGCAGGTAAGCATCTTCCACAGCCTCTGCACTGGCACAAGCTGATAACACTGCAAGCAAAGTCTCTGAAGTGATCTCCAAACCCAGCACATTCATCTGCTCAAACAACTGCAAAGCCTCATCTCCATTGGTATTATTCGCGTAGCCACGCATCATCAAGTGCCAAGAATCCATACTCCTATTGGGCATATGATCGAACACCCTTCGTGCATCAGTCATGCTTTTACAATTCCCATACATTTCAATCACCTTGTTGTTCAACTTGAGATCACTCCTAAAAGTGGATTGCAGAAAGTGGTCATGGGCCTTCTTAGCATCCTCAAGGGACTTGGATTGGCCACACAAGTCAAACAGAAGTTCAAAGCAACGAGCATCAGCTTTAACCCCTTTGTCCATCAATTCAATTGCCTCTTTAACCTTCCCCTCTTCGCACAAATGTGTCAAATCAGTGATTGAAGGAGGTTGTGGAGGAGGAGCAGGGGGAGCTTTCCCTTGAATAGAACCTTGATTGTTGTTCAACTGGTTATTAGGGTTTTGGAATTGGTTAGGGTTTGTGAACCCCTGAGTCCTAGGGTTCCACTGATTGGGGGTAGCAGGGTTTTGATTGTTCCATCGATTGGGGATATGGGGTGACTGGGAGTTTGGATTTTGAGAAGTGGGTGTTTGAAAATTGGGATTTTGAGAAGTGGGGGGTTGAGGATTCAACTGATTATGGTTTGGGCCATGTTGTGGAAATGGACGAGGAACATTGTGCTGGCGAGGTTGAGGGTTATGGTGATGGGAATGTGGGTTGAAATTTTGAGGAGGATAAGGTTGATGTTGTTGCCATTGTTGACCCTGAAAGTGTGTGGGATCAGAGGGTGGTTGTGGTTGCTGTTGCTGGAAAGAGAATCTTTGATACTCGTGTGGAAGTGCAGAGTTGCTTAGAGATTTTGTAGTTACGGTTTGGACGTAGGTGTTGCCATGGATATGATGAGTCCGAAGCTTGAGAGAGGAAGAGAGCATTGAGATTCGAGCACGCTGAATCAATGGGAACGAAGCCATTTCTCAGTGAAACAGTAGCAGAAGCAGCTAGGGTTTAGTGAAGATTTTGCGTGTTTATTTCATAGGGTTTTGAACGACGAACATCTTCAACCTCTCCATTACTGCCATTTTTTATTTCGATTTTTCCTTTCTCGCTTTCAATTTCTCAGCTTCTATCTTCTACTAGCTTCTCCACTGGCTTTTTTTGTTGTTGTTGTTTGCCTTATAAAATTTTCATTAATTTTTTTTTTATTTTATTCTTTAAATCTTTTAGTACATTTAGTTGGGTGTGTGTTAAATTTTTTTTTCTTGTGAATTTATAAAATTCATGAATTAACTTTTTGCTTGGATATTGATTTAACTTTATTACTATAATTAACTTGGATGATAACTTGATCAGCTAATTGATGTCACATTTTTTTTTAAAATGTTTTTGAAATGTGATAATATTAATTTTAATTGTAAATTTTGTACTGAAATGTGTACATATACGAAGTTATAAAATTTATTTAAAGAAGAAAAATATTTACCTAATGAACGTGACATGATACTTGTTTAGTTACTTTGACAGCCTTATAAGGTATAAACCATTACCGTACAGCAGATGTTTGAAATCAAGTTGCAGATAATAACCAAGTAGTATATTTTAAGTATAAAACCATCACCATTTAGTTTTTTTAATAATTGCCCAATGTGGTGAGTGCTGACATAACAAACAAGTTTAGTATTCTAATTCTGCAGGTGGCTATATATATAATATCATTTGACTTTCAGATTGGTTTTTAAATTGTGTGGATGGTTTCAAAATGCATAATCTTATTTCTAGGTCCATTCCTAAACCAAGTTTGTTCTTCTGAAAAGCAATAGACATGTTGAAGGTCCTCTTGTTCATATTATTTTCTGTCACATATGCCTCAGATGATTGTGAATATTACTCTTGGTGTAGTGACAACAAGGTCCTTGTTCGTTTCCCCTTTCAGATACAAGGTGAGCAACATTCTTATTGTGGCTATCCTGGTTTCAAATTAACTTGTACCAATGATAGCAAAACAGTTATAAAACTTGCTTACACGGGAGATTTATATGTCCGCAGCATTGACTACCTTAGACAACAGATACAAGTCTATGACCCTGAAAACTGTCTTCCAAAACGTCTTCTAAGTCTCAATCTTTCAAGTTCTCCCTTTATTGCCACTTTATACCATAACTACACCTTTATAAGGTGCCAAACTCAGAACACACCCTCACTATTCACTCCCATTCACTGTCTCAGCAATTCTACATCTTTTGTATCAGCTACTTCTTCACTCTACTTGACCAATTCATTGCCTGACTCTTGTCATGTTATTAAGAAGCTCACATTTCCAGCTGCAAGGCCACAACAACGATATGAAGAAATTTTCGCAGATGACCTTAATGGAGATCTTCTGTTAACATGGTCTACACCTGACTGTAGATATTGTGAATCACAACAGGCCATGTGTGGATTTGAGAGCAGAAATAGTGATCAAGTTCGTTGTTACTTTGATTATCAAACGGGTAAATATGTTATCTGATATTCAATATGCTTTTACCATAACGTTAACTTTAAGCTCTAGTTAGAAACTTGATGATCCAACTCTTTAAAGGACTAAATGAAGCAAATAAGAGGAGATACTGAATTATTCCTGTTCTCAATGGGGCTGTCGTTATTAGGTGGGTCATAAGCTTGCTTGATACATAAGAAATTGTTAGAAAAATAAAAGTCAAAGTTTTGCTATCAGTAGCCATTACAACGTAAACTGTTTTTTTTTTTTTTTTTTTTAATTCGTTTGACTTTAACGGTTGGCTTACTTGCTAGGAACTTTTTAATGGCAATAATTAATGGAAAATATCTTAAAATCGGTGGTTTACTTGTGTGCAAATTAAAAGTCATGCCATGTCAACCCTTAAACCAATGGTTAAAGTGGTTTTCTCATGGCTTTTATATTAATCCTTCTAAATTACATGGTATTATATAAATTTTTTAAAAAATATTTAGTTAGCAAATAAATTTCTCTGAGACCCAAAATATGATTTTATTAATTCTTCCAAAAATGTAATTGAATTAGTACTTTAAAGTTTTAAAATATTATTCAATTAACCGCAACAGTGAAACAAGAATTTATTATTAACGTTTGACTTTATTATTAATGCATGACACGAGTTAATTTGGTGTTATTCAAAGAAATAATTGGATAACAAATCTTCAACAGAACTGATGTATTAGATTTTCAAAGAACTGAATTGATTGTTAAACTTGTTTTAGGACTAATATAGTGTGGGATGTAATCTAAACATAGAAGGCCAACCTGCTCTAGTATTTATGCATTATTACGCACTCTTTCAATTTTCAGGTCGTCCACGGCAAGGTGTTCGACTTTTTGGAGTTATAACATTATCCATTGTGGTACCAACTATCTTATGTGCCATTGCGATGGCATTCTACGCGTCCTTCAAGTACAGAAGAAACAATGCAGCCAGAATTGGTGCTGCACAGAGGTTTACACCAACTGCAATGTCACCTCAACCTCCCATTACTAGCATGGGCCTGGATGAGTCTACAATCGAGTCTTATCAGAAACTGGTACTTGGTGAGAGCCGAAGAGTGCCAGGACCCAATGACGTATGTTGCACCATATGCCTCTCAGAGTATAAAACCAAAGACACAATAAGATGCATTCCTGAATGTGCACATTGTTTCCATGCTGACTGCATAGACGAATGGCTTCGTTTGAACGGTACATGCCCACTTTGCCGCAACTCTCCTTCTCCTTCTCCTTCTGTTCCAGTTATGTCCAGCAACCCTTGATTGGTTGTGGATTTACCCATTAAGCACTCAACAACAAAACTGGGACAGAAATCCAGCTGCTCCATTGTTTGTTAATCACACTTCAGAGGTCTTATGTACCATTATTTATGAATCTTAAGAAGTTCATATTAAGATGGATTGTAGATTTGTAATAATAATTGGTTAAAATAGTAACAATACTATCCACCCATTGATGATATCGAAAATATCGATACTATGGTGAACGCTTATCACATAAAAAGGAAATTCATAATGCGTAATTCTTGGGTTATACAGTGCTCAGCTTCCTTTGGCTGCTGGTAATGGTATTATTACTACATCAAATACAGCCCACGATGAACACTAAAGCGAACAGAAAAAGGCAGCATGCATCAGTCAGTTCCCCAAACCAGAGATACAACTGACACCTAAGCAAAAGGTTCAAATAGTTATAAAATACTGTACAGAGAAGGAACAGGGATCCCAAAATTCTCCTCACTTCTTTGCAAGCAGTTTCTTTGGAAGTTTATCCAGGGGAGTTGATTTTAAAAGAAAAAGCCTGGCAGCACGCTCCTGCAAAGTACCTCCGCATTTTAATCCACGTGACTGCAGCTCAGACTTCAACCTTTCCAAGCCAAGAACCTGTCAAGGCCATACCAATGACAAAGGCATTAAACTTAAGAGGCTAATTGCGGGTCCATGACCAATGGATCTAGTTTATAAATGAGATAACTCATATTTTCACGCTTCTCTAAAACTACAAGTTTGTCACATAACACTATCGAACAAGCAACAAGCTTACATCCAAACACCAAAGTATGAATACAACTTAAATATAAAAAGAAAAAGTTTGCCTAAAAGTTGAAGTCAGACTAGAGTCATCAAGTCCAATTCAACAAATTAATGCAGCAGCATTATTAATGCAATTCAACATATATGTTATATGAATACAACATATTAATGCAGCACCATATAATTTTAAAAAGAAATAGCAAATGCCACACACAGTCAGAGAGAAGTAGAGAATGTTACTAAAAACATACCTCAAGCTCAGTAGCTGAATTAAAGGCATCGAAATTCAGGGGCTCCTCCAACACGGGAACACTAGTGCTTGGTGAGCTATCTTCATTGACTGCTGCTTTATGCTCAAGAGATCCATCAATTTCCATATCATTAGATTCACCAGCACTGGCCGCAGCTTCATGGCCAATAACATTTGAGCCTTGATTCACAGCACCCTCAAACTTATCACCTCCGTGGCAATCCTGATATGCATTATCTTCAGTATTAAGTCCAGCAACCACCGACTCCTTTGGCATTGCAGTAGCATCATCGCTTGTCACTGGTTCAGCTGCAACACATAGTCCAGCCTGAACACTTTCACCACTCAGCAAGTCAACAGATCCCACTTTTTCCTGGACAATAGTTTCCTTCTCTTCTTCAGACCCACTTTCACATGAGCCTCCACCAGAAGAGCCTCCACCCCCAGTTACTGAACCCAAACTGCCCTCGGCCTTATTTGAGCCCGACTCATTCTGGCCATTCAACAAATCTGACTTCTCAGTTTCTGCCTCTTCATCAGAATCATCACTATCACTCTCATTCAATTTCCTCTTCCCCATCCTACAAAATACAAAAACTAATATCAATAATCCACAAAAGCCCTTTATTCATGTACAAACAATCAATCAATCAATCATTAGATGGTAGGAGTGTTTAAAAAAAAGAACTGAAATAATCTATTTGAGAACCAAACTGAAACAAACCATAAAAACAAAATCTACTTAAAGAAAAAACCAAACCAAACCATTTTTAAGCTCAGTTTTATAAATCTAAACTGTTCTAAGTGTTGGAAAAAACAGGATAACTCAGTTCGCAAAATATCTGCAGTGTTTTTTAAAATCAAACACTAAATCCCAAATCGTGATGTCTGTCCTATCACCTGTCCTTTTCCTAAACCCATAATTAAATCGAACCTAAGGTGAGACTGTTCTTCTTTCTTATTCATTTTTTTAGTAACGAGTTTCTTCTTCATCATCTATAGTCATTTGAGTACGTTAATATTGAAAAGTTTCAACTTCAAACTTTTGCCCCCTATAAATGATTAGGTGAATCATCTTTACGGGTTCTTAGCTTTGCCTCTTTAGTGGATTTAGCTTCCTCTTAGGAGAAAGTAAATTGATACTAAATTTCTAATTTCTAACTGATATTGAGATACAGTGGATATTTTTTCCCTTCAAAGATTCAATGCCACTAACAAACAAATTCCCATACTGATACGAAAGATAAACTCTTATCAGTCTTATTTAATATAACTACTCGTCTCTAATTATATAGGGACATACTTAACTAATTCATTGAGGTTCAATTTCAATCCACTTGTATATTGTAAATTTGCAATACGTAGCAACCAATAACAATAACAATAACAATAACAATTGGTATCTATCCTAACAAAGGGGGATCACATCACATAACAACAACAATCAGAAAAAAACTTTAAAAACAGAAGGCATAATAAATACGAGTGAGTTCACTGACCATATCTTAATCTTCTTGGCATCATTGTGAAGTTGTGACGGACACTTGCGTTTAGCAGAGAGAGCCTCCTTAACAGACAAGGCAACCTCAACAGTGCAACGTTCAGAATCCTCTCTATACTTGGCAACATATTTATAAGCTTCTCCATCAGCTTCACCCTTACCCTTACCTTTACCCTTCTTCATCTGCTTCTTGAGAAACTCCTCAGCCACTTTCTCGAGCTTTCTCTCTTCTTCTCCGGCCTTCCACTCTTCCAACCTCTTCTCGGCGTTCACGTGCCTCAGCCTCCGCCCACTCATGTCGCGGCACGCGTCGAAATTGTTCGTCTTCTTCTGCCCGGCCTTCGTCGCGGCGCCACGGAGCAGAGACCCGAACCCGCCCTTGCCTCCCTTCAGGCGCAGCAACAGCCGCACCGACGGGAACATGTTGCCATCCTCCGGAGAACATTGGATCGCCGATTTGTCGTCTTCATCGTTGAGGTGGCGGAAACCGGTGACGAGACGCTGGTGCTGCGCAGGGATTCCGGTGAGTTCGAAGAGGCGATCCTTGATTGAAGTCGCGTACAGAATCGGCGACGGGAATAGGAGGGTTAGGGTTTTCCCGTCCAAGTGCTTCACGAACAGGTTGTACATCTTGTTGCCCCTGTTCTGCTCCATTCTCGAATTCCAAAACGATTTCGATTCTAAGGGAATTCGGAAATTAGGGTTTGGAGAAATTGGAGAGAGCGAGACTGCGATAGAAAAAAGTGAAAAAATAGAGAGAGAGAGAGAGAGAGAGAGAGAAAGAGAGAGAGAGAGATGTTAGACAGTTATAGGTTATAATATATGCTTACCGACTCTGGATAAATCATTAATTAAATTCAATCTTTTTTTAAATCTTAATCGAATATTATGATATTTGGATATATTTTTTCAATTTATATACAATATA